>CM069600.1:19468850-20151350 GCA_035771175.1 Paratinospora sagittata
ACCTAAAACGTTGAAAATATTCCATTAGCAGTCTATTAAATTTACCAACCCATTGGTGAGTTTGAAGAAAGAATTGATAGTATGCCCATAGAATGAAGTATTATTAATTACCTAAAGCGTTCTTTGAAATAAGTCGGCATATTTGGCCTTCATTTCACTTTCGGGTTCCAAAGTGGCTTCTTCAATTCCATGATGCTTCCACAACACCTTAACTAATGGAATGTCTTTGTTCCTCAAACTATGAACTTTCCAATCTAGGATCTTTAAAGGTCCTTCTTCGTAGGTGGCATCAGCTTGCACTTTTACTTCTTTTTAATCGATGGTATGGGAAGGGTCTGGTTCATATTTTCGCCACATCGACACATGGAACACGTTGTGGATGGTGGATAAACTAGTTGGCAAGTCTAGTTTGTAAGCATTCTCGCCAATTCGATCACTGATCTTGAATGGACCGATGAACCGAGACGATAATTTCCTTTTCTTACCAAACCTCATGATGCCTTTTTGAGGGCTTATTCTCAGAAATAGCTTATCACCTTTTTGGAACTCTAAAGGTCGGCGCCTCTTATCTGCGTAGCTCTTCTGCCTACTCTGTGCAGTAACTGGCCTTTTCTGGATCAACTTCACTTTTTCGTTCATCTCAATTATCATATCAGGTCCTGTAAGGACCTTATATTCCCAATCGGCCCAACACAGCGGTGACCTACATGGTCGTCCATATAGGGCTTCTTATGGAGCCATTTGTATACTTGCCTGGTAACTATTATTATAAGCAAACTCTGCTAGGTGTAAGTATTTACTCTAATTTTCCTTGAAATCTAGTACACAAGCTCTCAACATGTCTTCTAAGATCTGAATAACCCTTTCAGATTGACCATCGGTCTGAGAATGATAGGCGGTGCTCATGGTTAATTTGGTTCCCAATTCTCACTGTAAGCTCTGCCAGAACTTATATGTGAATAAGGAATCTCTATCTGACACTATCGATTTGGGTACGCCGTGTAGCTTCACAATCTCTTTAAAATATAGCTTACCCAGTTTACTAACCGGATCTGTGGATTTAATTGGTAAGAAGTGTGCCACTTTATTAAGTCGATCCACAATTACCCAAACCTTATCCTCACCTTTCTGATTTCTAGGAAGAGCTCCCACGAAATCCATTGTTATGTTATCCCATTTCCATTCTGGGATTTTTAAAGGTGTTAGCAATCCAGACGGTCTTTTATGTTCGGCCTTAACTTGCTGACATGTTAGGCATTTAGACACATATTTGGCCACTTCTCTCTTCATACCTTTCCACCAGTAGTTTTTCTTCAAATTTTGGTACATCTTATCTCCACTAGGATGTAAAGTGTATTTAGTCCGATGTGCCTCATCAAATAAGATCTTTTTAATTTCCTCAATTCTCGGTACACAAATTCGATCTCTGAACCTTAATAACCCTTCTGAATCGATATTGAAATTTGCATTTCCATTATTGGCTCTTGCACCTGCCACCCATTTTATCAGTTTTCTATCCTGAGCTTGACCTTCCTTAATTTGATGTAGTAGGTATGGCTTGCAACTCATATTATATAAAAAAATCTGGTTTTCACCTTTCTGTACGCCCAAATCACAATCTTCAATCAATTGGTACATTTGTGCTTTTTCTGCATCGTTCTTATAAGATTTTTGACTTAAAGCATCTGCGACTACGTTGGCTTTCCCTGGGTGATAATGCAGCTGAAAATCATAATCATTCAGCAATTCCATCCATCTCATTTGCCTCAAATTTAACTCCTTTTGTGTATAGATGTGCTTCAAACTCTTATGATCAGAGTATAGATCAAATTTCTCTCCATAAAGATAGTGTCTCCATATCTTCAAGGAGAATACAATAGCAGCCAATTCTAAATCATGAGTCGGGTAATTCTGTTCATGAGTCTTCAGTTGCCTAGAAGCATAAGCAACCACTTTACCCTCCTGCATCAGAAAAGCGCCAAAACCATTCTTAGAAGAATTAATGTAAATAACATAACCGACTCCGTTTGCAGGAGTGATCAATATTGGGGCTGTGGTCAATCGTCTCTTCAACTCTTGAAAGGAATTCTCACATTTCTCATTCCAACTAAATTTGTCATCCTTCCTTGTTAGCTTTGTCATAGGCTCAGCTAGTCTCGAAAAATTTAGAATAAATCTTCTATAGTAACCAGCTAGTCCCAAAAAGCTTCTAATTTCTGTCACTGATTTTGACTTTTCCCAGTTCATTATTGCTTCAACTTTTGTTGGATCTACGGATATCCCTTCTGATGACACTACATGGCCCAAAAATTTGACTGACTTCATCCAAAATTCACATTTTTCAAATTTGGCATACAATTGATTTCGCCTCAATGTTTCCAAAACTACCGTAAGGTGTTCCTGATGTTCCTCCTTGGTCTTCGAATAAACCAAAATATCGTCAACAAATACCACTACAAATTTGTCTAGATGAGACCTAAACGTCCTATTCGTTAGGTTCATAAATGCTGCTGGTGCATTAGTGAGTCCAAATGGCATGACTCTGAATTCAAAGTGTCCACACCTAGTCCTGAATGCTGTCTTCGGTATGTCTGACTCTTTGATTCTAAGTTGGTGATAACCGGACCTTAGGTCGATCTTGGAAAAACAAGTTGATCCCTTCAGTTGATCGAACAAATCATCTATTCTGGGTAGGGGGTACTTGTTCTTGACTGTGACTTGATTTAATTTTCTGTAGTCAATACACAGTCTTATCAACTGTAATACCCAGAAATTGTACAAGCAAACAAGTAATTATACAACAAACAAGCAAATATGCTTATGCCTGTGAATTAACCTAAAAGTTAATAACTATCATGGAGAGGTCCAACTACTAATATGGATGAATTAGACATGAAAATTGATTTATTCAAACTTTCTTCATCTCACTTCCTCTGCATTGATTGAGGTTTCATCAATTTATACATGAAGAATCAAACAAGAAATATCAAAAAGCCTGTATCAATCATGAACGGGGAGATTCAATCGTCTAAGCCAAACAGAGTGAACAATCATATGAAAAACATCAAATCTCTTTGGAGGTCCATTCACAAAAAAAAAAAAAAAAAAAATGGTTTCAAACAAGATCCGGAAATCCCGCCGACATGTCGCCGGGAATCTCACCGACATGTCACCGGAACCTCGCCGAGATCTCGCCGAAATTCCCGGATCTCGCTCTCTAAAACCAAACGCGCAACTCTCACCCGCTCGAAACCCTCTTCTCTTCTCTTCCTTCTCATCTTGCCGCTGCAACTCCTCCAGATCTCGCCGTCGCCGCCTTCCTCCCTCTTCTCCGCCACAGATCTCGCCTCTCTTCCCTCCTCCGCCGCGGATCTCGCCGCCACACTCTTCTCCGCCACTGATCTTGCCGCACTCTGTCTTCTCTTCGCCGATCTCTCGCTCCCGATCTCTTGCTCACGGTCTCTCACTCTCGATCTCTGCATCTCGCCCTCACTCTCTTCTTCTCCTTCTTCTTCTTCTTCTTCTTCTTCCTCTTCTCCTTCTCTTATTCTCTTTTCCTCCCCTGTTTTTCTTCCCTTCCGCCTGCAACCCATTTGTTTTTTTTATGTTTTATTTTTTTCTTTTTTTTCTTTTTCTTTTCTCTTCTTTCCTGCAACTGATTTGATTTTTTTTTATTTTATTTTCTTTTTCTTTTTTTTTCTTTTCTTTTACACAACTATCAATGTTATACAATATATATTCCTTATTTTTGAGCAACTAAAATGTTGTATAATATATTTATATATATATATATATATATATATCATACATATAATATCACACATACAAGTGTATATTATTTTTTTTTTAAGCAACCAAAATATTGTATAATATATTTATATGTATATACATATATATCATACATACAATACGTTATTATTTTTTTAACATTGCAATTCAAGTATTATTAATTTTTAAGCAACCAAAATGTTATATATTATGTTTATATATATATATATATCATACATACAATACATTATTATTATTTTTAACCATTGCAACTCAATTATTTATTTTTTTAGCAATCAAGATATTATATAATATATTTATATGTATCATACATATTTTTTTTTTACCAAGTGTTATTATTTTTAAAAACATTACAACTCAAGTATTATTATTATTTTTTTAACAATCAAGATATTATATAATATATTTACATGTATCATACATTTTTTTTAACCAAGTGTTATTAATTTTTTTAGCAACCAAAATGTCATATAATATATATATATATATATATATACTTAGTTTAAACATCCAACCACTATATATATACATGTATATGTATATATCTCTACACTCAAAATTGAGTAATTATATTAACAAACGTAATATACGTGTACAGGTTGAGTACTACGCGTGACGAGGAATTTACGTGATTTGGAAATTAGCGATTCAGGTAGGGATGATTCTAGGCCTTCATAATATTTTATTTGATATATAGATAGAAATGTTAAATTAATTAGGTTCATAGTATTATTAGATTGCTTATGCATGCCTATTGTACATGATTATGTGTATGCAATGTTGTGATTGTTTAACCATGATGATATGTGTGTTAACATGATTTTTATTCTGATCAAATGATAATTGGATGCATGAAATTCATGTGGTAGTTGAATTCATTTATAAATTATAATGCCTGATAATGAAATGTATGATTTGGAATATTGGCATAGTGGATGCGTGAACACTATTATAATTGATTTTGAGACATAATATCATGTGTAGTGAAGTTGAATATATTTTATGAATGCGCTCAATATCGTGCTTATACCGTATGCATGACGTGAAATAACTAAAGAACACGATTAAGATAAGAATCACACATATGGGGCAGTTATTCTAAGGAATATCGCCAATGTTCTAATTTTTGGGCTGTGCCACCCTGAGTTTGATTTTCTAACGGTACGTGATTTGGAACGTGATGAAACTATAGACTCAAACAATCTAATGTTGCAACGATTAATGTGTGAAACTTGTTTGTAATGTTCTTGTGTATGTATCACAATAAAATATTGTGAATTGTTTAGATGACCCACTGGGCTTTCAAGCTCACCCCTATTTTTATATGCAGGTGCTTAGGAGAATAAAATTGCGAGTTCGTGACATAGTGCAGAGTAGTAGGGGTGGGTTAAGTAATTAGTATTATGGGACTGAAGGTTTTCATTTAATTTTTAAAGGTTTATTATTCAGACGAATTGTATTGAAAATTGGAATTCAATGAATATTATTATTGTCAGTAAAGAACTTGTGATTCATTTTACGTGTGAATGCCTTAGAATAGAATTCATTAATTTTATTTGATGATTATATTTTAATGTTGTCTCCATAATGGATGGACAAGGGCAAGTACCCTCGTATGAAGATAAAGATTTTATGAGGAATTAAAGGTATTCGTTTATCTTAACTACTAAGTTGGTTGGAAGAATATAAACTCATAGTTTTACAAATTTTATTATTTATAAAATGGTTATGGGTTAAGATAGACGGATACGAGTAGCATCTCGATTTTCGGTGATATTTTATATAAAATTTAAATATTCATTGTTTTACAAAAAAAAAAAATTTGTCTTGAAAATCGGGGTGTTACAGTTTGGTATCAGAGCTTTAGGCTTCAGATCATGGGAAATGTTACAACAAATTTTGAGAAGTTTAGTATTTCTAAAGGTCACTTTATAACGTAAGATCGAGAATGAAAGTACAGTGGGTCTGACAAACTCAAAACTTTTAGGACATCGGTTAGAGACGAGAACTTGTTTGAAAACTGTTTGGTTAGAATCTGAGATCAGGATGAATCTTTTATTCTTGGTTCCAAAGCGGTATGGGACGTGGAGGAATTTAAGGGTATTTGAGGAGTCTTGATCTTGGAGACTAGCAGGCCATGTTTGGTGAATGACTAACAACTCTGGACGAGCTTGTATCGCTACGTTCAACTGGTATGGGACAGCTTGAACATAGTGGATACCTGGGAAGCCTTAGTTGGTAGGACATTTGCGCATTGTTTGGGTGTATTGAAGTTTCTTTGTGGAAGCTTATATCACCGGGCTAGAGTGGTATGGGACACTTGAATACGGAGGGTGTAAGTGAAAGCTTGGGAATTTTCTTATTACCATTGTTGTGTTATATGTTGTTTGTTTGTTTGCTTGTCTTGTTGCCATGTATCAAAACCAAATCCTGTACCCTGTGACAATCATGGATTGTCAAAATTTTATAAAACTTAGAAACTGAATCAATAGGATCATTTTATTTTCGAGAACTTAGAATTCTGAATCTAGAGTCACCCTAACCGGAAATAATTATCTCCTGTAGTACCAAAGATGAGTTGAAATTTTATAGATGGCTCCACCTCGAAGAATGAACACCAGGTCTGTGAGTGATCTCATAAGGGACGCTGAACCTGCTGAGCAGACACAATCGACATCTGAATCTCAGCCGACGGAGCAAGACCATGCAAATCAAACAGTGAATGTTGACTCTGCTGGAACAGAGAACGTCCAACCTACAACAGTTCCAACCCCTGGAATTGTTTTGGGACCTGAGATGATGGCCGAATTTGTGAGGCAAGTCGTGGAACAGGTGACCAGACATATGCCTCAACCACAACCGAATCCAACTATTGTGGTACAGAATGAAACAGGAACTCAAAACATCAGGAGACCTGAAGAAAAAGAATGGGCAAATCAATTGAAAGACTTCCAACGTATGCATCCTTCGAAATTTGAAGGAAAACCGGATCCAAAGGAAGCCGACAAGTGGTTCCAAGAGGTTCAGGAACACTTGGAAGTTCTGGGAGTAACTGGTCCAAGAATGGTGGCAATTGCGACTCACCAATTCATAGGTGAGGCCAGACATTGGTGGCGAATGGTTAAAGAAAGTCCTACAGTGGACGTGAACACTATGACCTGGGCGACTTTTGAAGAAATATTCTATGATAAATTCTTTCCCCAAGCGAACAGAAAAGAACTCCAATCTGAATTTGTGAGACTGATACAGAGGAACATGACAGTGGCAGAATATGAGGCGAAGTTTATCGAACTTTCCAGATTTGCTCGTGAATTGGTTGCCAATGAACAGATGAAAGCTAGTAGATTTGCAGAAGGTCTCAAATTGGAGATTAGAAAGATGGTTGTTCCAATGAATCTGGAGACTTACAAAGAGGTAGTTGAACGAGCCCTGTTAGTAGAAAGAGAACTGAACCTACAAGAAACAATACGGAACAGGAACAAAAGGCCGCAAGGACAAAATTCTAATTACCAGAGCAATCACAACAAGAGGCAGAATCTGAATAATTTTGGTGGCAATGGTAATATGTGGAACAGAAACACGTTCAACAATGGGAACCAGTGGAACAGGGGACAGAATCCCAACAACGGATCCGGAGGGTCTACGCATAATGGTGGACAACAAATGCAGCAAAACAATATTCGCCCGCCCCAACAAAATAGAAATCAAGTAGTAGATACAAGACTTTGCTACAAATGCAACCGACCGGGTCATTTGGCACGAAACTGCACTGCGCAAGGAGTTCGACAAAATTTTCGTCCGGGCAACTGGCAGAACAACAATAATGGGCAAGGACGAAATCAAGCCAATCGTCCGAGTTATAATCAGAACCAAATCCAGAACCAAAATCAAGGCAGAGTCTTTGCAATGACAGAAGGAAATCCTGAGCAAGAAATTGATGCAAACGAAGTGGTGGAAGGTACTTTCATTTTATTTCATGTTACAGTTAAAATCTTGTTTGATTCTGGAGCATCAAGGTCTTTTATTTCTGAAAACTTAGCTAGGAAACTACAACTTTCTACTGTACCTTTATCTGTCGTTATGAAGATTTCAACTCCAGTAGGAGTAAACGTCTCCACAACTGAAAAATGTAGTTGTGACCTTAGAATTAATGATAAGCTGATTTCAGCTGAATTGATACTCGTACCCATTAATGATTATGATGTAATCTTGGGTATGGATTGGTTATCTGAATACCAAGCCCAGATTGACTGCCTTCGAAAGAAGATTACCTTGCGATTACCTTCAGGAGAGCTGTTCAAAATCTATGGGGATAGAAACAAAATCCCGAGGAATATCATGTCCGCACTTCTCGACTCTGTGAATCAAAAAGAGGAATTCAAAACCCTAACAGAACCCGAGTCTCTAAAGCCCTTGAGGAATTTAGAAGACTACTTGGTGGTTAGAGATTTCCCTGAAGTGTTTCCCGAAGAATTACCAGGATTACCTCCTAAGCGGGAAGTAGAGTTCAAGATAGAACTGTACCCTGGAACAGCCCCCATAGCCATGTCACCCTACAGAATGGCCCCTTGCGAATTAATAGAACTAAGGACCCAACTTGATGATCTTAGTGCGAAGGAATTTATCCAACCGAGCCAATCACCCTGGGGAGCACCAGTATTGTTTGCCAAAAAGAAAGATGGGTCGATGAGACTGTGTATTAACTACAGGAAATTAAATCAAGTCACAGTCAAGAACAAGTACCCCCTTCCCAGAATAGATGATTTGTTCGATCAACTGAAGGGAGCAACTTGTTTTTCCAAGATCGACCTAAGGTCCGGTTATCACCAACTTAGAATTAAAGAGTCAGACATACCGAAGACGGCATTCAGGACTAGGTATGAACACTTTGAATTCAAAGTCATGCCATTTGGACTCACTAATGCACCAGCAGCATTTATGGATCTAATGAATAGGACGTTTAGGCCTCATCTAGACAAATTTGTAGTGGTATTTGTTGATGATATTCTGGTGTATTCGAAGACCCGTGAGGAACATCAGGAACACCTTACAGTAGTTTTGGAAACATTGAGGCGAAATGAATTGTATGCCAAATTTGAAAAATGTGAATTTTGGATGAAGTCAGTCAAATTTTTGGGCCATGTAGTGTCATCAGAAGGGATATCCGTAGATCCAACAAAAGTTGAAGCAGTAATGAACTGGGAAAAGCCAAAGTCAGTGACAGAAATTAGAAGCTTTTTGGGACTAGCTGGTTACTATAGAAGATTTATTCTAAATTTTTCGAGACTAGCTGAGCCTATGACAAAGCTTACAAGGAAGGATGCCAAATTTAGTTGGGATGAGAAATGTGAGAATTCCTTTCAGGAGTTGAAGAGACGATTAACCACAGCCCCAATATTGATCACTCCTGCAAGCGGGGTCGGTTATGTTATTTACACTGATGCTTCTAAGAATGGTCTTGGCACTGTTCTGATGCAGGAAGGTAAAGTGGTTGCGTATGCTTCTAGGCAACTGAAGACTCATGAACAGAACTACCCGACTCATGATTTAGAATTGGCTGCTATTGTATTTTCCTTGAAGATATGGAGACACTATCTTTATGGAGAGAAATTTGATTTATACTCTGATCATAAGAGTTTGAAGTACATCTATACACAAAAGGAGTTAAATTTGAGGCAAAGGAGATGGATGGAATTGCTGAATGATTATGATTTTCAACTGCATTATCACCCAGGGAAAGCCAACGTAGTCGCAGATGCTTTAAGTCGAAAATTGTATAAGAACGATGTAGAAAAAGCCCAGATGTACCAATTGATTGAAGATTATAATTTGGGCGTACAAAAAGGTGACAATCAGATTTTCTTGTATAATATGAGCTGCAAGCCAGACCTACTACATCAAATTAAGGAAGGTCAAGCTTAGGATAGAAAACTGATAAAATGGGTGGCAGATGCAAGAGCCAATAATGGAAACGCAAATTTCAAGATCGATTCAGAGGGATTATTGAGATTCAGAAATCGAATTTGTATACCCAGAATTGAGGAAATTAAAAAGACCTTATTTGATGAAGCACATCAGACTAAATACACTTTACATCCTGGTGGAGATAAGATGTACCAAAATTTGAAGAAAAACTACTGGTGGAAAGGTATGAAACGAGATGTAGCCAAATATGTGTCTAAATGCCTTACATGTCAGCAAGTTAAGGCTGAACATAAAAGACCGTCTGGATTGTTACAACCTTTAGAAATCCCTGAATGGAAATGGGATAACATAGCAATGGATTTCGTCGGAGCTCTTCCTAGAAATCAAAAGGGTGAGGATAAGGTTTGGGTAATTGTGGATCGACTTACTAAAGTAACACACTTCTTACCTATTAAATCCACAGATACAATTAGTAAATTGGGTGAACTGTATGTTAAAGAGATTGTGAAGCTACACGGAATACCCAAATCGATAGTGTCAGATAGAGATTCCTTATTCACATCTCAGTTCTGGCAGAGCTTACAACGGGAATTTGGAACCAAATTAACCATGAGCACCGCCTATCATCCTCAGACAGATGGTCAATCCGAAAGGGTTATTCAGATCTTAGAAGACATGTTGAGAGCTTGTGTGCTAGATTTCAAGGGAAATTGGAGTAAATACTTACACCTAGCAGAGTTTGCTTATAACAATAGTTACCAGGCAAGCATACAAATGGCTCCATATGAAGCTCTATATGGACGACCATGTAGGTCACCACTGTGTTGGGCCGATTGGGAAGATAAGGTACTTACAGGACCTGATATGATAATGGAAATGAGCGAAAAAGTGAAGTTGATTCAGAAAAGGCTAGTTACTGCACAGAGTAGGCAGAAGAGTTACGCAGATAAGAGGCGCCGACCTCTAGAGTTCCAAAAAGGTGATAAGGTATTTCTGAAAATAAGCCCTCAAAAAGGCATCATGAGGTTTGGTAAGAAAGGAAAATTATCGCCTCGGTTCATCGGTCCGTTCAAGATCAGTGATCGAATTGGTGAGAATGCTTACAAACTAGAATTACCAACTAGTTTATCCGCCATGTTGATCGAACAAATCATCTATTCTGGGTAGGGGGTACTTGTTCTTGACTGTGACTTGATTTAATTTTCTGTAGTCAATACACAGTCTTATCAACTGTAATACCCAGAAATTGTACAAGCAAACAAGTAATTATACAACAAACAAGCAAATATGCTTATGCCTGTGAATTAACCTAAAAGTTAATAACTATCATGGAGAGGTCCAACTACTAATATGGATGAATTAGACATGAAAATTGATTTATTCAAACTTTCTTCATCTCACTTCCTCTGCATTGATTGAGGTTTCATCAATTTATACATGAAGAATCAAACAAGAAATATCAAAAAGCCTGTATCAATCATGAACGGGGAGATTCAATCGTCTAAGCCAAACAGAGTGAACAATCATATGAAAAACATCAAATCTCTTTGGAGGACCATTCACAAAAAAAAAAAAAAATGGTTTCAAACAAGATCCGGAAATCCCGCCGACATGTCGCCGGGAATCTCGCCGACATGTCACCGGAACCTCGCCGAGATCTCGCCGAAATTCCCGGATCTCGCTCTCTAAAACCAAACGCGCAACTCTCACCTGCTCGAAACCCTCTTCTCTTCTCTTCCTTCTCATCTTGCCGCTGCAACTCCTCCAGATCTCGCCGTCGCCGCCTTCCTCCCTCTTCTCCGCCACAGATCTCGCCTCTCTTCCCTCCTCCACCGCGGATCTCGCCGCCACACTCTTCTCCGCCACTGATCTTGCCGCACTCTTTCTTCTCTTCGCCGATCTCTCGCTCCCGATCTCTTGCTCACGGTCTCTCACTCTCGATCTCTGCATCTCGCCCTCACTCTCTTCTTCTCCTTCTTCTTCTTCTTCTTCTTCTTCTTCTTCTTCCTCTTCTCCTTCTCTTTTTCCCTTTTCCTCCCCTGTTTTTCTTCCCTTCCGCCTGCAACCCATTTGTTTTTTTTTATGTTTTATTTTTTTCTTTTTTTTCTTTTTCTTTTCTCTTCTTTCCTGCAACTGATTTGATTTTTTTTATTTTATTTTCTTTTTCTTTTTTTTTTCTTTTCTTTTACACAACTATCAATGTTATACAATATATATTCCTTATTTTTGAGCAACTAAAATGTTGTATAATATATTTATATATATATATCATACATATAATATCACACATACAAGTGTATATTATTTTTTTTTTTAAGCAACCAAAATATTGTATAATATATTTATATGTATATACATATATATCATACATACAATACGTTATTATTTTTTTAACATTGCAATTCAAGTATTATTAATTTTTAAGCAACCAAAATGTTATATATTATGTTTATATATATATATATATCATACATACAATACATTATTATTATTTTTAACCATTGCAACTCAATTATTTATTTTTTTAGCAATCAAGATATTATATAATATATTTATATGTATCATACATATTTTTTTTTTACCAAGTGTTATTATTTTTAAAAACATTACAACTCAAGTATTATTATTATTTTTTTAACAATCAAGATATTATATAATATATTTACATGTATCATACATTTTTTTTAACCAAGTGTTATTAATTTTTTTAGCAACCAAAATGTCATATAATATATATATATATATATATATATATATATATACTTAGTTTAAACATCCAACCACTATATATATACATGTATATGTATATATCTCTACACTCAAAATTGAGTAATTATATTAACAAACGTAATATACGTGTACAGGTTGAGTACTACGCGTGACGAGGAATTTACGTGATTTGGAAATTAGCGATTCAGGTAGGGATGATTCTAGGCCTTCATAATATTTTATTTGATATATAGATATGAATGTTAAATTAATTAGGTTCATAGTATTATTAGATTGCTTATGCATGCCTATTGTACATGATTATGTGTATGCAATGTTGTGATTGTTTAACCATGATGATATGTGTGTTAACATGATTTTTATTCTGATCAAATGATAATTGGATGCATGAAATTCATGTGGTAGTTGAATTCATTTATAAATTATAATGCCTGATAATGAAATGTATGATTTGGAATATTGGCATAGTGGATGCGTGAACACTATTATAATTGATTTTGAGACATAATATCATGTGTAGTGAAGTTGAATATATTTTATGAATGCGCTCAATATCGTGCTTATACCGTATGCATGACGTGAAATAACTAAAGAACACGATTAAGATAAGAATCACACATATGGGGCAGTTATTCTAAGGAATATCGCCAATGTTCTAATTTTTGGGCTGTGCCACCCTGAGTTTGATTTTCTAACGGTACGTGATTTGGAACGTGATGAAACTATAGACTCAAACAATCTAATGTTGCAACGATTAATGTGTGAAACTTGTTTGTAATGTTCTTGTGTATGTATCACAATAAAATATTGTGAATTGTTTAGATGACCCACTGGGCTTTCAAGCTCACCCCTATTTTTATATGCAGGTGCTTAGGAGAATAAAATTGCGAGTTCGTGACATAGTGCAGAGTAGTAGGGGTGGGTTAAGTAATTAGTATTATGGGACTGAAGGTTTTCATTTAATTTTTAAAGGTTTATTATTCAGACGAATTGTATTGAAAATTGGAATTCAATGAATATTATTATGGTCAGTAAAGAACTTGTGATTCATTTTACGTGTGAATGCCTTAGAATAGAATTCATTAATTCTATTTGATGATTATTTTTTAATGTTGTGTCCATAATGGATGGACAAGGGCAAGTACCCTCGTATGAAGATAAAGATTTTATGAGAAATTAAAGGTATTCGTTTATCTTAACTACTAAGTTGGTTGGAAGAATATAAACTCATAGTTTTACAAATTTTATTATTTATAAAATGGTTATGGGTTAAGATAGACGGATACGAGTAGCATCTCGATTTTCGGTGATATTTTATATAAAATTTAAATATTCATTGTTTTACAAAAAAAAAAAATTTGTCTTGAAAATCGGGGTGTTACATCAACCCATCTTTCTTTTTGACAAACAATACTGGTGCTCCCCAGGGTGATTCGCTCGGCTGGATAAATTCCTTCGCACTAAGATCATCAAGCTGAGTCCTTAGTTCTATTAATTTGCCAGTGGTCATTCTGTAGGGTGACATGGTTATGGGATCTGTTCCAGGGTACAGTTATATCTTGAACTCTACTTCCCGCTTAGGAGGTAATCCTGTTAATTCTTCGGGAAACACTTCAGGGAAGTCTCTAACCACCAAGTGCTCTTCTAAATTCCTCAAGGTCTTTAGAGGTTCGGCTTCTGTTAGGGTTTTGAATTCCTTTTTTTGATTCACAGATTCGAGAAGTGCGGACATGATATTCCTCGGGATTTTATTTCTATCCCCATAGATTTTCAACAACTCTCCCGAAGGTAACCTCAAAGTAATCTTCTTTCGAAGGCAATCGATCTGGGCTTGGTACTTGGATAACCAATCGATTCCCAAGATCACATCATAATCATTAATGGGTAGGAGTATCAAGTCAACTGAAATCAGCTTATGATTAATTCTAAGGTCACAACTACATTTTTCAGTTGTTGGGACATTTACTCCTACTGGTGTTGAAATCTTCATAACAACAGGTAAAGGTACAGTGGAAAGTTGTAGTTTCTTGGCAAAGTTTTCAGAAATAAAAGACCTTGATGCTCCAGAATCAAACAAGATTTTAACTGTAACATGAAATAAAATGAAAGTACCTTCCACTACCTCGTTTGCACCAATCTCTAGCTCAAAATTTCTTTCCGTCATTGCAAAGACTCTGCCTTGATTTTGATTTTGGATTTGATTCTGATTATAGCTTGGACGATTGGCTTGATTTCTTCCTTGCACATTGTTGTTGTTCTGCCAGTTGCCCGGACGAAAATTTTGTCGAACTCCTTGTATAGTGCAGTTTCGTGCCAAATGACCCGGTTGGTTGCATTTGAAGCAAAGTCTCGTAGCTACTACTTGATCTTTATTCTGTTGGGGTGCACGAATATTGTTTTACTGCATCTATTGTTCTCCATCATGACTAGACCGTCCTGATCCGTTGTTGTGATTCTGCCCCCTGTTCCTCCCATTGTTGGACTTGTTCCTGTTCCAATTATTACCATTGCCAACAACGTTATTCAGATTTTGCCTCTTGTTGTGATTACCCTGGTAATCAAAATTCTGTCCTTAAGGCCTTTTGTTTCTGTTCTATATTGTCTCTGGCAGGTTCAATTCTCTCTCTACCAAAAAAGCTCGTTCAACTACCTCTTTATAAGTCTCCAGATTCATAGGAACAACCACCTTTCTAATTTCCATTCTGAGACCCTCTGTGAATCTACTAGCTTTCATCTGTTCATTGAATACCAGTTCATGAGCAAATCTGGAAAGTTCAATAAACTTAGCCTCATACTCTGCCACTGTCATGTTCCTCTATGTCAGCCTCACAAATTCAGATTGTAATTCTTTTCTGTTCGCCTTGGGGAAGAATTTATCATAAAATATCTCCTCAAAAGTTGTCCAGGTCATAGTGTTCATGTCCACTGTAGGACTTTCTTTAACCATTCTCCACCAATGTTTGGCCTCACCTATGAATTGGTGAGCCGCAATCGCCACCATTCTTGGACCAGTCACTCCAAGAACTTCCAAGTGTTCCTTAACCTCCTGGAACCACTTGTCAGCTTCCCTTGATTCTGGTTTTCCTTCAAATTTCGAAGGATGCATACGTTGGAAGTCTCTCAATTGATCCGCCCATTCTTTTCTTCAGGCCTCCTGGTGCTTCAAGCTCCTAGTTCATTATGCACTACAATTCTTGGATTCAGTTGAGGTTGAGGCATCTGTCTGGTCACCTGTTCCACTACTTGTCTCACAAATTCTGCCATCATCTCTGGTCCCAAAATGATTCCAGGGGTTGGGACTGCTTTAGGTCGGACATTCTCTGCTCCAGTAGAGTCAACATTCGCTGTCAGATTTGCATGTTCTTGCTCCGTCGGCTGAGGTTCAAGTGTCGGTTGTGTCTGCCCAACTGGTTCAGTGTCCCTTATGAGATCACTCACAGACCTTGTGTTTCTTCTTCGAGGTGCAGCCATCTATAAAATTTCAACTCATTTTTAGTACTACATGAGATAATTATTTTCGGGTAGGGTGACTCTAGATTCTGAATTCTAAGTTCTCGAAAATAAAATGATCCTATTGGTTCAGTTTCTAGGTTTAATAAAATTTTGGCAATCCATGATTGTCACAAGGTATAGGATTTGGTTTTGATACATGTAAACAAGACAAGCAAACAAACAAACAAACAACACCACACAACAATGGTATAAAGAGATTCCCAAACTTTCACTTATATCCTTCGTATTCAAGTGTCCCATACCACTCTAGCCCAGTGATATAAGCTTCCACAAAGAAACTTCAATACACCCAAACAATGTGCAAATGTCCTACTAACTAAGGCTTCCCAGGTACCCACTATGTCCAAGCTGTCCCATACCAGTTGAACGTAGCGATACAAGCTCGTTCAGAGTTGTTAGTCATTCACCAAACATGGTCTGCCAGTTTCCAAGTTCAAGACTCCTCAAATACCCTTAAATCCCTCCACCTCCCATACCGTTTTAGAACCAAGAATTAAAGATTCATCCTGATCTTAGATTCTAACCAAACAGTTTCCATACAAGTTCTCGTCTCTAACTGATGTCCTAAAAGCTTTGAATTTGTTAGACCCACTGTACTTTCATTCTCGATATCATGTTATAAAGTTTATAATTGGCATATTTACCTAGCTCAAGTTGGACCCTAATCTCATAAAGATTTGATACCTACTCGCTGATACTAAGCTTCTCAAAATTTGTTGTAACACCTCCCATGATCTGAAGCCTAAGCTCTGATACCAATCTATAAAGGCATAGAATCTTCCCCACCTGTAACGCACGCAGTTTGTTGTTGTCCGAATTCCTTGGTGCGTAACGTACGTCCTCAGCCTATACATACATGTTACATTTGAATTAGCTGCGTATACTTACCCAAGTTTATATACACATATATATATATACACACATTTGTAATTGTAGCAACCCAAGAGAGTTGCAGGTTTAATATTTACTTATTTAAATGTATGTGTAGTATATAGTATATTTGTGGGTAATATATTGTAATATAATGTGTTATATAGTTGCAGATGCAAGTAGCATACATATAACCATATAGATATAAAACATAATATATAAAACCTATACACCAACGCACATATGCACCAGCATCATCTCCTTTATATTATAATTATTATAATATTAAAAGAAGTGGCTTGGAGGCGATGGTGGTGTTTGCTGAATATCAATGCAGAGAAACGAGGAGCAGAGGAAGAGGACGGAAAAGAGAAGAGAGAAAGAAGGGAACGGCGGCAGCGGCAACGTCGTTGTTGCTTGTTCTTTCGCATTGGTTTGGAGGGGGGACAGAGACGGAAAAGAAGGAAGGGAGCAAGGTGTATGATCGCCCTACTGCGATTTCACGGCAACCAACGAGGTGGAAACAGAGCATCGCCTTGCTCTCTTTCCATCTCTTCTTTCCGGCGATTTGGACAATAGTCACTGTTGGAAAGCCCTTGTTAGGTCTTGTGAGTGTTTGATCACCGGTGTACAGCTACTGTCACCGTCTTGTTCATGGTGATTTTTCAAATTAGAGAAACAGAGCATCAAAGCAAAGAAGAAAGAAAAAGGGAGATGTTTCACCATGGCTTTTTGTTGGTTCCTCGGCACCGTTTCCACGTTTCTTGATTACTGGTTCGAGAGAAGAGGAGCGTGAAAGAGATGAACGAGACGGCTGAGGTGCATAAGTATTATACGTAGTATTATTAATTCTAGGGTTTAATGATGAGCATGTTCCATGATAGGAAGGTTAATAGTATTGGAAACTTGTCATAATTTTGTATTGAAAAACTTGTCAAGATTTCTTTGGTGCGATTTGTAATTGATTCGTTAAAGGAATGCGAGAATAATGCTGAAATTGGAAAGTAGATATTTTCAGAATTTTCAGGGGATTACAGCTCAGGTGCTTGTTGTTATTCGAGCATTGGAGTTAGAGATTTTCATTAATGATTTAGTTGATCCACCTTCAAAGTTGATTGAGAAGCGAGACAAAGATGGAGTGGTGGTTGAAACACAAGTTAATCCTGATTTTAAAGCTTGTAATCGTGCGGATCAGTTGTTGTTTTGCTAGTTATTTTCAACCATTAGAGAAGTTGTAATAGGTCAGGTAAATCACTGTAAAAATTCGTTTGAAGTTTGGAACATTTTGGAAAAACTATATGCTCAAACATCTTCAGTTCGAGTTATGCAACTCAAACATCAGTTATGCAATTCGAGTTGCAGGCCAAGAAATTTCAGATCAAGAAATGATCTCAAGTGTTCTAAATGGTTTAGGGCACGACTATGATCAAGTCGTAGTACTAGTTTTTCACAATGTTAAATCCATGACACTCCAAGATGGGCAATACTCATTGATGTTACATGAACAACAAATTGAACAACTTAACAGTGTCTCTCAAGTTCATGTTCAAACAGCGTATGCTAATCTTGCTGCTCAACATTTCACTAATAATTCTCAAGGTGCACAAAATGCAGGAGGAAATAACAGAGGAAGAGGAAGAAAGCGAGGAAGAGGAGGAAGATGGAATAACAATTAACACATTTTCTGCCAGTTATGTCAAAAACCTGGCCATGGAGCATAGCAATGCTATAAACTTTTTGATCAATCTTGGTGTGGTAATCATAACAGATCTCAATTTCAAATTCAAGAAAATTTTTCTCACGGTTTTGGCAACTTTGTTCCTTTTGTTCCTCAAGCAAATATGGTGCACAATGCCTTTCTTGCTCCTCCTGAAACTGTTAATGACCCCGCATGGTATGTGGGCAGTGGTGCCACTAACCATGTTACAGCTGATCTTGGCAACTTTTCCATCAATTCGAATACAAAGGGAAAAATAAACTTGTTGTAGGCAATGGTAACTTACTCCCTATCTCTCATATTGGTAGCACATCTGTTATTACTGATGATGATTCTATTCAACAAATACGGCTTAATCAAATCTTACGTGTTCCTCAAATCACTAAGAACGAACTTAGTATTTCGAAGCTCTCACAAGATAATGATTTGACAGTAGAATTCTTTGATCATTCTTATGCCTTTAAGGACAAGAATACGGGGAAGATATTGCTACAAGGGGGTCTCAAGGATGGCCTCTACACACTTAATCTTGTTGCTGGCTCAACTAGAAAGTCTTCTAATGATTTGGATTCCAGGTTATTCGTTTCACCAACTGGTTGTTTTTCTTCCTTGTCAAATGATTCTGTTAATGTTGCTTTGAATAAATTTGGTGCCTAGTCTACAGCTAAGACAAATGTTGATATTTGGCATGCTAAACTAGGACATCCTTCTGTGCCAATTCTAAGGCATGTTCTAAATGATATGAATCTTCATTCTACTGTGACTGATATCTCATTTTGTGATTCTTGAAAGTTAGGCAAGATGCATAGGCTTTATTTTTTTACTCATGATATATTTGCTCTATCTCCTCTAGAGATTATATACTCCAATATACGGGGGCCTTCTCCCATTCTTTCTACATCAGAGAGCAAGTGTTATATTATCTTTGTTGATGCATACACAAGATTTTCTTGGTTATTTCCTATCAAGCTTAAATCGGATGCTTTACAAGTGTTTGTGAATTTTAAAAAAACTGTTGAATTGGAGTTTGCTAGCAAAATTAAAGCCCTTCATACAGATGCGGGATGTGAATTTAAAGCTTTTCTTCCTTTCTTGACTGCAAACGTGATTAAAATACGTTTTTCTTGTCCTAACACACATCAACAAAATGGAATTTTAGATAGGAAACATAGGCATGTTGTGGAGTTGGGCCTCACTCTCCTTGCCTATGCTAAGATGCCTTTATAGCTTTGGCAAGAAGCCTTTATGACAACAATTTTTCTCATTAATCATCTCATCTCCCCTCCTTTGCTAAGTTTGGTCTCTCCCTATGAAAAGCTCTATCAGAAGAAACCAAATTATAGTTCATGAAGGTATTTGACTGCAGTTGCTTCCCCTACCTGAGAAATTACTCCACTCACAAGTTTGATTTTCATACTTCCAAGTGTGTTTTCTTGGGTTATAGTAATGTTCATAGAGGATACTTATGTCGTCACCCCTCTAGAAAACTTTACATATCCAGGCATGTTGAATTCAATGAGACAGAATTCCCTTATCAATATATTTTTCCTCAACATCAGCCACATTTATCTTCTTCTTCTTGTTCAAGCCTTCCTTTATCTGTTTTACAACCTTTGTCCTCATTTACTAACTTCCAAAATTATGTCATATCACCACCTTCATCTTCTCATTCTCCATTACAAGCTTCTCCTATTGTAAATTTACCTCACTCTTTTGTCCATTCATCTGCCACATCTGATTCTGTTCAGTCTTCAATCCAGACGACTAGTTTAGAGCAATACTAGTTCAACTCCTCTTGATATCTCTTTGCCTATGAATTTACCTGATTTTGCTCAACATAATCTTTCTTGTGTCCCTTCTCCTTCATCAGTTGTACATCCTATGCAAACAAGGTCTAAAAGTGGAATTTTTAAGCCTAAAGTTTATACTTCAGTACACTCTGCACCTGTCTCATTGGAGTCTTCTTATGTAAAGGAAGCATTGCAAGATTCAAAATGGCTTAAGGCCATGAAGGAAAAATATCAAGCCTTGATGAAAAATGGAACTTGGTCTTTGGTTTCCTATCAACCTGATATGAAGGTTCTTGGGTGTAAATGGGTGTTTAGAACAAAGGTTAATCCTGATGGATCTATTTCAAAGTACGAAGCTCGATTGGTCGCGAAAGGATTCCTTCAAACTCCTGGTATGGATTTCTTTGACACATATAGTCCAGTCATTAAGGCATCTACCATTTGGGCTATTTTCTCTTTAGCAGTCTCAAATAGTTGGGATATTCAACTAGTAGATATTAATAATACTTTCTTAAATGAGGACTTAGAAGAAGTGGTCTACATGCAACAACCTAATGGTTTCCAAAATCCAGCTCATCATTCTCTTGTTTGTCGTCTACATAAAACATTATATCGTCTTAAACAAGCCCCTAGAGCTTGGTTTCACAAGTTGAGAGCTGCCTTACTTAAATGGGGATTTGTCAATTCTCAATCTGATGTTTCGTTATTCATCAAGAAAATTGCTACCTCCTATATCTTGCTTTTGATCTATGTTGATGACATTCTAGTAACAGGAAGTAATGCAACTGTTGTTCAAGAGGTTATTCGTCAATTACATCAAGCTTTTGCTCTTAAGACCTTAGGGTCTGTTAACTACTTTCTTGGTTTTGAGGCTATGAGGAATTCTGATGGGTTGTATCTCACTCAAGCTAAGTACATCACTAGTTTACTTGCTAAAACGAACATGTCCTGCTACAAACTGTGTTCTACCCCTGCCTATAGTAGCACCAAACTTGCTGCAAATGTTGGTGATCCTTTTCAAGATGCTTCACTTTGTCATAGTGTTGTTGGTACACTACAATACTTAACAAATACTCGTCCTGACATCAGTTTTATTGTCAACAAATTGAGTCAATTCATTTCAGCACCCTCTTCTCTCCATTGGACTGCTTGCAAGCGTGTCTTGGGTTATCTAAAAGGCACCTGGAATCATGGCTTACTTTTTAAACTTCATCTTTGCTGCAATTGGAGGCTTTTAGTGATGCATACTGGGCTAGTTCTCCTGACGATCGAAAATCTACAAGTGACATGTGCTTATCTTGGTGGAAACGTCATTACCTGGAGCTCAAAGAAGCAGACTGTTGTGGCCCATAGTAGTACTGAGGCTAAATATAGGTCCTTGGCATAAGCTTCAACAGATCTCATTTGGATTCAATCTCTTCTCACTGAGCTTGGCATTTCTCTTCTCGTTGTCCTATTTTATGGTGTGATAACATGGGTGCCAAAGCATTAGCACAAAATTCTGTTTTTCACTCTCAAACAAAGTATATAGAAGTGGATATTCACTTTGTTCGTGACAGAGTAGCTGTTGGTAAGTTAGAAATTCGACACATATCTACTAATGACGAAATAACAGAGGTTCTAACAAAGTCTTCCTACAACTCGTTATCTTCATCTTGTTTCCAAACTTAACATTGTGCCTTCACCAATATTTAGTTTGAAGGGGGCTGTTGGAGTTAGTTAAGTCATTAGAGTTGTAACTAAAGCAGTAGACAGGTAATTGTCTTGTTGCATGTTAGATGTCTTAATCAGGGTCTTGTGAGCAAGTTACTTAAGTGATGTATGGAGCTTCTAATCTTTATCTGAGACATTGTCTAGATAACTCTAGAAGATTCTCCAGTCAGTTACATGGTTGCAAAGATTGTTAAGTTAGTTGTTCAGACTGTTAGGAGATTGTACAGGTGTCATGTATTGATTGATCAAAGACTATTATAAATAGTATTCTCTCTGTAAATGAAGTTGGTTAATGAAAAATATCTCAGTCTGTTAATTACATCCTTCTCATAGCTCCTGTGAGCTTTCTTCTTTTTCTCTTTAGTTTGTTCTTAGTTTTGTTCATGTTCTCTGTTTAGTTCTGTTACAAGTTCATGTTAGTTTAGTTTGTTACACAGACTACCTTCTAAATAAAGCTTTATAAGATTTTATGCAGCAAAGATTGGCATATCTTAATGATTTTCTAAGCTGTTGAAGAACTCGATATAAAAGGTGTGTGGTGTTCCACGTTAACAATGAGATTGACATATCTAAAGAGGTAGGTGAAATGATCAACAATCCAAGTTACTTTGAGAAAGAACACTATAACACCGATGCAGGGCATGAATAGAGAAGACAATAAACAAACTTTTTCTAACTCACAATAATACCGAGGAGAGGAAAAATAATACTAAAATCTCATATGCATTCTATTAAACTCTTTTTCGATAAGTCATACAATGGCCTTAAATAGGCAAAATCTAATAACAAACTTAGCCAAAAATAGAAAATATCCTAAATCCTATCTAGAAAGAAAGATATCATGATGTATGTCGTGCAACAACAAACAAAATTAGAATTAGAATTTTTTATATCGAGTTAAACTTGAAACAAAACTTTCCTAAAATAGTAATTTTACTGAAAATAGTAAATTTACTAAAATTAGTAAAACATCATAAAATAGGAAAACACTAATTTGATCTAAAGGTTTTTCAATTTTGTTATCTAAATTAGTCGTACTTGCAGGGGAGAAGATTAGATCTTTTGGGATATTAACCTTGATCCTCAAATCCGATTGTCTATCTCACCACGCACCATTTAAAAGAACGCAACAAACTATTGTGTCAATAAAGCAATTTGTCACTCAAGCCATACGAAATTGTCACGTCTATTCACTTCCTCAAGTTGGGCTTCCTGTTGTCGTATTCTTCGAGGCACGATGAAAGAACGAACGCCACTCTAATACCAACTGATGTAGGACGTGAATAGGGAAGACAATAAAACAAACCTTCTCTAACTCGTTGATTCACAAGAAAACCGAGGAAAGAGAAAAAATAATATAAAAATCTCAAATTCTATTAAACACCCTTTTAATAACTTATACAATGACCTTAAATAGGCAAAACCTATGACAATACTTCTAACCGACTCAAATACTAAAAATAATAAAATTACCCAAAAATAGAAAATATCCTAAATCGTATCTAAAAAGAAAGATATCTCGATATATATAACGTAGCAACAAATAAAATCAAAATCGAAATCTTCTATATCGAGTTATACTCGAAATAAAACTTTCTTAAAATAGTAAATTTATTAAAAGTTGTAAATACTAGTACTAAACTTGCATGTGCGTGACGTGCGTAATTAAATATATTGTTAAAATTTGTTTTAATAGTAAATGATCATTGTATAATCTTTGGAAGATATAATTTTTTTCAACTACATGCCTTCTCTTCTTCTTCTTCTTCACTCCCGTGCGATTTTCGAAAAGTATACATGATTTTAAAATCCTTACCCCTGCTGTTTTTTTCCTGAATCCTTTAAAATATCACGATCTTAAAAGCCTTCGATCTATTGAAAAAATACTTAGATGCACGCAAGCTCAAATTTCTCATAACTTGGTAAAATCTCCTTTTTATCGTTCTTCTTTCACGGTTCAGTTTGATGATTTGGATGTTTTGGAGGATGCAATCTCCTATTTTTAGATAATTTTGTGTGTAATTTTTTTTAAAATTTCAACTTATCAGTCTCTCGTACTGTGATTCTTATATGTGTGATTTCTATCATATTGATCTATACATTCCCAACATATAGTGCCGTTCTGTTGAATAAGAATAATAAAATTGCTGGTTCATTTGCAAGTTTTCGTTGCTTTGTGTTGTAATAGAATTACAGCATATTGTAATTCTATTTTATAATTGTTAAGGGAACACCATATGTTGCAAGAATCTATTTGCGCCAAGACAAAAAGTTATTATTGTTGAGTTTCAGGGATAGAGAGTAATTGAAAGAGATCGGAGAGAATCTCTGGATCAAGAGGATGAAGATCCATCCAAAGAGGTGAATGAACGAGTCGGCATCAATGAAGATTCAGTTCTGATACCATGTAACAGCAGCAGAAAAATGAGAACTATGAAAGAAAGATCAAAGAAAGAACAGAGAAGTCTTGCAGAGTAAGAAAAAATTCTAATCTGGTTTCTTGAATTATTAACTACAATAGTTACACACACACACACATATATATACCATACTATCTGACTAACTACTAATTAACCATAATCAGGTTAACTTACTACATGAATCTGGACACAATTTAACATATATATACAACTGTACAAAGGATAACAGAAACTGTCACAACAGTATGGTTTTCCCTTAACAATAATCAAGATCTTACAATTAAACACCATTTCCTAAATTTTTCAAAAACCCAAAAACACCTTGAATGAAAGATAATATTTTATATTTTCATCAATAACACTTGACAAATGTTATATTTGATGGTCCACTCATGATTTTACGTGGGCTGGTAGGTGGCCAACATTTTTGAGAATGAATTCAAAATGGGCGGCTGCATTCAAAGGCTGGCGGCCAACCAACAACCATTGACAAAAAATGTCAATGATCAAGTGGGCAGCAACAAATGTTTTGGTCAAAATCATAAGCCAAACTTGCTGAAATTGAAGACATTTTTTGTATTAAAATATGAACTCCTTAATTACGAAATTGCCCATCCATAGCTCTATAAATAGAGCCTTAACTTCAACTTGAAAATTCATTCGGAGAGATCTAATTCTAGAGATCTAATAGGAGAGATCCAGAGAGCCTCAAAGAGAGTTTCTTTGAGAAGTAAAAGTGTGAGCCAATTTGTGAAGTGTTATCCACAAATTGAAGATACATAGATATTGTATATTTGTTAGAGATCCACCGAAAGGTGAAGTTTGTAATCCCATTATATTATAGTGGAAGTCTTTAAGCGGCCTACGAGTTCCGTGGTTTTTACCTCATCTTTTAGAGGGGTTTCCACGCTAAAATCTTTGGTGTTATCTTTGTTGTATTTTAGTTTGGGAATTTATCTTGGGGTTGTGAAATTATTTCTTTACATCAATCTATTTTTCCCAACAAAGTGGTATCAGAGCCTGGGTCGTTTTCAGCGAAGGTACTGTTCATACATACAGTACTATTTACGTATACGGTACTATTTGTCGGCAGTCACTATTTGGAACAGTAGTACTATTCATAGAGTTATTCACAGAGCACTATTCACAAGGGTACTATTCATATAGTACTATTCACAAGGGGTACAATTCATTGAATACTATTCACAGAGCATTCTTCATCGCCGGAGAAGTGTCAAGCTCCGCGAAACCTGTTGATTGACGACTCAAATGGAGGAGAGCACAGGCAATATGAACACAGGCAATATGATCAGGTTGACTGCATTTAATTATGCAATTTGGAAGCCGAAGATGGAGGATCATTTATACATTAAAGATCTGTGGAAGCCGATTATAATGCCGAAGGAAGAAGCCGTGTCTACAACTTCGACAGATGAAAAGACACCAAAAACAACCAGCACAGACGCTGACTGGGCCGTGCTGAACCGAAAGTGTGCTGCTCAAATCAGACAATGGATCGACAAGAGCATTTTTCAAAATTTTGCTAATGAACACGACGCTTACGTTCTTTGGCAAAAATTGGAGACAATGTATGCGAGGACAACCGTACAGAATAAAGCTAATCTGATACGACGATTAGTCAATTTGAAGTATAAAGATGGAAGCAGTGTATCGGAACACATGAGTGAGTTCCAAGGCATTGTAGATCAACTCAACTCTATGATGATGATCGTAGATGACGAGCTACAAGCGTTGTTGTTGCTGAGTTCTCTACCAAAAAGTTGGGACACTCTAGTTGTGTCAGTTAGTAACTCAGCTCCTGGCGGCAAGCTTACCATGGATATGGTAAAAGACAGAATGTTGAACGAAGAGTCTCGACGAAAAGACAATGGTTATACTCCTGAAACTGAAGCACTTGTCATGGAAAAACAAGGCAAGCAAGAATGGCACGGAAGGAGTAAAAGCAGAAATCCTCGTAACCAAAGTCAGCAAAGAGGACGCTCAAAGTCCAGATCGTGGCATGACAAGAAGTGTCATCACTGCGGCAAGCCCGGACACTTCATTCGAGAATGTCAAAAGTTAAAGGCGGAATGATCCAGAAATCAAGAAGCAGAAACCCGAACAAATGACACTGCAACTCTCACTGAAGAAGTCGTCATTGTTCGAGATGCTGATTATGTCAACCTTGCATGTCAAGACTCTACATGGGTAGTTGACTCAGGTGCGTCCTACCATGTCACCTCACGACGAGATTTCTTCTCAGCCTACACGCAAGGTGATTTCGGACGAGTGAGGATGGGAAATGATGATGCATCCAAAATTATCGGCATCGGTAATATTTATTTAGAAACTAACCTTGGATACAGGTTACTCTTGAAAGATGTGAGCCATGTTCCAGATATCCGCCTCAATTTGATCTCCACCGGAATGCTTGATGACGATGGCTACAACAATAACTTTGGTGAAGGAAAATGGAAGCTCACCAAAGGAAACTTGGTAGTAGCCAGAGGCAAGAAAGATGCATCACTTTACCACACAAAAGCTAAGCTGTGTAAAGAAGAAGTAAATACCATGAGGAAAGAAGTTCCCACCGAGTTATGGCATAAGCGGCTCGGCCACATGAGTGAAAAGGGTCTCAGAATTCTTTCCAAGAAGGAGCTCTTGCCAGGAATGACAGGTACATCTTTACGTACTTGTGTTGATTATATTATGGGTAAACAACATAGAGTTGCATTTCGTAGTTCCCCACCATCTAGAAAGGCAAGTATTCTAGATTTAATACACACAGATGTCTGTACAATGAGTTGTAAGACACTAGGAGGTGCTCATTATTTTGTGACTTTTATTGATGATCACTCTAGAAAAGTGTGGGCCTTTGCTTTGAAAACTAAAGATCAAGTGCAGGAAGTTTTCAAGCAATTTCATGTAAAAGTTGAGAGAGAAACTGGCAGACGTTTAAAGTGTGTACGATCAGACAATGGCGGTGAGTATCGCGGATCATTCGAGGAGTACTGCAGAAGTTTCGGCATCAGGCTGGAAAAATCGGTACCAAAGACACCTCAACACAACGGTGTCGCAGAGAGGATGAACATAACCATTTGTGAAAGAGTCAAATGTATGCTCTCAAATGCAAAACTGCCAAACTCCTATTGGGGGGAGGCAATGAGGACAGCAGTCGATTTAATCAACCTTTCTCCATCAGTTCCACTGAACTACGACGTACCAGAAAAGGTTTGGACGGGGAAAGACGTTTCTTACAAACACTGGAAAGTATTCGGCTGCAGAGCATTTGTTCACATTCCTAGAGACGAGAGGTCCAAGCTGGATGAAAAAGCAAAACAGTGTATCTTTGTGGGATATTCTCATGAAGAATTCGGCTACAGACTTTGGGATCCTGTCAACAAAAGGATTGTCAGAAGCAGAGACGTGGTGTTTCTTGAAGATCAGACGATCGAGGATTTTCAGAAACCTGAGAAGCCACAATCAGAAGAAATTCCAGTAAATATGGAACCAGTCTCTCCATCAACAAATTCAGATGACAAGGGAGCTGCACCAGATACTGATGATGATGTTCCACCAGCTCAAAGTTCAGAACCAGAACAAGTTCCTGAACAAGTTCCTGAGCAAGTCCAACCAGAAGCGCAACTAAGGAGATCCACCAGAGAGCGACAACCAAGTCAAAGATATCCTCCTAGCGACTATGTAATGCTCACTGACGGGGGAGAACCGGAGAGCTATACAGAAGCTATCTCTGACCAGCATAAGACTAAGTGGATGAAAGCCATGCAGGAAGAAATGAAATCTCTGCATGAGAACCACACATTTGATTTGGTGAAATTACCGCAGGGAAAGAAAGCCCTCAAGAACAAGTGGGTGTACAGGATCAAAAGCGAAGAAGGTAGCTCGCAACCTCGATACAAAGCAAGATTGGTTGTGAAAGGATTTGGACAGAAGAAAGGCGTTGACTTCGATGAAATCTTCTCACCGGTGGTAAAAATGTCTTCAATCCGAGTTGTTCTTGGCTTGGCAGCTAGTCTTAATCTGGAGGTTGAACAACTTGATGTAAAAACCGCATTTTTACACGGTGATCTTGACGAGGAAATCTATATGGAACAGCCCGAAGGTTTCCAAGTCAAAAGAAAAGAGAAACTGGTATGCAGGCTAAAGAAAAGTCTGTACGGCTTGAAACAGGCACCGAGGCAGTGGTATAAAAAGTTTGACTCATTCATGGAGGAAAAAGAGTACAACCGAACGACAGCTGATCACTGCGTCTTCATCAAGAAATTCTCTGATGGTGATTTTATTATTCTTTTACTTTATGTTGATGATATGTTAATTGTAGGCCAAGATATCGGCAAGATTAACCAGTTGAAGAAAGAGTTGAGCAAGTCCTTTGCAATGAAAGACTTAGGACCCGCAAAGCAAATCCTTGGCATGAAGATAGTTCGTGACAGGAAGAACAAGAGACTTTGGCTATCTCAAGAGAAGTATATTGAGAAAGTTTTAGAGCGGTTCAACATGAGCAAAGCTAAACCTGTTAGTTCTCCACTGGCAAGCCACTTCAAGCTTAATTCGAGCCAGTGTCCTTCAAGCGAGAAGGATAAATCAGAGATAAACAATGTGCCATATGCATCGGTAGTTGGCAGTCTAATTTACGCTATGGTATGCACCAGACCAGACATTGCTCATGCTGTTGGTGTTGTGTGTCGATTTCTATCAAATCCTGGAAAGGAACATTGGACAGCAGTCAAATGGATACTCAGGTATCTTAGAGGTACTTCTAGTCATTGTTTATGTTTTGGTAATGGTAAATCTGTATTAGAAGGATTTACAGATTCAGATATGGCTGGCGACGTGGATACGAGAAAGTCGATATTCGGGTACCTAATAACCTTTGCAGGGGGAGGTGTCTCATGGCAATCACTATTACAGAAGTGTATTGCTTTAAGCACCACAGAAGCAGAGTACATAGCAATCACTAAAGGTTGTAAGGAGATCTTGTGGATGAAAAAGTTCTTACAAGAATTGCATCAGAACCAAGAAAATTATGTTTTTTATTGCGACAGTCAGAGCGCAATTCACCTCAGCAAGAACTCAACCTTCCACTCAAGGTCCAAGCACATCGACGTGAGATATCATTGGATTCGTGATGTGCTGAAAAATAAACTGCTGCAAGTTGAGAAGATCCACACTAATGACAACGGGGCAGATATGATGAGGAAGTCCCTGACCAGAGAAAAGCTTGCTATCTGCAGAGAGATTGCCGGTGTGGAGGAGCCCAGTTCCACATGAGGTAGAGGGGGAGATTTGATGGTCCACTCATGATTTCACGTGGGCTGGTAGGTGGCCAACATTTTTGAGAATGAATTCAAAATGGGCGGCTGCATTCAAAGGCTGGCGGTTGAAATTGTTCAACAATTTCAGCCAACAACCATTGACAAAAAATGTCAATGATCAAGTGGGCAGCAACAAATGTTTTGGTCAAAATCATACGCCAAACTTGCTGAAATTGAAGACATTTTTTGTATTAAAATATGAACTCCTTAATTACAAAATTGCCCATCCATAGCTCTATAAATAGAGCCTTAACTTCAACTTGAAAATTCATTCGGAGAGATCTAATTCTAGAGATCTAATAGGAGAGATCCAGAGAGCCTCAAAGAGAGTTTCTTTGAGAAGTAAAAGTGTGAGCCAATTTGTGAAGTGTTATCCACAAATTGAAGATACATAGATATTGTATATTTGTTAGAGATCCACCGAAAGGTGAAGTTTGTAATCCCATTATATTATAGTGGAAGTCTTTAAGCGGCCTACGGGTCCCGTGGTTTTTACCTCATCTTTTAGAGGGGTTTCCACGCTAAAATCTTTGGTGTTATCTTTGTTGTATTTTAATTTGGGAATTTATCCTGGGGTTGTGAAATTATTTCTTTACATCCATCTATTTTTCCCAACAATATTCTCCTCCATAGCATTTTATAAAAGTTATAATGAGGAAAACAAATGACAAAGACTTTGAACTAGAACTAGAAAAGTTCCATTAAAACTTAAGGAACAGAGCCCCGTATATAAGAAACTAATGACAACGTAGGAATCCAACTAACTTTACTCAAACACAGGACACCTTAATAAGAAATAAAACTAATTCTTTTACTGTTTTCTCTATTACAAACTATAATTCACGGACGTTGAGATAGATGTTCCATTATCACATAAAGAAATAAAACTACGGAAGTAATGCCCAAATAGGAAGAGAATCAATCTGCAACTTTCCAATTCAAAGATTGAAAAAGTTACTTATCAGCTTTGAAACAAAACTTCAAGCAGTAACTTAAGAAAATCCATGAAGCACAACCACAATAAGATCAACAAACGATAATTGAATTGTGTGAGCCAAAGATGTCCAGCGGCAGTGAGAGCAAGGGCACGATACTCATACTCACAGCTTGAACGAGAAACAGTAGGTTGCTTCTTGGCACTCCAAGAAACCAAGTTGTCGCAAAGGTAAATATAATAACCTGAGGTAGAGCGACGAGTGTCAGGACATCCTGTCCAGTCAGCATCAGAATAGGCAACTAAAGCACCAGGAGCAGCGGATGGATGAAAAGTGAGGCCAAAATGCAGTGTGCCCTTAACATAGCGAAGAATGCGCTTGACAGCAATAAAGTGGTCTTCAGTCGGAGAGTGCAAAAATTGACTGACAGAGTTTACAGCATAAGCAATATCGGGACGCGTGATAGTCAAATACTGAAGAGAACCAACAAGAGATCGGTAAAGAGTAGGATCCGGAAACAGAGGACCATCAGAAAATAGGTGCTGAGAAACAACCATGGGTGTGTGAACAGGCTTGCTGTCAAGTAACTGGGCTCGCATCAGGATGTCCCGTGCATATTTTAGCTGACTAATAAAGAGACCATCAGCGGTGGATGTAGCTTCCAAACCAAGAAAGTAACTGAGAGAACCCAAATCTTTTTTGGTGAACTCAGAATTAAGCTTACGAGTAAGTTGTCAAGAAGAGTTGAGTTATTGCCTGTAATAATGATGTCGTCAACATAAAGAAGCAAATAAATAATGTCAGACTGCCTGTGAAAGACAAAGAGTGATGTGTCAGCACGACTACAATAAAAACCAAGTTGAACGAGAAAGGAGCTGAATCGCTGAAACCAGGCACGAGGAGCCTGTTTGAGGCCATAAAGAGCTTTCTTCAACTATAGACATGATTAGGGAAGCGGGGGTCAATATACCCAGGAGGTTGTTCCATATAGACATGTTTAGTAAGATGACCATTAAGAAATGCATTCTTGACATCAAGTTGGCGGAGAGGCCATTTGTTTGTCACAGCAAGAGAGAGGACAACACGAACAGTGGTGGCCTTGATAAGAGGGCTAAATGTGTCGGTGTAGTCGAGACCAGGTACTTGTGTATAGCCTTTGGCAACAAGGCGAGCTTTGAGACGCTTGATAGATCCATCGGGCAAGTATTTGGTCCGAAATACCCATTTGGAACCCACAATGTTGGTGTTGGCAGGTCGAGGAACCAAAATCCAGGTACGATTAGTTTGCAAGGCTTGAACTTCTTCATCCATAACGGCGAGCCAAGCTGGATTCTTAGCAGCAGATTTGAATCCTTTGGGCTCAGTGGATGCAAGCAGAGTAGAGAGAATACCAGAGGATCCCAAGACAGCAAGATTCGCCTGGTGGCGAGGTTTGAAAATACCAGCTTTGGCTCGTGTAAGCACGGGATGAGAAGCCGCAACAGGAGCAGGGGTAGGCAGCTCAGTGGTGAGCTCAAGAGAAGTGGGGCTAGGATCCGAGTGCGGCAAAGATGGACCTGCAAGAGAATCATTTTTCTGCAAATGCTCATCCACTAGATCAGTACAAATACCACACGAGGTAGTTCCGAATTGTATAATATGCTGGGAATGAGGCGCAAGAGAAGATGGTAGCATGTCTGTAAGGGAAAGACTAGGTTCCAGAAAATTATAAAATTGGAGTGAGGATATGGGTTGAGCCTGGGAGATATTGAGGTAGGGAAAGTGAGTCTCATCAAATTGAGCATGACGGGTGATATATATCCTAGAGGTGGTAGGGTCAAGACAACGAAACCCTTTGTAAGAGGAGCTGTAACCCAAAAAAATGCAAGGAATGCTACGGGGAGAAAATTTGTTTGGCATAAAATCACGTAAACAAGGATAAACAAGACAACCAAATGGATGAAAATTTTCATAATTTGGAGAGGAACCATATAGAAGTTCAAACGGGGACTTACCTCCAAGAAGTGGTATGGCAAACGGTTGATGATATAAGCTGCAGTGCTAAAGGCGTCAACCCAGAAGCGAGGGGAAGTGTGGGAATGAAAAAGCAGAGCCAATGTAACACCCCGATTTTCAAAACTTATTCAAACTCCACTACACATAAAACATAAAACATATTCAAACGGTATAAGTACGATATTAAGTGCATTCATAAAACATATTCAAACTCCACTACACATGACATCATGTCACAAAGTCAATTATAATAGTATTATTCACGCATGAACTTTACTATGCCAATATTCCAAGTCATACATTTCATTATTAGGCATTATAATTTATAAATGAATTCAATTACCACATGAATTTCATGCATCTAATTATCATTTGATCAGAATAAAAATCATGTTGACACACATATCATCATGGCTAACAATCACAACATTGTATATATGAAATCATGTACAATAGGCATGCATAAGCAATCTAATAATACTATAGACCTAATTAATTTAACATCCCTATCTATATATCAAAATAAAATATTATGAAGGCCTAAAATCTTCCCCACCTGGATCGCTAAATTCCAAATCACTTAAATTCCTCGTCACGTCTAGTGCTCAACCTGTACACCTATATTACGTTTGTTAATATAAATACTCATAAGAACGATTATGAGTGTAGGAATATATACGTATATATGGTGGTGGGATGTTTAAACAAGTATGTATATAAATATATAATATAACATATTATAATGTCTTGTGATATGATATAATGATGTGTATGGCATAACATGGTATAATATAATATGTGGTATATATATATATATGTGTGGTGATGTGTGAAGCGTTTTGAAAAAAGTGTGATATACAATATAATCTATAATAGGTGTGTGCCGTGGGACGTTTTTTTTTTTTCAAAAAAATGAAAATGGAATAGGAAAATAAAGAAGAAGGGAGGCGTTGATGGTGGTGGTGGCGATGTGCTGCGAGGACGGAGCGAGCAGAGAGAAAGTGAGCTTCGAGCAAGAGAGAGGAGACCTGGCGATTGGGTTTGAGGGGTTTGGGGTTTTCGACGACGGAAGCAGAGAGAAACGAGAGGGGTTTTGCACGATTCGCGTAGCTGAGCTTCGAGAGAGGGTTCAGAGCGAGAGCGAGAGCGAGAGATCGAGAGCGAGAGAGCGAGAGATCGAGAGTGAGAGATCAAGAGTGGCGAGAGCAGTGGCAGAGAAGAGAAGAGAAAGAGAGCGGTGACGAGAGCAGTGGCAGATGGCGGAGAAGAGAGAGAGAGCGGCGAGGAGAGCAGTGGCGGATGGCGGAGAAGAGAGAGAGAACGACGACGAGAGCAGTGGCGGATGGCGGAGAAGAGAGGGAGAGTGGCGACGAGAGCAGTGGCAAATGGCGGAGAAGAGAGAAAGAGCGACGAGAGCAGGGGAATTGAGGAGAGTTGCAGCGGCGAGATGAGAAGAGAGAGAGGGCGGCGAGAGCAGGGGAATGGCGGAGAGTTGCAGCGGCGAGATGGGGTTTCGTGCATTGAGGTTCTGAGCAGAGAGTTGAGAGAGAGACCTGGCGAGAGTGGGAGAATGGCGGAGAGTTGCAGCAACGAGATGAGAAGAGAGAGAGGGCGGCGAGAGCAGGGGAATGGCGGGGAGTTGCAGCTGCGAGATGGGGTTTCGTGCATTGGGGTTTTGAGCAGAGAGTTGAGAGAGAGACCTGGCGAGAGCGAGAGAGCAGAGGAGAAGAAAAATCAAAGTCGCAGCATCGATGAGCAGCAACGGTGATGAGTAGTAGCGGCTACAAACGGGTTGCAGTGTGCGCTGGTGGAGAAAAGAAGGGAGAAGAGATTTCGAGAGAGAGATGGGCTTGTGTGATTGGGTTTTGAGAGAGAGATACGAGATTTCAGCCGAAATTTCAGTCAAGATTTCGGGCGCGATCTCCGGCAAGATTTCAGGGATTATGTTTGAAATTGGAAAGTATATATATATATTTTTTTTTTCAGGGGATTACAGCCAAGCCAGTCTAAGTGACATGACGGTGTTTTCTTTCTGCACGACCATTTTGGGCGGGAGTGTATGGACAAGAGAGTTGATGATGAATGCCAGAGGTACGAAGATGAGCTTGAAAGCAATTTTTAGTAAATTCTTTACCATCGTCACTTTGAAAAATTTTGATACGAGCAAAATGTTGATTTTCCACAAATTTTTGAAAATGAATGAAAGTATCATAGAAGTCAAATTTAAATTTCAATGGATAAAGCCAAGTGAAACGAGAATAATCATCAATGAATACAACATAGTAGGCAAAGGCCAAATTTGATTTTACGAGGGAAGGACCCCAGAGATCGCAATGAATAAGATCTAAAACATTAGACGATCTATGGTTATTTTGAGAATAAGGCAAACGGTGATTCTTTGCAAGTTGACATGCATCACATAATGTAGGAGATGGCAATAAAGAGGTAAGATAAAGCTGTCCTTTTTTATTTAAATAAGATATAACTGAATGATTCACATGTCCAAGGCGAGAATGCCATAAATCATACGAAGCATGAAGAGATTTATTTTTAAGGATAGAAATAAAAGCGGAATTTCTGCGCTCGAGCACATATAAGCCTCCATCTCTTTTACCGGCTGCCACCACCCTTCCCGTTTGGCGATTCTGAACAGTGAAAAAATTATTAGTAAATGTAACAGATAATGGAAAATCATGCGTTAATTTACTAATGGACAAAAGATTTTTAGTGAGGTGAGGGACAACCAAAACATCTAACAGATGAAGATCTGGGGAAAGGGAAATTTTACCAGTGTGGGTAATGGGTAGAGACGCACCATTCCCTACAATCACACAATCCTTACCCGTGTAAGTGGTGGACTGGTCCAAAGTAGAGTGGGCTGGAGTCATATGAGCCGAAGCTCCTGTATCCAAGAACCAATCTAAAGCTTCATGCCCAGACACAGAGCACGAAGTATTGAAGGCTTCTGCAAGGTGCGCCGAGGGGTCATGTTGGTGCCGATCATAGCATTGCCTGCACCGATCAGCATAGTGACTTTCCAAGCGGCAAATCTGGCACCGTGGTGGACGGCGACCTTGAATGGGTTGAGCATAACTCTATCCGTGACTGGAGAACCCGTGGCTGGTGCCATTTTCGTGGCCACGTCTGGAGCGAGATGAGCCACCCCCGCGTGGAGAAGAGCCATGGGTAGCGGTGAACGTTGCAGCTGAAGGTGCTGAACTCTCAAGAGACTGTTGAAAAAGTTCAAAACTCTCAGCCTTGGACACAAGATCTGGGAAGCATGGGAGAGGTGTTTGTGCCATTTGGGCAGTAGAGAAACTGGAGAAATCGGGTCCTAGGCCACGAAGAAACCAGTGAACTTTGTCGGTGTCATCAACAGGGCGACCGATGGCATGAAGCTGATCACATAGGCCTTGAAGGCGCGGGCTTAGGCAGTGACTGGACGGGTACCGCCCTTCATTAATTGGAGGTCGTCTTTGAGACGTATTTCACGGGCTTTGGAGCGGTGGCTGAATGTATTTTCGAGAGCAGTCGAGACCTCGCAAGATGTGGAGAGGCCGACGGCTTCAGCCATGGCTTCCTCTGTGAGAGAAGAGAGGAGAAGGCTTAGTAGGTATTGATCGGTGGCGTTCCATTCCAGGTGTTTGGTATTTGGTGTGTGAGAGGTGGGTGGATCAAATGGAGGTGGTGGCACAAGGGTACCGTCCACATGACCCAGCAGACCTTGGCTCTCGAGAAGTGGAAGAAGCTGGCTCTTCCATAAGAGGAGTTGGAGGAGGAGAGTTTGATGCTAACCATGTGAATCATGGTGTTGAAGAGAAGGAGGGTGGGAGAAAAATCAGAGCCCATTGGGATCGTGGGATGCTAATCCAGGTATGCTCTGATACCATATGAATGTTTGAAAACCACCACACTTTTGAGTGGTGAGAGCCTTTCATATATATACTCATTTACAGATTGTATAACAACGTAATTGAGGATTTACACATAAATGTTGATTACATAATAAATGGAAAGAATTAGCTAAACAGGCTCCTATAATTGAGGCTCAATGGATGCACATATGGAAGGCCTTAGATTAAGGCAGAGGATCCTCAACAAAGCTGAATGCACGGGTCAATTGCACATATTTTTGACCGAGAAACAAGTATATTTGTATTAGTCAGTAAAGGTTAATATGTACAAATTCGCAAGCATGCTGCCAAAAACTTACAACAAAATACATAATGCCTATCTTTTATCCCATATACCCCGAGTATGATGCCCAATCCCTATACCATTCTCTACATGAGAAGCTACCCGCCAATTTTGAAGATGCAACCCACCTAGCCGCAACCAACAAAATATCTTTCCACACAACTATTTCCTCTCTAGCCACCCCTTGAAAGATTCCCATTTCTTTCAAGCCAAATTCCCCATAGAGTGGCCAAGGAAATGATCCTTTCAATCTCAATCAGTCTTCCATTATGAAGTTTTAAATGAGATTGTGAAAGACCATCTTCACTAGAGGAGAGACATCGAAAATATCCTCCACTTACAACATGCCATCTCCGCCGTATTTTCCTTGCTATTTCACAAGTTAAAAACAAGTGTTCAATAGATTCCCCATTATTGACGCACAAAGAACAACATTGAGGAGAGAGACATGTCAATGGAAACCGCTTTTGTAAAACCTCAACTGAGTTCAATTTCCTATTTACCAAGGTCCATCTAAAAAGTTTGACTTTAGATGACACCTAAGCATTTCATATGAAAAACAATTGAGGGGATGAGAAGTAGGGAGGCCCCTTAATGAGAGAAGACAAAAAGGATTTACAAGTGAAAGAGTCGGATGAATTTAGTAACCATGTATAGCAATCCTCCCATTGAGATAATGTAGCGGATGGTAATAATGAAAGTAGGTCCTGTAGTTGATCTAAGGCTCTATTGGAAGGGGGTCTATGAAAGTGAAAATCCCAACTATAAGAAGGGGAATTTTTGCTAAACTCAAGTGAGACAAAGGATGATGTGGGCATGAGATGACAAGATGAAAGTTGATGTAAGCGAGGGAAACGATATCTGAGTGAAGATTCACCACACCAAGTATCTTCCCAAAATCTAAAGGTAAGACCGTTACCCAATCTGGGTGAGATATGGGGTAAGAAAATAGGCAATAAAGACGAAATAAATTTCCATGGGGATTTATATGATGTGTTGGGAGAGGATTTTGATAGTCCAATCCATATGTGTCGAGCCATGAATGCTATGAACCACCCGAGCCAAAAGAGAATGTTGATCTTGCAAAAATCTCCAAAGCCATTTGGACGCCAAAGCCACATTTCTCAATTCTAGGTTCCCAATCTCAAGCCCTCCATTATGAATAGGAAGTTGAACCACTTTCCAATTTACCAAATGACAGTTACCTTCCCTATCAACTCCTTTCCACAAAAAGGACCGCATCATCTTTTCAATTTCCTTAGCAACACTTGCTGGCAGTTTAAAGACTAACATGAAATATATGGGAAGAGCTGAGAGAACAGATCTAATAAGCGCCAATCTGCCCCCTTTAGAAAAAAAAAAACACCTTTTCCAGCCATCTAGCCTCTTGGAAATCTTTGCTAACACCAAACTCTAGAAGTTCTTCGTTAAAGGATTGCGCCCCAAAAGGAGGCCAAGATAATTTAAAGGCCAAACTCCAATAGTGCATCCAAAGTTACTTGCCACCCTAATGAGGACATCGTTATCCATACAAATACCCACCAACTGACACTTGCTCAAATTAATCTTCATCCCGAAGATCTGGCAAAAACATTAAAGTAGATGGATTGAGGCCATTATATTATCTTCCTTCCCCTTCAAGAAGAATAGTGTGTCATCCGCATATAGTAAATGAGAAATTTCCAACTTCTCTCTCACCACAGTGAACCCTTGGAAAATGGAATTCTCAGAAGCCCTCCTCATCATTCTACTTAACACATCTGCCACAAGAGTGAATAAGAATGGGGAAAGGGGATCCCCTTGCCATAGACCCCTCATCCAAAAGAATTTTTCCCTTGGTCTACCGTTCACCATAACTGAGTAGGAAACTGATCGTAAACACCCGTTGATCCATCTTTTCCATCGGCCTCCCAATCCTTTCCTTTGCATAACATAGTACAAAAAATCAAAATCAACGAAGTCATATGCCTTTGCAAAGTCTGCTTTAAACACATCCCCTGGCACCTTCCTGTGTCAATAATCCTCTATTGCTGCATTTGCAATTAGAACTGCATCCAATATTTGTTTTCCCTTAATAAACGTTGATTGCGACTTCGTAATGGTTTTGTGCAACACGGATCTCAATCTAGATGACAAGATTTTGGCAATGATCTTATACAAGCTAGTAACCAAGCTTATAGGATGGTAATCAGAAACTTTCCATGAGTTCACCTTTTTTGGGATAAGGCAAATGTATGTCTCATTAGTTTCGATATTCATAATGCCATGGTGATAAAAATCATCAAGTACCCTCATGAGATCATCTTTCACACTACCCCAAAACTTTTGGTAGAAGGCCATAGTGAAACCATCTGGACCTGGTGCCTCATCCCCATCACTATCAAATATAGCTGCGTTTAGCTCTTCTTCCTCAAAGGGTTTCTCCAAAAACTCTGATTCTTTACTACAAAAGGGATCCCAATCAAAGCCATCAATCCCTGTTGAGGGGGGAAATCATAAAGCTTTTTGAAAAATCCAACAATCTCATTGATTATTCCATTTTCTGAAGTCACTAATGCCCCATCATCCCTTTCGATCTTTGAAATCAAGTTTTTCCCATTTCTTCTGTTGAGCATTTTGTGAAAGAACCCTGTACTAGCATCATCCTCATTAAGCCATTACATCCAAATCATCAAAAATAATAAAAAAAGAAATTTGAAATTTCTTTGGGAATATATAGATCAATATGATAGTTTAGCATCAAATGTAAAGAATCACATTAGATCCAGATGGACAACATCAAACAATTAAGTTTGAGCACTCTTTTTCACCCACCTCTTGTTGGGCCCGCCTGGATCTCTACTAGTACCGATATTGTCCCCAACTTAACCACCTTTAGGCCCAGGTGCGAGGTTTTACTCCAAAAGGCCTCGGTACTCATGAGGGTTAGATCCCAACTTATACTTCATGTGATGAACTTGCCCATATTCGATGTGGGACTATTATTTTGGTTCATACATACTCAACAAATCTCCACCTTGGACTGAAATCCATTTTCATCAAGATCACACCGCACGATTCATGTCAGAACAACTATCGCCATCATCTCGATGAGGAGAAACTCAAGGAACCATCCGCGACCCTGAGCATACCCGTGTGCTCCACCTTGACATACTTGCGTCCCAGTTGAACCATCGGCTCTGATACCACTTGTTGGGTGGGCATGGATCTCTACTAGTAACGATATTGTCCCCAACTTAACCACCTTTGGGCTTAGATGTGGGGTTTTACTCCAAAAGGCCTCGAAACTAATGGGGGTTAGATCCTAACTTATATTTCATGTGATGAACTTGCCCATATCTAATGTGGGACTATTATTTCGGTCCGCACATACTCAACACCCCTATCGTTGGGTATAGTTGTTCTTAGTCCTAAGCTCAACTCTTATCGTATTTACCATCTGTTTTTTTTTCTTGTGTAATGGAAAATAAGCTTCTATCAAGGACATGAACCACTAGACATTTGAATTCTTGTTATTTTGTTTTGCCAATCCTTGGTAACAAAACATTATTAGGTAGATTTATTTTAACCTCTTTTTAAAAACAACTGGAAATGAGAAAAGAGAATAAGCAACTACCTGAATAGTCTTAGCCTTCATAGAAGTAATTATATTTGTCTGATATGATAATTTATACTACAATAGGCTAGCTATACAATATATATGTCAATTTATTAATTGAATATTACATTATTTAAAATGAAGATGAAAATGGTGATGAACCGTTTCCAAGGAAGTATATTTGGGTTTGAAAAGAAAAAACATGTAAGCAGAACTTCGTGCAAGCATATAACAAGCTCCAACCAATCTTCGAATACTATTAAAAATGGAAAATACAACTTCAGAAAATTCCATTATGGTACATGAACCTTAATAGATTATAAAAACTCAAAAAAAAAAATTTGCAAGAAATCATAGTATGAAATTTTTTCTTTCATTTCCTTTTTTCTCTCTCTCTCTTTCCCTCTTTTGTTTTTGTTGTCGAGGAAACATGATGCAAGGCATGAGTAGGGAAGACAATAAACACTTCTCTAACTCATTGATTCACAATAATACTGTGAGAAAAGAGGTAAAGAAAGAATTAGTAAATTCTAAAAAAATCAATATTATTCAATCTACCAATAACTAATACAAGGACCCCCTTTTATAGACAAAACTGATGAAAATTACTAAATAGACTCAAATACGAAAATAGTAATAATTAGGCTTCTAAATAGAATCAAATATTAATTTCTTAATTCAACAAAAATATTAGTTTCCTAAGTCAATAAAATACTAAAATAAAAATTACTAAAAATAGTGAATTTATCAAAAATACTAAATTTACTAATATTAATAAAATATCCTCAAATAGGAAAACACTAATTTGAGATTTCCACAAACTTCAACTCTTATTGCATTGCATCATTTAACCCATGTTAGAAAAAATTTGCCCTCGAATTTGTTGCATCATCGCTTGAGGTAGGACCATGGAACAAAATCTTGACTCGATAACTTCAGGCGACGCTTGCGACTTCGCTTTTGGCGACCTTTCGACGTTTGCGATTAGTAACATCATTATAGTTTTGAATATCCCTCTCCAAACGATCTTGAGTACTTATGCACTTTTCCAACCACAATAGCTTATAAGACTTTAGATGTTTCTTTCTCACTAATCCCAACGTCTACAGTACTGCTACATTAGAAACAACTGTTGAACCAATTATCCTCATGTCGCTTACGAGTATACGTCCCTAATATGAAAGATATTTTGATGATTGCAAACCACATTCTGTGTATGATATTATTGCATATATGGCATATCTAATCTTACTTGAAGGTTTCAAAGATTCAATGATGCATGGCGAACGCATGAAAGATCTACTTGAAGAACATATTCATTTGAAGATGTTTTGTAATGTGATTAGATAAGGATAGGTTGTAAAACCTTCTCTGCCATTTGATTCAGCAATATGCATGACTGCATGTTTTAATCAAATTGATTTTCAAACATTTGCATATTTGATTTTATCCAGAAATATCTTGTTGTTTTATCAGGCTTTAATCGAGAAATCAAAAATCATTTTTGTAAAGTCTTTCGGGACGCTAATGTTTTAGCAGTGTCCTCCTGGACTTGATGAGTCAGGACGCTGATAAAATATTAGAACACTCAAGGTTGAATTGAACTTCATTAAGACGCTTACTTATAAGTAACTGCCTCCCTTTAAGTCAACCTTTGATTGCGGCAGGATGCTGACTTAGTTTCAGCTTTTTGAAAGTTATCTTAGCTTTTATTTTGATTTCTATCTTTAAGGACGTTGATAGTTATAAGTTGAACAGACTATCAAGAGGCTACTTGTATAGGAGCGCCCTCATTTTTAGAATCAACTTAATAAACTTCAGGACACTTACTGTCCTTCAGTGCACTTAACATTGTTTTTAAAATGTTTTGAAACAAAGCAGGGCGCTAATCGTCAAGTAGCGCCCTCATGATTTAAAAGTAGTTTTATAGTAAATCAAGTTAGGATGCTCATGATTGAATAGCGCCCTCACTTTACTGTTCTGCAGAACGCTTATTCTTGATAAGCGCCCTCAAGGAACAAAACGACAAAGTTGATATTAAGCGTCAGGACGCTAATTCAACAATGTTACTGTTCTGACACTGCTACTATTTCTGTCAACTTTTCCAGAAGTACGAATACTTTTCAGAACTTTTTGGAATCATACAACAAATTTTTCAGAACTTTTTGAACATTCTAAAACCTCGTCAGAACATTCCTTTTTTGTAAATGATCAAATGATTCAGGTGTTATCATTGTAATACGCATAGAGCTGAATCGATCCATTTCGGGAAAGAATGTAGGCATTGTATTTGGAATAACCTAGAGCGCCAAAATCATCAAGTCCATTGCGCCTCTGTTATTTCTATATATATGTGTTGCCTTAGTGCGAAAAGATTACGATTCAAAACGAAAACTGATATTCATTCAAAAATAGATTTACAGTTTTCACTTGTGCGAGAAACTTTTGAAAATTAGTCGTCTATTCTTTCTAGTTGAACTTACAATCATTTTGAAAGAAAAAACCTCAAGTCTTCTGGATTGATTGATCTTTATCTTCATCATTTTGAAAATTCATTGAAGAAAACAAAAGCTCTTTGAACCTGTTGTCAGCATAAACTTCATCATACATATTTTACTGTCGTAACAGAAGGTTCAATCAAAAGCTTTGTAAGTATCACTTTGATTCTGAGTAAAGGGAATCATATCACATCTTGTATTCAGTTTATAGTGACTAGTAAGTCATTGGGTTAGAGCAAGTGTTGCTCATAATTGTAACCGGTTGTCTCATGCCCATAAGTTGAGAATAAGACTTCTCTCACCTGTAAGTAGATAATAGGTCCTCTCTCACCTGTAAGTAGAGAATAGGTCTTCTCACACCCGCAAGTTGAGAAACAGTCCTCTCACACCCGTAAGCTGAGAAACGGTAGTTCTCACACCCATAAGTTGAGAAAGTATACCGGTTTGATCTTCACCCGTAAGAAGGTCCATAGTGGAGTTTGAACAAATCCTAACTGAGGAGATTAGGTAGTAGATGTAGGCGAGGCCGAACCACTATAAATCCTGATTGCATTGTCTTATTTACATTTAATGTTTTCAGTTGCTATACTTTGTTTAATTTGCTATCATTAATCCACACTTTTTTAAGAAAGGTTAAAATCTGCTAAGTGTCCAATTCACCCCCCTCTTGGACATATCTGGGCCAACAACAATGTTCTTGTAGCTACTCGAATCAGTCACGATCTCGTAGATTTTACCACCAATAATGCAAGTTGACTAGAAGATGTATCATAGCCAGTCACCGTACGTGTGAGGTCTTAAGTAAAGGATCCGACCTACAAACAACGAGCCTGTATCACCATTTTGTTATTCCTCCGCATCAACTAAACACCCACTATTATACTCAAGTCTTTCAATAGTTGTTGTTGCAACATCATCCTCTTCTTCAGTTTCATCAACATATTCATCATATATTGGTGGAGCATCGAAATGGCTAAGAAAACTCTATAAAGGATTTTCAATTTCGTTGTCTAAATCAGTTGTTGCAGGAGAAAAGATCTAATATTCTGGGATATTAACCTTGATCCCCAAATCCCATTGTCTATTCCCACCACGTACCACTTGCAAGAACACAACAAACTGTTGAGTCAACTGAGCAATTTGTCGCTCAAACCGTGAAAAATTGTCATGTTTATTCATTTCCTTGAGTTGGGCTTCCTGTTGTCATCTTTTTGGAGACATGGCGGAAGAACGAGCGTGACTCTGATACCAACTGATGCAAGGCGTGTGTCACGACCTACTATCTGTGACGTCATGACCAGCACGGAACCTCAGGTATATCCTCCCTCGATATCCCCGGCATCCCGTCAGCCTTCTAATAACACACCATAATCCCAATAATCAACATCAAAACACATGGAGAATAATAGATCATCAATGTAAAAGCATACTCAAATGACAACCATAATTTTTATTTTTTTTCTAAGTCCATAATGTTCAAAATATGCAAAATCCTACTTAACCATAAATTACAACCCATCTATGTGTTAAGTATAAGCATTAGGTGTTACATAGTACAATTTATCAAAATAAATGCGAAAAAGTACTAAACACTTACGTCACAAAAGTGTAGGGAAAATGCCCGCAGCTAAGCTTTTCCCTTCCCCTTCCTATCCGAACTTGAAAGAATAAGAGTGAAGAGTGAGCTACAACAAGCTCGGTGAATGTTTTCTACAAGGGTCAACATATATATGCATTTATGTAAAACATTGCAAGACCATTAAAACCATTTAATTATCATGGATACAAATAAGATTACATACATGCTCAATATAATACATCATGTCATATACAAGACAATGCATATCATTTATAAACATGCTCATGTAGTCCTAACACCTCCTGAGTAAGAATCAATACAAGGGCTTAAGTGCTCGATACCCATCACCTGATCGACCTCTTACCCGTATTCTATTAGAATTCCTAGGATTGTATGAACCATAGGATCCGCCCACCAAGACAAGTACCATGCCTAGGCGAATCCTAACATACACAACCCAAAAAATCCTCTGTCAGGTCCACAATTAGGGATCACCACTAGACTTATGACATTCCTCGAAGAAAATCCTAACAAAAAAACTCTACCCAATTGCTAACCCTATTAGACTATGGTCAAATACATTTCATGAGACATTAAATCATGCGTACTACAATAGATAAGCATTTAAAACACATTTATATACTACAATGCCACATATAGAAACCAACAAGTAAAGAAACACTCACAACTTGATTGGCTAGACTTAGCCAATCCAATCCAATCCACAAGAAAACACTAGAATGACCACAATCACCCCAAGCACCTCAATCCCCAATTGGCCTATTTGGGTTACTTAAATCAACCAAAATCCCTGCATGAAACATGGTTTATACATTACTGAAAATCAGTCCACTAGTGTGCCAAACAACCATGATCAAACCCAATTCTATAGCCAATTAAGATTCTAAAATGATTATACACATGAGTCAATCTCATATTGCTCAATTCAACCATTTAAACTCATATTAAACCATACATAACCCAATTGAATGCAATAGGTTGATCCCCATGATCTAACCACTACAATACAAGGCATTCAATCATAATTAGGGTCAATTAGACTATTTACCAAGTCAATCTCATCAATTGACTAAGTCTAAGTCAAAATCCCCAAATTTGGGCAAATCCCCAAATTCATTAAAATTTCCCAAATTACATGGCCTAGGCCAAAATTACATTACACTAATCAAAATCAGTAAATTGGACTACTAAACATCCACATTTACCCATGTATTCAACATAAATCACATGCAAATTGAATAGGAAACCCTAAGTCCAAAATCCTAGTTTAGGTCAAATACCTATAACCCTACCAACTTCTTGTTAGAAATTGAGGGTTTCATCATTTATGGACTCCCAACATCCTCTAGATTAACATATCTCAAATGCAAGACCTAATTCCAAAAATGTATTTTCCACCACCCTCCTTAAATTTAGGGATTCATGAGTGAAAAACACCCATTAGGTCAAAAGCAAGCTTGCATGCATGAACGAAAGTGATAGAAGGAAGAAAAATGAGAAAGAACGAGGAAGAAATGATTACCTTGGGAATTCTTGAATAAGAATGCACCCAAAACCCCAACTTTTTCCTTCCTTTTCTCCTCTCCCCTTCCTTTCCTCTTCCCCAAGCTCCTTAGCCTCTTTTGGAAGTGAAATTTGAGAGAAATCACATCTCAATGGCTTATATAGAGGTTAAGTGGCATTTTGGGCCCAAACTTAAAAAAAAACACACTTTATAAAAGAAACAATTTTCCTGCTACAATTACTTGCACTTAGATAATCAATTTATTGCAAACGACTCACCAATTTAGCTTCTCAACCATTTAAAAGTTTTATGAGTCAGTTACCAACCTTCTGGTAAACTTTTAGCTCAATCCAACGGTGGGATTGTGAGATCCAACTGTTTGATCATAACTGCGCAAGAAAATCCGCAAACATGAGAAACAGTGTTTAGAGTCTTATACTTCACAGTAGACAACTCCGATCAAGATCTTCACCGATCATAATGAAGATCAATCAGAGAAGAATAAGCTAACAAAATTTCAGCTCAATCGGACCACAGATATAGGAAATGAAGCCAGCTATGTAATCGGTGACAAAAATTTCTTCCTCCATGATGCCAGCTCCAATGATCTAAAACACCGTTTTTGACGTCGAATGGGTCTCCAATCATTCTGAAACTTCATGCGCACTCTAAACGACGTAAAATCATGCAAAGACACTTGAATCAACGTGCGTCGAGCATCATATACATATACGTACACGTATACGGGTACTCTACAGGTCAAAATGACGTCATCCTAAGGTACTGGCGTTACAGTGTGAATAGGGAAGACAATAAAGATATCTTCTCTAACTTATTGATTCAGAAGAATACTGAGAAAAAAGGTGAAGAAAGAATTCACAAATTCTAAAAAAAGTCAATATTATTCAATCTACCAATAACTCATACAAGGACCCCTTTGACAAAACAAATGAAAATTACTAAATAGACGCAAATATGAAAATAGTAATAACTAGGCTTCTAAACAGACTCAAATGCTAATTTTCTAATTCAACAAAAATACTAGTTTCCTAATTCAATGAATACTAAAAATAAAAATTAATAAAAATAGTGAATTTACCGAAAATAGCAAATTTACTAAAAATACTAAATTATCAAAAATGGTAAATTTTTTAATTTTAGTAAAATATCCTAAAATAGGAAAACACTAATTTGAGATTTCCACAAACTCTAACTCTTATCGCATTGCATCAAAACATCTTCTAATACTACTGCTTGTTGCTTATATCTTGCTTTCTTTTCTTTCTTTCTTCGCATTAAGAACTTATGTGCGACACCTTGCGGTTTCACAGGAATTTGTTTTTACAATCTGCTATTTGTAATTCTATTTGCTTTTCCTCTTTATCTGTGTGCATGTGACACCTTAATAGATTATAAAATATATTAATGAGAATATAACATTTGTCAAGGGCTATTGATGGAAATGGTGTTGTAAGATCTTGATTATAAGTGTTTTTGGGTTTTTGAAAAATTTAGGAACTTGGCTTTGATAAAAATCTTGCCTTTCGTTTTGATTTTCCCGGAAGATATTGCTAAGGAATAAACCCAAGAAATCACAAACACACAAAAAGAGAAAACACAGAGACAAGAGATTTAATGTGATTCGGGAAGAAATCTCAACGTCCATAGAGCGCACCAACATTCTATCTACTATCAATGGAGGTTTACAATGGGAAGCCAATTTGTGAGCACTCTCTCACAATTTTCCTCACCTCTCATCTAGCTCATCTCACTTAAACCCTAATTACAATTGGGTTTATATACTAACTCTACATGAGGGTACAAATGTAATTTCATACATAAATAAATAAAATAGTTATTTTGGCTTCACAAAATAACAATCTCCCACTTGAAGACCAAATAATTATTTTAGGCTTCACACTCCAACATTCTCCCACTTGAAGACTAAAACACTTGTAAACATTCGTCTTCAATGGCTAATGAAACTGGTTCACTCAAAAGTCATGTCTTCAACCTTGAAGACCAACTAAAGTTGCGCACAACTCCAGTTTCTCTATAGTAACTGCTTTGGCCACCAACCTGGCTTTATACCTCTTGAAGCCATCATGCTCTTCTTTAATCCGATACACCCACTTGTTATGAAGAGCCTTCTTACCCTCTGGTAACTTTTCCAACTCGTAAGTTTGATTAGAAGTAAGATATGTCATTTCATCCTCCATTGCAAGCTCCCACTTTCTAGCATCCTCAACCTGGCATGCCTCATCAATAACATTTTGGTTCTCCTTCATCTATAAGAAACAAATAACTCAAATACTTTCTGTTTGGTACATGTGGTCTTAGGTTCTTTGCCTGAAACATCTGGGACAACATCAGGCTCAAAGAAATTAGGTTCATGTTCTGGTTACACCAAACTAGAAGACTGTGTTGTGTCTCTGTCCTTACACATAATCTTCTCATTAAAGATGACATCTCTACTCATGATCATCTTTAAATTATGTTCATCCCAAAGCTTATAGCCAAAGTCATCACCACCATAACCAAAAAGTGTGCATTTAAGTGATTTAGCATCAAGCTTATTCCTAGCATGGTCACTAATATGCACATAAGAAACACAACCAAATACTTTCGAATGAGAAAGTTTTACCTCATGTCCACTTCATACTTCTTCTGGAATTTTAAATTCCAATGGTGCTGATGGTCCTCGGTTGATCAAATAAGTTGTTGTATTGACTGCCTCTGCCCAGAACTGTTATGGCAAACCAGAACGTATGCGCATGCATCTGGCCCTCTCAGTCCTCAATTTTTTGTTCATTCGTTCTGTTGTACCATTTTGTTGTGGTGTACGAGGCACAGTCCTCTCGAGTTTTATCCCACTCTCATAACAAAACTTCTAAAATTTGGTGTCTTTCATACACTCCACCATTATCAGACCTCAGCTTCTTAATCGTCAACCCTGTCTCATTTTCAACCCTAGCTTTCCACATCTTGAACGCTTCAAACACATCAGATTTTTGTCCCAAAAAGTAAACCCATACCTTTTGTCACACCTGGGTTGCACACAGTGCCCCCTACCCAGGGTGATGAGTACCCCCACAGGGCATACTCCGGCGATAGCACCACATAATATTGTCCCATCCCAGTACACAACCCACTTACAACGTCTAGTACCCCCAGGATCATTTGTCCACACTATTCATCATGAATAGCGCAGGGCTTCCCCCGGATTCGAACCTCAAACCTCATATAGGTTGATTTCGCAATTCGAGTAGCCACTGAACCATATACATAAGGCCTTTTTGTCACACCTGGGTTGCACACAGTGCCCCTACCCAGGGCGATGAGTACCCCCGCAGGGCATACTCCAGCCATAGCACCACATAATATTGTCTCATCCCAGTACACAGCCCACTAAACAGTGTCTAGTACCCCCGGGATCATTTGTCCATACTATTCATCATGAATAGTGCAGGGCCTCCCCCAGATTCGAACCTCAAACCTCATATAGGTTGATTTCGTAATCCGAGTAGCCACTGAACCAATTGGCTCAGTGGTTACTCATATTGCGAAATCAACCTATATGAGGTTTGAGGTTCGAATCCGGGAGAGGCCCTGTACTATTCATGATAAATAGTGTGGACAAATGATCCTAGGGGTACTACACATTGTTGAGTGGGCTGTGTACTGGGATGAGATAATATTATGGGATCATAGTGGCTGGGGTACGTTCGATGAGGTACCCATCACATCCGCGTGGTGGGACACCTTCCTGAAGTGATCATCAATAAAAGTCACAAAATATTGTTTCCCACCTATTGAGGAAACTGAAGCTAGACCCCAAACATCTGTGTGAACAAGCTCAATCTTGGATGACTTTCGACTTCTGCCTGCCTTTTGAGAACTGACCTTTTTCTGTTTCCCATATATGCAGCTTTCACACAAATCAATATCTTCTGATCTCAGTCCTGCCAGCTTCCCTTGTGAATGCATGACTTGTAGCCCCTTAGCACTCATGTGTCCAAGCCTCTGATGCCATAAGTTTGGATCATCTCTATTTTCGGTAATAATAATAGATGCACAATCATCAGTAGTCATATAAAGAGATCCAGTTTTCTTCCCCCGGGCAACAGTCATCGCTCCCTTCGACACTTCCCAAGTGTCATCTGCAAGGGAGGTTGAATAACCATCACTCGCCAACTACCCAATAGAAATCAGATTTTCCTTCAAAATAAGCACATGCCTCACATTGTCTAGCTTCCACACAGACCCTTTTAGCTGAATCCGCACATCGTTTTTGCCAACAACATCATATGCATGGTCATCACCAACATACACATGTCCTAAATCATCTGAGACATAATTCTTAAACAAATCTCTGCTAGAGGTAGCATGGAATGATGCCCCCAAATCTAACACCTAAGATTTCATCTCCATAGAACAAATAAGGGCATCTTTTGAATTTTCTGAAATACAGTTTGACTGTTCTGCTTCTCATCATCTTTCTTTGGAACCTTGCATTTAGATTGAAAATGTTCCATTTTTCCATAATTCCAACATGTTGTCCCAGATATGTTCAAGAGGGGGGGGAATTGGACAATGATAGGTTATTAACCTTTCTTAAAGATTAATAAGTTACAGAAGGTTACGATAGAATGTAAAATACAATAGAGAATAATAAACAATTGCAACAAGACACAAGGGATTTATAGTGGTTCGGCGGCTCCTACGTCCACTACCTAACCTCCTCAACTAGGATTTGTCCAAACTCCACTAAGGGTGTGTTTGATAGCTAAGAAAATTTTCCTTGAAAAAGTAGTATTTTCTTGAGAAAATGTACTTGAGAAACTTTTCTCATGGTTGTTTGATTGGACATGGAAATTTTTTTTCATAGTTGGTTATTAATTAGTTATTCAGTTATATGATTATAACTTCTTCATATTAGTGTATAAAATTTTCTCATCCCAATAGCTGAGAAAATGGTCGGCCCGAGAAATTTTTTTATAATTTTTTTCTCACCTCTTTTGCCAACCAAACACCAGAAAATGGAATTTTCTCAAGAAAATCACTATTTTCTAGAGAAAGTTTTCATTTTCTCAGCTATCAAACACACCTTAAGGATATTCTTACAGGTGAAGATCAAACCTTACACTTTCTCAACTTATGGGTATGAGAAGAATCGTTACACTTTCTCAACTTACCAATGTGAGAAGAACCGTGACAACTTGAGCACACTTGCTCAAACTAAGTGACATACACAGTCACTTAACAACTAAAATACAAAGATTGATACCTTTACCAAAGAATCAATGAAATACTTACAGAGCTTTGGAATGAATCCTTAGTCACCACAGATTCAGCGAAAGTATGAAATAAAGTGCAGCTGAAAGACATGAGGTTCTATAGCTCCTCTTTCTCTTTGATGGATTTTCGAAAAGATGTTAAGTGAAGTTTGAATCCAAAGAGATTTCAAGCATATGAAAACATCACAAGTATCACAGAGTGTTTGCAGTAAAGAGAGTAGTAGAAATTTCAAAGAGTATTTGCACAAGTTCAGTTGAAAACTCCTTTTTGTTCTTGTTTTTCTTCTCTATCGTTCCAACAACTTAAGTGTTGTATATATATAACTTGATATTGATTCAGTTCTCAAAAAGAGATTTTTGGCGCTCAAAGTTTTTTTCAAATCAACGGTCAAAACCTTTCACGAAAGTGGTTACTTCAGTTTGCAGCAGCACCTGAATTATCTGAGTATACATGAAAATAAAATGTACAGAACGGTAGCAAAGTGTTGACATTGATCATCTTTTTTATTACCTCGAGCGTCCTAAAAACGTTGTAAGCGTCCTCGCATATTTTGTCATTTAGTGCCTTGAGGGTGCTCATGGACAATACATGTTCTGAAAACTTGCGTGATGAGAGCAGTAATTTGGAGTTAGCGTTCTATCGAATAGATATTTTAAATCAATGAGGGTGCTACTAAAGAGTAAGCGTCCTGAAGCAATGAAAAATGATTAAGTCCACTATATCAAATGAGGGGGCTAAAACAACATTAGCGTCCTAACACTTTAAAGCATTTTAAAGTCACAAAACTTGTTTAGTACGCTACCACGCAATCAGCGTCCTGACATAACCGTTGGGCTGATACACGAGGGCACTACTAGATAGTAAGCGTCCTAACTGAAGTATTGTTTACGCACCATCCTCACGATAAGTCAGCGTCCTGAAGGACTTTTAAGAATTGTTTTACTAACTTAGAATATTCAATCAAAACAAAACAAGTGACCAACATATTTTGATCAAATCAAACTTTAAAACTCAACAAATTTGAATCAATTTGCACATTAAAAATTCAATGGGTATGATAAAAAACCATCAAGTATGAAATCGATTAAACATTTTAAAAACATGTTATATGCAGAATTATGCATAATGAGATATACTTGCTGAATCATGTAGTGGCCAAAATTCTTCTGTCCTAATTACATAATATTCTAATCTTCAGACGATCATGGTCTTGAACTTGATCTTGAGGGCTTCTTGCGTCATCGATCCTTATCGCACCTTTATGCAATAACATATGCAATGTGTGTACAATATATATAATATAAGAATGTGGTTTGTAATCATCAAAATATCTTCTAATATACTCGGGTCATGAGGGTAATTTGATTAACAATCTCTCCCTTTTTTACGATTTCAAACACATTATTGTAGACTTTGAAGCAATCTAAAAATGATGTAAATACGTGAGCCTACTATGAGTAAAATGTCATGCAATGCCATGAATTGTAATCATGTTCCTTATTTTCATAAGATAAGAGTTTTAAACCAACGAAACTAGGTTGTCATTCTCCCCCTAACTTTATAAATAATATGATGCTTCAAAGATAGGATTTCTCCCCCTTTTTGAAAACATCAAAAAAAGTGAAGTAGTCATGAGGCACTTCTCCCTCTTAATGAGGTAAGCATCAAAATATCATAAGTTAGACTCAGAGAACATTCCAAGCTCTCTTCGAATATGAACAAACTGATCCTTAGGTAAGGCTTTAGTGAAAATATCAGCCAGTTGTTCTTTGGTTCCGATATGAGTTAGCTTAACATCACCATTTTGCACATGATCCCGTAAAAAAAGTATGTCTTATTTGAATATGCTTAGTTCGGGAATACAGAACATGATTCTTAGATATGTTAATAGCACTTGTATTATCACATAAGATTTCAGCACATTTAATAAAGATTTGATAATCCCGAAGTTGTTGTTTCATTTACAGTACTTAAGAACAACAACTTCCAGCTGCAACATATTCTGCTTCCGCTGTGGATAGTGCCACTGAAAGTTGTTTCTTGCAAAACCAAGAAATTAAATAATTTCCAAGAAAGTGACAAAATCTTGAGGTACTTTTTCGATCTGTTAGACTTCTAGCATAATCAAAATCTACATAACTTTTCAATTCAAATGAAGTACCTTTGGAATACCAAATTCCTAAGTTGGTTGTGCGACTAATGTATCTGAAGATTCGTTTGACACATTTTAAGTAAGATTGTTTAGGTTCTGATTGAAATCTTACACAAAGACAGACACTGAACATAATGTCAGGTCTACTTGCTGTGAGGTACAAGAAACTTCTAATCATACTTCTATAAAGTTTAGGGTCAATTGGTTACCCTTTTTCATCTTTATCTAATTTGATTCCAGAGTTACAAGGAGTATCAATTGATTTTAAATTATTCATTTAAAACTTTTAAATTATTTCCTTAGCATACTTTGATTGGTTTATAAATGTGTTATTCAATATTTGTCTAATTTGCAAGCCTTGAAAGTATGTAAGTTCTCCCATCATACTTATTTCAAATTCTTTTTGCATTAACTTTGAAAACTCATCACACAACTCTTTGTTTGATGCACCAAATATGATATCATTCACATATATTTGAACAATAAGCATATCATCATTGTGGTGTTTAATAAACAAAGTTGGATCAAGTTTTCCTTTTTGATATAAAAGAAATGAACTCAGTCTATCATACTAAGTTCTTGGAGTCTGTCTTCATCCATATAAGGCTTTGTGGAGTTTGAACTCATATTTTCAGTTTTGAGCATCCTCAAACCCTGGAGGTTGTTCCACATATTCCTCTTCATTGATGTAACCATTTAAAAATGCACTCTTTACATCCATTTGGTATAAGGGAAATTTTTTGTAACAAGCATGGGCAAGTAACATCTTTATTGCCTCTATTCCTGCTACTGGGGCAAAGGATTCTTCAAAGTCTATGCCTTCTTCTTGGTTGTACCTTTGTGCAACCAATCTAGCCTTATTTCGGACTATGATTCCTTGTTCATTCTTATTGTTCCTAAAAAGCCATTTAGTTCCTATGACTGATTGATGATGTGGTCTAGGAACTAATTCTCATACTTTGTTTCTCACAAAGTGTCCTAGTTCTTCTTGCATAGCAAGAATCTAATTCTCATCCTTCAGTGCTTCTTCCACTTTAGTTGGTTCAAATTGAGATACGAAAGCAACAAGCTCTAGATCTCTTTGAACTGTGGATCTCCTAAAATTTGCTCTTGGGGTGATCTTGAAGCAATCTAGAGTTTTTAGATGTTTCTAATGATTTTTCGATCTCAGGTTCTATATTTTTAGTTATCTAGGGAATTTCATCATCTTCAATGAATAACTACATGATCCCTCTCTCAATGTATTTCTTATGTTCATTCTCATCAAAGTTTACATGAATTGATTCTTCGACAGTTTTAAAAGATTTGTTGAAAACTCTATATGCTCTACTGTGTGAAGAATATCCTAAGAATATCCCGATATCTGATTTAGGTTCAAACTTATCTAAATTATCCTTATCATTTAAGATAAAACACTTACATATGAATACTAGAAAGTAACTGATGTTCGGCTTTTCCATAATTCATATGGTGTTTTGTTCAAGTTTTTCCTAATCAGTATTCTATTTATTACATAACATGCAGTATTTATAGCTTCTGCCCAAAAATAGTTTGTAATATTATATTCACTAAGCATTGTTCTACACATTTCATTATTTTACTACACCATTATGCTTAGGTGTTCTAGGTGCTGATAGATGGTGAGTGTATCCTTGATTATTACAGAATTCTTCAAGATTTTTATTAACAAATTCACCTCCTTTATCACTTCTAATTATGTTTATTTTGTAGTTTTTTTCATTTTCAACTCTTTTACAAAATTTGACAAACAATTCACATACTTCCGACTTATGAGCTAAGAAAAATACCCATGTAAATCTAGAGAAATCATCAACAATCATAAATACATATGATTTGCCTCCCAAGCTTTGAGTCTTGGTTGGTCCGAAAAGATCCATGTGAACCAATTCGAGAGCTCTAGTGGTAGATTGATACCTCTTGTTCTTAAATGATGATCTAGTGTGCTTGCCTAATTGGCATGGTTCACATACCTTGTCTTTTGAGTAAGTTCCTTTTAGAATACCCTTGGCAAGATCATTCTTGACTAATCTAGATATGTTATCCATACTAACATGAGCTAGTCGATCTCCTATGCCAAAGTCATGCATTATCACAAGAAATAACACTCAAACAGGTTACATTTTGGTTTTTCCATATCATTAAGATTTGTGCAATAAACATTCTTATGCCTAGATGCCATGAATGCAACAATATTATCTACATGTTTAATAATGCACCTATTTGCTTCAAATAAAACATCATAACCCTTGTCACATAATTGACTTATACTCAAGAGATTATGCTTTAGCCCTTTTACATAAAGTACATCAGAAATGGATAGGGAATCATTACTGATAGTGTCGATGCCTTCAATATCACCTTTATTGTTGTCTCCGAAGGTGACCTATCCTCCTTTCTTCTTCTCAATGCTCAAGAACTTTGACTTATCACCAGTCATGTGTCTTGAACATCCACTGTCCAGATACCATATATCTCTACTTTTGTTCATCTACATAACATAAAATACTTTTGATTTTGGCACCCATGCTACTTTGGATCCATTAGTTTCAATAAGAATGTTATTTTCAACCCATGCAAGTTTCTTTTTCCTTTTCTTATCATTCAAAACATTGAATTTAAGTATAGTGTGGCCTTCCCTGTGACACTTATGGCATTTAGGTCCTTTGGTCAATAGAGTGTTATACTCCTTTTGCGTTGACCCATGTGTGTATCCTAAGCCAGCTTTATCAAATGCACACCTATGTGATCCCAACATCATGTTAAATAATTTTTTACCATTGGTAAATTTGATCACAGTATAGTTAAAGTTTTCCTTTTCTTTTTTAAGTATTTCATTTTTATTTTTTAGCTTTTCAACTATTTTCTTTAGTTGTTCATTATTTAAGGACAGTCCATCTAGTTCTTCTTGTTAAAACTCTATTTCTTCAAGAGCTTCTTCAAGGCTATGCTTGAGCTTCTCATTTTTCCTAACTTATTTACTAAGTTTTAATTTAAGATCATGCGTATAAACATCAAAGACATTAACTTCATCAATAGGTTCAGATTTTACCTCCGTGCTTGCCATCAAGCACAATGCAACAATGTGATCTGAGTCTGGTTCATCTTTGCTTGAACTTGAATCATCTCACGTGGTTTTGAGAACCTTCTTGTCCTTCTTCCTCGAACTGGTGTTCTTCATATGCTTGTTGGGACACTCATTCTTAACATGACCTAGTTTGTTACAACCATAACAAATTAGTTCTACAAGTTTCGTCTCAGATTTCTTTCCTTTGTGAAATTTTGAGTTTGAGCCACTCCTTCCTTTTCTCAATCTATTGAACTTCCTAGATAATATAGTTATATCTTCATCTATGTTTTCAGAATTTGAATGATTTTCGAATTTAGTTTTGACATTTAGAGCTATGGATTTCTTCTCCTTCTTCTCTACTTTGGTCGGGCACTTCTTATCTCTCAACTTCATCTCATGAATCATTAATGAACCACATAATTCATCAAAGGTGTATTCAACCAGATTCTTGGCCTCTTCTATGGCTATGGCTTTGGGTTCCCAAACTCTAGGTAATCCTCTTAGAAACTTCCTAACTATTTCTTCTTGGTCATAACTTCTACCTAGGGTCTTTTAACTGATTTAGATTCGCGGTGAACCGACCAATAGCCTCAGCTATGGATTCAGTTTCCTCCATTTTGTACATCTCATACTTCTCTACAAGCATTTGGAGCTTTGCCTTTTTGACTTGCAAAGTTCTTTCATGGGTTATCTCTAATCTTTTCCATATCTCTTTAGCATTCTCACATGCACTAACTCTATTAAAATCTTCAACTGATAAATTGCAAAATAGTATGTTTACAGCTTGGTAGTTAAGCAACATCTTCTTCTTCTCTTTTACAGTCCATTCGTCTAACTCCTTAGGAATGGTAACTCCATCTACAAGTTTTGTAGGTGTTGGACAGCCATTTGTCACAACATCCCACATTTCTAAGTCTTGAGCCTTAAGGTAAAATTCAATCTTGGTTTCAATGTAAATAGCTATCTCCTTTGAACAAGGGTAGCTGATTGGTGGAGTTCCCTTCACCTGCAAGATGTATATCTCTAGTGCTTTGTCCTGCCATACTCAATCAAAGATTGTTAAATACCTTGATTGTATAACCTACTCTGATACCAATTGTTGGATCAGATATTTCCAAGAAGTGGGGTGGGGTGTGAATTAGACAATGACAGGTTATTAACCTTTCTTAAAGATAAATAATAAGTTACAACAAGTTACGGCAAAATGTAAAATACAATAGAGAATAATGAACAATAGCAACAAGACATAAGGGATTTATAGTGGTTCGGCGGCGCCTACGTCCACTACCTAACCTCCTTAATTAGGATTTGTCCAAAATCCACCAATGATCTTTTTACGTGTGAAGATCAAACCGGTACACTTTCTCAGCTTACGGGTGTGAGAAGAACCATTACACTTTCTTAACTTACGGGTGTGAGAAGAACCGTGACAATTTGAGCATACTTGCTCAAACCAAGTGACATACATAGTCACATAACAACTGAAATAAAAAGTTGATTCCTTTACCAGAGAATCAATAGAATACTTACAGAGCTTTGGTATGAATCCTCAGTCCCCACAGATTCAGCGAAAGTATGAAATAAAGTGTAGCTGAAAGACGTGAGGTTCAAAAGCTCATCTTTCTCTTTAATGGATTTTTGAAAATATGTTTACTGAAGTTTGAATCCAAAGAGATTTCAAGTATATGAAAATATCACAAATATCACAGAGTGTTTGCAGTAAAGAGAGTAGTAGAAATTTTAGAGAGTATTTGCCCAAGTGAAAAACGTATTGAACAAGTTCAGTTGAAAACTCCTTTTTGTTATTGTTTTTCTTCTCTATCGTTCCAGCAACTTAAGTGTTGTATATATATAACTTTGATATTGATTCAGTTCTCAAAAAGAGATTTTTGGCGCTCAAAGTTCCTTTCAAATCAACGATCAAAACCTTTCACGAAAGTGGTTAATTCAGTTTGCAGCAACACCTGAATTATCTGAGTATACATGATAATAGAATGTTCATAACGGTAGCAAAGTGTTGACATTGATCAGCTTTTTCATTACCTTGAACGTCCTGAAAACATTGTAAGCGTCCTAACATATTTTTTCATTTAGTGCCTTGAGGGCGCTCACGGACAATACATGTTCTGAAGACATACGCGATGAGAGCATTAATTCGGAGTTAGCGTCCTATCGAATAGATATTTTAAAACAATGAAGGCGCTATTAAAGAGTAAGCGTCCTGAAGCATTGAAAGATGTTTAAGTACATGAAATCAAATGAGGGCGCTAAAAGGACGTTAGCTTCCTGACACTATAAAACATTTTAAAGTCACTGAACTTGTTGAGGCCCAACCAAAGTCATAAGGTTTTCTCAAATCAATACATCATTCAAAACATTAGGACACATTCATGCTTTCAACATACAATATATATAAGTGATATGATGACATAAAAGATATAATCATAAATGAAGTCTACTCAGAACCAAGCCTCGCTAGAGTATCTAACCACACACGGACACCAAACCGAATCAACCCAATCAAGGTCCTGAAACATTCATCAATATCCAACCATACATCAATTTCTATGCTCAATCACCTAGACATTACACATCAACCCTAAATCAGCCCACATATGGACAATAGGCCTAAATCCCATCTAATCCCATCATTCAACTCAAATCACACGAATTAGGCCTCTAATGCATAGTTCTCATTCATAAACCATTCAATTAATTAAAAATACTGATTTTCAATTCCTTAGACACAAACATGCCCAAATTGGGCCATTTGATCACAAGTAGGCATAACCCATGATATGGTCACAACCACCAAATCAGTAGCATAATCAACCCTAATCATGCTTAATTAGACATAAATTGCATCAATTCAATGATTCTAGGACAAAAGCATCAAAAGCCCTAAAATATGAAATTTTCCATACTTAGGCCATATTGCCTATTTACACTAGGTCACCATGTTCAGTCATGTATATCACTGATTTTGCATCATGGGTTCATCAACAATGGCAACTAGGTCAACATAGTTGACATGCAAGCTATTTGGAAATGTCTAAGTTCATATTCTAAATTTAGGTCTAATACAAACAACCCTACAATTTTTCCATTTAATTTTCTGTTCAGATGTATCAAGATGCCAACATAAATATTTAATCACAAAATAAACCATACAGATTGAATTATGTTAAGAGAAAAACCTTCTGTTCAAAAATCAGCTCAATCCAACGGTGGACCGAAAAGATAAGCCTCTTTGATGAACAAGTCTCTAATCAGACAATTTCTCCTTTCCTGCTGCAAATACTCAACCTCAGATGACTATATCACACAAACTACTTAACCCATAAACATCTTCACCGTTTATAATTCAGAATGATCCGTTTTGAACCATCTTCGTAAATATCATATCCATCCACGGTAGATTTAGGAGATCTATTAGTTTGATCTAAACTGCGCGAGAAATCCAAACTTTCCAACTAGCTTTGTTTGCTGACAAAGTTTGAGCTCAATCTGACCATATATCCCCAAGATCGAGCTCTTTGATGAAAATGTTGCTAAGACTTTTCTCATAGGAACTTCCTCTTTCTTTCTCTTCTTCTTTCCTTTCTCTTTTTTTTCCCATTCTCTCCGCTCATCTCACCCTCTAGGACTTCCTTGGAGAAGAGAAGTAGGGCATGGGACACTTGTCCACTCTCATGCACCAACCTTGACATGTGTTGGAGAGGAGAAATGGGGCATGGGACACTTGTCCATTTTCATGCACCAACTTGACATGTGTTGGAGAAGAGAAATGGGGCATGGGACACTTGTCCATTCTCATGCACCAACTTGACATGTGTTGGTTTCGTGCACTAACTTGACATGTGTTGGTCTCATGCACCAACTTGACATGTGTTGGAGAAGAGAAATGGGGCATGGGACACTTGTTCATTCTCATGCACCAACTTGACATGTGTTGGTTTCATACTACCCATACCAACCACATGTACTTTAACCAATCTCATGCTTCCATGTATTTTAAATGTCCAATCCATTTAATACATCAAATTTTCATTCTCATTTATCCTTTTATTCAATTAATCCTAACCCATATCAATTCATGGTTTAATGGGCCCATGCATAAATAATAAAACATGCATTATACTTTAATTTAACATGACCCATATACAATTTATAATGCACATATTTATATACATTATCAAGCATCAAATATACAAACATTAAACAACTATCAAACAAACACAAAACATATCAAGGCAAACACATAGAGTTTGGGCAAAATATAATTGGGTAATGGGCCAGATGAAATAATTTTTGGGACGTCACGGGATGAGTCTTCACCATTCCTCCTCGGTCATAATCAAGTTAGTAACTTCTGAAAATCCCAATTTACTTTTCCGAAAGGAATTGCTAATTGACTAAATTGTGTTTTTCCAACTCTCTGGCAACTGTCGAAGAATGACTAATGCAAGAACCTCATCATCAAAATGGATATCCACTGAATCCAACTGATCAGTGGTCTCATTAAATAAATTTAAGTGTTCCTTAAAATTTCCATTCTCTACCATCTTCAAAGTAAACAGTTGTTTGATTAGAAGTACCTTATGTGCTACAGAGAGTTGTTCGTACATGTTAGATAGTGCGACCATTGATAAGTGGCAATTTAGTATGTGTTTTGGAGTATATTTTAGGTGTGTTTTATGGTATTTAGTTCATGTTTTAGGTTAGTTTGTTCATATGTTTGATGCGTTTATCATGGTTTGGTCTCTTTGTTAGTTTAGCCAACTTTTGATGTATATATTGCTTTATTTCGGTATTTAATTTTATAAGTTGGTTTAGTTAATCTTATAAGTGTTTTAATCAATTGTTTTGATTTGTTTTGTAGGTGTTTAGATGTGTTTGAAGTCAACTTGGATGATGAAAACATGATACATGAAGATGCAATGAAGATACATGAAGAAAACAGTCAAAAAGTAAATAAAATCAGAATAAAACGCCCAAAAAGACGTTTTGGGCGCCGCGGCGCTCCGCAAAAGGCAATTGCGCAATGTTTTTATTTTTGCCATAACTTTCTCAATTTAACTCCAAATTGGACGTGGTTTGTTTCTATAGATTCTTTACTTGAAATACTAAAAGATGGAAGGGTTTTGAGGTTTATTTGGAGTAAAAAAGAAGAAGAAAAAGGGCAAGGAAGAAGATGGATGTGCGATTTAGAATTAGAAACTTTCTAATTTTGTTACAAATTTTCCTAATTTGACTTGGGCTTCTCTTGGACGGCTTCCTATGGACTTGTAACTATATAAAGACCATTGTGTAGGGTTTTCAAAGCATCAAGGAGAGGAGAAAAGAGTGTGAAGAGCAAAGAAGACGACTAGGGTTTGGAAGTGAGGAGAAGAGCATTATTGAAGATCATTGAAGATTTTTCCTACACTTTTCCTTCCTTCTACTTTGTTTTTTTGGTTTTAGATTTATGTTCATCATGTTATTTCATGTTTTTATCTCTCAAGTTAGGAACTAAATCCTCTATCTAGAGGTGTAGATTGATCCAAGCTTGAAACTATGCTGTAGGTTTTATTAATTGATTATTGTTAATGAAGTTTTCTAGTTTATTTGTATTTTTCTGAGTTTAATGCTTTTGATCCCTTGGCCGCGGATTAAATGATCATACACTTGAGGTAGATGCTCCAAAAGAGGGTACTTTGGGTTGAAATTTAGAAAATATAACCTAGGCTATCGTGAGACTCAAAAGGAGATCGAGAACCTTTGAAGTCGTTAGGTGGAAATCATAGATCTTAATGAGTTATTGTTGGCTTTGGTTTTCATCGAAAGAGTTAAACCTAGACAATAATAATATGTTCTAATTAATGCTCCAAAAAAAGGAATTATAAATGTTAGGATATCCCACTTATAAACGAAAGAATTGATTTAATAATAAATATATATAAAGATATATATATATATAAAGGCATAATTGAGAGTAAGGTGATATCGAACCTCTAGACCATTCTATCTCTGATTTTTTACCTATTTCTATTGCATGTTTAGTTCACTTTCTAGTTATTTTTTTTATTTCACTCAATCACTCAAATCTAATTTTCTAAATAAAGTTGAAGTTAGTAAATGCAGTATTTAGTGTGAGTGTCAATCTTAGAGGACGACAACCCAATATCTCATCGGTATATATTATAACTTGGTACCGTATGCTTGCAATTTTGCATGTAACAACCTCAGAGATATTATTGTCTTTTGATGCTTCACGTTGAAGGCTATCTTTTTCGATATACAATTTTGAATCACACCCAATATTTTTCGATCCCGTATCTCCCATTCCTCTTTCTTGTAGTTGACAGATTTTTCTTTCAAAGGCAAATACAAATCTTTTTGATACAAAATATCCTTTATCTGCATCTTTCAGTAACTAAAATTTAAATTATTAAATTTTTCCATTCTGATTGATTTATTATCTGAACCCATCACTCCCACTCAAATTGTGACTACCGATCAAATCAAAGAAAACAAGTTTAGCCTAACGGTAGCCTAACCGTACAATACGGTTCAAGAATAGAGTGCATTGAGCAAAGAATGCTCACGATGGTACTGTCAAAAGGATTGAAGAAAGTAAACTAATATACGATATATTAATCACCTTTTGACTTTTCGACACCACAAAAAGACAACTTTTTTTTTTTTTTTGTCTTTTTCTTCAATGTAATAAAAGATCAAACGCACCACCTCCTTCCCTGTTCTTCATGGTTTCCTTTTTTGTGTTTTTTTGTTTTTAATCTACAACGCCTTCTCTTCCTTCTCTTACTGATCGCGTTCTTGATCACTACCGACAACGCAAGAAGAACTTTCTTTTTCCTCAATCTCTGATTCTGCAGAATGTCACCACTGGGAGATTAAGGCCGCGCTAGCTCATACCGCACAACCACGGTCCAACTAGCCGATTGCTCACTACAATCCATAAGAACGATAACTAATATGCAACTTGTATTTGCAGAACCTAATCTCTGATACCAGTTGTTAAAGAATAAACCTATTAAAATTATAAACACACACAAAAAAAAAACACAAAGACAAATAATTTAAAGTAGTTTAAAAAAAAATTTCTACCTCTACGGAATATATCAACATTCTATCTACTATCAATCAAGGTTTACAATAAAAAAACACTCTATAAATACTTTTTTACAATTTTAACTTCACAAAATAACAGATATTGAGGCGGAAAATGTAACAGATGTTGGGGCAGAAAATGTTTGTGAAGTCTGCTTTGGTTCGAGTAATTGAATTATAAAAAGATTAAAAAGCTCACTTTATTATTCTTAAACTGGTTGTCACCATGGGTTCTCTGAGTTTATTCTGTTATAAAATCTTGGGTTGGTGTATATTAATTGAATTAAAAAAATGTTCACTTTTTCGATCTATAAACTGTCAGTCATTTGGCATGTTGTTTAAAATTAATGAGCAGTCCAAATAGTACTTTTCTGAATTCCTTGAGAAACCAAAGCGGAAAAAAAAAATTGACTGATGCACGTACATCAAGAAAAATCTAAGAATAGTTTTATAATTTACCAAATTTCTTCTCCTTGTATTTTGTAAGTTGGTGGGTTATATTTGTTCTTGTTTTGAGAATTTGGCGGGAAGAGACTTGGTTTTGTCAAGATTGAGGGAAGGACAACGGAATGAATTTGCTTATATCTATACTTAGTTTTACTGCTTGTTTCCAATTTAGTGGCTTCCTTTACTTGTTGCTAATTTTTTCAATAGAGGGTATCTTGAAAATACTGCTTCTTATAATCTTCAAATGACAGTAAATAAGGTGTCTGCTTTGTTTATAAGGTCTGATTTTGCATGTGCATTTAGTGTATTAGGTTAAGATAATGTAGGTGTTAACATTTTACATGAAAAGAGAACAAAATGCTGAATTGACTGTGTTAGCTCTTTGAATTTGTTGGGCCGTAAATATATTTTGCATGATATATTTAAACTGATTTATTGGCAAGTATTTGAAGGATATAATTGCACACTGGGGGTAGTGAAAAGGTTTCTAATGTAACTTGTTTCAAATTTGAATTAAGAGGTGATGATGCACAACCTTGCAAAACTCCCAAAGCACAATGTAAACATGTACATGGGAATCTCATGTTAATCCATTGTAATATTAGTACAATGTAGTTTTATGAAAAGTAGTCATGTTTGATGTTGTTGCTATGGTAATTACTCCAAGCTTGCAGATCGATGAGTAAGAGTAATGCGCAGAGTGGAGTTTATGTGAAGAATTTTCTGAAGAAGGTTATTGTGGATGTGAGTCAAGTTGTGGTGAAGTGTTGGATGAACTGTATGAGCAATTTGCTTATTATATGACTTCTTTAAAGGTAAACAAGGAAATCGATCTTTACCATTGATATCTTGAATTTCAGTGTTTTTTTTTAGTACCTTTATATAATTTTCCATGTATTGAGATAAACTTTTCAACTCCCTCCCAATTTTACACATAATTCGTGCCATTATGATATTGCATTTTGAAATTGATCACTGCATATAAAATAAAAGCATTTTGGTTCTCCTTGGGTATAGGACAATGGTTTGAGAAATTGGAGTTTAAAGGTCCTCAAAACTATTTCGTTTCTCTTTCCTACTGGTGAGGATTCTTGATGCATGATTTGTGTGCTTGGTAAGATTATTTTCCAGTTAATTTGCATCTGTACTTAAACCATTTTTTCTAGAATTTAAAGTATTTCCAAATTATTATTCGTTGTTTCTTATCATTCCTTTTTTTGCAATTGTGTTTGCTTATACTTGTAACTGCCTTTAGCCCTTAGTTAATCATTGCTATTTTCTTTATTATTCCTGCAAGATTGCTGGATTTGCACTGAAGAACCATCTTTTGCTTTATTCTTGCTCTCTCATACAATTGCCCTTCTTCTTACTTCTTCATTCAAGAACCAGTTGTTCTACTTCAGGGATTTCTGCATATTTTCGGTTGAGTGTTTATTTCTCTGGAACATATTTGCTATTTTGCTTCTTATAATTTGAGAATCATAACTATACATTTACTTCTGTCCATGCTATATTTCTTGTCGCATATGTTCGAAACAGCCATTTGATTGACTCAAACAAATCATTTGCAAACTTTTTATTTGAAACACTACAATCATTCCTTCCTTTTGTCAAATGTGTTGTTTTGGGTGAATGTTTGTGATGTAGAAACCAAGAGGATTGAAGGCTATGGGGGAGCATGCATGGAGAGCGATTTTGAATGAGATAGATGATGATGAATGCATTTCATCTTAGTTACCAAAAGAGAGTATAGATCGTGCAGTTGTTGGTTGAAGCCAATGGTGATAGGGGTGTAAGCAACCCGACCGACCTGACCAAATCCAACCATTTTGAGTCAGGTTTGATTGATATGTCGGGTTGGTCGGGTTAATTTTTGAACAACCCGACCATGCTCAAACCGACCCGACCTCTTAAAATATATATATATATATAATAAAAATACTAAAAAATTATTACGTACGAGGCCTCTAATTATGAAGGCTCATAACCCTCAACTACTTTTCTTGAGTTGTTGGGTTAGATGGTAAGAAAAATAGGATGAGATGGGTGTTTGAGACTAAAAGAGAAAAGTTCTCATTTTAGTCCTTCATTACTTGTTGGGAAGAATGGGAGACTATCATTCTTTATAAAAGCTCATCAACTCCCTATTCATCCTCATTCCCATAAGTCAAGTTTAAGAGTAGTTTGGCTTGTACATAAATGAGTTCTCCCAAAAAAGAGAAATCTCATTTATTAAAGCTTAAATAGTAGTTTAATAAGTTGGATACATGATAATCTAACATATTTTATTATTAATATAAGCTTAAATAGTAGGTATTAAGCTTTTAAAAAATAGGGTTAGTTAACGGGGGCCCGACCCGATTTCACCCCTAAATGGTGGAGCAATTTATTTTTCATTTATTTATTTGTAAAATGAATATTTAATGAAATAAACATTTGATCATTATGAAACAATGTTATGATATTTATATATAAAACATTTTATTTGTTACACCCAATAATAGGCAAAGAAGAGAATGAACGAAAGAACAAGGAAAAAGGGGAAAATCAGATAGACAACCCGAAGGAAACCTGGTCAAAGATCCTCGGCTGCAATCTAAGGACGCTGCCATCGGGTTACAGCCGAGGGATCCTCCTCAGCCCCTCTTCCAAGGCCGAGAGAAACCCCTTGGTCAAGGCTGAGGCCCTCACCCCCACCCCACCCAGCCAAGGCTGAAGGAACCCCATCGCCCATAGCCAAAGCCGCCTCCTCGACACTTCGATTGCAACTCGCATTTAGCATAGAACGAATCTTGAGACATAGAATTATGAATAAACTCTTGATGAGAAAAGACACAAATCATTCCCATTGATTAAGCATAACATTAAATGCAAAACCCCCCTTCACTATAAAAAGGGACTTCATTATTCAAAAACAAGTATGCTCTAAGCCTCCACTTCTCTACATACTGCTATTTTTCTCCTACATTATCTAACTTAGGCATCGAAGTGGTTTTTGTGACATCCACCCGGTGTCACCACCCTTGTAGGTCCAAAGTGAGGCAATTTTGCTAGAGAGTTTCGGAGGAGGAGCAGACAGTCTTCACATTCAGTCAATCAACATCAGTCCGCAGTCAGACACATGAGAATTTTGGCTAAAACATTTGGCGTCGTCTATGGGGAACGACATTGTAAATTCGTTGCCCGAACATCATTAGTGAGAACAACATTGAGGCCCTTAAGAGGAAGTTGCGAACCAAGAGCCAATTCGTCAACTTCGTCGCAGGAGACCCTGCCTTCACCCCGAAGTCGCCTTAGGGTATCGAACTGTTGGTCCCACCCAAGAGGGGGGTGAATTGGGTGCGATGGTCAATTTTAAAATTATTTTCCAATAACTTAGTGATTTACATGAGTGTATTGGAATTGGATGCAAAATAGAATACAGACTAAATTGCAAAAGTGAGACGCACGATTTATAGTGGTTCGACAGCGCCTACGTCCACTACCTAACCTCCTCAGTTAGGATTTAAACCTTATCACTAAGGGATTCTCTTACGGGTGAGAACCAAACCGTTACAGCTACTCTTTTACAAGTTAAAGGCAAACCTATCCTGTTACGGGCTAAGGATGAACCGTTTCTCTTTTACAGGTAAGAGATAGCCTATCTTTTTACGGGATCAGGAAGAATCGGTTCTCTTTTAAAGGCTGAGAGATAACCTATCTTTTTTAAGGTTAAGAACACACCTATCATTTTACGGGATGAGGATGAACCGGTTTCCTTTTTCGGGCTGAGGAAGAACCAATGGTCCTTTTATGGGATCAACAAGAACCGTTGTGATTTCAAACCTGAAGTCACTTAGGTGAACCACGTCCACTTGTCCTGGTTGTTTCACACCGAAACACACCAGCAAATTCAAATAATGTTGGTTCTAACAAAGTAGAACACTTTACAATTAAACATATTACATAGCATTACAAAGTTATGAAATATGAAAATAGGTAATGCTAAGTTGAAATACACGTTCAATCCTTTGCCTTTTAATGTTTGGTATTGCTCAAGTGCAGTTTCGAAAAGCATGAATGATATGATATGAAAATAAGTGCTTCTTCGAAAATAAATATACCGAATAAATATTGACTTAAAACATGAAGGACTGGTGTAAACATAGACACAAATAGTTTTCGAAGTAGATAGAAAATATAGGTATGAAAACTTATGGTTCTCTGATCAGTAGTTAACCAGCTACTGATATAGTTCAATACAGTACTTAAGATATGAAATCAAGTACAATTATATATCTTGAACTATTTCTCAGATTTTATCTCCAACAAGAATGATACCAAATATGAATCAGTGCTGAAATTTGAGTTGATATCAAATTAAATATATTTTCAAAGATAGAATGAAAATAAGCTGAGTATGAAAAAAACAAACAAACATTTTAAATAAGACACAAACACGCTGAAGGACAATCAACGTCCGGAAAGTTACTAAGTTGATTCCTAAAGGTGAGGGCGCTTCCATCCAGATAGCATCCTGATAGATTGTTCAACTTATAACTACCAGCGTCCTCAAAAAAATATTCTTTGAAGAACTTAAGACATCTTTCAATGAGCTGATGCTGAGTCAGTTTCCCGACAACTTCAGAGGTTGATTAATAAAGGAGGCCGCTACTATACAAGTAAGCGTCCAGATAAATTAATTCTATTCAACCTTGAACATTATCAGCGTCCTAATGAACTATCAGCGTCCTAATGAACTATCAGCGTCCTGACTTATAAAGTTCGGGCGAGCGTTGTTATTTCATTAGCGTCCTGAAAGACTTTTTAAAATAGTTTTGACTCGCTATAAAATATATGATAAATGCGAATAAAAACTCGGTAGATTTCAAATTAAATATATAGTATTAGATCATTTGAAATACCGTAAAAACATGAAATCAAAACATGCAAATTAGAAAAACATATGTAGATGATTTATACATGGTTTTGAAAAACATTTTGACCAATAACGATTAGAGAAAGATATACCTTAAATATTTTGTGTATTTCTCTTTTCTCACAACTTTTCATTATGAGATCTTCAATAAGAGTTTTGCGGAGTTGAATGACTTGAACGTTGATCGAGAGATATAGACTTGAAGCTTGATCGAATCGTTTAAGTGAAGTGATCTTGAAAACATGATGTGATCGTTGAAGTTCTTTGGTTGAGTTGAACTGGACCGTTGGATGTGATCTTTGAGTTCCTCAATCGAGTCGTTCCTTAGCTTTTTGTTTTTCTCAGGTGCTTTGATGAAATCTTGATAAACGCACGTTTAGCACCGAAAAATACTTTGTTTGTGATCATCAAAATATACTTTATCGTAGTATATTTAGGGACGAGCTAAGTGATGAACTGCATAGGTTAACACGAACGACTGAGCTCCGACTCAAAAGTATGGAGCGAAGGATGGGAACAATGGTTGAGAACGTCAATCGAATCGCAGGGATCCTGAAGTGGATCGCGCAAGCCCATTGTGTTGTGCCTACAAGAAGCGAATCCTCGACGTTTGGAAACGAACGTCGGGACCAAAGCATTTCGGAGCCCGCTCGGGAGCTAACAGCACAAGACGAACAAAGTCATCCGAGCCCAATGATGATGGAACAATAGTCCGCCTCCCGCATCCAAGAGTCAAGCAACAGGGAGTTTGCTTCCCTTGACATCAAGAATCGACTGCGGTACATGCAGGAGTAGATTTCAACTTTGGTTGACGTACATAGGGGTCTGCTGAACGCAGGGGCTGCAAACACCACCCATCAACTTAACGCCACGACTATGAAGATAGGGGACCAGCCCCAGACTATCCAAGCCGCAGAAGGATCAAGGGGTCAGTCGTTTGTAGACGCGATCTTAGGTGAGGCAAGATTACCTTTCGTGAAAGAGATCCAAAATGTCACTATGCCCGACAAGATTAAAAGTTCCTAAAAGGACTTATACGATGGGAAGAAGGACTTGGTCAACCACCCAACTAAGTGTAAGTCCTGGTTGAAGTTGTACAGGGTAATTGATCAGACCCTTTGTTTGGTTTTCCAACATACAATGACCGGCGCAGCCTTGAGTTGGTTTCAGGGGCTATTACCTAGATTGATTCGTTCCTCCGACCAATTAGGACAGTCGTTCGTCAACCAGTTTGTAACGCTTCACAAAACAAGGAAACTCTCCATGCACCTTTTGTCAGTCAAGAAAGGGAAAGACGAACCCCTTAAGGGCTACACATGAAGCATCCCAGGTGGAAGGATACTCGCTCAACGTAGCACTGACCGCTATAATGGCAGGAATCCAAGCAAGCAGATTTTGATGGTCTCTAGCCAAGAACCCGACTAGAAGTTATGAAGAGTTGCTCATTCGCTATAATGGTAAGGATCTGCCTCAGCCAAAGAGCCCCCTTTGTTATGGCCGAGGAGATCCCCCTCTGCCAAGGCCGAGAGAACCCCCTTGGCCAAAGCCGAGCCCCCCTAGGACATAGCTAAGGCCCCCTCCTCAACACTTCAATTGCAACTCGCATTTCGCATAGAACGAATCTCGAGATATAAAATTACGAGTCAACTCCTGATGAGGAAAGGCACAAATCACTCCTATTGATGGAGCACAACATTAAATGCAAATAGCACCTCCTTCACTATAAAAAAGGACTTCATTCTTCAAAAATAGGTATGTCCTAAGCCTCTACTTCTCTACATACTGCTACTTTTCTCCTACATTATATAAATTAGGCATCGAAGTGGTTTCGATGACATTCACCCGGTGTAACCACCCTTGCAGGTCTGGAGCGAGGCGATCTTGCTGGAGAGTTTCAAACGAGGAGCAGACAGTCTTGACATTCAGTCAGCCAACATCGGTGTACGGTCAAACAAAGGAGAATTTTGGCTAAAACTTTTGGCGTCGTCTATGGGAAACGACATTCTAAGTTCATTGCCCAAACATCATGAGTGAGAACAACATTCAACCCCCTGAGGAGGAAGTTGGAAACCAAGAGGAAGTTCGTCAATTTAGTCGTGGGAAACCTCACCTTCACCCATAAGTCGCCTCAGGGTATCGAACAACTCAACTCCGACTTGGAAGTATGGAGCAAATAATGGGAACAGTGGTTGAGAATGTCAACCGAATGGTAGGGATCCTGAAGCGGATCGAGCATGCCCATAACGTCGTGCCTAGAATAGGCGAATCCTCAGCATTTGGAAAGGAACACCAGGTCAAAAGCGTTGGGGTGCCTGCCCTGGAGTCGACAGCACATGACGAACAAAGTCATCGGTGTTGGCCCAGATATGTCCAAGAGGAGGGTGAATTGGACACTGAGCAGATTTTAACTTTTCTTAATAATGTGCGGATTAATGAAAGCAGATTAAACAAAGTATAGCAAATAGGTACAATAAATGTAAATGAGACAATGCAATCAGGATTTATAGTTGTTCAGCCTCGCCTACATCACTACCTAACCTCCTCAACTAGGATTTGTTGAAACTCCACTATGGAACTTCTTACGGGTGAAGATCAAACCGATACACTTTCTCAACTTACGGGTGTGAGAACTACCGTTTCTCAGCTTACAGGTGTGAGAAGACCGTTTCTCAACTTACGGGTGTGAGAAGACGTTTACAACTTTGAGCAACACTTGCTCTAGCCCAGCGACTGAACAGTCACTGCAAACTGAATACAATATTAGATATGATTCCCTTTGCTCACAATCAAAGTGATACTTACAAAGCTTTGGATTTAATCTTCTGGTACCACAGATTCAACAAAATATGTATGATGAAGTTTGGCTGAAAACAGGTTCAAAGAGCTTTTGTCTTCTTCAATGGATTTTGAAAATAATGAAGATGAAGATCAATCAATCCAGAAGACTTAATATTTTTCTTTCAAAAATGATCGTAAGTTCAAGCACAATCGAAAGACGACTAGCTTTCAAAAAGTTTTTGCACAAGTGAAAATTGTTAATACGTTTTTGAATGAATATAAGTTTTTGTATTGATTCGTTATTTTTCTACTCTTAGGCAACACATATATAGAAATAAAGGAGGCGCAATGGACTTGGTGAATTTTGGCGCTCTACGTTATTTCAAATACAACGTCTACATTCTTCCCGAAATGGATCGATTCAGCTCTGTGCATATTACGACAATAACACCTGAATCATCTGATCATTAAAGAAAAATGAATGTTCTGACAAAGTATTAGAACGTTCAAAAAGTTTTGAAAATTTTTTCTACAGTTCTGAAAAGTTTTCGTACAGTTCTGAAAAAGCTAACAGAAATAGTATCAGTGTTAGAACAATAGCATTGTTGAATTAGCGTCTTGACGCTTAATATCAACTTTGTCGTTTTGTTCCTTGAGGGCGCTTATAAAACATAAGCGTCCTGCTGAACAATGAAGTGAGGGCGCTACGAAATCGTAAGCGTCTTGACTTATTTTGAAGATTAAACGACTCAAATCATAAGGGTGCTACTTCGATAGTTAGCGTCTTGCTTTGTTTTAAAAACACATATACGCACAAGGGCGTAATTCACAAGTAAGCATCATGAAATATGAAAACTATTTTAAAACACGATTAAGTGTGCTGAAGGACAGTAAGCGTCCTGAAAGTTATTAAGTTGATTCTAAGGATGAGGGCGCTCCCATACAAGTAGCGCCCAGGTAGTTTATTCAACTTATACTATCAGCGTCCTTAAAAGATAGAAATCAATTAAAAACTAAGAGAACATCCAGCGAGCTGAAACTAAGTCAGCATCCTGACACTTTCACAGGTTGACTAAAGGAAAGCTGCTATTTACAAGTAAGCATCCTTGTGAATCAGTTCAATTCAACCTTGAGCGTCCTAATATTTTATCAGCTTCCTGACTTATCAAGTCCAGGAGGGCACTGCTAAAACATTAGTATCTTGAAAAACTCTATAAAAACAATTTTTGATTTCTCAATTAAAGCTCGATAAGGCATGATATTTCCGGATTGAATCAAATATGCAAACGATTGAAAATCAATTCGATGAAAACATGCAGTAATGCATATTACTGAATCAAATGGCATTGAAGGTTCTACGACCTATCATAATCTAATCATACTACCGAACATCTTCAAATGATCATGGTCTTCAAGTAGATCTTTAATATGTCCGCCATGCATCATTGATTCTTTTGAAACCTTCAAGTAGGATTAGATATGCCATGTATGTAGTAATATCATAAACATAATGTGATTTGTAATCATCAAAATATCTTTCATATTAGAGACATATTCTCGTAAGGGACATGAGGATAATTGGTTCAACAATCTCCCCCTTTTTCATGATTTCAAACATATTACTATAGGCTTTAAAGTAAGCTAACAAACTGATGTGATTATGCATGAGATGCAATACTAATGATCCTTGTTCCATATGATATGAGTGTATTTCCAATGAATGTACTGAAAACTCCACTAAGACTCCCCCTTAGTGTTAATCTCCCCCTGAATATATGATACTTCAATGATATTACTTCTCCCCCTTTTGAAATATCAAAAAGAGTAAAGTATCATGAAATTTGTTTTCCCTATATAGAGGTAAGCATCACAAATCAGTCTCAGAGAACATGCCAAGCTCTCTTCGAATTTGAACAAACTGGTCTTTTGGTAAGACTTTAGTAAATATGTTAGCCAATTGCTCTTTGGTTCCAATGTGAGACAATATGACTTCTCCATTTTGCACATGATCCCGTAAAAAGTGATGTCTTATTTGAATATGTTTAGTTCGGGAGTGCAATACAGGATTTTATGATATGTTAATAGCACTAGTATTGTCACACAAAATCTCAGCACATTGAATAAATATTTGATAATCCTAAAGTTGTTTCATGTATAGAACCTGAGAATAGCAACTTCCAGCTGCAACATATTCTGCTTCTGCTGTGGATAATGTCACTGAATGTTGCTTCTTGCAAAACCAAGAAATTAAAGAATTTTCAAGAAAGTGACAAAATCTGAAGGTACTTTTCTTATCAGTTAAACTACCGGCATAGTCAGAATCTACATAACTTCTCAAATCAAATGTAATATCTTTGGAATACCAAATTCCTAAGTGTGTTGTGCCATTTATGTATTTGAATATTCGTTTGACACACTTTAGATGAGATTCTTTAGGTTTTGATTGAAATCTTGCGAAAAGACAAGCACTGAACATAATGTCAGGTCGACTTGCTGTTAAGTACAACAGACTTCCAATCATGCTTCGATAAAGTTTTCCCTTTTTAAACTTATGATTCAAAATAAATGAACTCAGTCGATCATACCAAGCTCTTGGAGCTTGTCTTAATCCATATAAGGCTTTGTGGAGTTTGAACACATATTTCGAGTCTTGAGCATCCACAAACCCTGGAGGTTGTTCCACATATACCTCTTCATTGATGTATCCATGTAGAAAAACATTCTTTACATCTATTTGGTATAAGGGAAAATCCTTGTAACAAGTATTGGCAAGTAGCATCCTTATTGCCTCTAATCTTGCTACTGGGGCATAAACTCCTTCTTCTTGGTTGTTCCCTTGTGCAACCAATCTAGCCTTATTTCGAACAATGATACCGTGTTCATTCTTTTTGTTTCTAAAGATCCATTTGGTTCCTATAACAGATTGATGAAAAGGTCTAAGAACTAATTCTCATACTTTGTTTCGCACAAAGTGTCATAGTTCTTCTTGCATAGCATGAATCCAGTTTTCATATTTCAGTGCATCTTCCACTTTAATTGGTTCAAATTGTGATACAAAAGCAACAAGCTCTTGATCCTTTTGAATTGAAGCTCTAGTGGATACACCCTCTCTTGGATCTCTTAAGATTTGATCTTGGGAAAGACCTTGAAGCAGCTTAGATTTTTTAGAAGATTCTAAAGATGTTTCAGGTTCAAGTTCATCTTCAAGACTTTTCTTATTTTCATATTCATCAAAATTTACATGAAATCATTCTTATACAATTTGATTAAATTTGTTGAAAACTTTGTATCCTCTACTGTGAGAAGATTATCCTAACAATATTCTTATATTAGATTTAGGTTCAAAGTTGTCTAGGTTGTCTTTATCATTAAGAATAAAACATTTACATCCGAATACTCGGAAGTAACTGATGGTGGGTGCTCTACCCTTCCATAGTTCATATGGAGTTTTATTCAAATCTTTTCTTATTAGAACTCGGTTCATTATATAATAGGCAATGTTAATAGCTTCACCCAAAAATGATTTGCAGTGCTATACTCATTAAGCATTGTTCTACACATTTCTTGCAGAGTTATATTCTTTCTTTCAACTACACCATTTTGTTGTGGTGTCCTAGGGGTTGATAGATGGTGAGTGTAACCTTGATTATTACAAAATTCTTCAAGATTTTTATTGACAAATTCATCACCTCTATCACTCCTAATTATGTGTATTTTATAACCCTTTTCATTTTCTACTATTTTACAGAATTTTATAAATGTTTCACATGTATCAGATTTATGAGCTAATAGAAATACCCATGTGAATCGAGTAAAGTCATCAACAATCACAAATACATTTGCCACCTAAGCTTTGGCTTTTGGTTGGTCCGAAGATCCATGTGAATCAGTTTGAGAGCTCTAGAGGTTGATTAATGCTTCTTGCTCTTAAGTGATGATCGAGTATGCTTGCCAAGTTGACATGATTCACATACCTTATCATTTGAGTAAGTTCCTTTCGAAATTCTCTTGGCAAGATCATGTTTAACAATTCTAGATATGTTGTCCATATTAACATGAGCTAATCTCCTATGCCATAGCCATACATCGTTACAAGAGATAGCACTTAAACATGTTACATTTTGTTTCTTCATGTCATTAAAGTATATGCAATACACATTCTTAAGTCTAGATGTCATGAATGCAACAGTTTTATCTGCATGCTTAACTGTGCACCTATTTGCTTCAAATGAAATGTCGTAACCCATTTCACATAATTGACTTATGCTCAAGAGATTATGCTTCAGCCCTTTAACGTAAAGTACATCAGATATGGATAAAAAATCGTCACCAATAGTTCCAATGCCTTCAATGTCACCTTTGTTATCCTCTCCAAAAGTGACCTTTCCTCTTTTCTTCTTTTCAAGGCTCATAAATTTAGATTTATCTCCAGTCATATGCCTTAAGCAGCCGCTGTCTAGATACCATAAATCTTCATTTTTGCAAATCTACACAACATAAAATACTTTTGACTTTGGTACCCATGCAAGTTTGGGTCCATGCATGTTAGTGTTGAACCAATTATCCTCATGCCCCTTACGAGAATATGTCCTTATTATGAAAGATTTTGATGATTACAAAACTACATTCTGTTCATGATATTACTGCACATATGGCATATCTAATCTTACTTGAAGGTATCAAAGATTCAATGATGCATGGCAAACGTATTAAAAGATCTTCTTGAAAACCATGATCATTTGAAGTTGTTTACTTGTATGATTAGATTATGACAGGTTGTAGGACCTTTTATGCCATGAGATTTAGCAATATGCATGCCTGCATGTTTTAATCGATTGGGTGCATGTTTGATTTAATACGGTTATTTTATGTTTTATCACGTTTTAATCGAGAAATCAAAAATCGCTTTTATAAAGTCTTTCAGGAAACTAATGTTTTAGCAGCGCTCTCCTGGACTTGATGAGTCAGGACGCTGATAAAATGTTAAGACGCTCAAAGTTGAATTGATCTGATTAATAAGGACGCTTACTTGTTAACAGTGACCTTTCTCTTATCAACCTTTGAGAGTGTCAGGACGCTGATTCAGTTTTAGTTCGCTGAAAGATCTTTTTATCTTTAAGATATTTTTATCTTTAAGGACGCTGATAAGTTATAATTTGAATAAATTATTAGGACACTACTTGTGTAGGAGCGCCCTCATCTTTAGAATCAACTTACGTAACTTTTGGGATGCTCACTGTCTGTCAACGCACTTAAACATTGTTTTAAAACTGCTTTTAATAATTCATGACGCTTATTCTTGAGTAGCGCCCTCATATGCTTTGCGTTTTAAAACAAAGTAGGATGCTTATTGAAAAAATAGTGCCCTCATGCTTTAAGTCGTTTAATTGTCAAAGCAAGTCAGAATGCTTACTACTTAGTAGCGCCCTCACTTTATTGTTCAGTAGGACGCTAATGTTCTATGAACGTCCCCCAAAGGAACAAAATGACAGAAAAGATATTTTTGTTGTTCTGACATTACTGCCATTTCTGTTAACCTTTTTAAAAAATGTACGAATACTTTTCAGAACTTTTCAGAATCGTACAACAGCTTTTCAGAACTTTTTAAAACGTTCTAAAACTTTGTCAGAACATTCCTCCTTCATGAAAGGATCAGATGATTCTGGTGCTATTGTCGTAATATGCATTTAACTTGAATCAATCCATTTCTGGAAAAAATGTTAACATTGTATTTGAAATAACTTAGAGCGCCAAAATTACCAAGTCCATTGTGCCTCTGTTATTCTTATGTATACGTGCTGCCTCAGAGCAGAAAAACTAACTAATGAAATAAGAAATTGATATTCATTCAAAACGTATTGATAGTTTTCGTTTGCTCCAAAACACTTTTTGAAAGCTAGTCTTCTTTCACTTGTGCTTGATCTTACGATCTTTTGAAAGAAAAACTTCAAGTCTTCTGGGTTTATCGATCTTCTACTTCATTATTTCAAAAAATTCATTAACGAAGACAAAAGCTATTTGAACCTGTTTTCGACATAAACTTCATTATACATATTTCGTTAAATCTGTGGCAACAGAAGGTTCAATCCAAAGCGTTGTAAGTATCACTTTGATTTTGACTAAAGGGAATCATATCTCATTCTGTAATCAGATTATTATAGTGACGAGGTAAGTCGCTGAGTTAGAACAAGTGTTGCTCAAAGTTGTAAGCGGTCTTCTCACACCAGTAAGTTGAGAATAGATTCTCTCTCACCTATAAGTAGACAAACAGTCATCTCACACCCGTAAGTTGAGAAACGGTAGTTCTCACACCCGTAAATTAAGAAAGTGTTCCGGTTTGATCTTCACCCGTAAGAAGGTCCATAGTGGAGTTTGAACAAATTCTAACTGAGGAGGTTAGGTAGTGGATGTAGGAGCGGCCGAACCACTATAAATCTTGCTTGCACTGTCCCATTTACATTTACTCTATCTCATTGTTATACTTTGTTTAATCTGCTTTCATTATTCCACACAATTAAAAGAAAGGTTAAAATCTGCTAAGTGTCCAATTCACCCCTCCCTCTTGGACACATCTGGGCCAACAATTTGTATAAGAGCAGGTTAACCATCAAAGTATCTAACCATCTTTGATCGAGTATGGCGGGACAAAATGAAAGAAGCACTTATCTCTCAGGTGAAGGAAACTTTACCAACCGACCACCACTGTTCAAGGGAGAAAACTATTCACACTGAAAAACTAAGATTATGTATTACCTTAAGGCCCAAGATATAAAGATGTGGGATGTTGTGACACACGGTTGTCCAACGCCTACAAAAATAGTTGATGGTGCTACTCTCCCAAAGGATATAGACGAATGAAGTGCTAAAGAAAAGAAAAGAGAACTATTGAATAACTAAGCTGTAAACATTTTGTTTTGCAGTTTATCAATAGAAGAGTTCAATAGAGTTAGTGCGTGTGAAACCGCTAAGGAAATCTTGAATAAGTTAGAGGTCACCCACGAAGGAACTTTGTAAGTTAAAAAGGCAAAGCTCCAACTGTTAGTTGAAAAATATGAAACCTATAGGATGAAGGAAACTGATTCGATAGTTGAAGCGATTGCTTGGTTTATAACAAACATCAATGAGATGAAGAACCTACGAAAAACCTATGACCAAGATGAAACTGTTAGAAAATTTCTAAGAGGTGTACCTAGAGCATGGGAACCCCAGGCCACAGCCATAGAAGAAGCCAAGAATCTGGCTGAATACACTTTTGATAAACTGTATGGTTCATTAATGGTTCATGGAATGAAGCTAAAAGTGACAATGTGTCCGGTCAAGATTGAGGAAAAAGAAAAAAAATCAATTGCCCTTAATGTTGAAACTGATGCTGAAAATGATTCAGACTCAAAAGATGACATGGCTATGTTATCCAGAAAGTTCAATAAGTTACTTAGGAGAAAGAGTAAGAATAACTCTTACTCAAGGTTTCACAAAAGAAAGAAACCCGAGTCTAAACGTGTAAAGTTAATATGTTACAATTGTAACAAATCAGGTCATATAAAGAGTGAATGCCCCACTAGCTCTTACAGAAAAGACAAGAAAGTTCTCAAAGCGACATGGGATGATTCAAGCTCAAGCAAAGATGAGGTGGATTCAGATCACACGGCTGCATTATGCTTAATGGCAAACACAGAGGTAAAAATTGAACCTACTGAAAAATCGCATGAGTTCAACATTTATATTCAGGAGCTTAAGTCAAAACTTAATAAAGAGATTAGGAAGAGTTAAAAACTTAAGTATAGTCTTGAAGAAGCTCTTGAGGAAATTAAATTCTAACAAAAAGAGCTAGACGGACTGTATCTAGATAATGAATAACTTAAGAAAGTTGTTGGGAAACTAAAAAATGAAAATGAAACTCTTAGAAAAGAAAAAGAAGACCTGCACTGCACAATGATTAAATTCACAAATGGCCAAAAGATATTTGACATGTTGTTAGGATCACGAAAATGTGCATTCGACAAGACTGGACTAGGCTACACTCATGGGTCTAAACAAAAGGAGTACGACACCTTACTGACTAAGAGACCAAAATGCAACAAATGTCATAGGGATGGTCATACAATACTCAGATGCAATGTCTTACGTAGAAAGATAAGAAAATATGCATGGATTGAAAAATTTGTTCTTACTGATGCTAACATGCATGGACCCAAACAAGCATGTGTACCAAAGTCAAAAATATTTTATATTGTGTAGATATGCAAAAATGAAGATGTATGGTATCTAGACAGCGGCTGTTCCAGGCACATATCTGGAGATAGATCTAACTTCCTGAGCCTTGAAAAGAAGAAAGGAGGAAAGGTCGCCTTCGGAGACGATAAAAAAGGTGATATTGAAGGCATTGGAACTATTGGTAACGATTCTCTATCCATATTTGATGTACTTTATGTTAAAGGGCTGAAGCATAATCTCTTGAGCATAAGTCAATTATGTGACAAGGGCTATGAAATTTCATTTGAGGCAAATAGGTGTATTTTCAAGCATGGTGATAAAACTGTTGCGTTCATGGCATCTAGAATTAAGAATGTGTATTGCACAAACTTCAATAACATGAAGAAACAAAATGTAACATGTTTAAGTGTTATCTCTGGTAATGATGCATGGTTATGGCATAGGAGATTAGCTCATATTAATATGGACAACATATCTAGGATTGTTAAACATGATCTGGCCATGGGAATTCTGAAAAGAACGTACTCAAATGACAAGGTTTGTGAACCATGTCAACTTGGCAAGCACGGCAAATCATCATTTAAGAGAAAGAGGCATTAATGAACCTCTAGAGCTCTCGAACTGATTCACATGGATCTTTTCGAATCAACCTCTAGGGTATTTCTATTAGCTCATAAATCTGATGCTTGTGAAACATTTATAAAATTCTGTAAAAGAGTCAAAAATGAAAAAGGGTACAAAATCAACATAAGTAGGAGTGATGGAGGTGGTGAATTTGTCAATAAAAATCTCGAAGAATTTTGTAACAATCAAGGTTACACTCACCATCTATCAGCCCTTAGGACACCACAGCAAAATGGTGTAGTTGAAAGAAAGAATAGGACTCTGCAGGAGATGTGTAGAACAATCCTCAATGAGTATAACACTGCAAATCATTTTTGAGGTGAAGCTATAAACACTGCTTGCTATTTGATGAACCGAGTTCTGATTAGAAAAGATTTGAATAAAACTCCATATGAACTATGGAAGGGTAGAGCACCCAACATCAGTTACTTCCGAGTATTCGGATGTAAATATTTTATTCTAAATGATAAAGTCAATCTAGAGAAGTTTGAACCTAAATTTGACATAGGAATATTCTTAGGATATTCTTCTCACAGTAGAGCCTACAGAGTCTTCAACAAATCAAATAAAACTGTAGAAGAATCGATTCATGTAAACTTTGATGAAAGTGTTAATAAGAAAAGTCTTGAGGATGAATTTAAGTAATTAAATTTTGATGACGATGAACCTAAGAAGACCAAGGTTATAGATCTTGAACCTGGACCATCTCTAGAATCTTCTAAAAACTCTAGACTACTTCAAGGTCTTTCCCAAGATCAAATTTTAGGAGATCCAAGAAAAGGTGTATCCATTAGAGCCTCAATTCAAAAAGACCAAGAGCTTGTTGCTTTTGTATCACAATTTGAACCAATTAAAGTGGAAGATGCACTGAAAGATGGAAATTGGATTCTTGTAATGCAAGAAGAACTAGGACACTTTGTACACAACAAAGTATGGGAATTAGTTCCTAGACCTTTTCATCAATCGGTTATAGGAACCAAATGGATCTTTAGAAACAAAAAGAATGAACAAGGCATCATTGTCCGCAATAAGGCTAAACTAGTTGCACAAGGGTACAACTAAGAAGAAGGCATAGACTTCGAAAAAGCTTTTGCCCCAGTAGCAAGACTAGAGGCAATAAGAATGTTACTTGCCTATGTTTGTTACAAGGATTTTCCCTTATACCAAATGGATGTAGAAAGTGTTTTTAAATGGTTACATCAATGAAGAGGTATATGTGGAACAACCTCCAGGGTTTGAGGATGCTCAAGACCCGGAATATGTGTTCAAACTCCACAAAGCCTTATATGGATTGAGACAAACTCCAAGAGCTTGGTATGATCGACTGAGTTCATTTCTTTTAGATCATAAGTTCCAAAAAGAAAAACTTGATCCAACTTTGTTTGTCAAACACCACAATGATAATATGCTCATTGTTCAAATATATGTGGACGATATCATTTTTGGTGCATCAAACAAAGAACTATGTGATGAGTTTTCAAAATTTATGCAGAAGGAATTTGAAATGAGTATGATGGAAGAACTTACATACTTTCTTAGCTTACAAATTAAACAAATGCCGAAAGGCACCTTCAACTTACATACTTTCTTGGCTTACAAATTAAACAAATGCCGAAAGACACCTTCTTAAGCCAATCAATGTATGCTAAGGAAATGGTTAAAAAGTTTCAAATGCACAATTTGAAATCGATTGACACTCCTTGTACTTCTGCAATCAAATTAGATAAGGATGAAAAAGGCAAATCAATTGATTCAAAACATTATAGAAGCATGATTGGAAGTCTTCTGTACCTAACAGAAAGTCGACCTGACATTATGTTCAGTGTCTGTCTATGTGCAAGATTTCAATCTGAACCGAAAGAATCTCATTTAAAATGTGTCAAACGAATATTCAGATACATAAATGGCACAACAAATTTAGGAATTTTGTATTCCAAAGGTACTACTTTTGATCTCAGAAGTTATGTAGACTCTGACTATGCCGGCAATCTAACTGATAGGAAAAGTACCTCCAGATTTTGTCACTTTCTTGGATGTTCTCTTTCTTTGTTCTGCAAGAAACAACATTCCGTGGCACTATCCACAGTTGAAGAAAAATATGTTGCAACTGGAAGTTGTTGTTCTCAGGTTCTTTACATGAAACAACAACTTCAGGATTATCAAATATTTATTCAATGTGCTGAAATTTTATGTGATAATACAAGTGTTATTAACATATCTAAAAATTATGTATTGCACTTCCAAACTAAGTATATTCAAATAAGATATCACTTTTTACGGGATCATGTGCAAAATGGAGAAGTCGTATTATCTCATATTGGAACTAAAGAACAACTGGCTGACATATTTACTAAAGCCCTATGAAAAGACCGGTTTGTTCATATTCGCAGAGAGCTTGGAATGTTCTCTGAAACCGATCTGTAGCACTTTGATGCATACCTCCATAAGAGGGAGATATATTTCATGTTACTTTACCTTTTTTGCTATTTCAAAAGGGGGAGAAAGTACTATCATTGAAGCATCATAAACTCAGGGGGAGTCTTAGTGATAGTTTATGTACATTCTTTGCTAATACACTCATATCATATGAAACAAGGAACATTAGTACTACCTCTCATGCATACATACATCACTTTATTAGTTTGCTTCAAAGCCTACATCATCAAGAAAGGGGAGATTGTTGAACCAATTATGTAACACCCCGTACTTTTAATCAATATATTTGGTTGACTTATACTTATACTGAAAAGTATAATACACGTATAAGTACCTTTAAAGTCATGTGTACATGTGACAAATGAACTTGAAAATGTCAAAAGTGAGTTCGGAACATGATTTTAAATAGAAATCGATTTATAACATGTGTATTCCTCATGTAGATTGAGTGTATAGAAGAAGAAGAAGAATGAATTAAAATAAAAAATAAAAATAAAAAATAAAAATAAAAAATAAAATAAAATACTATTCATTTGTGGGTACTGTTTACGGAACAATACTCGTATTGAAAAAAAAAATTTAAAAGAAGTTGCTGGAGAAGCAGAACGAAGGAGAAAAAGAAGAACGAAGAAGGGAAGTGACGAGAAAAAGGAAACGACGGATTTGCGGCCAAATTTGATGTGCTGGTAAGCTATTTTTGCTATTTTTCGTCGTGAAATTAATATCTAAGCTAGATGTAACGATTCTAGCGGAGTAATTTTAACTATGGGAGCTGTTTTACAGTGTTTTCGAAATTGGGGTTTTTACCCCACTTGAATGAGAATTTGTTCGAAAAGTGAAAAAACACTCCCTAGACCATAGAAGTCTCGAATATGTGATTAGATTTTATGTATTTGTTCATTTGAAACTTTTATGGTCGTATATGGAGACCTTTCGAATCATATTAAACCCAATGAAACTGCAGTTTAAGGCTATAGAATGGTAGAATGAACTGTTGTGAGTCCATCGATGCTAATTTCATGATTTTTGGAGACTGTTTGACATTTTTAGTAAAAATTTACATGTTACCAATGAACAGTGACGTGAACAATATCGTGAATAGTACTGTGATTATATCCAATGAATAAAATGGACTTGGAATCCAATGAAACTCTGGTTTGAGATCATAGAATCGTAGAGAACTGAATTCTGAACGTTTCGATGTTAAGATCATGATTTTTGGATATGCTTTGATATTTTTAGTAGCTAAATATATGATTTTTGTGAGTAAAATTGACTTAGGATGCCTCCGCGAACATGTAAAACCCCAATAAAATACCTGTTGAAGGTAGTAGAATGATAGAATGACTGATTTGACACGTGTTGATGTGAACAGAATAATTTTAGGAATGTTCTATATTTTTAATAAAATTGACATATGTTTCCATGTGCTTATGTGAGTACTTTGGTGTTGAAATCTAGTTTAAATGTTGCATTTTCATGGTGAAATAACCCCATCTTAGCTGCTAAACCAGCTAGGAAATTTGAGTGTTAGTAATGGTATTTTGGTGAGTTTAAATGGTGATTCTCATGATGATTTATGGCTTGAATTACCTAATTGCAGTGTTTGAATTTAGAGATTAAGTGCATGGATAAGGAAGCAAGTATGATGGACGTTTGATGATGCAAGTAACCGTGATGCTTATTGTTGCTGGATTTTAGAGGGTATATTGGCTTAGAAACCTCGTGTAACCACTGTGAGCATAGTTTTCTTAATTTAGTTCTTGTATGGCATTGTATACATATAAAATGTTTGATTGTATGCATGTTATATTTATATGTAATGCATTGAGTTTTTATTGATCATGCAAACTGATTTTAGCAATTGGAGCTTATAATAATGTCATTTCGTTAGGAATTAGACCCGGATGAGGTTTTGCGAAACCTCATTGTCAGTAGGTCTGTCCTAACAAGGGTTGCGATCCTTGAAATGACTGTGAATTGGGTAATGAGAGGTTGTGGCTACCTTGTAACGGTCATACAAGGGTTAGACCCGTTCTCTTGCCTTGAAGGAGGGAGATGGTAAATTTTTGATGAAACTGTGCACTGGTTTATTGAATGAGCATAAACTATATATTGTGTGCATGTATATTATTTTGATGATTGTTGCATATGTGCTTTTGAAATATTTTAATTTAAACGATTGGATATGCCATGTTTCCTTAAATGCATGCGATTATCATGTCAAGAGCTATATTTACTGAGCTGTTGTTTGCTCACCTCATTTCTTTCACCATTTCAGGTACAAAAGCAAAAAAAAAAAGGAAAAGGAAAAATTTGAGAGTGATCAACACGTGACTAGGACATAGCATTGTTGATGGACGTATGTTTTGGAGGTAGTGGTTACATGTTTTATATATTTTGATATATATATAATTATCACACATATTATATATGTATTACCATCTAGAGGGGTTATTTAGGAAAAATAAGATATCAATAGTTATTTTGGATTGTTAAGATATTTGACGATGATATATATACTTGGACAATGAAATGTTTGATTAATGAATGACAATGGTGGTATTTTGGATTATGGTATAGATGGATGGAATAGTTATATATGATGACTGAATGACTGACATTGTGAATGATTATAGATATATACATATGATTTGATTTGTGGTATATCGGGTTTTGTGAAATGTCCATTTTATGGGGAAATGCCGCCGAAATTTCTGAAAAAAAAAGGAAGGATTGTGAGATTATGTGAAGGCTGATAGTATGTTATCGACTGTATATGGGTATGTACAGTGGATAGTATACTGTGCCGGTCATGACGTCAGGGGGTCGTGATAAATTATCCTCATGTCCCTTACGAGAATATGTTCCTATTATGAAAGATTTTGATGATTACAAAACTATATTCTGTTCATGATATTATTGCACATATGACATATCTAATCTTACTTGAATGTATCAAAGATTCAATGATGCATGGCAAACGTATTAAAAGATCTTCTAGAAGACCATGATTGTTTGAAGTTGTGTATTTGTATGATTAGATTATGATAGGTTGTAGGACCTTCTATGCCATGAGATTTAGCAATATGCATGCCTGCATGTTTTAATCGATTGGGTGCATGTCTGATTTAATACGGTTACTTTATGTTTTATCGTTTAATCGAGAAATCAAAAATTGCTTTTATAAAGTCTTTCAGGACGCTAATGTTTTAGCAGCGCTCTGCTGGACTTGGTGAGTCAGGACACTATTAAAATGTTAAGATGCTCAAGGTTGAATTGATATGATTAATAAGGACGCTTACTTGTTAGTAGCGACCTTTCTCTTACCAACCTTTGAGAGTGTCAGGACGCTGATTCAGTTTCAGCTCACTGAAAGATCTTTTTATCTTTAAGTGATTTTTGTCTATAAGGACGCTGATAAGTTATAAGTTGAATAAATTATCATGACGCTACTTGCGTAGGAGCACCCTCATCTTTAGAATCAACTTAAGTAACTTTCATGACACTCATTGTTCATCAGCGCGCTTAAACATTGTTTTGAAACTGCTTTTAATAGTTCAGGACGCTTACTCTTGAGTAGCGCCCTCATATGTTTTGCATTTTAAAACAAAGCAGAACGTTTACTGCTAAGTAGCGCCCTTATGCTTTAAGTCGTTTAGTTGTCAAAGCAAGTCAGGACGCTTACTACTTAGTAGCGCCCTCATTTCATTGTTCAGTAGGACGCTGATGTTCTATGAGCGCCCTCAAAGGAACAAAACGACAGAAAAGATATTTTTGTTGTTCTGACATTAGTGTCATTTCTGTTAACCTTTTTCAGAAACGTATGAATACTTTTCAGAACTTTTCAGAATCGTACAACAACTTTTCATAACTTTTTAAATCGTTCTAAAACTTTGTCAGAACATTCCTCTTTCATGAAAGGATCAGATGATTCAGGTGCTATCGCTGTAATATGCATTTAAGCTGAATCGATTCATTTCTGGAAAGAATGTTAATGTTATATTTGAAATAACTTAGAGGGCCAAAATTGCCAAGTCCATTGCGCCTCTGTTATTATTATATATACGTGCTGCCTCAAAGCAGGAAAACTAACTAATGAAATACGAAACTGATATTCATTCAAAACGTATTGACAGTTTTCGTTTGCTCCAAAACACTTTTTGAAAGTTAGCATTTTTTCACTTGTGCTTGATCTTACGATCTTTTGAAAGAAAAACTTCAAGTCTTCTGAGTTGATCGATCTTCTTCTTCATTATTTCAAGAAACCCATTAACAAAGACAAAAGCAATTTGAACTTGTTTTTAGCATAACCTTCATCATACATATTTCACTGAATCTGTGGCAATAGAAGGTTCAATCAAAAGTGTTGAAAGTATCACTTTGATTCTGAGTAAAGGGAATCAGTTTATAGCTTGGTTATTTAATAGTTCTCTTTTCTTTTCTTTAGCACTCCATTCGTCTATATCCTTTGGGACAGTAGCACCTAGTAGGCGTTGGACAGTCGTGTGTCACAACATCCCACATTTCTAGATCTTGGGCCTTAAGGTAATACCTAATCTTTGTTTTCCAGTGTGAATAGTTTCTCTCTTAAACAGTGGTGGTCGGTTGGTGGAGTTTCCTTCACTTGAGAGATAAGTGCTTCTTTCATTTTGTCCTGCCAGACTCAATCAAAGATGGTTAGATACTTTGATGGTTAACCTGCTCTTATACCAATTGTTATCCCAGATGTGTCCAAGAGAGGGGGGTGAATTGGACACTTAGCAGATTTTAACCTTTCTTTTAATTGTGCGGAATAATGAAAGTAGATTAAACAAAATATAGCAATGAGATACAGTAAATGTAAATGGGACAATGCAAGCAAGATTTGTAGTGGTTCAGCCGCTTCTACATCCACTACCTAACCTCCTCAGTTAGGATTTGTTCAAACCCCACTATGGACCTTCTTATGGGTGAAGATCAAACCGGAATACTTTCTCATCTTACAGGTGTGAGAACTACCGTTTGTCAGCTTACGGGTGTGAGAGAACTGTTTCTCTACTTACAGGTGAGAGAAAACCTATTATCAACTTACTGGTGTGAGAAGACTGCTTACAACTTTGAGTAACACTTGCTCTGACTCAGTGACTTACCCGTCACTACAGTCTTTGCAATTTATCAGTCGAAGAGTTCAATAGAGTTTGTGCGTGTGAAACCGCTACGGAAATCTAGAACAAGTTATAAGTCACCCACGAAGGAACTTTGCAAGTTAAAAAGGCAAAGCTCCACCTGTTAGTTGAAAAATATGAAACCTATAGGATGAAGGAAATTGATTCAATAGCTGAAGCTATTGCTCGGTTTACAACAAACATCAATGAGATGAAAAACCTGGAAAAAATCTATGACCAAGAATAAACTGTTAGAAAATTTTTAAGAGGTCTACCCAGAGCCTGGGAACCCAAGGCCACAGCCATAGAAGAAGCCAAGAATCTGGCTGAATACACTTTTGATGAACTGTGTGGTTCATTAATGGTTCATGAAATGAAGCTAAATGAGACAATGTGTCTAGTCAAGATTGAGGAAAAAAAAAGAAATCAATTGCCCTTAATGTTGAAACTGATGCTGAAAATGATTCGGACTCAAAAGATGACATGGCTATGTTATCCAGAAAGTTCAATAGTTACTTAAGAGAAAGAGTAAGAATAACTCTTACTCAAGGTTTCACAATGGCAAGAAACCCGAGTCTAAACCTGTAGAGTTAATATGTTACGGTTGTAACAAACCAGGTCATATAAAGAGTGAATGCCCCATAAAATATACGAAGAACACCATCTCTTACAGAAAAGACAAGAAAGTTCTCAAAGCCACATGAGATGATTCAAGCTCAAGCAAAGATGAAGTGGATTCAGATCACACGACTGCATTATGCTTAATGGCAAGCACAGAGGTAAAAACTGAACCTACTGACAAATCGCATGAGTTCAACATTTATATTCAGGAGCTTAAGTCAAAACTTAATAAAGAGATTAGGAAGAATGGAAAACTTAAGCATAGTCTTGAAGAAGCTCTTGAGGAAATTGAATTCCAACAAGAAGAGCTAAATGGACTGTTTTTAGATAATGAACAACTTAAGAAAGTTGTTGGAAAACTGAAAAATGAAAATGAAACTCTTAGAAAAAAAAAAGGAAGACCTGCACTACACATCTGGGCCAACAATTAGCATTAGTAAGAACAAATTTCTCAATCAATGCATATTTCTTTTTCTTTCTACTTAAGACATTACATCTAAGTGTGGTATGACCTTCCCTATGACATTTGTGGCATGTTGGTCTTTTGGTCAGTAAGGTATTGTATTCCTTTTGTTTTGACCCATGTGTATAGCCTAGGCCAACTTTGTCCAATGCACATCTTTGTGATTCTAACATCATGTCAAATAACTTTTGACCATTTGTGAATTTAATCACTGTGCAGTTCAAGTCTTCCTTTTCTTTTCTAAGCGTTTCATTTTCACTATTCAATTTCCCAACAACTTTCTTAAGTTGTTCATTATCTAGAGACAGTCCGTCTAAGCTTCTTCTTGTTAAGATTTTATTTCCTCAAGAGCTTCTTCAAGACTAAGCTTGAGTTTTTCATTCTTCTTGGTCTCTTTACTATGTTTTGTCTTTAGCTCCTGAATATGAGTATAGAGTTCATTAAGTTCATCAATGGGTTCAGATTTTACCTCTGTGTTTGCCATTAAGCACAATGCAGTAGTGTGATTTGAATTCGCGTCATCTTTGCTTGAGCTTGAATCATCCCATGTAGCTTTGAGAACTTTCTTGTCTTTTTTATACGAGTTGTTGTTCGTCTTATACTTAATGGGACATTCACTCTTTACATGACCTGGTTTGTTACAACCGTAGCATATTAACTCTACAGGTTTAGACTCGGGCTTCTTTCCTTTGTGAAACCCTAAGTAAGAACTATTCTTTCTCTTTTTCTTAAGTAACTTGTTAAACTTTCTAGATAACATAGCCATGTCATCTTCTGAATCTGAATCATCTTCAGAATCAGTTTCAACATTGAGGGCATTAGATTTCTTTTCTTTTTCGTCAACCTTGACCGGGCACAACTTATCTTTTATCTTCATTTCATGAACCATTAATGAACCGCATAGTTCATGAAAAGTGTATTCAGCCAGATTTTTGGCTTCTTCAATGGCCGTGGCCTTGGGTTCCCATGCTCTGGGTAGGTCTCTTAGAAACTTTCTTACAATTTCTTCTTGGTCATATATTTTTCCTAGGCTCTTCATCTCATTGATGTTTGTTGTAAACAGAGCAATAACCTCAGCTATCAAATCAGTTTCCTTCATCCTATAGGTCTTATATTTTTCAACTAACAATTGAAGTTTTGTCTTCTTAACTTGCAAAGTTCCTTCGTGGGCGACTTCTAACTTGTTCCTGATTTTCTTAGCGGTTTCACACGCACTAACTCTATTGAACTCTTCGATGGATAAACTACAAAACAAAATGTTTACAGCTTGGTTATTTAATAACTCTCTTTTATTTTCTTTTCTTTTGAACTCCCTTCGTTTAGCTCCTTCGGGACAGTAACACCGTCTACGATTTTAGTAGGTGTTGGACAGTCGTTTGTCACAACATCCCACATTTCTAGGTCTCGGGTTTTTAGTTAGTACCTAATCTTAGTTTTTCAGTGTGAATAGTTTTCTCCCTTGAACATTGGTGGTCGGTTGGTGGAGTTTTCTTCACCTGAGAGATAAGTACTTCTTTTGTTTTGTCCTGCCATACTCAATCAAATATGATTAGATACTTTGACGGTTAACCTGCTCTGACACCAATTGTTGGCCCAAATATGTCCAAAAGGGGGGTGAATTGGACACTTAGCAGATTTTAACTTTTCTTAATAATGTGCGTATTAATGAAAGCATATTAAACAAAGTATAGCAAATAGATACAATAAATGTAAATGAGACAATGCAATTAAGATTTATAGTGGTTCGGCCTCGCCTACATCCACTACCTAACCTCCACAGTTAGGATTTGTTCAAACTCCATTATGGACCTTCTTATCAGTGAAGATCAAACCGGTAAACTGTCTCAACTTACGAGTGTGAGAACTACCGTTTCTCAGTTTACAACTTACTGATGTGAGAAGACCGATTCTCAACTTACGAGTGTGAGAAGACCGATTCTCAACTTACGAGTGTGAGAAGACTGTTTCTCAACTTATGGGTGTGAGAAGACCGTTACAACTTTGAGCAACACTTGTTCTAGCCCAGTGACTGAACAATCACTACAAATTGAGTACAATATTAGATATGATTCCCTCTACTCACAATTAAAGTAATACTTACAAAGCTTTTGATTGAACTTCTGTTACCCCAGATTCAACAAAATTTGTATGATGAAGTTTTGACTAAAAATAGGTTCAAACAACTTTTGTATTCTTCAATGAATTTTGAAAATGATGAAGACGAAGATCTATCCATTACAAGAAAAAGTTGATTTTACAACCATGAAATAACCACGGTCAATAAAAGCCTGTTGTCACTTGTAAAATATCAATTAATTACAATGGGCAAGGTGAATACCCTTTTTAATTAGAAATTTTAACCCAAAGGAAGACGTTTTCAATAACAACGCCATTTCTACATTTACCACGGGCAACTTCAGTCATCTCCATGGGCGCCAAAATCTGAGAACTTGGCGCCCCAAAAATTGCATCGTTCTCCCTTTCTTATTCTTCTCTTCTCTCTTCTCTATTGTGCACTTCTCTTTTTTTTTTTTTTTTTTTTGTTTGTTTTTTCTTTCTACAAATCGCTCCAAGCATACGAGACGCAACTAGGGCATCTTCGTTTTTTCAATCGCGCAGTTGCTTGGTGTCCAATCTAAGCACGACACGGAACTAGGGCAAAGAGAAAGTTTTTGCACGCACTTGTGGTTGTCGTTCCTCTAGCAATCGATCTCTTCTATTGTCTTCTGAAGACTCGTCGATTCAAAGTAAGTTTTTTATTTGGACTGCTTGGTTCCGTGAAATCAAATGCTTCAAAATGATTTCAATGGTTCTGTAAATGTTTTTCAGATTTCGCCTTTAAAAAAATGTTGCCGATTATGTTTGTGAGAATGTTTCTTTCAATTGTATCAGCAGAGGTTTAAGTTTATCAAAGCCCTTTGTATCTTTACCCTTTGTTCAATTGTTGTCAAAATCACTATCAATTTTCTCTTCTTTTCCATTCACAACCATCAAATATATATCTATTACAAAATACAAAACCTAAAAATCAGGAAACATGTTCCGTAAAAACATATGTCCAACAATAAACATATCGTAATACCCTCCCTCAAGTTGGAGCGTGAAGATTCTGAACGCCCAACTTGCAGAGAAGAAATTCAAAGTTCGCTTTCTCCGACGCTTTTGTAAAGATGTCTGTCAATTGAACATGATTAAAAACATATGACGTACAAAACATCTTCTCGGTCACCGCATCTCGAACAAAATGGCAGTTAGCCGCTATATGTTTTTTTTTTTTTTTTTTTTTTTTTTTTTTTCTTTCGTGAAGAAAAAAAAACGGATTTTGAGGAATGCACAACGCCGACTGACGCGTGCTTCACCAGGCGCGCTTCACCATTCGCACGCTTCACTAATCACGTACGCTTCACTAAGCGCACGCTTCACCGCGCGCGCTTCATCGTGCGCACGCATCACCGCGAGCACGCTTCACTAATCACGTACGCTTCACTAAGCGCACGCTTCACCGCGCGCACGCATCACCGTGAGCACGCTTCACTAATCACGTACGCTTCACCAAGCGCACGCTTCACCGCGCGCACGCATCACCGCGAGCACGCTTCACCAATCACGTACGCTTATCAAGCGCACGCTTCACCACGTGCACACATCACCGCGAGCACGTCTCCCCAATCACGCACGTTTCACCACCCGCACGCTTCACTTCACCCTCAGCAAGGGCCAAATTGTAATTTTGTGCCGGTCCACTGTTCATGACGGCCACTGTTCATGCCTGTCGGACTGTTCACGTCGGGGTCGCTGTTCATGCCGGCGGTCACTGTTCATCCAGCAAAGCCTTCATCCAAATCTGGCGTTCTCTCTCACTCTTTCTAACACACTCTCACAAGCAAATAATAAAGGAATCTGAGGAAGAGAGTGGATCTGATATTGGAGAGATGAAGAAGAGCTAGCTGTTGGGGGGATCCTTTGGAGAGTCACGGCGCACGATCGGAGTAGAAATCTTCAGGGCTTCGACAGGGCGGCACTGTCTCGGCCGCTGGATCCGCAAGATCTTCGTCTGGACCGTGAACTCTCCTCCTCGCCGGACTCCTCGCCGGACTTATCGCTCTGATACCATGTCAAAATCACTATCAATTTTCTCTTCTTTTCCATTCACAACCATCAAATATATATCTATTACAAAATACAAAACCTAAAAATCAGGAAACATGTTATCAGGAAACATGTTCCGTAAAAACATATGTCCAACAATAAACATATCGTAATAATTGTATAATCTTCTTCTTACATACTAATGACGTTGTGTTGCACATAATTACCCTCAACTAATTTTATGATTCAGTGATCTAGTTTTTTTTTTTTTTTTTTTTTCTTTTTATTTGGCCTTTTGGTATCCTTCCAAAATAGCTTAGCAATTTCAATATATATATATGTAAAGCTAACTTTTTTTTTTTCCTTCATACACAGCTATTAAATTTCTTCAAAGAAAAGAAAAAAAAACAAAAGCACACAACTGCTAATAAAACATAGCTAGTGAAAGATTATGACCATTCATGGTTGATTTCCCTTTTATCATCCTACAAGAAGTATATGGACTATTTCATATTAAAATTTACATGAACTATTGAACTAGTTCAACATTTTCATTACTTCAGAGTAAAAAGCTTTCTGGTTTTGTACTTTTATGATGGGAAAAATCAATTGAATTCTATCTAAGTTTGATGATGTTAACACATGCTTACTTTTTTCATATACCCATATTGATCACACCTTTTTAAGAAAGAAATTCAGGTACTATGGTTCAAATCATGGGCAAAATGTGTCTATGACAATTTGAGAGGAGCTTTAGGATGTGATAAACTTTGTAGGATAAATCTCTATTTTTTGTCTTCATTTAGCAAGTTGATAGGCTAATTATGGCTTTCTTTGTGATTTTGCTATGGTTATAAGTTTGAACACGTAAAAGAAGGTTTTGTTGAACATTGAGTTTTTTGGCATGATTTGATCAAAGGAAAAATATAATTGTAAGTAAGGCTGTAATTAAATGAAGGTTGATATTACTAATTTTCATTCAACTTCAGATTTTTCTTCTTTTCTCTGCATCCTTTCTAGTTTCATCGAATTTCTCATAGATTTGGGTGTTCTTTTTTCTTAATATTATTTACTATTACTATGCTTCTTGTTAACTCTTATTCTTATCTTGTCATTTTTTGTGTGGAAATGAATGGTAGAGTATTGTTCTTTCAATTTGTGTAAAGCCAATTTTGGATTTCTTTTTTGGTTGAGGTTGGAGAATTTGGATATTGTTATTTTGAGAGGTTTTGATGGGTTATCTTATAAAATTGATAAAAAAATTGAATTGGAGGGTGTTTTAGGAAAAGTTTGTGGAATCAATGCAAAAAAAAAAAAAAATTATGGAAAGTCTTTTATTTCTTGGATCTTAACTATTTAATGGGTGTATAGATGCCTGTTTTTCTGATTCTTTGGTGTTTGGTTGGGAAGCTCATGGTAGAAACTAAGAAGGCAGCTGATAGTCATGGTGAAGCCTTTTTTCTGATATCACTTGTTATTTGTTGCATTGGAGCAGATTTTAATGTTCAGAAGTTGGTTTGATTGGAGTTTTTATTTTCCATTGGGTTCTTTTGTCTTCTGTTATATTGGTGAAGTTATTCATTGGTTGGTTGGTTGTTGTTACTTCAATTTAGATTTAATTGGAGTTGAGACCTACTTTTCATGTTAAACATTCTCATTTTGTTTGTGTTTTTGGAAATTTGAAACTTGTTTTCATGATTATAGTGAGGCCATCATTTAGTTCAATTATTAAGTACATGAATTATCTATGTCAATTATTAAGTATATGCATCTTTTCACGTGAAGTATAGTTCCTTTAGTACGTTTGAGCCTTGTGGAATTTAGGTATCTTGCAAATGTATTTGAGGTGCAAACATGTTGTTTGAGTTCTCTTGCATTTTCAGAACTTCTTCTCTGTAATAGTTTTATAGGATACACAGAGTTTAATGGTTTTGCATTAAGACAGGATATGACACAACATGCTTGATACAAACTACTTCATTGGGATGGAATTGGGGAAATTGTTGTTGGAGGAGAGATAAAATCTAAGAGTCCAAGTGCTTTGGTGCATCAAATGCTTTTGGGACCAGATGCTGGAAAGTGTCAAGAACGTGAAGAAGAAGAATGTTATATTGTATCGATCTCCTAGCGACTTGCTCATCTTGGAAGATACTATTGGTACCACCGTATCTTGGCCAATGAAGTACATATCTTGGAATGAGTGAAACTAGTGAAATGTTGGACTTCTTTTTTTTTGAGATTAAACATGATGGAATTAACTTTTTTGTTAAACCTTTTGAGATAGAACTTGTTCTACATTATCACCTTTTTGTTAAAGTTGATGACATTGAGTTTAATATAAGATAGACTTTGTGATATTTCGATTTTGTTCTATTATCATTTGTAATGCTTATTATTTAATTATTGTTAAGTTTTATCAATATAATTATTATATAAATTTAGCATAAATAAATTAATGGATATTAGGTTTTATTATTTTGACTTTTACAACATGCCTGTCTTGTTGTAATTTCAAATCTTTTAACAATGGGCTTTGCTTGATGTAAATATTTTTTGAATAACCAAGTATTTACAACGGTTATATGGCATTGTAGAAAAAAAATATTTTTACAACGGGTAAATTTCTAATTTTACCAGACCGCAAAACTCAATTCTACCATGGGCTTTCCTCGTTGTAAAAAAACCTTATTTTTTTACAACTGTCTAAAACACAACCAATGCAAAAGCCCATTGTAAATTGTCATTAATAACAGGCAAAACCTGTGGTTAAATACCACTTTTCTTGTAGTGATCAATCCAGAAGACTTGATATTTTTCTTTCGAAAATGATTGTAAGTTTAAAGACAATCGAAAGACGACTAACTTTTAAAAGTTTTTGCACAAGTGAAAACTGTTAATACGTTTTTGAATAACATTAGTTTTCATATTGATTCATTATTTTTCTGCTCTAAGGCAACACATATATAGAAATAACAGAGGTGCAATGGACTTAGTGAATTTTCGTGCTCTACGTTATTTCAAATACAACGTCTACATTCTTTCCCGAAATGGATCGATTCAGCTCTGTACATAATACGCCGATAGCACTTGAATCATCTTATCATTCACAAAAAAAGAATGTTCTGAAAAAATATGAGAATGTTCAAAAAGTTTTGAAAAGTTTTTGTACGGTTCTGAAACGTTCTAAAAAGTTTTCGTACGGTTCTGAAAAAGCTAACATAAATAATGTTAGTGTCAGAACAGTAGCATTGTTGAATTAGAGTCCTGACGCTTAATATCAATTTTGTCGTTTTGTTCATTGAGGGCGCTCATGAAGTATAAGCGTCCTGCTGAACAGTGAAGTGAGGCGCTACTAAATCGTAAGCATCCTGACTTACTTTGACGATTAAACGACTCAAATCATGAGGGCGCTACTTCGATAGTTAGCGTCCTGTTTGTTTTAAAAACACATATACGCACAAGGGCGCTACTCACAAGTAAGCGTCCTGAAATTTGAAAACTATTTTAAAATATGATTAAGTGCGCTGACGAACAGTAAGCGTCTTGAAAGTTATTAAGTTGATTCTAAGGATGAGGGCGCTCCCATACAAGTAGCGTCCTGGTAGTTTATTCAACTTATAACTATCAACGTCCTCAAAGATAGAAATCAATTAAAAACTAAGAGAACTTCCAGCGAGCTAAAACTAAGTCAGCGTCCTGACACTTTCATAGGTTGACTAAAGGAAGGTCGCTATTTACAAGTAAGTGTCCTTGTGAATCAGTTCAATTTAACCTTGAGCGTCCTAATAATTTATCAGTGGCCTGACTCATCAAGTCCAGGAGGGCGCTACTAAAACATTAGCGTCCTAAAAGACTCTATAAAAATGATTTTTGATTTCTCAATTAATGCTCGATAAGGCATGATATTTTCGGATTAAATCAAATATGCAAATGATTGAAAATCAATTCGTTTAAAACATGGAGTCATGCATATTGTTGAATCAAAAGGCATAGAAGGTTCTACAACCTATCATAATCTAATCATACCACCGAACATCTTCAAATGATCATGGTCTTCAAGTAGATCTTTAATACGTCCGCCATGCATCATTGATTCTTTTGAAACCTTCAAGTAAGATTAGATACGCCTTGTATGCAGTAATATCATAAACAGAATGTGGTTTGTAACCATCAGAATATTTTTCATATTACGAACAAATTCTTGTAAGGGACATGAGGATAATTGGCTCAACAATCAGGGCCCAATGATGATGGAACAACAGTTCGCTTCCCACATCCAAGAGTCAAGCAACAAGGAGTTATCTCCCCACAATATCAAAGACCAGTTGCGGTACATGCAAGAGCAGATCTTGACTTTGGTTGATGTACACAGAGGTATGTTGAACGCAGAGGTTGCAAACACCACCCATCAACTAAATGCCACAGTTATGAGGATAGGGAACCAAACCCAGACTATCCAAGTCGCGGAACGATCAAGGGCTGGGTCATCTGTAAACCTGATCTTACGGGAGGTGGAACTACCTTTCGTGGAAGAGGTCCAAAATGCCATTCTGCTCAACAATATTAAATTTCCCCAAAATGATTTATACTACGAGAAGAAGGACCTGGTTAACCACCTGACTAAGTATAAGTCTTGGATAAAGTTGTATGGGGCAACTGATTATACCCTTTGTTTAGCTTTCCAACACACATTGATCGGTGTAACCTTGAGTAGATTTCAGGGGCTATGATCCAGATCGATCCGTTCTTTTGACCAACTCAAACCATCATTAGTTAGCTAGTTTGTAGGGCTTCGCAAAACAAGGAAACCCTTCACGATCCTTTTGTTAGTCAAGCAAGGGAAAGATGAACCCCTTAAGGACTACATAGCGCGCTTCGCACATGAAACGTCCCAAGTTGAAGGATACTCGCCCGACATAGCACTGACCATTATAATGGCAGGAATCCAAGTAAGCAGATTTTGATGGTCTCTAGCCAAGAACCCGACTAGAAGTTATGAAGAGTTGCTCATCAGAGCCAAAAAATACATGAACGCAAAGGAAATGAAGATAGCAAGAGAGGGCCAAGCCAAAGACAAGGCGCCCTCGAAGAAAAGAAAATAGAAAGAAGAGAAGAGAAAGGGCTTGGAGAACACTGGGCCCCCATAAGGGGAACCTCGGCCCCAATGGGTTAAGTTGACATATACCCCGCTCACCGTTGCTATCGAGCAGGTCCTTTGGGAGGCAGAACGCCAGAACTTTATACAGCCTCCGAGCCCTATAAGAATGGAGCAGAACGAAGAGACCGGACGAAACTGTCACGACGCCCCTGACGTAGGCTGACGTCATGACCGGCACAATGTATTATACACTGTACATACCCATATACAGTATACAATACACTGTCAGCCTCAACGAACATTCACTTTAATTCCCACAATTTCCAAATTTTTGACTACACTTCCCTATCAAATGGACGTTTCACTTTTGTTTTTCCTGAGATATCACAAATCAAATCCAATATAGATATCTATAATCATTCCATTCATTCACACATCAAATTTTCATGTCATCATCCAATATATTAAGCTATATATATGTCCACACATCCCATCTAGATGATAATATACATATAATGTGTGATAAGTATACATATCAAAATAACAAAAATATAATCTATTTCCTCCAAGCATACATACACATACCAGACGAAGGCTCACGTGATTATCACTCAAGGATTTTTCCTTTTCCCTTCGACTCAATACCTGAAATATTGGAGGAAATGGGGTGAGCAAACAACAGCTCAATGAATATAGTTCTTGACATGACCATCGCATGCATTTTAGGAAACATGGCATATCAAATCGATTTAAAACATTTCAAAAGCACATATGCACCATTCATCAAAATAATATACGTGCACACAATATATAGTTGATGCTCATTCATAAATACTTTACCATCTCCCTCTCAGTACCCAATTCACGGTCATTTCAAGGATCGCAACCCTTGTTAGGACAGACCTACTGACAATGAGGACTCGCAAAACCTCATCCGGGTCTAATTCCTAACGAAATGACATTATTATAAGCTCCAATTGCTAAAATCAGTTTGCATGATCAATAAAAACTCAATGCATTACATATAAATATAACATGCATACAATCAAACATTTTATATGTATACAATGCCATTCAAGAACCAAATTAAGAAAACTATACTCACAGTGGTTCTCAGTCAATATATCCTCAAGAGCATTTATCCATGCACTTAAGCTCTCAATTTAAACACTGAAATTAACCATAGATTATCATGAGAATCACCATTTATCATATCTTTACCTACTAAAAATATCAAAGCATATCCAAATATCATGTTCTTAACATCGAAAAGTCCGGAATTCAGTTCTCTACGATTCTATGATCTCAAACCGGAGTTTCATTGGATTCTAATTCCATTTTATTCAATGAATATGATCATAGTACTATTTACATCACTGTTCACGTTGTAACTATTCATTCGGAAGTGTAAATATTTACTAAAATTGTCAAACGATCCCAAAAATCATGAAATTAGAATCGATGCCCTTGCAACAGTCCATTCTACCATTCTATAGCCTTAAACTGGAGTTTCATTGGGAATGGTCTCCAATCTACACTCTAACTTCCAACAGCCATTAAAGTTTCAAATGAACACATACATTCAATATAACCACATATTCGGGGTCCCGACAGTCCAGGGAGTGTTTTCCAACCTTCTTAGCGGATTTTCATTCACGTTGGGTCAAAACCCCAATTGTTGAAAATGCCGTAAAACGACTCCCACAGCAAAAATTACTCCACTAGAAAGGTTACATCTAGCTTAGATATCAATTTTACGACGAAAAATAGCAAAAATAGCTTACCGACACGTCAAATTTAGCCACAAATCCGTCGTTTCCTTTTTCTCTCTTCTCTTTCTTTCTTTCTTCTAGACGTTCCTCTTTCGTCTTTCATTCTGCAACTTCGTTTAATTTATTTATTTACTATTCCGTAAACAGTACCCGCTTATGAACAGTAAACTTAATTTGTCTTTTATTCGAGTACTGTTTATTATTTTATTTTATTTTATATTATTCGTTCTTCTTCTTTATACACTCAATCTACCTAAGGAATACACGTGTTATCAAAATCACGTTCCAACTCACTTTTGACATTTTCAAGTTCATTTGTCACATGTACACATGACTTTAAAGGTCCTTATACGTGTATTATACATTTTGATAGACGCATACTTCAACGTATGTATGTAAGTAAAACTACGGAGTGTTACAATCTCCCCAACTTAAGGAATTTCGTCCTCAAAATTTAGAAGCAAGGAGTAGTCCTCAAGTGATACTTACGTCCCAGAAATCTGCTCCCGTATTTTCAATTTCAGCTCCCATGTTTGCTCTTCTTGATACGTGGTATCCTCCCCAACTTAGAGTTGAGTTATATCCATAACATATATGGAATACAAATGATATTTTCTCAACATCAATATATAGAAAATATTATGGACACCTATCAACTGTGACAGTAGAGCAAATCGGTAAGCCAATGGACCTATCCGATCAAGGATCTCTAATGGTCCAACAAATGCGAGCTTTCTTTTCATTCCAAATCTCATTTGGCCTTTCTGTGGTAAGACCCTTAACAAAACTGAGTCAGCCACAATAAATTTCAAGGCCGATATACCAACCTTGTCTATTTAATAATATCCTGTGACACCAGTAATAATAACTCCACACTTTCAAATCAACAAGTTGGAGATCTATAAGGCTTACTATCAAACCTTTAGAGTGCCATCATTATGCTATTATAATAGTTGTTTATACACACAAGTTTACACAAATAACGTATTCCTTCCAACTTCCGCCAAAATTCAAGTATGTCAGACCCGAGCATGCTCGCAAGCATCAAAGTCACTCTCTCAGTCTGTCAGCCAGTCTGAGAATACAATATCACACTGAGAAGGAGATGAGTACCAAATCGAGTCTGCATCATATATCAAATCTCAACAAAATCTTCGGATCTGAATCCGACATGAAAAATATCTGAGTACTCCCATAAAATTTCCCTATCTCACACATATACAATCTGCTCAGTCTATCAATTGAATGCTGGTGTTCATTGGAAGAATACATAGACTTATCAGTCCATCAATGATCATCCAAATGGTATCATTTCTACCCATAACCCATAAGATACCATTTGAATCCCATCTTCATTTAACACAATCCATATTACCAATTCCATAATCTTTCATACTGATATCATACTCGTCTCATCGTAAAGTTCTCTCTGAATATGAGTATCAATCAGCTGAACATGCATACGAGCACAAATATCAACACATGGAGTAATAGAGAGTACACTCATAACTGTAACTCTCACTCACAAACAATCTCCATTTATGGCTAACTGATAGTTACTACTCCAGTTTCAGCCTGTTTTCTGCTCAATGCCTCAGCAACATATTGGCCTTTCCCAGGATAATAATTCAATATAAAATCAAATCCTTCGGGAATTCTTGCCACATTTATTACCTCATATTCAGTTTCTTTCCGTTCAAATAATTACTTCAAACTCGTAAAATCGAAAGAGAATGTGACATTTTTATTATAGAGGAAATGCTCTCATTATGTCAAAATAACTACCAACTAATTTTTATTCACTCTCAGGATGGTTAGTCTGGTGCACTACCAAATATGTGGAGACACAAGTAATTAACCTATCCTTTTGTATCAATGCACAACCTAGATCTGGACGTGATATTCATCAATTACAATTACTTCCAGGTTCTAGAAATAGTAATACCATTTAATACTGTGCGAGCTTTCCCGTGCACAACGGTCCACACATTATATAACATTCGTCTGGTTTAGTTTCGTGAGTGAAACAGATAGCTTCAAGGATCTTTCCACGCACTTTCTGTAACATACAACTAATACCAGAGAACTTCTGATTTCCATCATTTAAATCAGTTTTAACAGTTCTATGATCACTTTGACCTTCGCAGCATCCTTAAAGATACTATTTAAACTGGTCATGTGATCCAACAATTCTCATCTTAATTATATTCAAACTCATATTCACCGAGCTTGGCACTCAATCGGTGCTATCTCAGTTACTACAAGATAATTTTGAGGTGCTTTCATGCTCCTCTCATTTCTTGGGACAATTGCATATATCATCATCGAAGACTATGTAATAATCAAGATATGGTTCATATACCCACTGCTTCAATCCTATAAACGTGATTGACACATTAATCAAGGTTACCAAAATTTCATAATATCCATATCTTGTCTTAAAATAGTTTGCATTACATCATTTTCTCGAATTCTTAACTGATGGTGCCTAGATCTCAAAATGATTTTAAAGAAACTTTGGCTCCATTTAGTTAATCGAATTCGACCATTTATCCAAGGTAAAGGATATTCATTATTTATTGTGACCCTCCTCAGTTAACAGGAATTCATACTTAAACATATTTCACTATAGCTTCTTTCCATCTTATCACAAATGCTCTCCAAGGTGGCATATCAAGGACAATAAATCTTTTGCTCATTAACACATTTACATACACGTTAAATCCTCACAATTTCTCAGGTGTTTGGCATCAGTTTTATATGCTATCAATCTCCTGTCCAGGTAGATAATTCATCAGATAATACTCCAATATACCAGCGCACCACAGGAATTTTAATCAATTGCATGCCTTATTACTCTAATGGCTTTGTACGAGTCATATTCTCCATTTCCTCGTCAACAACCATCTTGTCTGAGATAGACGATTTTGAGGGTATATATGCCTCGAGATTCAAAATGAGAATTTTCCACTTATGCAACATATTACTTCTTTTCGGAGAGACGCTCCACCTGGCATGATAGGTAGCCAGCCAATCATACCCAACAAAGCATCTCATTCCAAAAACTTCATATTCTAAAGTCCATAAGTACTTGATGACCCTCATATTTATTACACATAATCGTTGCTAACCATATCATGGTAGATTCTTTCTCCTGTAGGCATACTCACAATCAATGATGCATTATTATAACAGAAGATAATACAATTTGTCTACCATATCACTAGATATAAAGGACCAGGTAGATCCAACAATACATCAGAATATACACAATAACAAAATGTTGATAATACCTGTTATCAACGTCTTACTAATCTCTGGATTGGTCTTGCATTTACTTTACTTTATTCTTTAAAATCTGGTGGAGTCACATTGAGAAAAATATTGGGGCATTCCATATCGACTAACTTGAGATTAACACATCCCGTGTATTTTTTTCTTTTCTTTTGTAGATTGATAATAGACAATTTCAGGTCGAGATACAATTTACTCAGTCTGTGACTCCTGCTCAGGCAATGGAAACCACTTCTGATTTTCATAATTCGTTAACATCACTTCCCTTTTTCCCATTTTTATTGGGTCAGGTACTAACAAAATTAGAGTCACTAATACTGCCAAAATCTCAACCTTACTCAATGTTTCGCTTATCTTGAATTTCATCTTATTTCCCCAACATTTCCTTACATTACTTATTTCTCCTTTTACCTAACACTGGTGTTGATGACTCGGCTTCAATGGCGGTACAAGCTATATCACTAATATTGCTGGGGTTAACAATTTCACCACAGCTTTGGCTAACCCAAAATTTATAGGCTGCCTCACAACTTGCGTAATTGTTATAACCCACCAATTAGCAAACCTGTCGTATAGGATCTGAAAATTTATTCTAGATCCTTATCATTCTCAGAGTATCCATAGTGATCAGTCCAAAAATAAACTATACCAATCTATTGAATTCATGTTTGTCTTTATGGTTAGGCATGGCACTACATTTTAACAAGATAAAATTTCGCATGCCTTAAATCAATTTTAGCATGATGATAGAAGCCCTCATAAAATTGCTTCGTTAATTAATCTCATGCCTTAATTATCTCAGCAGTCCTTAACCAAATTTTTTATCATCTCTTATCATTAGTTAGCTTAAACTTAGCTAACTTGCTTTATCATTTTCAGAGACTTAATCATTCTCTAAGATAGGAAAATCTCTTCTCCTGAAAGTTTTCATAACTTTCACATCTTTTCTTTCCATCTAGCTTATCATTGAGACCTTCTATTTATTTTATTTTGACTTCAGTCTCAACTATATATATGTTTTTACAGAAATACTCACACCATTGACACCCACATCTGGAGCTATCAATGGTTCAAGCCTATGTCTTTCTCACATTACAACTTTGCCACAAGCTCATAAGCTATGCATTTCGTTGTTGTTTGGTAGTTCCTAGCCATATATTTATTATCACTGGATTACATCCAATTCTTTTTTCTTTCAGCCTTCTGATCCTTTCGTGATCAGCAATTTCCATTGTTAATCTTGACTGGTCTTTTCCAAATCTGGAATTCACCGACACATGTGATTCTCAGTCAAGATAACATATTGGATTAGGCTCAACATAATAGGACTACCCATATGTATACCCATACAAACAATCATAATATCATAAAGCTTTTAATCTTTTAGGCTTTTAATCCTAAACTTGGCTCTGATACCAATATTGTCACGACGCCCCTAACGTAGGTTGACGTCATAACCGACACAATGTATTATACACTATACATACCCATATACAGTATACAATACACTGTCAGCCTCAATGAACATTCACTTTAATTCCCACAATTTCCAAATTTTTGACTACACTTCTCTATCAAATGGACGTTTCACTTTTGTTTTTCCTGAGATATCACAAATCAAATCCAATATAGATGTCTATAATCATTCCATTCATTCACACATCAAATTTTCATTTCATCATCCAATATATTAAGCTATATATATGCCCACACATCCCATCTAGATGATAATATATATTTATATAATGTGTGATAAGTATACATATCAAAATAACAAAAATATAATTTATTTCCTCCAAGCATACATACACATACCAGATGAAGGCTCACGTGATTATCACTCACGGATTTTTCCTTTTCCCTTCGACTCAATACCTGGAATATTGGAGGAAATGGGGTGAGCAAACAACAACTCAGTGAATATAGTTCTTGACATGACCATCGCATGCATTTTAGGAAACATGACATATCAAATCGATTTAAAACATTTCAAAAGCACATATGCACCATTCATCAAAATAATATACGTGCACACAATATATAGTTGATGCTCATTCATAAATATTTTACCATCTCCCTCTCATTACTCAATTCATAGTCATTTCAAGGATCGCAACCCTTGTTAGGACAGACCTACAGACAATGAGGACTCACAAAACCTCATCCGGGTCTAATTCCTAACGAAATGACATTATTATAAGCCCCAATTTCTAAAATCAGTTTGCATGATCACTAAAACTCAACGCATTACATAAACATGCATACAATCAAACAGTTTATATGTGTACAATGTCATACAAGAACTAAATCAAGAAAACTATACTCACAGTGGTTACACGGGGTTTCTCAGTCAATATATCCTCAAGAGCATTTATCCATGCACTTAAGCTATCAATTTAAACACTGAAATTAACCATAGATTATCATGAGAATCACCATTTATCATATCTTTACCTACTAAAAATATCAAAGCATATCCAAATATCATGTTCTTAACATCGAAACGTCCGAAATTTAGTTCTCTACGATTCTATGATCTCAAACTAGAGTTTCATTGGATTCTAATTCCATTTTATTCACTGGATATGATCATAGTACTATTCACATCACTGTTCACGTCGTAACTATTCATCCGAAAGTGTAAATATTTACTAAAATTGTCAAACGATCCCAAAAATCATGAAATTAGCATCGATGCACTCGCAACAGTCCATTCTACCATTCTATAGCCTTAAACTAGAGTTTCATTGGGAATGGTCTCCAATCTACACTCTAACTTCCAACAGCCATAAAAGTTCCAAATGAACACATACATTCAATCTAACCACATATTCGGGGTCCCAACAGTCCAGGGAGTGTTTTCCAACCTTCTTAGCGGATTTTCATTCACGTTGGGTCAAAACCCCAATTGTTGAAAATGCCGTAAAATGGCTCCCACAGCAAAAATTACTCTACTAGAAAGGTTACATCTAGCTTAGATATCAATTTTACGACAAAAAATAGCAAAAATAGCTTACCGACACGTCAAATTTGGCCACAAATCCGCCGTTTCCTTTTTCTCTCTTCTCTTTCTTTCTTTCTTCTGGACTTTCCTCTTTCGTCTTTCATTCTGCAACTTTGTTTAATCTATTTATTTACTATTTCATGAACAGTACCCGCTTATGAACAGTAAACTTAATTTGTCTTTTATTCGAGTATTGTTTATTATTTTATTTTATTTTATATTATTCGTTCTTCTTCTCCATACACTCAATCTACCTGAGGAATACACGTGTTATCAAAATCACGTTCCAACTCACTTTTGACATTTTCAAGTTTATTTGTCACATGTACACATGACTTTAGAGGTCCTTATACGTGTGTTATACATTTTGATAGACGCATACTTCAACGTATGTATGTAAGTAAAACTACGGAATGTTACAGAAACACTGCAGGTATCACCCCAACCACAGTGATAACATCGCCGACTGTTACGACCAGAAGGACTAGATCGAAGACTTAGTCAGTCGAGGGGAGCTGAGGGAGTATGCAGCGAAGAGGCTTAACTCCCGACGAATAGGGATATACTTTCCCAACTTTCACGATCGGTCGTAAAAATTTACACCATTATGGAAGGATCGATTTTGGGCGGTGATTCAAACATGGCAAGGAAAGCATACGCCCGCAAGGCACGAACCCCGCCCCTAGACTCACATTTTGCCTTCAGCCCAAGAAAGGTGTTGAACACCCAAGGGAGGGGGGGAGGGGTGTGAATTGGGTGCTATGGCCTGTTTTGACAATTTCAAAGTTTTTTGGTAGAAATCCTTGGATAAATGCAAATGAATGGTTAAATAATCAAAGTGCATAAATAAATAGTGCAAAAATGAAATATAAATCCACATAAGGATTTTTACGTGATTCAAAAAATCCTTTTCCTACCTCCAAGCCTAGAGAAACCTTCTCTAGGATTCCACTATACTCAGATTCACTTCATGAGTGTGAATCAAACCGTTTCAAATGCCCTTTTTCAAGTTCAAGGAAAATCTATCATTTTGCTGGCTAAGGATGAACCTACAACTTCCATTTGCAGGATAAGGAAGAACTAAATATCCTTTTCACGAGCTAATTAGGAAGAACCACTTGACCCATTTCAAGATAAAAAGTGAAACTAGCCGTGATTCCAAACTTGGAATCACAAGTGATATTAAATCACTTTACTTGGTTTGTTTCAATCCTTGAAGCAATCCAAAAGACTAAAAATAGAGAATATAATGTTTGTTCTAAGTGAATAGAACAATTATAATGAAGCTCATAAATTCAAATACCAAATACAAGATGTGAAAATTTAAGATCGAAGTGAAGAGAGACCTTGCAATGATTTATACCTTTCTTGCAACCATATTTGCTCAAGAGAATGAATTTGAAGTACCTTTAAATGATGCACAAAGACAACTTGAAATCCAATCTTCAAATCAGCATCTCTAAGTTCTAGGTTTTTGAAATAGCAAAATGATTTGATTTTAAAGAACACTTCCTAGAATCACATGGTTGTCTCTCTTGTGTTTAAAATGGCCTAACTATACGTATTTATAGATTAGAAATGAGTACAAGCCATAAGACACAAGAAACTAGCCATTGGGGGCTCAAAAACCATGTTTTTGACCGTTGGAATCGCACCCAAAAAGTTTTAGACAGCTTGGTGAGCATTCTCAAGCACTATCCAAAAAATTCAGATAGTTCTTGAGCATCCTCAAACTTGGTGAGCATCCTGCTCCCTGTTGCAAATTTTTAAAGCTCTTTTATTTTTGAAGGATCATGAAACATAAACCGAATATAGACGTATTATAATGAAAAGATCACTCTGCATCCGCTAGAACCATTTCTAAACCCATCGGAGAATTTAAGCTAACAAAAATTATTAATGGGTTTGTGTTTATTTGGTCATAATTTGAGTGTAAAAACTTGGGTTGCTATGATTTTTCGAAATTCTAAATTTATGGGCTTATTTGGACATCAAAATATGATTGAAATATATTTAGTTTGATGATTAAAACACTTTGAAGACATTGGAAACAAAGAGAACAAGTCAAACTTAAAAAAAAAAAATTAAACTTAAAACTTAAAACAATGAGTTATGAAAAGCTTTGTAAAAATGTGATTTTGATTAAAATTGATGCAAATATGATTCAAACAAGTTTGAAATGTTTTAAAAACATTAACCAAACATGTTTGAACATTTAAAGATCATTTTTCAAGAAAATCTAATGCATGTATGAATTGTAAAGAAAATGATTGAGCAAACTAGACCAAGTAGGCTACATCCTAATTCTAGACATAAATAGGACTCTCAACCTCATAATTCTTCTTTCTTACAAGTTGTCCAAGCTTTGAATTTGATTGATCCTTTGCTTGAGAGGCTTGAAGTACTTTGATCTTGTATTGACTCTTTTCCATTTTAGGTGCTAAAATATACTAGATAGAAACATTAGGACCATTTGTTATATTATTTGTTAGCATCAAAACACTTAGGAGAAAACTAAGTGGAAAACCACTTAAGTCAACAATCTTCCCCTTTTTTATGATGACAAACAATATAAAGTTGATAAACATAACGACTATATAATGCAAGATAGTATGATCATAAATATAAAGTATAAAGAACATATATATTATCAACTAATGGTGTTTATCAAGGTTCAACTATTTCTTCAATTTCTCATGTTTCTCCCCCTTTGACATTATCAAAAAAGAGGGACGAATCTTCTAGATTCTCATGAAGGTAATCCTAAAGCATAGCATCAAAACACCGAAGCTCCCCCTTTTAAAAAGAGATGGAGACTCCCCCTAACTTTATGCACTAAAGCTCAAGAGGATTCATGATAACAAGTCATGATTAAGCACATATGAATGCATAAGGGATGCTATGCCATAAGACACACACATAAGATTCAAGATATAATGTTTAAGCACATGGAGAAATATAAACATGACAAGATAAAAATATGAAAAGTTTTAGCTCAACATTCATAGGCTAGCTTGATGATATTTTGTAATGTTGCATAGCATAGCCAAGAGTAAAGTCATATAGATGCACAAAAGAATTTAAATTTATGTAAGGCATCTAGTCAGGAAAAGTGAGAAAAATTTGCTAAAAAATGAATTCATAAAGAATTTAAGGCACAAGCAACCATTCTCATATTATTAGGCATAAATATGAATTTTGAGAATCAATCTAAGCCTAATACAAAGCATACATTAAAATCCATAGCATTGGCAAAAATGATCTATAATTAAGCATGACCTAGCTATCATGATTCTAATGAGATGCAAATAGTAAAGACACACATTAATTGCACCCATTCACTCTAGAAGGACAATAGTCATGATCATATTAGTTTTTATGATTGTACAAGATGTAAGATGAGCACATCAATCATATATCAAAACTCATGATGAAAACTTGACACTCTATATGCAAACTCAAAGATATTCTTAGGATAAAATTTTAATACTAGAGCATGCAAGATAACATCACATACAAGTATAATTATGACAATGAAATAGAAATAGCATGTGCAAGACATGATTTAACAAATTGCATTTTGATCACGGTTCTTTCTAATTAGATGAGCATTCATCCAAGCATAGAAGGCAATATAAAATTCATGATCAAGGGCAAAGAAGTTGCCAATGAAAAAGGGAAAGAGGCGAAGAAATATGACTATGTACCGGCCGCATCACTTTTCCGAACAACCCGCATATTCTCAAGAATCCTATTATGTATCCTCAAAGATATGCAAAGAAATAGCTTGATGACCAGTTTGCAAAATTTTTGGATATTTTTAAGAAAATTCACATCAATATACCCTTTACAGATGGTTTGGAGTAGATGCCCAATTATGCCAAGTTTATGAAAGATGTGATGTCCAAGGAAATGAGGCTTGAGGAGTTCGAGATAGTCAAGTTGACAGAAGAATGCAGTGCCATTTCCAAAAGAAGCTGCCACATAAACTCAAAGATCCAAAGAGTTTTACTATTCCTTGTGTTATTGGTACCTCTTCCTTTGATAAAGTTTTATGTGATCTTGGTGCTAGTATTAACTTGATGCCCTAGTCTATTTCCAGGAAGCTTGGTTTAGGTGAAGTGAAGGCTACTGCAATATCATTGCAATTGGCAGATCGATCTATTACATATCTAAGAGGCACTGTCGAAGATGCATTGGTGAAGGTGGACAAGTTTATCTTCCCTGTTGACTTTGTAGTACTTGACATGGAAGAAGATAACGAGATTTTACCTATTCTTAGAAGACCTTTCCTTGCTACCGGTCGGGCCTTAATTGATGTGCACAAAGGAGAGCTCACTTTGAGAGTTAATGATGAAGAGGTTGTCTTCAATATCTACAAATCCTTAAGATTTCCTAGAGAGAAGAGCTCATGCGATAAAGTGGATGTTGGGAGATGCATACATGAATTTATGACAATTGATGAGGATAAGCGCTATCTTATGGCTCTTGAAACGAATATTGAAAAAACTCAACAAGTGAAGATTGAGAGCATTAAAGAAGCAGTTTCTTCACAAAAGTTGATTTCTCCAGCACCAGAGTTGAAGCCATTGCCAGATCATTTGAGATATGCATTTTATGGGACCAAGTCTACCTTTCCAGTGATCATTTCATCTTCTTTATCTCAGACATGAGAAGAAAAATTGTTGAAAATTTTGAGAGAGCACAAGAGTGCTATTGGGTGGTCAATTGCAGATATCAAGGGTATAAGCCCTACAATTTGTATGCATAAGATTTTGATGGAAGAGTTGTACAAGCCTACAGTAAAGCATCAGAGAAGACTAAATCTGGCTATGAAAGAGGTTGTTAAAGCAGAAATCCTTAAATGGCTCAAGGCAGGGATCATTTATGTTATTTCTAGCAGTTCTTGAGTAAGCCCAGTGTAGGTGGTACCTAAGAAGGGTGGCGTCACAGTAGTCAAAAATAAAAATGATGAGTTGATCTCTACAAGGACAGTAATTGGATGGCGAGCTGCATTGATTATAGAAAATTGAACAAGGCCACAAGGAAGGATCATTTTCCCCTTATTTTCTTTGATCAAATGCTTGATAGGCTAGTGGGTTTCCAGTATTACTACTTTCTTGATGGGTACTCGAGGTACAATCAGATTGCCATAGCCCCAGAAGATCAAGAAAAGACAACTTTCACTTGTCCCTATTGTACATTTGTCATCAGAAGAATGCCATTTGGTAAATGCAATGCTCCAGGAACTTTTAAGAGGTGTATGATGGTTATCTTTGCTGACATGGTGGAGAATATCATGGATGACTTCTCTGTCTTTGGTTCTTCATTTGATCATTGTTTGAGAATTCTGGCTTTGCTATTGCAAAGATGTGAAGACAAAAACTTTGTTTTAAATTGGGAGAAATGCCATTTTATGGTCCAAGAGGGGATTGTCCTTGGCCCTAGGGTGTCTTCAAAGGGATTAGAGGTTGATAGGGCCAAGATTGTGCCATTGAGAAGCTTACTTACCCAACCAATGTTAAAGGAATTTGAAGCTTCTTGGGACATGCGGGTTTCTATAGAAGGTTTATCAACGACTCCTCCAAGATAGCCAAACCTCTTTGCCATCTACTTTAGAAGGATGCACCCTTCGTCTTTAATGAAGAATGTGAGAACTTTTCCTTCTTTGCCATTCATCTTTATATGGTTGTCATTTTGGTGCTACAAGAATGGCTTTCAAAGTGCTACAAAGTGGTTTCTACTTGTTTACTCTCTTTCGTGATTGCTATACATATGTGAAGATTTGTGACTGGTGCCAAAGGCTTAGAAACATCTTTAGGCGACCTGAGCTTCCCATGACTCCTATCATGAAGGTTGAGTTGTTTGATGTGTGGAGCATCAATTTCATGGGACCATTCCCATCTTCTTTTGGCAAGACCTACATTTAGTTAGCAGTGGATTATGTGTCAAAGTGGGTAGAAGCCATTGCTATTACAACTAATGATGCGAGGGTGGTGCTCAATTTCTTTCAAAAGAACATTTTCACTAGATTTGGCACCCCTAGAGCAATCAATAGTGATGAAGGATCTCACTTTTGCAACAAGTTGTTTAACTATCTTCTTGTCATGTATGGAGTCAAGCACAAACTCGTTTTTCCTTACCATCCTTAATCGAATGGCCAAGCTGAGATTTCCAATAGAGAAGTAAAGCAAATTCTTGAGAAGACGATCAACATCAATAGGAAGGATTGGGCTGCAAAGTTGGATGATGCATTATGGACGTATCGTACGGCCTACAAAACTCCTATTAGGGTGTCTTCCTATCGGTTGGTGTTTGGAAAGTCATACCATCTTCCCGTTAAGCTTGAGCATAGAGCATTTTGGGCAGTGAAGAAGTTGAATTTTGACTTGAAGGCTTCGAGTGCTCAAAGACTACTTTAATTGAATGAAATGGGGGAGTTCCACAATGAAGCATATGAGAATGCCAAAATCTACAAAGAGAAGACCAAGTTATGGCATGACAAGATGATCATGAAGCGAGAATTCTTTTCGGGCCAACAAATACTTCTTTTCAACTCTTGATTGAGATTGTTTCCCTGGAAACTCAAGTCAAGATGGTCGGGCCCATTTCTCGTGGTCAATGCCTTTCCCTATGGTGTGGTCGAGTTGTAAGCCAAAGATGGAAGTCAATTCCGAGTCAATTTTCAAAGAGTGAAGCATTATTATGGACAAGACCATCGGAGTGAGGAGAAACTCTTCCTTCAAGCACCAAGTTGAAGAGAAAAGAGAAAGTCTAGCTAATGACTATAAACAAGCGCTTGTTGGGAGGCAACCCAACTGGTTTTTAGATTTTATGTTCTGTTTTATTTTTAGTCATTGTAGTATAGAAGTTGAATTTTCTTTTCACTAATGACATCTCTTTTTTTCGTTCCCCAGGTATTCACTCAAGTTTGGGGGTCCTCATCAATGCCAAAAGAAAGAGAATCATTGTGGAGCCTCTACCCTCGTGGTCTAGGGGCGTATCGTTATCCTTCATCTCTTTATCTTGATTTGTGGATGTTTTTGCATTGAGGACAATGCCAACTTTAAGTTTGGGGGAGAGTTTGAATTCTTTGTCTTAGTGAGAAAATTTTTGTTTTTTGTATCATGAATAAATCCATATTCCCTTATGAACTTTGATTTGATTTGATCTCGTACGGATGATTTATGATAGGATTAGCACTCATTTTGGAGCATCACCTTTGAAAAATTAGAAAGTACTCTTAAGTCTGTGTGCTTGATCTACTTTGCCATGTTTATTGGACATTTTTGTTGACTTTTGAGTATGAAATCATGAGTTCCACTTGCTGTTTAAATTGAGATTTTGCAAGTTAAGTATTGTTAAAATCTCACTTTCAAACTGAACTCTAGAACTTGTTTGTTCATTTCGTGAGGCGAAATCCTAGGAATCACACCATGAGAGATATGATTTAGGCCATGTTTAGAAAGATTGAGCCATTAAGCCCACCTAGATATTGTAGTACCCCTAGTTACCCTATTTTGAGCCTTATATATTGTTATTTGTCACCCAAAATAATTAGTCAAGGCCTTTAATTGAATTTCCCCTGTTTCTCACCCTTGCACCCTTAATTCTTGAAAGAATGTGAATTGTAATGGGTTGAGTTGTTTTCCATGGGAAATTGTGTATAAATGGGCTATGAAATGAAAATGTTATGTGAAGGTGATGAGAAAAGTTTTAAAATTGTTCAAATTGAGTTAGAAAGAAGAAAAAGGATGAAGAATGAAAAGAATGAGAAAAGAAAATATGTTTCTTCATCAATGAGTTAGATGAATAAGTTTGAGGGTATTTTGGAGGTAATGTGAGGGTAAAATGTTGAAAAATCCTGTTTTGATAATGTGTTGGGTTTGGTTCATTTTGTAAGGCATGGGATATATAAAAGTGTTATGTATCAAAGAGGTTTTGGGTTTATTGAGCTTCATTTTATCCATGTTGTCATACCCCTACCCTTGGCCTTACATTACAAGCTTACTAAAGTCCTAGGATCTTAATTGGTGTAAGACCTACATTAGTGGAGAGAAATGTGAAAAGAAAGCATATTAAGTTCATGTTTTGTTTTGTTGAGATCATATTTTTATCTTGCTTGCATTGGTCTATATGATTTATGAGTGGTCATGTAAATGGTTTTTTTGCTTGTTTATCAATGAGGATAGAAGAGAATGCATGGTTGTGTAGGTTGAAATTCTAGACAAGAAGTTTAGACTTTCAAAGTTTTCCTTGAGTTATGTTATATGAAGTGTGTGTTGTCTTTGAGATCATGAAAATCCATTTTTGTAAGTTAAATCCTTGTTCATTCTGGAATATGTGAGGAGTTTCGTTGTTCAAATTTATTTTTCTCTTTGCTTGGGACGATCAAAGTCTAAGTTTGGGGGAATTTGATGAGTTGAGTTTTAGGATAGTGATTTGCATGTTAATTTGTTAGACTTAGGTTCAATTGGTTATTTTTTAGGTGTTTTTGCATGATTAATATATTTAGTTGTTTTAGATGCATTTAGGCTTTATCTTAGGTTTTTATCATGAATAAATGACATTTTGATACATGTTAATATCATAGAAGTCGTATATTCTGAGTGCATTCCATTATAGTTTAATTGTTTAATTAATTTCATAGAATTTACACTTGTTTATACTTTGTTTTGTAGGTAAATAAGGAGTTTAAAGTGGTGTAAATGATGCTCACATGGTACTGAAATGAGGCCAAGGACATGTACAAAAGGTAGAGAAGAAATGAAGAAAATAAGTCCAAAAAGTTAAAAAATTGGCTAAGTCCACGAACACACACAAGTGCACAAGTGTGCACACACCTGTAACTGGGCGCAGTGTCGCCCAGATGCGGGCTGGTGGTGGTGAAGAAACAGTGCGTGGGCGTTGCGACGCCCACAAACCCATTAGTGCGGGTTATGCGATTTTTAGCGTGTTTTGACGCCCTTTTTTTGTCTTTTCACTCATTGAATGTATATATCTCCTTTTAGGGTTTTATTAGAGGATATCACTCATTCAAAGAACATTAGATAGCAACTAATTAGGGTTAGGGTTGAGAAAAGGAGGCAAGAAAGAGGTTGAAGAAAGAGGAGTTGCAGGATTTTGTGGAAGAAGGAGTTTTTTACTTGTAAAAGGGGGTTTTCCTTCATTTTCATTCTACTTTAACTTGCTTTCATGATGTCTTATTTAATTTTCTATCTTGTAACCATGGATTTAAATATGAGCTAAGTTTCCATTAGACAAGTTGATTGATCTATTTTGAATTATATGGGTTGATTTTCATTGTTTGTGTGTTGTTGAGACATTTGATAGGTTTATTTGCAATTTTTCATGCTTAATGCTTGCAACTTGTTGGCCACCTGTTGGATGATTTTGGATTCGAATTCTTACATTAGAGAGAGTTATTTTCAAATCTGAACAAGTGAATTGCAACCTAGGGAGTTTGTATCGAGTCGAGAGACCTACAATCCCTTTGAAATTGTTGGAATTGAATCATAGATCTTAATGCATGCTTTAATTGTTAATTTGCACTCGAAAGAGGGAATTAGTAATTGAAGTATAGACATTCTAATTTGCATTTGAGAGAAGGGTTTGAACAAATTAGGATTCATGATTTATAAACCTAAGAATTAATACAATAGCACTATCTTTTGAATCCCATATAAAGCAATATAGTGACATCAACTCTCTAATCATCTTCATTCATTGGTTTTCTCTAATTCTTAGTTTAATTGCATAATTTAGGTTTAATTTCAGTTACGTTTTGTTCCAGCACATTAATCTTCTCATATTGATCACCTAGATAAAATCAAGATCTTAGTAGTTTTGGGCATGTTTAATAGTAAAATTGACTTTATCTATGGATGATAACTCGGGTCACCATCAATCTATATTATTACTTCATGGTCGTGTACTTGCGATTGAATCACAAAATATTCACGATCACACAACTATCAAGATATTGATTCTAAATAATGATAAGTTTAAAGCATGAGAATTAATATACTTTGATGACCAAACTTGATGATTCTAAATGAATATGTGATTAAGATCAATAATCAACCAAATCAAGTATGATCAAAAGCTTCGATTCAATATAATATGATGTTAACACATGAATCGATATCTCAAACTATTTATGAAACCACTAAACAAGGTAATTTGTTATGAAAATCAAGATAGGGATTCACAAACACAATCAATACAAAATTAGTTTTAAAGATTATAATCTAAGCACAAAAACTAATTTGCATAAACCCAAAATTACAAGAATCTAGATTAGAAATGTATACCCCACTCAGTAAGGTTGAAGCACTAAGATTGTTCTTGTGTGAAGTTGGATGCGAGAAATCACGATCAAGACTCAAATAGAAGATGTAGAAACACTTGAAACGTCTTGAACACTTGCACAAGAGAATATATCCAAGTTTCTTAAGGTTTTGAAAGATGTGGAGAACTATTCGGAATATTGGATTAAATGATCAAATGTTGTTAAACTTTTGCTTTAAAAGAAGGATTAAATGACTCAAGAACTTGTTGTTGGCTTGTAAAAAGGCTTAGACGAAAAATACACAAGTTATCTAGATTTTGTAAAAGTTGCTTTTCAAATGAGCAAGTGTGGTATTTATAGATGAATACCACACCGAGGCACAGAAACGCGTTCTTTAACACAGAAGTGCATTTTTGGTTTGAAATCTTAAAACTTTCAGATATACCTCAAATTAAGGAGCGCGTTCCTCAATATGTCCGTTGGGCATAGGAACGGGTTCCTTCACCAAGAACAATTGACTCTTAAATTTTTCCTATTTTACCCTTGGAAAGAGGAGTGCGTTCCGTTTCCATGATCAGAAAAATTTTGAGTCTCGAGAAAAGCTACAGGAGCGCATTCCTTTTACAAGGAGCGAGTTCCTTAAACCATGATAAAAAATCACTGAGTCTCGAGAAAAAGCTCAGGAGAAGAAAACTCAATTTTTTATCATTATAGGTTTAGGACATTGTCAAAAACATAAACTAACCTTTAAAAAATATTTTAAAACATTTTAGACATGATTAAGGCATAATTGACACAGTTAAACATGAGTGATTTGATCGATTAAACCAATGATTAATATATGTATGATAAACAATTATGACTAAGTGATAGCATAACTGTTAAACTAAAACATGTGCATGCATTAGAATAATGAACTATATGAATGATTTTTAAAAAGATGCAAATCATATGCAGTTTGAACAAGTAAAAGTTACTCTACAACACTAAGATTCTAATAAAGTAGTACAACCATGAAACTCTTGAATCTTCTTGAGGTGTTGTTCCTTCGACATGCTTTGACAATGCAGTTGAGTTCATTGGATATATCTACTTAGCATTGAATTAACTACGTCAAAGAGATTAGGTAACACATGTATGTTGTTTGCAATCATCAAGACAAAACTGGGTGAGAGTAGTTACATCGACACAAATTGTATGCCAAACTGAGTAAATGTGAGTTTTGGATCACCAAGGTAAAGTTCTTGGGTCATGTGGTGAGTTCAGAGGGTATTTCAGTGGATCCGTTTAAGATTGAAGCCATTATCGGTTGGCTTAGACCTTCTACAGTGATCGAGATCAGAAGCTTTCTAGTGTTAGCAGGTTATTACAAGAGGTCCGTGTAGGGCTTCTCCAAGTTGGCTGCACCTTTTACTAGGCTTACCCAGAAAGATGTGCCTTTTGTGTGGGCTGATGTGCATAAGAATGCCTTCTTAGAGCTAAAGAAAAGATTGACATTTGCGCCAGTTTTGATCTTGCCAGAGCCTGATCAAGAGTTGGTTATTTGCACTGATGCCTCTCGTATCAGCTTGGGGTGTGTATTGATGCAGAAGGATAGGGTCATTGCTTGTGTATCGAGGCAGTTGAAGGTGCATGAGAAAAACTATCTTGTTCACAACTTAAAGCTGGTCGTAGCAGTATTTGTTCTGAAGATTTGGAGGCATTATCTGTATGATGAGAGATTCACCTTGTATTCTGACCACAAGAGCCTCAGGTATTTGTTTTCTCAGAAGGAGTTGAATATGAGGCAAAGAACGTGGTTAGAACTCTTGAAGGATAATGATTTCACGTTGGTTAGAACTATCTTGTTCACGACTTAGAGCTGACCTCAGTAGTATTTGTTTTGAAGATTTGGAGGCATTATTTGTATGGTGAGAGATTCACCTTGTATTCTGACCACAAGAGCCTCAGGTATTTGTTTTCTTAGAAGGAGTTGAATATGAGGCAGAGAAGGTAGTTAGAACTCCTGAAGGATAATGATTTCACATTGGAGTGTTATCTCGGGAAAGACAATATGGTAGCTGATTCCCTGAGCTGGAAGCAGGTAGAGACAGTACTTGTAGCTTGCTAGATGATTGAGGAGTAGAGATTGCTTGAGGCGGTTACTATGATGAGTGTTTTTGCTACCCCTTCAGATGAGATTGTGAAATGTGCTCAGATGAGGGCTCAGCCTACGCAGATTCAGGAGATTATTGATCAACAGTGTTTGAATGCCGAGTTTATGGTGTATAAGTCTTGGGCCGAATATAAAGATCATGTGGATTGGTAGTTATCACCCGACGGTGCTTTGAGCTTTAAGTGTTTGTTATGGGTTCCTACAGACCCGCAACTGAGAGAGATTTTGCTCCAAGAGTCTCACAGATCTCAGTATTCTATTCATCCAGGTGAAACTAAGATGTACCAAGACATGAAAAGGGTATATTGGTGGTCTGATATGAAGAGAGACATAGGCTTGTATATTCAAAGATGTGAGGTTTGTCATAAGGTTAAGGCTGAGTATCAGATGCCTGGAGGACAATTGCAGCCACTTGCCATCCCCGAGTGTAAGTGGGAACATATTACTATGGATTTTGTAGTTGAATTACCCAATACATTAAGGAGACATGACGCTATCTGGGTCATTGTGGATCGCTTGACGAAATTTGTTCATTTCTTACCGATGAACACTAGGGATTCAATGGACAAGCTAAGTAGGTTGTATATGCGGGAGATAGTCAGATTACATGGAGTACCAGTATTGATAGTGTTAGACAGAGATACGAGGTTCACCTCAACATTCAAGCAAGGCTTGCAAAGGCAGCTTGGCACTAGACTGAGATTCTGTACCACTTTCCATCCTCAGATAGATGGTCAGTTGGAGATATTGATTGTGATTTTGGAGGATATGCTTAGAGCTTGTGTCCTCGAGTCCGGTGGGAGGTGGGAGCACTATGTGCATCTGTGTGAGTTCGCGTACAACGACAGTTATCAGTCTGGTATAGGTATGGCTCTATTTGAGGCTTTATTGTTGGCTCAGTATTATAATCCAAGAGGGGGGTGAATTGGACTTGGCGTATTTTCGCGTTACCTTTCAGATATTTAACTTAAATAATTAAAGTGCACAGTAGGTAACTATCCAAATAACAAGTTCAGGAATAATAAATTAACACAAAGGATTTAGAGTAGTTCGGTTCCCCTTGAACCTACGTTCACTACCCAAGTACCACGATCATGATTTCCCAATATACTATTGGCTAATCACTTACAGGCGTGATTAGAAGCCGTTTACACTAACCAACACCCTGCTTAGAAAACCACCACAACACTAACCGACACAAGTTCTTGGTTAGAAAGCCACAATCTAGCCTACACCAGGGCTTGGCTAGAAAGCCACAACTTGCAACCAACTAACGGGCGTGGTTACATGCTGTACAAATAAGTTATAGTCCTGGTTGGCTTAACCAAGTCAACAATATATCAAGATTACAAAGATATAGAGAAGTGTTCCAAAAACAATCTCAACAATTTAAGCTTACAATCTTTAATGAGACAACAATTACTATTCCAACCACTATGATTCTAAATGATGCAAAGTGTTGAAATAAGTTTTTCTCAAATGCACTCGATTCAAATATATGTGATGTAAAATAGTTAATCGAATATGCACAACTATTAAGATACTGATTCCAATTAACAATAAGTTTAAAGCTCGAGAATCAATATAACATGATGATCAAAACTTGGTGATTTTAAATATACATGTGATGAAGATCAAGAATCAAACAAATCAAGTATGATCAAAAACTTTGATTCAATATAATATGATATTTGCACATGAATTGATATCTCAAACTATTTATGAAACCACTAAACTAAGTATTTTGTTATGATGATCAAGATAGGGTTTCACAAACACAATTAGTACAAAATCAGTTTTAAAGATTATAATCTAAGCACAAAAACTGATTTGCATAAACCTAAAATCACAAGAATCTAGATTAGAAATGTATGCCCCACTCGGTAAGGTTGAAGCACCAAGATTTTTTTTGTGTGAAGTTGGATGCGAGAAATCACGATCGAGACTCAAATAAAAGATATAAAAACACTTGAAACGTCTTGAACACTTGCACAAGAGAAACTCTCCAAGTTTCTTAAGGTTTTGAAATATGTGGAGAACTATTCAGAAGATTGGATCAAATGATCAAATGTTGTTGAACTTTTGCTTTGAAAGAAATATTAAATGACTCAAGAACTTGTTGTTGGCTTCTAAAAAGGCATAGACGAAAAATACACAAGTTATCTAGATTTTGCAAAAGTTGCTCTTCAAATGATCAAGTGTGATATTTATAGATAAACACCACACCGAGGCACAGGAACGCGTTCTTTAACACAGAAGCGCATTTTTGGTTTGAAATCTGAAATATCTCAAATTTCCCTTCAATCAAGAAGTGCGTTCCTCAAATTAAGGAGCGCGTTCCTCAATATGTCTGTTGGGCATGGGAACGGGTCCCTTTAACAAGAACCACTAACTCTTAAATTTTTTTCTATTTTGCCCTTGGCAACAGGAGCGTGTTCTTCTTTTAAGGAGCATGTTTTTTTTCCTTGATCAGAAAAATTTTGAGTCTAGGAAAATGCCATAGGAGCGCGTTCCTCTTACAAGGAGCGCGTTCCTCTCCATAGGAGCACGTTCTTTCACTACTAAGTGAAAGAAACTCAATTTTTTTGTTATTTTAGGTTTAGGACATTGTCAAAAAGATAGACTAATATTTTAAAAACATTTAAAAACACTTTTTACAACATTAAGGTAATATTAACATAGTTAAACATGAGTGATTCGATCGATTAAACCAATGATAAAAATAATAAGTACAATACACCTGAAACGATAAAACCATACAAAGTTGACAAGATGAATGCATGTTAAACACTGATCAATATGTTTATGATAAACAATTATAACTAAGTGATAACATAATTATCAAACTATTATGTGTGTTGTTGAACCAATTATCTTCATGTCCCTAATACGAAAGATATTTTGATGATTACAAACCACATTTTTATGTTAATACTGCATACATGACGTATCTAATCTTACTTGAAGGTTTCAAAGAATCAATGATGCATGGCGAACTTATTAAAGATCTACTTGAAGATCATGATCATTTGAAGATATTCGATCGTATGATTAGATTATGTTAGGTTGTAGAACCTTCTCTACCATTTGATTCAGCATGATGCATGACTGCATGTTTTAGTCGAATTGGTTTTTGATCGTTTGCATATTTTTTTAATTCGAAAATACCTTGTTCTTAATTGTGATTTATCGAGTTTTAATCGAGAAATCAAAAATTGCTTTTATAAAGTCTTTCAGGACGCTCAAGGTTGAATTGAACTAATTCATTCGGACGCTTACTTGTAACCAAGGTTCGAAACTTCGATTTCGCCCTAAACTTCGACCTTTAAAAATTAGAATTAATTCGGAAAAGTTTAATTCGACGTGGAGAATTTTTGTAAAAATTCGCCAACTTAGAGAAGTTTAACGAATTTGTATGTAAATGCTAAAATATGCATAATTACTATTAGAAATGATGGAAACAAGACATATAAAAGTATAAATATAATCGTTTGAAACATGTGTTTTTACATTGGCAATGTTTATGCGCATCGCACATACTATGAATTTTATATTGTTTACTTGTATCTAACAATTTCTTTCTTTTTTCAGGTCAAAAGATTTATGAAGGATTTAAATTGAATTCAATATGCTTCAATTTCAGAGTGTTGAGACTTGATTGACCATTTCTTAAAAGGATGAAATAACATTTTTGAAATTTAACTAGTATAGTTAGTAGCTCTCATAGACTTATATAAGTTGTAATCTAAATGTTTGTATATTGTTTAAAATTAAGATTTATTTATTTCCCATGGATAACTTTTTTTTTTAATATGAAAGATTTCATGCATATTTTGATTAATTGTCCATTAATTCTTTACATTTAAATCTTAAATGTAGTTTTTTTTGTATTGTTATTATACTATTATATGTTATTGAAGAAATTGAATGCAAGCTAATTGACTAAAATGAGTTGAAACATAATGCATTTTCATTGTCAAGGCAAAATATCATTAAAATGTTACAAAAGACTTGATAAGTCTTTTACAAATACAGAACTATATCCACATTGACCGGCGTCCTTCTTCCTCTCGACTTTCAGTTGAACCCCCTTGGAAATATTGATGTTCAATATAATTACAGTATTGATGCCATGACATCATGCTGCAATAATATTTTTTGTAATCCTCAACAAACTTCTCGTACATTTGTGTCTCAACTCTAGTTAATACTCCCAAGCGCGGATAAGCAGGATCAAATTGAAAATTTCTTCCGTGGGAATATGTATACGGCTGTGGGTTAAGTGAGTGAATAGATGAAGAGTCTGATGAACCATCATTTTGATACTCAGTTCATCTAGTAGGCTTTATGCCACCATAGGCGTGATCGCGAGAATAATCATTTTGATACTCATGGGGCAAGACCAATCCAATTGGTCTTACACCATGTGAGATGGATGTACTTTCAAAAGAAATGTTACCTTGATATTCATTTGGCATTATCCACCCTGTTGGCTTTACACTAATATTTTCTTGTTGGCTCCAACTGTAGCTCCCTTGAGATGACATGGCTTCATTATCATATTCTTGTTGTTGATATCTTGGGTAGCCATATAATGATGATGATGATGATGATATGGCTTTAGTGTCATCTTCAACACTCATGTTTCCCATAGCCAATTCAATATCATGAATGTTAGTATGTTTTGATCTAGACGTATGGCCATGCTTTTCACGTCCATATGTTTGTCTATGTATTAATGATGGCCGAGATCCATGGTCGCCATCCTAAGTAGAATGATCATATTTACTCTCTCTAGTAAATGGACTCATTTGCACCTGGCTTTGTGTATGTCTTTCACTTTGTTGTTGCCCCTGACCCTGACTCCATTGTTGTGATCTTCCACCACCCACATTACCATCGTCGCCATCGTCATCGTCATCTGGTGCTTGTGTTGAGTCATCACCATGGCCACCATTGTTATTGTCATCACCATCATTATCATTGTCATCATCTCCATCAGCATCACTATCACTAATTGACGATATTGAATACCCTGTTGCTGGGACATTAACTTCTATGGCCATAAATTCATCAACATCAACCCCCATCTCTGTTGCAATGTATGAACTTGTTCTACCACCTGGTTCATCCATCAAAGGTTGATTTGCATCTTTAACCCACTCATACAAGGGATTCTCATCCCCTTCCTCCAAAAAGATTTCTATCAAATCAATAGGATCTTGAGAGATACCAAGTTCTGTATTTTCCCTTATATTCTTTGCATGAAGTCTCATGTTATAATGAACAAATACCAACTTTTGCAACCTTTCGTGCCCCAACCTATTTCTTTGTTTGGTGTGAATCAACCCAAAAGTACTCCAATTTCTTTCGTACCCTGAAGAAGATGCAATTTGTGACAATATTTTTACAGCAAGCACCCTTAAATTAGGAGCAGAGCTCCCATATAAATTCCATCATGCAGCTGTAGAAAAAATAATAATAGTAATATTACAATTAAAAAAATTATGGTATTTAGACATATAATATGATTTATCACCCGGATGCGTGTTTTTCATTCCGCTTTGAGCTGCCGGAGACCCAAATGATCCTGCAACATCTCGAAAGTATTTTAACTACAAAAAATAAATATGCACAATATAAACTTCATTAAAAATATTGATGACGTACTATATAGTTATAAAATTTTAATTTTAATCATATCTTACTTCACTCAATGCGTGCGCTTGTTTATCACCTTCAGGCACTAATTTTGCAATAACTTGATTGAATGCATCTATCAAATCTGAACTCATTCCAAGCTGATGCTTATATTGGTACAACGGGTTCAAAAAATATGCTGAAAGTATTAACAAATATAGTTAATTGCATTAGTATAACACAAAAAAATTAATATGTTTTTAACTTTTTTTCAAAAAATACCTGCTTGGTGGAGTGGGTGACAAGTTGGCTTGTCCATCTTCTATCAACAATTTTTAAAATCCATTTATACGAACGAGGAATCGCAGCTTTAATTGTAAATTTCATTAACCTTATGGCTTCATATAATGATCCCATTGTCGGTTTTTTATCTCCATCTACCATCCGCAACACTTTTGCAATAGGATCTAAAGAGTTCACTACATGCCTTGCATCATCCCAAAAACCCGTTCTGCCCACTATTTCTTCAACCTCTCTTGCTTGTGGAGTTCTATTATGGACATAGTTTGTCCATTCTCTTGATGCAAACATTTCTTTTAAACCTTGTTTTTTTTCAAGAATGCTTCTTAAGGCAATGTAGTTGGTGGCAAATCGAGTGATCCCTGGACGAATTATGTTACCGCATTTTTCTCTCATCAAGGCCAACACCCAATGGTGATTATAAATATAATTTGTGATTTTCTTGGCTTGATCAACAACTTTTTTAACTGATTGATGATTTCCAATATCTTTTAACATCAGATCGATGCAATGTGCAGCACAAGGTGTCCAAAAGAGATTGTATCTCTCCATCATTTTCTTTCCCGCCTTCACGAATGCAGATCCATTATCTGTGACTATTTGGACAACGTATCCTTTCCTATGTTCTTCACAACATTATTCATCAATTGATAGATGAATTTTGCATCTTTTTTTCTCTGTTGAGACATCAACAGATTTATGAAAAATTGATTTTCCATCACAGTATAGCATAAAATTTATTATTGACAATCTAGTTGGCCCAGTCCAACCATCGCACATTACTGTCACACCATATTGTGACCAACTCGTCTTCAAAGTTTTAATAGAGTCTTGTAATTCATTATACTCCTCGTCAAGTAGTCCATGCATAAGCCCATATGCTAAAGGCCCCTTGAAACCTGGTCCACACCTTGCAATTTCATTGATGGCTTGTTGGTAATATGGATTGTCAATGGCAACATTTGCTGGGATACTGCTATAGAAAAAAAAATGGATATAACTTTGTTTAAACTTTTTCTCACACTTCCACCCTGAAGGCTTGTTTATGCTTCTTTTGTCTAGAACTGGGTCTAGAAAACAAAGTAGGGTCTGGCGAAGGACACGGATGCCTAGCACTTGTTGTGCGCAAAAGGCCACCCCCACGCTTTTGTCGCCCTTGGGGGTCTTGTCTGATATTATCACGTCGAGATGAACTACCTCCTACCTCTTGAAATGATGAACCAAAGTCTTGTCTCATCATATTCATTCTCCATTGTTGTTCAGCATCCCATCGATCAGCCATAGAGTTTTTTACCGCCAATCTATTCTGCACCTTTTCGTAGTCTGTTGTACAATTAGGAGGATAGTCAATGTCTTCATCATCATCATCATCATCGTAGCTACGCGGTGGTTGTAGCAAGGCTAGGGTAAATGCTTTTTTTTTTCTTTTCTTTTTCAATTTTTTCTAGTACCTTTCCATGCAGCAATAGTTGCATTTCTTCTCTAACAACTCTTGGACATTTCGTACATCTTGAAACATCTTTGAAGCCACCTGCTAAGTGTTGTTTCAATCAAGTGACTCCACCAGATGAGTTCACGTGATCACAATATCTACACCTTGACTTTTGCCTATTTCCATTAACAGGTTCTCCATGTGTCCATCCAATATCGAATTCTTTTCAAGATTTATGATTCATATTATAAATAAATATGCACAAATTCTTCAACCTGTATGTAATCTAATATTAGCAAAATAATGTTAATATAAAACATGTTATTTGCTTTGTTTTAGTAGTCTAACTATTTTATCAAAATAATATTAATCTAAAACATGCTAATACTAATCAATATCATTTCAATTAACATTAAGAAAACATTTCCCTTACGTTAGCAGTCTATTTATTTTAGTAAGACATATAACATTAACTTAGAATATATATATATATATATATATATTTATTAAGGTAATATTAATTTAGTGTAAGTATTTACTAAGGTAATATTAAGTTTAGAAATGTTTAATTAACATTATTTGTATCTACATTACTAAAATATTTTCTTTAGTAGTCTATTTATTTTCGTAAGATATATAACATTAATTTAGAAATGTTGATATATATCAAAATTATTATAATCAACATTATTAAAATATTTTATTAATGTAAATATTTTATTAATGTAAATATTTTACTAAAGTAACATTAATATTAAATATGTCAATATAAATTCATTATTTATATTAACATTATTAAAATATATTAAAATATGTTAATATAGATCAATATTATCAAAATATTTTTATTAATATAATTATTTTACTAAGGTAACATTAATTTTAACTATGTTAATATAAATTAATATTATTTGTATTAACATTACTAATATATTTTCCTTACATTACTAGTCTATTTATTTCAATAAGATGTATAACATTAATTTAAAACATGTTATTATTGATCAACATTATCAAAATATTTTTATTATTGTAAGGATTTACAATGGTAACATTAATTTTAAATATGTTTAATTAATATTAATAAAATACTTCCTTTACATTAATAGTCTATGTATTCTTTTTTGTTAGATGTATAACATTAATTTAGAACATGTTGATATAGATCAAGACTATTAGAATCAACATTATAAAAATAATTTTTTAGTGTAAGTATTTTATTAAGGTAACATTAATATTAAGGATGTTAATATGACATTATTTGTATTAATCTTATTAAAATATTTCATTTACTTTACTAGCATATTTATTTTTATAAGATGTATAATATTAATTTAGAACAAGTTAATATAGGTCAACATTATAAAAATCAACTTTATCAAAATATTTTATGAGTGTCAGTATTTTTATTAAGGTAATATTAAATTTAATTATGTTAATATAAATTAACATTATTCATATTATTAAAATATTTCTCTTACTTTACTAATCTATTTATTTTAGTAAGATGTACAATATTAATATAAAACATGTTAATAGAGATTAACATTATTAGAATTAACATAACATATTTTATTGATACATTTATTTGAGAACCGTTACAATGTCATTTTCAAGGTTCAAGACAAACCTATCCTTTTCATAGGCTAAGGACGAACCTATAACTTCTTTTTGCAGGATAAGAAAGAACCTACTATTCTTTTCACAGGCTGAGGATTAACCACTTGATCTTTTTCAAGATAAAGGATGAAACTATACCTTGATTTCAACCTAGGAATCATAAGTGATAAGCTGTCACTTAACTTGGTTTGTTCCAACCTTGGAGCAAACCAAAACGCTGAACACAAGGACGTGGTGTTTGTTCTATACAAGTTGAACAATTACAATGAAGCTTACAATACACATTTCCAAATACAAGATATGAAAATTAAGCTCAAAGTGAGAGAGAGAGAGACCTTACAACATTTTTACCTTTCTTGCAACAGTTTTTGCTCAAGAATGCATTTGAGGATGATTTGAATGAAATCCAGAAAGTTTAGTTTGAAAACCTTTTCAAAATTAGCTCATTTCATTTTCAAAATACTTAGCACTAGGACGTTCAAGAGCAAGAAATGGTATGATGTTTAAAATTAAGAATCAATGGTTCTTGTTGAAGGAACCCGTTCCTATGCCCAACGGACATATTGAGGAACAGACTCCTTAAGTAAGGAACGCGCTCCTTGATTTGAGGGAAATCTGAGATATTTTAGATTTCAAACCAGAAACGCGCTTCTCTTTTACAGAATGCGTTCCTGTGCCTCGGTGCGGTGCTTATCTATAAATACCACACTTGCTCATTTGAAGAGCAACTTTTGCGAAATCTAGAAAACTTGTGTATTTTTCCTCTAAGCCTTTTTAGAAGCCAACAACAAGTTCTTGAGTCATTTAATCCTTCTTTCAAAGCAAAAGTTCAACAACATTTGATCATTTGATCCAATCTTCCGAATAGTTCTCCACATCTTTCAAAACCTTGAGAAACTTGAAGAGTTTCACTTGTGCAAGTGTTCAAGACGTTTCAAGTGTTTCTACATCTTCTATTTAAGTCTTGATCATGATTTATCGCATCCAACTTCACACAAGAAGAATCTTGGTGCTTCAACCGTACCGAGTGGGGTATACATTTCTAATCTAGATTCTTGTGATTTTGGGTTTATGCAAATCAGTTTTTGTGCTTAGATTATAATCTTTAAAACTGATTTTGTATTGATTGCGTTTGTGAAACCTTATCTTGATCATCATAACAAAATACTTTGTTTAGTGGTTTCATAAATAGTTTGAGATATCGATTCATGTGCAAATATCATATTATATTGAATCAAAGTTTTTTATCATACTTGATCTTCATCACATATATATTTAGAATCATCAAGTTTTGATCATCATGTTATATTGATTCTCGAGCTTTAAACTTATTGTTAATTAAAATCAATATGTTGATAGTTGTGCATATTCGATTCACTGTTTTACGTTAAATATATTTGAATCGAGTGCATTTGAGAAAAACCTATTACAACACTTTGTATCATTTAGAATCATAGTGGTTGGAATAGTAATTATTGTCTCATTCAAGATTGTAAGCTTAAATTGTTGAGAGTATTTTTGGAACACTTCTCTATATCTTTGTAATCTTGATATATTGTTGACTTGGTTAAGTCAACCGAACCACTCTAAATCCTTTGTGTTTATTTATTATTCCTGCACTTGTTATTTGGATTGTTACCTATTGCGCACTTTAATTGTTTAATTTAAATATCCAAAAGGTAACGCGAAAATACGCCAAGTCCAATTCACCCCCTCTCTTGAACTATAATACTGGGCCAACAAGTAGTACCAGAGTGGGTTTTTGCAATCAAAGTTATCTAACAATTTCTTTGAGTAAGATTCTAAGACAACGCTCAACTAGTTATACTATGGGCAACAACAAATACACCGACAGACCACCATTGTTTAGAAAAGAAAAAAATTTATGAGTGGAAGATTCTCATGAAAACATTTATGATATCACAAGATGTTGATCTTTGGGAAATGGTGGAAAATGTTTATACTCTTCCTAACAAGCCAATCGAGCTTTGGACATCTCAAGAAAGAGAAGAGTATCGTCTGAATTCCAAGGCGGTATATGCCTTATTTTATAGTCTCCCGAATAACGAGTTAGAACAAGAGTTAGTGAATGTGAGACTATAAAAGATGCATTGGAATTGCTTCATTTAGCTCACTGTGAGCCACTTGATAACTGAGAATCAATGCTCAAGGATACAAATAGAAGATTTGAAGATTTCAATATTCGTGAAAATGAACCAATTGAAGAGGCGTGTTCCATATTCAGATCAATTCTTGAAGACCTAAAGCATTTGGATCAAGAGATACCATCTGAGATTAGTCTCGTCTGCTTTGCTGACAAACTTCTGAGTTACTGGGTTGAAAACTTACAAGCATAGCAGAATTGTTTAATCCATGGGAGTTCACCTTTGAAGAGTTTTGCAACTTATTAACATCTATAGAAGCCAATGATGAAACAACAACAAGAACTGAAGTGCTAAAAAGATCGTTTGCAAATCTCAAGATCTTTCATGAGGAAACAGTTGATGAGGGACTTGATAGGTTGATGGAATTAGCAAGTGATTTCCAAAGTTGTGGAGCAACCTATCCTCATCAGATATTTGTTAAGTATTTCTTAGAGGGTTTTTCGGACAAATGGAAGTACAAAGTCAAATTTATAGAGATGTTCGGTGATTTGTTTAACAATAGCTTTGAGAGAATTCTTTATGTGTTAAGCGGACTTGAGACCTCCTCATAAGATAGTGAAGCTTCATCAGAAAGAAGAGAAATGCTCGCCAACTTACCAAGTGATGATGACAGAGATATAATGGATGAAAGTGAAACATCATCATTGGTAAATGATCAGTACGATGAAGAAGAACAAGTTGAGGACGATCAAATATTAAGTGTCATATCCAGTGGTTCACTCATTTACATCTCAACTGATGAAGACGAAGATCCGAATATTCAAATACGAATTTGAAGGTTTCCAAAGATTTCAAGGTGGAAAATGTGGATTAGAAAACTACTTGGATGCAAGAAGGACCCGAACAACACAACTGATAATCAAAATGCGAGTTACGAGGTTCCTTGAAGTGTTATATGATTGGTTTTTGCTTGTGGGTAATACTTCTATTTAAATTCAAATATCTTCCACAAATGGCCCAAACATATCCTCTTAAGCATAAATTAATTGTGTATTAAGAGATATGTCTATGTTGAAGCATTTAACAAAATATTATGAAGAAACGATAGGAGACAGGGGACAACAAATTTATAGTGGTTCGACATGCCTACATCCACTACCTAATATCCCGATTAGGATTTTCTTAATCCATTAACTGATTTTCTTACGGGTGAGAACCAAACCGTTACAAATGCCCTTTTACGAGTTCAAGGCAAACCTGTCCTTTTGCGGGCTAAGGAAGAACCGTAGATCCTACTTCAAGGTGGAGGATAAACCTTCTTACAATTCCAACCTTGGAATCGTCAAGTTAACTAAGTTCACTAGACTTGGTTGTTTCAATCCTGAAACACATCAATGCAAAGTAATAATGATGGTTCTAACTGAGTAGAACACTTACAATTCAGCTCATACATTACATTACAAAGTTATGTAGAATTAAGCACGTAATGTTGAGAAGAGTACACTTACAATTCTTTTTCCTTTCAATTGCTTCAGTGTTGCTCAAGTGTATTTTCGAAAATCTTGTATGATGCTTCTTGAAAGATAGTTGTAATGTGCATCTTTAGAAACTCTTTTACTTGATCAAACATTGAATTTAAAATCGAAGGAAAAACAAGTGTAACGACTTAAGAGATATTTGGAAAACATGATTTATTTAGTTCTTATCACTTTTTCCTCTTGTGTATCTCCCTCTCTTGAGAGATTGCTAGAACAACTAATTATATATATGATGATCGGTTGCTAGTCGTTACACAAAGAGTGATTAGGACAAGGTTGAAAAGTAAATTCAAACGTTTGTGAAATAGTCAAAAACTCACACAAATACATAAGGTATTTCAAACGGATAAAAACAAATGTGAAATAAGATACAATTGTATCTCATAAACTATCTTTCAAATTTCTCGTTCAGCAACACTGATATTAAAATAAAACAGTGCTGAAAATTTGAGTAGAAAATAGTTCAATAACTTTCAAATAGATTTTCAAAGAAAAATAGATATTAGGCTCAGGATGAAAATCTTTTGAATAAGTTAAGTTTCAATAACACTTTGAAAACTAAAACAGTTTAACCTTTTGAAAACAAATTGACAAATCGACTAACTTTCAAAAGTATTTGCTTAGTGATTTTTTCGGGGTGTTTGGTTTGAGTCTAAGTACTGGTATATATAGACTCAGTAGAAGAGAAGTTGTTGGTCATTTGAATTTGAATTTCAAAATGAATGTTTACTCACAACAGCTAGAATCTTTCATGAAAATGGTAACTGCAATTTTCACGAACATTCTGGTTTTCTCAGATTGCATGAATAGGGAATGTTTCAAGAAACATGATTCATGTATCAGAGAAAATCTCAGACATATCTGAAAAAGGTTTTGTGCATAGAACAGTTCTGAAAAGTATTCTGAAAAAGTGTAAGTATAAGAACTGTAACAGTGTTGAATTAACGTCATGATAGGTCAATCAACTTCCTGACGCGTAATATTAACTTTGTCGTTTTGTTCTTTTGAAAGCCCTTATGAACCATAACCGTCCTGCTGAACTGTAAAGTGAGGGAGCTACTTGATCGTAAGCGTCCTAACTTACTTGCAATTAAAACGACTAAACTTCATGAGGACGCTAATCCACAATTAGCGTCCTGCCTTGTTTTAAACTATTTAAAGTCATGAGGGCGCTACTAACAACTAAGCGTCCTGATATTTTAAAAATAATTTAAAGCAACTAAAAGACATAAGGGCGCTTCTAAACGATGAACGACCTGATATTTTAACTCATAAAAACAATAAGTGCGTTGAAGGACGATCAGCGTCCTGAGAGTTATTGAGTTGGTTTTTTAGCAAGGGCGCTCCTGATTAGGCAGCGTCCTGATAGTTTTCCAACAAATAACTATCAGCGTCCTTAAACATTGAAAAACTCAAAAATATTTCAGCAAGCTGAATTGAGTCAGTGTCCTGTCAAGTTCACAGGTTGACTTAATGAGGCCGCTACTGGTGAATTACGCATCGTGACTAATAAGTACATTTAAACCATGAACTTTATCAACGTCCTGATTTACCAACTCCAGGAGGGCGCTGCTAAGACATTAGGGTTGTCACGACGCCCCTGACGTAGGCTGACGTCATGACCGGCACAACGTACTATACACTGTACATACCCATATACAATATATAATACACTGTCAGCCTTCACGTACTCTCATAATCCATCCCAAACTTACAGAATTTTTTTTTTCTATACCACAAATCAAATCCAATATAGTTCATTCATTCACACATCACATTTTCATTTCATCATCCAATATATTAAGCTATCTATGCCCACACATCCCATCTAGATGATAATACATATATATATATAATGTGTGATAAGTATACATATCAAAATAACAAAAATATAATCTATTTCCTCCAAGCATACATACACATACCAGACAAATTCCTTTTTCCCTTCAAGTCAATACCTGAAATATTGGAGGAAATAGGGTGAGCAAACAACAGCTCAGTGAATATAGTTCTTGAGATGGCAGTTATATACATTTAGATAAATATGACATTTAAAATCATTTAAAACACTTATTCAACACATGCATCATTCAACGAATATATTATACAAGAACCAAATCAAGAAAATTATACTCACAGTGGTTACACGGGTTTCTAATCCAATATATCCTCTAAATCCGAGCACCATAAACGTCATTGCTTCCTCAAGAGCGTTTAGCCATGTACTTAAGCTCTCAACTGAAATAAACCAGAGCTTATCATGAGAAGCACCATTTATCATATCTTTAGCAACTAAAAATATCAAATTATATCCAAAAATCACGATCTTCGTATCGAAACTTCCGGAATTCAGTTCTCTACGAATCTATGATTTCAAATCACTGTTCACATCACTGTTCACACACTATTCACTATTTACTATTCACATCACTATTCACTATTCACTATTCATCCGAAAGATGTAAATTGTATTAAAATTGTCAAACGGTCTCCAAAAATCATGAAATGGAATCTAACCACATATTCGGGATCCCGACAGTCCAGGGAGTTTTTCTACCTTAATAGCGGATTTTCCATTCACGTTGGGTCAAAATCTCAATTTGTCAAAACGCCGCAAAACGGCTCCCATAGTAAAAATCACTCCGCTAGAAAGTTTACATCTAGCTTAGATATCAATTTCACGAAGGAAGAGAGTGAAAATCACTTACCGCGGTTCCGGATTTCGCGCGAAGTCCGCGTTCTCCCTTCGTTCTTCTTTCCTTTCTCTCTATCTGCTCGTTCTTCTTTCTGCGGCAACTTCTCTTTTCTTTTCTTTTCTTTTTGTTTTTTTTTTATTCTTCTTTTCTTTTTCAACGTTAGAGAGTGGAAAGAGATTGAAATGAGATAGAGTTGATATTTTCTATACTAAATGATCCCATACTCCTCCTCTAACTTAGTAAAACAACTTTCCCATTTTAATATTTAACTTTCATTCATTAAATCATTTAATAATTCAATTTCAATCTACACCATTTAATAATTCACTTATTTCACATGTATTCATATACACACATGCATTACATCTGCATTAAGTCCTTCAATCATACTCCAATCCACATATTTCATTAACCAACCTCATAAATTAATCAATTTAATTCAACTCCATTTTTTTTAATAGTAAGCACTCATATTAGATGATCTCACATGTATCATCTGCATTGTATCAGTTTATTTATTTACTACTACTCATACACGCGCATATTTAGCTCATACGTATCAAATACGTGTATTATCGCGTATATATTTAGCTCATACGTATAAAATATGTGTATTATACATCTTGATATACGTGTAATTTAACGTATATATGTAATTAAAATTACGGGGTGTTACAATCTCCCCAACTTAAGGAATTTCGTCCTCAAAATTTAGAATCAAAGACTATTCCTAAAGTGATACTCAATTCCAGAAAACTGCTCCCGCATTTTATATTTTCGCTTCCATGTTTGCTCTTCTTGATACGTGGTATCCTCCCCAACTTAGCGTTGAGTTATATCCATAACATATATGAAATCCGAATGACATTTCCTCAACATCAATATATAGAAACTATTATTGACACCTATCAACTGTGACAGTAGAGCAAATCGGTAAGCCAATGGACCTATCATCTCAAAGATCTCTCATGGTCCAACAAATGCGAGCTTTCTTTTCATTCCAAATCTCATTTGGCCTTTCTGTGGTAAGACCCTTAGCAAAACTGAGTCAGCCACAATAAATTTCAAGGCCTATATAACAACCTTGTGTATTTAATAATATCCTGTGGCACCAAGAACAATAACTCCATACTTTCAAATCAACAAGTTGGAGATCTATAAGGCTTATTATCTAGTGCCATCGTTATGCTATTATCATAGTTGCTTATACACATAAGTTTACACACATAAAGTATTCCTTCCAACATTCACCAAAATTCAAGTATACCAGACCCGAGCATGCTCGCAAGCATCAAAGTCACTCTCTCAGTCTGTCAACCAGTCTGAGAGTACATATCACACTGAGAAGGAGATGAGTACCAAAACGAGTCTGCATCATATATCAGATCTCGACACAATCTTCGGATCTTAATCCGACATGAAAAATATCTGAGTACTCCCATCAAATCTCCCTATCTCACACATATACAATCTGCTCAGTCTATCAATAGAATTCTGGTGTTCATTGGAAGAATATATAGACTTACCAGTCCACTAATGGTTATCCAAATGGTATTATTTCTACCCATACCCCATAAGATACCATTTGAATCCCATATTCATTTAATACAATCCATATTATCAATTTCATAACCTTTCATACTGATATCATACTCGTCTCATCATAAATTTTACTATCTGAATATGAGTATCAATTAGCTGAACATGCATCCGAGCACAAATATCAACACACAGAGTAATAGAGAGCACTCATAACTGTAACTCTCATTCACAAACAATCTCCATTTATGGCCAACTGATAGTTACTACTCCAGTTTCAGCCTGTTTCCTGCTCAATGCCTCAACAACATATTGGCCTTTCCCAGGATGCAATATAAAATCACATCCTTCGGGAATTCTTGCCACAGTTATTACCGCATATTCAGGTTCTTTCCGTTCAAATAAAATCTGAAGATAATGTGACATTTTTATTATAGAGGCAATGCTCTCATTATGTCAAAATAACTACCAACAAATTTCTATTCACTCTTAGGATAGTTATTACCTATCCTTTTGTGTCAATGCAAAATCCAGAACTGGACGTGATATTCATCAATCACAATTACTTCCAGGCTCTGAAACTAATAATAGCATTTAATACTGTGAGAGCTTTTCCATGCACAACGGTCCACACATTATATAGCATTCATCTGGTTTAGTTTCGTGAGTGGAACATATAGCTTGAAGGATCTTTCCACGCACTTTCTATAGCATACAACGAATACCAGAAAACTTCTGATTTCCATCATTAAAATCAGTTGTCACAGTACTATGATCACTTTGACCTTCCCAGCATCCTTGAAGATACTATTTACACGTGATCAAAAATTTCTCATCTTAATTATAGTCCAAATTCATATTCACCGAGCTTGGCACTCAATCGGTGCTCTCTCAGTGACTACAAGATCATGTCGAGGTGCTATTCATGCTCCTCTCATTTTTCTTGGGACAATTTCATATATCATCATCGAAGACTATGTATTCAAGATATGGTTCATATACCCACTGGATCAATCCTATAACGTGATTGACACATTAATTAAGGTTACCAACATTTCATACTATCCATATCTTGTCTTACAACAGTCTGCATTACATCCTTTTCTCGAATTCTTAACTGATGGTGCCTAGATCTCAAAATTTGACCATCTATCCCTGGTAAAGGTATTCATTCTTTCTTGTTATCATGCCCAGTTAACAGTATGTGGGTATGATTGGCTGGTCACCTCTCATGCTAGGTGGAGCGTCTCTCCGAAAAGAAGTAATATGCGGCATAAGTGGAAAATTCTCATTTTGAATCTCGAGAAATTTATACCCTCAAAATCTTCTATCTAAGATAAGATAATTATTGACGAGGACATGAAGCATATGGCTAGTACAAAGCCATGTAGAATAATGTAATAAGGCATGCAGTTGATTAAAATCCTTGTGGTGAGCTGATATATTGGAGTATTCTCTGATGAATTATTAAAATTGCCACCTGGACAGGAGATTGATAGCATAGAACACTGATGCCAGTCTAATATGCATCTTCATTCCTTCATATAAAGAGTACCTGAGGAATTGTGAGGATTGAAGGTCAGTACATGTGTTAATGAAAAAAAAAGAGATTTATTATCTTTGATATGCCACCTTGGAGAGCATTGGTGATAATATGGAAAGAATGTATAGTGAAATATGTTATAAAACTTGGCCTATAAGGCCTCTTTTTTGGTTCTCCCCCTCACTTGACTCTTCCTTCTCTTCACTTAACTTAGCCACTTTGCTAGGTTCTCCTTTCTCTTGGCTCAATGGTGGTGGAGATGCAATGTGTTGGCTATTAGAATTAGCCCCTTTCACTTCCTTCCCACTTCTCAAGGTGATGGCGTGGCATTGCTCTTTCGGATTCACTTCGGTGTTACTAGGAAGCGAACCACGTTGTTGGACATTCACTGTTGATGCAAGTTGCCCTATTTGAACTTCTAAGTTCTTGATTGAAACCTTTGTTTCTATCATAAACAAACCCAGTAGATCTTCTAAGGATGGTTTATTCCCTTGAACTTTAATGTAGATGCCTGGTGGAGGTTGCAACACATTCCTATTGTTTGCATAGGAGAAGTTCTCATGATTTCTAATACCTGGGTGGTATTGATTTGGTAGAGGTTGGTTACCCCTATAGTTGTTGTACCCCCAGCTGTTTATGACTTGAACGTGCTCCTCTTGTATTTCACTCCCTGAATATCCCATATTTATAGCTGCCACCTTTTCAATAGAATGTTGAGCACCTTGAGTAATAAGTGCAGCAAGTTGATGTGATATGCTAGACAATTGAGCCGATAGAGATGATATCGAATCCACCTCATGCAAATCGGCTACCTTTTTTCCCATAGATCTCGAACCCGGAACTTCATATATGTTTGTGGCCATGTCTTCCAACAAAGTGAATGCCTCGGTGGCTGTTTTTTTCAAGAGTGAACCACCGGCCACCGCATCAACCAATGTCCACGTGAAGAATGTCATTCCATTGTAGAACAACTGAATTTGTAGCCAATCTTCGAATCCGTGCTGAGGACACTTCCTCAAGAGTTCCTTAAACCTTTCTTGTGCCTCATAAAGTGACTTCGCCTCTTGTTTCTTGAATTGTCCAATCTCAGCTCTTAGTTGGGCAGTCTTGGCCGAGGGAAAAAACTTTTGTAAGAACTTTTGCACCATCTCTTGCCATGTGGCTATGCTTCTGGGTTGCAAAGATTGCAACCATGCTTGTGCTTTATCCTTTAAAGAGAAAGGGAATAACCTTAATCTTATGGTGTCCTCAGTAACACCATTCATCTTAACCATGTCACACATCTATAAGAAGGTGGTGATGTGGATAGTAGGATCTTTAATAGGAGACCCCCCAAACTGATGTTGTTGAGCCATAAAGATCAACGTCGGTTTCAATTCAAAGTTGTTCCCATTGATAGGCATGAGAACAATGCTCGAATAATTGTCATTAATAACTGGCTTGAAGTAGTCTCTTAAGATCAAATGATTTTAATCGTCCGCCATTTCTTCGGCTTCAATTCTTTTCTTTGTTCTTAGTCTTCCAAAAGTGTTTTCAATTTCGGGATCAAACGGTCGTACTTCAAAACTTCTTGCTCGTTGCATAAACTCTTGAAATCCTATAAAACAAAAACTAAGAAAGAAAATCAGAGAATAAAAATCTAAATTAAAATCAAAGTTAAAGTGAAAACTAGTAATTATCCCTGACAATGGGGCCAAAAACTTATTACATGCAAACCGCAAGTGTACGGTGTCAAGTTATAATATAGTCCGATAAGATATCGGGTATTGTCCTCAGGGATTATTACTACACTATCTATCAAGTTTTAACCCCAATTTTATCTAGAGAATCAAAGTCGAATGCAAAACAATGCAATGTAGAATATGAGAAATCAATAGAAGAAACGTCTAGAGGTTGAATCTCACAACCCTCTCAACTATGCATGAATATGGGATTATCATCAACTCAATTTCCTTGTTTATAAGTTGAAAACCCTAACGTTACTAACTCCCTCTCTCAAGCACCAGTTAGAACATACTATTAGAATTCTAAGTTTAACTCTTTCAATGAAAACTTCAAGGTATATTTCGATCTATGGTTCTCTTCAATAACTTCAAGGTATATTTCGATCTCCTCTCGGTCTCACGATCACCCAGGTTATGTCTTCCTTGTTCCAACCCAAAATACCCCCTCTCGGGCACCTATTTCAAGTCTAGAATCATCTAACCGTAATCAAGGGATTAAAAGCATTACACCCAGAAAAACATAAATAAAGTGGAAACTTTACTAACGATAATCAAAATAATCAAACCTAAAGCATAGTATCGAGTTTGGATTGATCTACACCTCTAGATAGAGGATTTAGTTCATGAATAAAGACATGAAATAATATGATGAACATGAATCTAAAACCATAAAAACCAAGTAGAAGGAAGGGAAGTTGTAGAAAAATCTTCACAATCTTCAAGCTTTATCTTCTTCTCCACTTCAAACCCTAGCCGTCTTCTTTTCTTTTCACTTATTTTTCTCCTCTGATTTTCGTTCTCTTTTCCTCTTCATAATCTTCTATTTATAATCACGAGTCCATAGAAACAAACCGCGTCCAATTCGGAGTTGAATTGAAGAAGTTATGACCAAAATACAAAAATTAGCAAGTGGGCCACTTGCTGTTTCACTCCAGCACCTGGGCGTCGTGGCGCCCACCCACTGGTTTTTGGCTTTTTTTCTACTTGTGGACTTAGCCAAATTTCTGGCTTTTTTACTTGGTTGCTTCATGTATCTTCCTTCAATCTTCATGCAACTTGTTTCCAAATTCCGAGTCCACTTTAGGTCCATTAAAACACCTTCAAAACAACCCAAATCAAGTGAGTATCATGCTTTAATAATCTCATGAACTAACCTATAAAAATCCAAATCGAAATAATGCAAAAACACCAAAATTTGACAAAACTATCAAATAACCTAATTTATGATAAACTGACCTACTATATGAACTAAATACCATAAATATACCTAAAACATGCTCGAAAATATATACTAAATACCTACTTATCACCCTTACCCGCGGGGGATGATGGTTGGGGGTTGGGGGCACCACATAATGGATCTCTCGAAACTGTAATCTTGCTGTAACACCCTGTACATTTGAGTCAAACATATGCGTTGACTTATATGTATTGTAAGATGTATTTATACGCATATATATATATATATATATATATATATATATATATGGGCATAAAATGATGAAAATACATGTATTGTAAGGTTGTTGGTACCCTATGGGGTTAGTTGTGTCATTAAATGCCCAACACTCAGTGAAATTTGCACTCTGGAACATAGGAAGCGCACTCCTGAGGGAGAAGCGTGCTTGAGCAATGAATTCCAGAGAGCACAGTTTTTCAAAATTTTGCAAGAAGCGCGCTCCTTGAGGAGATGCCCATTTCTCATGCGATAATAGGGGCAAATTGTTTTCTGGGCAGTGTAAGAAACGCGCTCCCGTCAGGAGAAGCGCATTTCTCCTTGCCAAATTGTGTTTTTTAAAGTAGACGGTGAGGTTGTTTAATAGTTTAAAACTGTGATTTTTTGTTCATTTCAGCTATTCTAAGCTGAGAAAAGAGGAAAGTGGAGGAGAACGAGAACGAGAACGAGAAGCAAGGGTTCACGATTCCAAGGTAAGGATCGACCCTTTTTCAATAAAAACTTCAAATTTGCGTTCTTCTCTTCAAGTTGTCCTACATATGTGATTTTTGTATATTTCAATGATTGAATTGGGATATTGGGAAATGATGATTTAATCTAAGCACTGGAGGTTTTCTTTTGATTTTGATAGGTAAGTGAGTGAATCCTTGTTGAGATTATGGTTAATTGTTTGTAAATTGGTAGAGAAAAACATATTTTTATGTGTGCATGAGATACCCTGGATGCTGTAATAGCTAAGGGTTTGGAATGTTCCAAATGGAGTGTAATCAAATTTGGAACGGTGATTTCAGTATGTTTTAGGCAGAGGGATTATGATTGAAATAGGTTCAATTGTGATGTGTACATAAATTTGATTAAGGAAAGTAGTTGGATCTTTGCGTGATCGGTGGGGAAATTGATGAACATCGTGTGTAGTAGCTTTAGGAGTTGTATTGGGTTGGTTTGAAAAGGATAGAAGTTGTGTAGATTGTGAGTATTTCCTTTCTTTGGTCTTCTATATATGACATTGTATGATAGAAATTGTGTTATGAATCATAGGCACGTATATGTATATGCATTGTTTTGAATTCATGAAAATATTTGACATTGAAGCATGTTTTAGACTTGTTAGAGCAAGTTAAAACATGAGATCATTTTCAGAAAACAGTCTCGTATGGGTATTGTGTAAACTCATGGACCGAGCGGTGGTTTTTTAATGGAATTGGGAAAGAAATCCTAATTTGAAATGATCAATGTGAAAATTGGGTAATAAGAGGTCTGAGTGTAGACCCCTTATAAATGCATAATAAGCTGTGAGTACTCGCTCTATTTCCAACAGGAGGAAGATGGATATGTTTTTTCTTAAAATGTGCATGTTTTGAAAATTGAATATATTGGAATTAGTTTATGAGCATGTATATATTGTTACATGTTGTAAATGCATTTCAAATGAGATTTCAATATGTTTGAATCGCATGTTTACATAAATGCATATAAAATGCCATTTACAGGAAATATTCACTGAGCTTGTTGTAGCTCACCTCATTATCTTCAAATATTTCAACTAAAGGGAAAAAGGGATAGGAAAGGCGAGAGAAGGGTATTTGACTCTTCCAATTCCTTGTATATACGTATGTTTTGAGGATTGGGAAACATATTATTTGAATATGTATAATTAACATCTTATATGTATATATTATCACTAAATGAGTAGAGTGATGATATGTTTGTTAGTTTCTAGTTTTGAAACTTGTGATGTGAGAATAGAAATACGGTTTGTAGTATTTAAGTGAATGAATGAATGTGAGTTTTGAGGTTTATGGTACGAATGAAAATGGGAATGAATAAATATATATTGTGAATGGTTGGTTTTGTGAAAATCAGGTGGCTTTTGGACTTGTGATAGTCAGTGTTATAAGACAAGTTATGTCAAATTTTTTATGAAATTTGATGTGACTACTGAGGGAGGAGGCTGACAGGGTATCATGTATGTCAAGGTATGGCGTATATGGTATTCTGTGTCGATCATGACGTCACTCATACGGAGTGGATTGCGACAACATTGGTATCAGAGCGTTAGGTTGAAAATCCTTCAAAAAGATAAAAGTTTTATGATATTATGTTTGGTTGTATGGGTATACATATTGGTAGTACTATTATGGTTAAGCCTAATCCAATATGCTATCTTGACTGAGAATCACCTGTATCTGTGAATTCCAGATTTGGAAACGATCAGTCAAGTTTACTAATGGAAGTTGTTCATCAAGAAGGGATTACAAGGCTGAAAGAACTGGTTGTAACCCAGTTGTAATAGATTACTTAGCTCATACGGCTAGTGACTACCCAATAAAACGCAACGAATCGTGGAACCGAGGTGCGAACAATTATGGACATTAACATAGATCTTTTATTCATCCTCCTTTAATTAAATAGGACACAAGTACAAAGGTACATTAATATACATACACGAGTACGAAGTGGAAACACATCTACAAACACCTACACACCTAGATCTATGTCGAAGTCCCGCTCTTTACACGCCTCCTTCGCACATAGCACCGACGACTCTAGCTCTAGCATGCAACACTAAGAGCCTGAGGAAAATATCAACGGGGTGAGCTCAATAGCTCAGTGGATCTAGCAAAGTAAACGCAACGTTTACAGAAGATAAATACAACGGTACATAGAATAATGCATTTCAATCCATGTCAAGCAATTCAATCATAAAATGCAGCAGCATCCTACGTACCAATGTACGTGTGCTTTATAAATCAAATAGCAACTACAAAGTGCACCACAGGTTGTGTGCTTAGTATCATCACGTGATGGTTCCCCTTTGAAATCACGAGACCGAGCGCAATGCAGCTCCAGGCCCTGCAAGTAAAGGTGCTCAATTGCATCACGAGGGTTATAACTTGATTCAAAATATACATTGCATATCATCATCATGTCTTCTAAGATCACATTGAAAGATAATAACTCATCGGACAATTTCAAGAGTGTTAGGGATGTCTAAATTTTCAATCCAACTCCTCACCTAACCTCATCTTCCATTCTCAAACATATCATCACCTAGTCAATCTCATAAAACCATTCATGAATTTCATAGATAGGTGCAAGCAAGTATAAAGTGTAAGTGATCTCAAATAGATATATATATATATATATATATAAAGTTAATCCAATAGACAAATCTTTCATACCACTCTCCACTAATGTAGATCACATGCCATTTAGAATCAATAGGTCTTTCCTAGGTTGTAATGTATGGCCAAGGTTCAAAGGTAGGGAAAAATTAGAAAAATTTATGTTCAAAACACCCTAGACACTTTGATCAATTGCAAACATCCATAACATTACATTTAGAACCGAAAACCGTATAATGAATACATATATCCATTTCAAATATTCACTCTTTTTCATTCTCATTCTTTTGTTTGCTTTCTTTCTTATTTCTAAAGACAACTATACCCCAAACTTGTTTCTTTTCATAATCATGGGCATAGCATCCTTTTATTCTCTTTTCATTTTTTTTTTTCATCGAATAAGCAAACTTCTAACTCAATAATACTTCACTTCATCACCTTCTTTTCATATATTTTTTTTTATTCCCACTTTCGACCCTCAAAAAGATAACACTCCAACATAATCAAAGTGTATAAGATGCATAGGTTGAAAAATAAGGATTTTAACACACATGGCTCAAGTGAATTAATGCATAGGTAACAAAGAAAAAATCATAAAGCTCAAAATGGGTGACTAAGGATGTAATCAAAAATAAGGTAGGCTATATGGCTCAAACTTATCCAAACATGGCCCAAATCATTTTTCTCATGGCATGCTCTCTAGAATTTCGCCTTAAGTGATAATTAAACTTGTTCTAAGATCTCTGGAGATCTAATATATATAACTTCACTTGCACACATCCAATCTAAACAAGTCATGATTCCACAAAATCAACCATACTAGACATGTAAAGAATTTCCAACAAAACCAAGTTCAAAGTTGAATCAAGCACACAAACTTATAAATTACTGTCTACATTATCCTAGAGTCATGTTCATATACATGTTCTCTTGTCATTAGCCATTCAAAATTTTGAAAAAAAAAATACAATCAAATCAAAATTTTGTAAGAGAATAAGACGATCCTAACATAAAATTACCCCATCTTTACCATGGCAAGTCCAAAAATCAAAATTTCTTCCTACAAACTTAAAACAAGCATTGTCGTCAATGCTTCACAATAAAAACAAAAACAGAGAATAGATGGACATAAAAGAGAAAAAAAAAGGTTGAGAAAACCCCCTTTAACCCAAAGGGTTGACGTCTCCATATAAGGTCTCATTTTCTCCATGTAGCTCACATAGGAACCCCCAAACTTAATCTAGAACCTGGGAAAAAGATAGCAAACGACATGTCATTGGCAAAGTTATATACTAAACAACTAAGTAAATAAAATAAAAAATAAAAAATAAAGAACATCAAAGTAACCAATAGGTTGCCTCCCAACAAGGGCTTAATTGCTTAGTTTAAAGTCCTCAGCCCCGACTTCTTCTTTGTTTCTTTAAGGTGGATTATCAAGAAGCACGACCTTTTCATTCCTTTCATCTTGGCCCTTAAAGTGTCTTAACCTTTTCTTCTTGGCTTGAGAAAGTGATCCATCTTTTTGCTTATGCTTAATCATAATACTTAGCAACTTTTCTTCCCCAACATTGGGCATCAAATACAGGTCTTTCCACACCAAGGGACGAGGGTCATCTAAATTCTCAATTTTCTCCACATAGTGTACCAAGGCATCTTTCGGTGTAGGCGTCTAATAAGCCTTGGTAGCACACTCATCAATTACCCTTTTGACATCAATACTCCCCAAATCCTTCAGCTTTTGTGTAAGCTTTTTCTGTATGATGGCACTACACTCTTCGGTAAGCTTCACTGTCTCAAATTCTTTCAGCTTCCTCTTTTTCAACATAACTTCCTTCATGAACTTCATGTAGTTCGACATTTGCTTCAGTGCATCTGCAAAAGAAATGTTAATGTGAATCTTTTTGAAAATGTCAAGAAACTTGGCGAATTGCTTGTTAAGCCTTTTCTTTTGGAATCTTTGAAGAAACGAAATAGGAGTTTTGAGTTTAGGGGGGTTATCCGTGAAAGTGATATAACCAGGCCGAGGCCTCTCATTCGGTTTCTCCCCCTTGGATGACTCTTTGTCTTTCTCTTTATTTTGTTAGGCTCGTCATGTACATCACTAAGTTCTGATGATGATGTTATGCTTGGGCTATGATGATCAGCCCATTGCGCTTCCTTCTGACTTCTCAAGATGATGGAGTGGCACTGCTCTTTTGGGTTCACCTCGGTATTGCTAGATAGTAACCCTCGTTGTTGGGCATTCACAGTTGAGGCTAGTTACCCCACTTGAACCTCCAAATTCTTTATAGATGACCTCGTTTCCATCATGAAGGAACCCAACATATCTTCCAAGGACGGCTTCTTCTCTTGAGCTTGAGTGTAGATACCCGGTGGAGGTTACAATGTATTTCTTGTATTTGCATAAGAGAAGTTCTCATGATTTCTAATACCCGGATGGTATTGATTTGGTAGAGGTTGATTACCCCTATAGTTGTTGAACCCCCGGTTGTTCATAAATTGAACTTGCTCCTCTTACATTTCACTCCCCGAATATCCCATATTTATAGCCGCTGCCTTTTCAATAGACGGTTGAGCACCTTGAGTAGTAAGTGCAGCAAGTTGATGTGATATGCTAGACAATTGAGCCAATAGAGATGATATTAGACCCACCTCATGCAACCCTACTACTTTTTTTACCATAGATCTCACACCTGGAACTTCATACATGTTTATGGCCATATCTTTCAACAAAGTGAATGCCTCGGTGGTAGTCTTTGTCAAAAATGATCCACCGGCAGCCACATCTACTAGTGTCCGAGTAGAGAATGTCATCCTATTGTAGAAAAGTTGAAGTTGCAGCTAGTCTTGAAAACCATGTTGAGGGCACTTCCTCAACAACTCCTTGAATCTCTCCCAAGCTTCATACAAAGATTCTGACTCTTGTTACCTGAATTGCCCAATCTCAGCTCATAGTTGGGCATTCTTGGCGGGAGGAAAGAACTTTTGAAGAAACTTATGTACCATCTCTTGCCAAGTTGCAATGCTTCCCAGTTGCAAAGATTGCAACCATGATCGTGCTTTGTCCCTTAGAGAAAAAGGGAACAATCTCAGTCGTATGGTGTCCTTAGTAACACCATTCATCTTAACTGTATCACACATCTCCAAGAAGGTGGTGATGTGGATAATAGGATCTTTAGTAGGAGACCCCCCCGAACTGATGTTGAACCATTGAGATCAACGCCGGTTTCAGGTCAAAATTGTTCGCGTTAATAGGAACACGAACTATGCTTGAATAATTTTCATTAATGACCGCCTTGAAATAGTCTCTCAAGGTCAGCTGATGTTGATCGTCTGCCATTGCTTCAGTTGCACTTCTTCTCTCTCGCCTTAGTCTTCCAAAAGTGCGTTCAATTTCAGGATCGAACGGCAAGACTACAAAACTTCTTGCTCGTTGCATATACTCTTGAAATCCTATAAAACAGAAACAAAGAAAGAAAGGAAGTATAAAGTCGTAATAACTAAAATAAACAAAGAAACAAAGAAAGAAAAATTCAGAAAATAAAACAAAAACTAAAATCTAAATTAAAATCAGAGTTACTAACACAATAGTAGTGTACTAATAAATAATCCCTGACAACGGCGCCAAAAACTTGTTACGTGCAAACCGCAAGCGTACGGTGTCAAGTTATAATATATAGCGATGAGATATCAGGTTGTCGTCCTCTAGGATTGATACTCACACTAAATACCACGTTTACGAACTTTAACTTTATTTAGAAAATCATATTCAAGTGATTAAGTGAAATAAATAAATAATTAAACAACTAGAAAGTAAACTAAACATGCAACAGGAATAGATAAATAATCAGAGATAGAATAGTCTGGAGGTTCAATGTCACCTTACTCTCAACTACGCCTTTATATATAAATAATTATCATTAAATTAGTTCTTTCATTTATAAGTCAAAAATCTTAACCTTTTTAATTCCCTCTTTTGGAGCACCAATTAGACCATATTATTGTCATCTTGGCTTAACTCTTTCAATGAAAACCAAAAACAACAATAATTCATTAAGTTCTAAGATTTTCACCTAACGACTTCAAAGGTTCTTAATTTCCATGTGAGGTCTCACGATTGCCCTGGTTATACTTCCCAATTCCAACCCAAGGTACCCTCTTTTGGAACATCTACCTCAAGTCTATGATCATTCAATCCTTGGCCAATGGATCAAAAGCATTACAACTAGAGAAATATAAATAAACTAAAGAAACTTTATTAATAATAATTAAACCATAAAATCTAAGACATAGTATCAAGCTTGGATCAATCCACACCTCTAGAAAGAGGCTTTAGTTCATAACTAAAGACATAAACACATAAAATATAAGTTTGAACATGAATAAAAACAAAGAAAAACAAACTAGAATATTGTAGAGATTGTGAATAATCTTCAATGTAGATCTTCTTCTTCATTTCGCTCCATCCGTAAACCTTCATTCTCCCCTCTATGATGCCTCTAGAAACCCTAAACAATGTTCCTTATATAGAAACAATTCCATTGTAAGTCGTCCAAGAAGTGTCCAAGTCGAACTAAGAAAGTTCGCAACAAAATTAGAAAGGTTTTATTTTAAGTCGCACATCCGCTTTCTTCCTCGCCCTTTTTCTTCTTGTTCTCCACTCCAAATCAACCTCAAAACCTTTTTCATATTGTATTATTTCAAGTAAGGAATCCATAGAAATAAACCACATCCAATTCGGAGTTAAATTGAGACAGTTGTAGCCAAAATACAAAACTCACGCATAATCGCATTTTCCGGCACCGCGACACCCAGTTTCAGGTCTTTTGTGCACTATTCTACTATTTTCTTCATTTCCCTTGTGGACTTGGCCAATTTTCTCCACTTTTTTATATGTTTTCTTCATGAATCATCATCTAGGCTTCTCATATGTTATGTCCATCATTCATGCTCACTTTCACACATCTAAATACCTACAAAACAATGCAAAACAAGTAATTAATATACTTCAAACGTAAATTAATCCAACTTATAAACTAAAAAACCAAAAATTGCATAAAAACCAACTCTTACCTAAACTAACAAATGCATCAAAACTAATATAAACACACTAAACTAATGCATAAATCACCCCAAAACACCTATAAAACCATCCTAAAACATGTCTAAATGACCACTTATCAATAGCCCATATGGCCTTCGGTGTATCACCTCCGATTTAGTCATCGTCATCTTTCGTGATAAGGCTAAACTAACTATTTCTCGTTTAACACTGGAAGTCAAACGATTTTGAGGTTGTATGCCCACTTGACTTAGTCAAAGACTTTAATCCATAATGATGACTCTGTCGTTATCGTTAGTCATGCAATTTCCTTAGTGGGTATAGTGATAGTCTGTCATTAGCACCCATGATGTCATCATGTGCTAATGATTTTCTTTACCCACAATGAGGTAAGGTTTTAAGTCGAACCTCCTCTTCTAGATGCATCTACGTTTTATATTAAGTGGAAGCCTAAGTTCCAGTTTCTATGTCGAAATGTTCTATTTTGGTAGTTGTAGGTCACATTCCTAGCTCTTCTAGGGTGAGGGGTAGGAGTTGTGACTTTACGTACATCATGGTTCCTGACTCAATTATGGTATTCCAATCCCAAAATAAAAAATGGATCATTGGGTTGGCCAATTTGAAAAAAATTTGGTTGTTTGTCTTAAAATAGGGTTTCAGTTAGAAATTCTCTTGAAAACTTTATCCCAATTTTGGATTGGTCTCCGAAAATTTGAATCATTTACCAAAGAACCTTTGTGTTTATTCTCTCTTATTTACCTCATGTACTATCCTTCATGATGCCATATATGCAACAAACAAGTTTTGAAAACCATCTAGATACCTAAATTATAACTGGTATCTTCCAAGTTCAGTCATCCCATTCCAATCAAACTTTGGTGATAGCAGGTATAACCTAGTTTCTTGATAATTTGCCACACATGGTCTTACAGGTCCTCCATTGATCTAGAATATTCCAGTTATCCTTTGCATTTGTTGTGTTCCATTTCACTCCGAATATAGAGAGAAAAGGGATATCAGTGGTCATGAATTTCCCGTCAAACATTGTATCCTAAAAGTTCACATTGGTATCATCCATTTCGAAGCCCCTTTTACCATGAGACACATTCATACCCTTCCCAATGGGTCATTTGTCCTCTTAGGATGGAAAATTTTGTAGGGCCTGAAGCTTGAAATGAAATCTCATCGACCGTTCAATGGAATCATCAATATCTGGTAACACAGCTTAATTGGCAATAATATTTTATTTAACCTTAAACGCTCAAAACCAGTCGTCACGTAAGGTTCCGTGGCCAGGTATTATCCTAGTTTCACATTGTATGTCCATATTCAGGGAAAATTTCCATGAAACCAAATGATCTCCTTTTTAATAAGGTACAACCCCGTCCATGCATCTCCTTTTGGTTTGACACAATAAAGTTTACAACAGAGGTGCACCACCTAGGGTTGACTCAATAAGGTGGGGCATTCATGCACCATGGGCAACTCCCACGCGCCAAAGGTCAATCCACAGGCCACGAACGACTTACTTTCCTAGGTGGTTATGTTGTCTACTAGCTTCCATGGATCATATCCAATCATTTTTTTACAAAAAAGATCACGCTTTTGGGCTCAACTTAAAAGGCCATCCAAACGTAAATGAGGGGATGACTGTGTAAGCAGTTATTTTCTTTCGATACGTTCTAAATCTCAAGCCACATAAGGCACATCAACCAGTGGCTGATATTTCTTGGGCTTGGCTTCTCGAACCCTAACTATTGAGCGATGGCCTAGTTCTGGTGGCCCTTGAGCTCCAAGAATTTGTATCTTTTCTTGTGCCCGCAAGCATCTAAAACTTGTTGCGGCAGCCATCGGTTCAACACTTCAAGTTATGGATCTTATTCTAATTTAATCCTTGGTCAAATCTGGTCATTAGATCTAGCCATTCCTCATGTCATTTGATGGTCTACTTTCAAGGCCCATTTTTCCAAGCAGGCGTATCCATGCCGCTTTTCTTAAGGCTTATTCTCCTTAAGGTTTATGCATTCTTCTAAGATTAAATAATCATGTTAAGCTTAAAATTTTCTCACTAGCATTTTGACTTAATCTTGATTCATAAGTCCTCCCGTGAAATAAATATCATCCTTGCATAGTCTTGAAGCTAATTTCTTGATAAATAAATACCTGTCTTACAAAAAAAAAATCATATTGATTCGTTCATAGATATTGGACTCTCATTGATCATCAAATCAATCTTATATATCTAAAAAGGTTTCTAACTCATTAGATCATCCAATCTTCATGGTCACGTACTAATTCTATTAAGTGACCTTATCCTAAACTTCATTACTTCTCTTAATCTAGGTTAATTCCATAACCTAAGATTTTGTACACTTAATCCACAATCATTGGTTGAGAACATACCAAAATTATATTAATGTGTACATGTCACGCCGCCCCTGACGTAGGCTGACGTCATGACCGGCACAGTGTACTATACACTGTACATACCCGTATACAGTATACAATACACTGTCAGCCTTCACGTACTCTCACAATCCATCCCAAACTTACAGAATTATTTTTTTTTTATACCACAATTCAAATCCAATCAACTAGCTATATAGATGATCATTCCACTCACATTCATTTCATTCATTCCACAAATTAAATTCCCAACTGATAAATACATTTCATCATCCCAAGCATTATATAAGATTACCACACAACCCATCTAGGTGATAGTACATATATATACACTCAATTCACATAATTCAATGCCAAATTGTGTAACTTGTAAACACCCATATAAGATGATCCCATATGTATCAAGCGTATATTTAGCTCCTACGTATAAAATACGTGTATTATATATATCGATATACGTGTATTTCAACGTATATAGTTACTTAAAAATTACGGGGTGTTACAGTACAACCCCCCATTTTCTCGCATTATGAACTTCTAATCAATTTGATTATACCAATACCAATAATCAACATACTCAAGTGATCATATTAATACTAATATCAAGTAATATAATCCTTAAAGCACGTTGATATTAAAATAAAATGGAGTATGCTAATACCCATCCAAGACTACATTTCCCTAGTTATCATCACTAAGCATATGAATTGTCAAGATAAAAAAATTCAGCCACATCAAAATTTACAAATCCATCTTGATTTGGTCATACTCTCCATCTGTGGCAAGACTAGCAAAATATTTTGCACTCATTTTGATGCCCATGTGGCAATAAGGAAAACAAATCATCATAAATCATCTTCGCAAATCATTATTTGCACATACAAGATTATGAGCTTGAAAAAGCCCCAAGGACCTCAAAGTCAACACGAATCATTAATCATAATCATAAGATCCTCAAATCTTAACTCTCAATAAGTACATAAATTTATCTAGGTTATTCAAGGACCTTATAGTTTTCTCATATACTCATTAACTATTCAATTAATGATTTAATACGTTAAACTTTACGAATCGGACCTTCATCCTATATAATACCTCAATATTCTTTCAATAATCTCGTTGGCACAATAATCATCCCATAAGTTCACAATAGGAAAAGATATTCAATCTTAATTAATATCTAGCTAGGTCTGTAGTTCACAGTAATCATCAAATTACATCATCTCCAAATAAGTCCAAACAATCCTTAAAAATGGAAAATACCCCAACATTTATTCTTAAGATATAGTTGCACCACCTCCATGCCAACTAAACAAAAATATCTCATTTCTAGACGCCATGTGGCGGAGGGTGTCACGTGCATGCCCATGTTTAAAAAAAAATCTAACAGAACTTTTCTTACGAAACCTTCCTCATAGGACTTATTTACCCTAAGCCTAATTCCTAAGACAACACAAAACGTGCATACCGAGCGGTTGATGAGCACAATAAAGACATCATTGCCCACATCAAGGCGTTCGACGCGCGTACCATGTTGGTGAATGACCAATGCGCATACCAAAGGACAGATGTGCACACCAAGGTGGCAAACAACTAATGCGCATACCAAGGGATCGACGCACACACCGAGGTACTAAAATTGTACCGAGGTGGCAGACACACGTATCAAAATGGGGTCTATACAGTGTCACACTAACATAACCGACGTGCGTACTGAGGGATTGACACTCATACCGATGCGTCCATTTGTTCGAGGTAATAAAATTTTACCAAGGTTGTTGACTTGTGTATCGAAAGGTCGACACACACACCGAAGTACTAAAATGTGTACCAAGGTGGTACGCACATATCGAAAAGGGCCGATACCCGTGTCGTACTAACAAAACTAACGCGCATACCGAGGGATCAATATGTGTACTGATGTGACCATTTGTGCCTACCGAAAGGTCAACGAACACACCAAGGTAATAAAATCTTACCATGGTGGTTGGCATGTGTATCGAAGGGTCGACACAGGCACCGAGGTACTGAAAATGTACCAAGGTGCTTGACACTCCTATCACAGGCGGTCGAGACGCGTACTGTATTGACATTGCCAACGAGCGTACCGAGTGACCGACACGCGTATGGCATTGGTTGCAAGATGATGCTCAGATACCATTTAATTGTTAAGTGGTCATTAGTGACACTCACACGTGTCCAAAGACCATGACCTACAAAGTCACCTGGCACGTAAGCATTCCTCAAAGTATGTTTTACGGCCAGCCTACCGACTGCAACCAACCACACTGCTGGCAAGCCATGTGGTCATGTCAAGGTAAGAGTCGATGCTTCGCCACCCTCACATCGTGAGAACCCCTGATCATGAATCGAATTCGCCCTCTAGCAAACAAGCTCTGATACCATTTAATTGTCACACCACGTTCTATTACCCAAAAATAATACGCAACAAATTGTGGAACCGAGGTGCAAACAATTATGGACATCAACATAGTTCTTTTATTCATCCTCCTTTAATTAAGGAGGGCACAAGTACAAAGGTACATTAATATAACTACACGAGTACGCAACATAAATACATCTACAAACACCTACACACCTAGATCTAAATATACGTGCTTCCTTTGCACGTAGCACCGATGGCTCTCGCTCTATCATGCAACGTCTAAGAGCCTGAGGAAAATATCAACGGGGTGAGCTCAACAGCTCAGTGGATCTAGAAAAGTAAACGCAACATTTATAGAAGATAAATACAGAAGTACATAGAATAACGAATTTCAATTCACGTCAAACAATACAATCATCAAATGCAGCAACATCCTCCGTACCAACGTACGTGTGCTTTATAAATCAAATAGCAACTATGGAGTGACCGTGGGCCTTGTGCCTAGTATCATCATGTGATGGTTCCCCTTTGAAATCATGGGACCGAGTGCAGTGCAGCTCCAGGCCTTGCAAGCAAAAGTGCTCAAGCACATCATGAGGGTTCTAATGGTTTGTCACAAAGACAAGCAACCACCCTCATCATTAGTATGCCATATGCATGAGGTAATGTAGCATGGTATCATGTATATAAATGATGCAATTCCATGCTTATCATAAAGTAAAAGAATACGCAAACCTATGCCTCTATCCCCACCTCGCGAATCTTGTCCCCGCTTCGCAAGAACGTACGACGTTTATCTTTGTAGCCATTCTACGAGCATTGTGCCCATAGCTTCCCTCTATCCTAAATCGGACAACACTTCGGCACATCGTTGGATCTTGCAGTTCGTTGACCGCATCTCGGTGAATCGTGGGTCTCCAGGTGCCGCAGATAGCATCTTGGTGCATTATTAGACTTTAAGCGCCACAGACAACATTTCAGAGCATCATTCATATTGGCGCCCCATTGGATTCTTAAGAAGCGCGAACAGCGTTTCGGCGTAACGTTGGGTTTCAAATGAGGCGAACAGCATCTCGACGCTCCAAACATCACGGGGTAAAGTCTCGACATTTTTGAAGGTTTGAGAGGCGTAAAAAATGGTTTGGAGGAGGGAGAACCCCCCTCCTATTTATAAAAAAAAGTCCTGGAACTTGCCAAGGCACGTACCTGGGCACGTGCCTGTGTATTTGGGCACTTTTTTGGGGTTTTCGGGCACTTCATTGGGCATAAATCGAGGAACCACCATCCTCAGTTTTCGTTCCATGTTGAGTACAATGTTAATGCGAACACTGTTGTTTTATGTCATTTATGATGTATTATCTAGTTGTTTCAATTTCTGGGGTGTTATAATAGCAATGAAACGCACAACTTATGGAGCTTGTGGCGGAGTTGCAATGAGAAAAACATAGGCTTCAACCAGTGATAACCCAAGATGTCTATGCTAACGGTGTAGATGCTTTGGTGGAAACAAATATAGTGGAGACTGAAGTATCAATAGAAGGTCTCAATAAAAAGCCAAAAGAGAAGAAAAGATATATGAAAGTTATGAAAACTTTTAGGAAAAGAAATTCTCCTATCTTAACTAGTAGTCTGATATTAGGGGTGGTAGAGGATTGACTACTCGGAGTGGAGAATGTCTTAGAGGATAAGTAAGTCTCTAAAAAAGATAAAGTAAGTTAGCTAGGTTTAAGCTAACTAATGATGAGTGATGGTAGAAAATTATGCTGAGAACTCATGGGATTATTAAGGCATTGGATTAATTTAAGAAGCTAGTTTATGAAGGCTTCTATTATCAAGCTGAAATAGATTGAAGGCATGAGAATTCTATTCTGGTAAAGTGCAGTGACATGTGTTACGTGCGAACCGCAAGCGTACGGTGTCAAGTTATAATATAGAACTGATGAGATATCGGGTTGTCGTCCTCTAAGATTGACACTCACACTAAATATCATTTCACTAACCCTAACTTTGTTTAGAAAATCAGTTTCAAGTGATTAAGTGAAATAAATAAACTATTAAATAATTAGAAAGTAAACTAAAGCAATGCAATAGAAATATATAGAAAATCAGAAATATAATAGTCTAGAGGTTCAATCTCTCCTCACTGTCAACTATGCATGAATATGGGATTATCATCAACTCAATTTCCTTGTTTATAAGTCGAAAACCCTAACGTTACTAACCCCCTCTCTCGAGCACCTGTTAGAACATGCTATTAAAATTCTAGATTTAACTCTTTCGATGAAAACCCAAAACCCTAATAACTCATTAAGATCTATGGTTCTCTTTAATGACTTCAAGGTATATTTTGATCTCCTCTCAGTCTCAAGATCACCCAAGTTATATCTACCTTGTTCCAACCCAAAATACCCCCTCTCGGGCACCTATTTCAAGTCTAGAATCATTTAATCTATGATCAAGGGATTAAAATCATTACACCCAGAAAAATATAAATAAACTGGAAACTTTATTGACAATAATCAAAACAATAAAACCTAAAGCATAGTACCGAGTTTGGATTGATCAACACCTCTAGATAGAGGATTTAGTTCAGGAATAAAGACATTAAAGCATGAAATAATATGATGCACATGAATCTAAAACAAGAAAAACCAAGTAAAAGGAAGGGAAAGTGTTGAAGATTCTTCAATGATCTTCAATCTTGCTCTTCTCCACTTCAAACCCTAGCCGTCTTCCTTTTTCATCACAATATTTTCTCCTATATCTTTCATCATCTTTTCATCTTCATAATTTTTTATTTATAATCACGAGTCCATAGAAATAAACCGCATCCAATTCGGAGTTGAATTGAGGAAATTATGACCAAAATACGAAAATTAGAAAGTTTCTAAAAAACTGTCGAACCCAGCGGCGTGGTGCCCACTTGTTGTCTCGTTCCACCACCAGAACCAGTACTTGGGCTCCGTGGCGCCCACTTGCTGGTTTGTGGACTTAGCCAAATTTCTATCTTTTTTGCCTTGGTATGCACATGTGTCTTCAAGCCAACTTCATGCAACTTGTTTCCAACTTCCAAGTCCATTTTAGGTTCATCAAAAAACTTTCAAAACAACCCAAAACAACTGAGTATCATGCTTTAATATACTCATGAACCAACCTATAAAAATCCAAATAGAAATAATGCAAAAACACCGAAACTTGACAAAACTATCAAATAACCTAATTTATGATAAACTAACCTAATATATGAACTAAATACCATAAAATATACCTAAAACATGCCCCAAAACATATACTAAATACCAACTTATCAACATGCCTATCCATGAGTACGAGCATGAGTTAAATAGCTTGGTATTAGTTTATTTTTGAAATGGTACTTATTGATACTCTGAGAATGACAAGGATCTGGAATAAATTATGGGATCCCAGACGGCAGGTCTGATAATTGTTGGGCTATAAATATATGCTCAGGTTGTCAGGCAGACTTCAGATTATAAATCAGCCAAAGCTGCAATGAGATTGTTAACGCCACCAATATTTGTGATATTGTTTGTATTACCGTTTAAAGCAGAGTCATCAACACCATTTCTAGGTAAAAGCAAAAATAGGTGACGTAAGAAATATTGGGGGCGACAATATGAAACCTAAGATAAGTGAGACATCATGTAAGGTTGAGATTTTGGCAGTATTAGTGACTCTAATTTTGTTAGTACCTGACCCAATGATAATGGGTAGAAGAGAAGTGATTTCAAGGAATTCTATAAACTAGAATTGGTTTCCAGTATCAGAAAATGAGTTAAGTGCACCTCAACCTTTGATTGTCTATTATTGACATGGTTTAAAGGGACACAAGATGAGTTAGTGTCCAGTTAGTCGACATAGAATACCCTAGTAGTTTGGATTAGCGTTATTCCACCTGATTTTAGAGAAAAAGTTAAGAAAATTTCAAGACCAGATCCAAAGACCAATAAGACATTGATAGCAGGTGTGATCAGCATTTTTTCATTGTGTATATTCTGATTAATGGTTGAATCTACCGGGTCTTTTATCTTTGGTAATATGGTAGACAGGTTGTGTTTATCTTCTGGTAAGACTAATATATCATTGATTGTGAATACGTCTATAGGAGAAAGAGTTTACCTTAATATGGTCAATAACCATTATGCGATAAATATGAGGGTCATGAGGTAATTATGGACTTTAGAATATGAATTTTTTTGGAATTGGATGCTTTATTGAGTATGATTGGTTAGCCGCCTCTCATGCCAGGTGGAGTATCTCTCCAAAAAGAAGTAATATTCTAAAAAAAAAAAAAAAATCCTCATTTTGAGTATCGAGGATGGATTACCTTAGAATCTTCTATCTGAAATAAGATAGTTACTAATGAGGAGATGGAGAATATGGGTAGTACAAATCCATTTAGAGTAAGGGAAAAAGGCAGTCAGTTGATTGAAATTCCTGTGGTGAGCAAGTACGCTGATGTGTTATTTGATGATTCATCAAGATTACCACCTAGACAGGAGATAGATAGCATATAAAACTGATGTCAGCATAATACTTATCTCCATTCCATCATACAAAGAATACTTGAGAAATTGTAAGAATTTAAGGTGTAGTTAAATGTGTTAATGGAAAGAGATTTATTATTTTCAATATGTCATTGTAGAGGGAATTGGAGATAATGTAAAAATGACATATGGTAGAATATGTTTGAATATAAACTATTGTTAAGTGAGATGGATAACAGTAAGGAAATAATGTCCTCTACCCATGGATAGATGATTAAATTGATTAACTAATGGAGCCAAATTTTTCTTTGAGGTCACGTAGTGATCTAGGCACCATTAGTTGAGAATTTGAGGAGAGGATTTAATGCGGACTATTTTAAGACGAGATATGGATATTATGAAATTTTAGTAACCTTGATTAATGTGTCAATTATGTTTATAGGATTGATGTAGTGGGTGTATGAACCATATCTTGGTCATTATATAGCCTTCAATGAATATATACTCATTTGCTCCAAGAGACTAGAGGAGCATGAATAGCACCTCAGGATTATGTTGCAACCACTGAGAGAACACCGATTTAGTATCAAGCTCGGTGAATGTGAGTCTTGGACAATTGAGATGGAAATTTTTGGATCAAGTGGTTAGACTAAATAGTATCTTTAAGGGTATCGTAATGGTCACGGTGATCATAGAATTGTTACCACTGATTTTTGTAATAGAAATCAGACGTTCTCTGGATTTAGCTGACTATTATGGAAAGTAAGTGGCAGAATTCTTAAAGCTAGCTACTCCACTCAATTTATTCATTAAGCTAAACCAGAAGAATGTTTTATATATGTGAACAGTTGTATGAGAGGAAGCTTTCACAGATTTGAAAATAAAGAACTGACTACTGTACCAGTATTAGTATTTCTAGAACTTGGGAATTTAATTTTGATTTGTATAAATATATCACATACAGGTTCTGATCATGTACTGATACAGAAGGATAGAGTGGTTATTTATGCATCTAGATAGTGATGGTGCATGAAAATAACTATCTTGTGCATGATTTGGAATTGATTACAGTAGTGTTTATTTAGAAAGGTGGAAGCACTACCTCTACAGTTAAAGGTTCGCACTAGTTTCAGATTTGAAAGAGTCTGGAATGATTATTAATCAGAAAGAAATTGGATATGAGTTAATAAACGTGTCCAGAACTTCCGAAAGATTATGACTTCATATGGGAGTATTATCCTGGGAGAGGCCAGTGTCATCACTGAGGCATTGAGCAGGAAATAGGTTGAGACTGGAGTGATAACTACCAGTTAGCCATTAATGGAGGTTATTTGTGAGTAAGAGTTACAATTATGAGTATACTCTCCATTTCTCCATATGATGATATTTATGATCAAATGCATGTTCAGTCAAATGATACTCATATTCAAAGAGTTAAAAATTTATAATGATATAATTCCAGTATCGGTATGAATGATTCTGGAATTGGCATTGTGAATTGTGCTAAATGAATATGGGATTCAGATGGTGTCTTACGGGTTATGGGTAGATATGATACCATCTAGATGACCATTGACGGACTGATAAGTCTTTGTATTCTTCCAATGAAAACCAAAATTCTATTGATAGATTGAGCAAATTGTATATGTATGAGATTTGGAGATTTTATGGGGATGCCCAAATATTTGTTATGTTGGATTAAGATCCGAAGATTATGCCGAGCCCTAATAGATGATGCTGACTTGATTTGGGACCCATCTCCATCTCAATGTGGTATTTTATTCTCAGACTGGTTGACAAACTGAGAGAGAGATCTTAATGCTTGCGAGCATGCTCGGATTTGGTGTATTTGAATTTTGGTGCAAGTTGGAATGAAATTTTATTCGTGTAAACTTGTATGTACAAATAGCTATCAGGATAGCATAAAGATGGCACCCTGAAGGCTTTATGATAAGCTTGGTAAATCTCCAACTTGTGGATTTGAAAGTATGGAGTTATGTTATTGGTGCTAGAGGTTATTATTAAACACACAGAGTTGGTATATAGGCCTTAGAAAATGTTGTGGTTAACCTAGTTTTGTTAAGGGTCTCACCACAGAAAAGCCAGAAGAGATTTGGGGTGAAAGGAAAGCTTGCACCGCGATTTGAGGACCATTTGAGATCTTTGAGAGGACAGGTCCATTGGCTTACCGAATTTCTTTATTGTCACAGTTGGCTGGTGTTCATGATGTTTTCCATGTATTGATGTTGAGGAAATATCATCCAGATTTCACATCTTGGATACAACTATAAGTTGGGGAGGACACCATGTATTTAGAAGAGTCAATTCAGATTGTAGCCAGAAGAGTTTAGAAACTCGGAAGCAAGTAAACCCCACTGGTTAAGATTAAATAGAAAATTTCTTGATGAAAAGGAGCAAACTTGGGAGCGAAAGAATTGAATGCGGGAGCAGTTTTCTAGATTTGTGTACCACTTGAGGAATATTCCTTGGTTCTAAATTTTGAGGACGAAATTCCTTAAGTTGGGGAGATTGTAACACCCCGTACATTTAAGTCAAACATATGCGTTGACTTATACATATTGTAAGACATATTTATACGCATATACTTATGTATATGGGCATAGAATGATGAAAATATTGTTATCTCAAGGAACCCTATGATGCAAGTGTTTTGATGATTCCAAACTCCTCACCTTATTCATCTAATGATCTTGTTTAAGCGTTTCATCAACATCAAAAGATCAAGATCAATCAGCACTGAAATCATGAAAGATAGAGCAATATGGATCAAGTCTCAAGAGGATTAAGTATTTTGAATGTAGAACTTTTACTCAAAAGTCCTTAGCAAATTTTGATTATCATTTGCATGACCATCAATGTTTTTCCCAACAAGAAAATGGTTTTCAATCGATTTATCTTTGAAGGATTTTTTGATTAGTTTTGTTGAATTTTTTCAATGATCAGTTTGATTCAAATCTATCATGTTTTGATCGAGTTTTTATCAAGGTATTAATCTCAAAAGAACTCAGTTTTCTCAGTGTTCCATCAGGACACTGAAAACGTATGGTTAGGTTATGTCAGGACGCTACTTGTGTAGGAGCGCCCTCACAGAACTGGCCTGACGATGTATCAAGATGGTAACTATGCATTAGCAGACTCACGCGTTTCTAGGTTTTTAAAAGTGTCAAGCATGTCAGGACGCTACTAGTGTATTAGCGCCCTCATTGTCTTCTGGGTTTAATATGTTTTGTTGAGCTTTAGGACGTTGATGCACCATCAGGGCTGTCACACCATGCGGATGTGATGAGTACCCCCGCAAGGCATACTCCAGCCATTATGGACCCATAATATTGTCCCATCTAGTCGATCTCGCAACCCCAAAGGGCCCTACAACCGCAGCCTAGATCATTTGTCCACACTGTTCGAACAGTGTGGACAAATGATCTAGGCTGCGGTTGTAGGGCCCTTTGGGGTTGCGAGATCGACTAGATGGGACAATATTATGGGTCCATAATGGCTGGAGTATGCCTTACGGGGGTACTCATCACATCCGCGTGGTGTGACAAGGGCGCTCAAAGAAAAAAGGCAGCTAAACTCACGTTTTTTATGCAGTGTGCATCAGGACTCTCATGTTCCATCAAGACACTCAAGCACTACTGTCAAAAACCTAAAAAAATAACTGACAAACCTGCTAGCTGACATTTCATATACATGAATTACTTTAACTTAGACTTCCTTATTCATGTATACAGAATTAAACCAGAATATTTTCATAAATTAAGATTACCATTTTAGTGAAAGATTATAGTCGTTTTGACTAAATGTTCAAATTCAAATTTCAAACCTAAGTGTGTAACAACTTTAATAATAAGTCTATAAATATGTTATTTTCAACTCAGTAAAACACACAAAAAGAATCACTGTGTCAAAACTTCTGAAAGTTAGTCAAATCTTGAAAGAGTTATTTAGTATCAAAAGTATTTTAAAATCACTCTCTATTCAAAAGATTTTCATTGTGCTTATACTTTATCATTCTGAAAATATGTTTGAAAAGAAATCTTTGAACTGTTTTACTCAAATTTTTCAGCACGTTTAAATCTCATATTATTCATTGTTGTATGAGGAATTTAAGTGAAAGTTCATATGATATAGCTCGGCTTTAATATTGTATCTTTGTAACTGTATCGAGCTTTGTAACTGCAGTTACACCAACTGCAAAAAAAATTGTTTACTCTTGAGTTAGGAAAGTAGTTTACTCCTACCCGTGAAAATGAGTGTTTAAGTAGTTCTTTAGCCTGAAAGTCGAGAAGCTTAGGTGGTTTTGTAGCCTGAAAGTCGAGAAGCTTAGGTACTTCTCTAGCCTGTAAATTAAGAAGTTGTAGGTTTATCCTTCACCTGAAAAAGGATAGGTTTGCCTTGAACCTTTAAAAGGGCATTTGTAATGGTTTGGTTCTCACCCATAAGAGAATCAGTTAGTGGACTTTGGAAAATCCTAACTGAGAAGATTAGGTAGTGGACGTAGGCATATAGCTGAACTACTATAAATTGCTTGTGTTCTTTCATCTATTTTTTGCTTACTATTTGCCATTGTATTGTATTTTAATTTGTCTATTGAGTTCAATTCACCCCCTCCCTTCTTGGACACACCTGGGCCAACAAATACATGTATTGTAGGGTTGTTGGTGCCTTAGGGGTTAGTTGTGTCATGCCCAACACTTAGTGAAATTTGCACTCTGGAACATAGGAAGCGCATTCCTAAGGGAGAAGTGCGCTTCAATGGTGGATTCCAGAGAGCATGATTATTTGGATTTTTGGAAGAAGCGCTCTTCTCATGGAGAAGCGCATTTCAGCAATGAATTCCAAATAGCATAGTTTTTTGAAATTTTGCTGATAGTTACATATTTAGATAGGATTTATATAATGTTTTAGGACATTTCATACATTATTGTCATTTGTTTATGTTAGTTTTAATGCATTTGATAGTTTAGGAATAAATTGGTTTTCATGCATTATTTTAGTTCAATAAGTTATAATTTGATTCATTATATGTTTGAGTGTGTTTTTAATTTGATTTGTTTTGCTTTTTAGGTATTTAGATGTGTTAGTCATGGTTTTGGATAATGAAAACTTGTTCTAGAAGTTGCCAAGAAGAAGCATGAAGAACCCAAGTCAGAAAGGAGGCAAAAATTGGCTAAGTCCACAAAATAGCACAAATTTCAACATTCTGGACTCCGCTGCGCCATGGTGGTGAACAAAAAAAGGATTTCAGCGTTCTGGGGGCCGCGGTACCGTCACTGTTCACGAAATAGTGTTTTTAGCAATTTTTACACACTTTCTAATTCAGATTTTGGACGACTTTGGGGCTTATAATATATCAAAATTTAGGGTTTTTCGAGCGAAAGACATTGGGAAAGAAAAGGGAGACGGCTGGAGCGAAGTGGAGAAGAGATCGACATTGAAGACCATTGAAAATCTCTATAACACTCTAGTTTGCTTTCGTTTGTCCAGATTCATGTTTAAACCATTATTGATTGTATTCATATCTTTAGTTATGAACTAAACCTCGTTTCTAAAGGTGTAAATTGATCCAAACTTGAGATTATGTCTAAGATTTTATTGTTATTTATTCTTAATGAAAGTTCTTAGTTTATTTATACTTTTTTAAGCGTAATGTTTTTGATCCCCTGATCAAGGATTGACTGATCATAGACTCAAGGTAGATGCTTCACAAGAGGGTACCTTGGGTTGGAATATGGAGAGTATAGCCTAGGTTTTCGTGAGACTCACGAGGAGATCGAGACCCTTTGAAGTCGTTAGGAGGAAATCGTAGAACTTAGTGAGTTGTTGTTGTCTTCGATTTTCATCGAAAGAGTTAAACCAAAGCAACAAGAATATGCTCTAACCAATGCTTCAAAAGAGGGGATTAGAAAGGTTAGGATTTCTGATTTATAGGCTAAGGGCTGGATTTAATAATAATATATTTATATAGACATAGTTGAGAGTGAGGTAACATCGAACCTCTAGACATCACTGTTTTCCTATCCGATTTACATTGCTTGTTAGTTAGTATTTAATTACTTTAATTGCTACTTTAATCAGTCCATCATTCGATTTTGATTTCTAGATAAAATTAGGGTTAAAACACGATAGATAGTGTAGTAGATATCCTTGAGGACGATACCCGATTTTTCATCAGAATATATTATAACTTGGCAACCGTTCACTTGCGGTTTGCACGCAACATTTGCAAGAAGCGCGCTCCTTGAGGAGAAACGCGTTTCTCAAGCGATAGTAGGGGCAAATTATTTTCTGGGCAATGTAAGAAACGCACTCCTGTAAGGAGAAGCACGTTTCTCCTTGCCAAATTACATTTTTTAAAGTGGACAGTGAGGTGGTTTAACAATTTAAAACTGCAATTTTTCGTTCATTTCAACTATTCTAAGCTGAAAAAAGAGGAGAAAGGAGGAGAGGAAGAACGAGAAGCAAGGGTTCGCGATTCTAAAGTAAGGATCGACCCTTTTTCGATAAAAACTTCAAATTTGTGTTCCTCTTTTTGAGTTGTCCTACATATGTGATTTTTGTAGATTTTCAACAGTTGAATTGGGAGATTGGGAAATGATGAATTAAGCTGAGAACTAGAGGTTTTCGTATGAATTTGATAGGTAAGTGAATCCTTGTTGAGATTATAGTTAATTGTTTGTAAATTGGTAGAGAAAAACATAATTTTATGTGTGCATGAGATACCCTGGATGTTGTAACAGGTGAGGTTTGGAATGTTCCAAATGGAGTGTAATCAAATTTGGATTGGTGATTTCAGTATGTTTTAGATAGGGATTATGATTAAAATAGGTTTACTTGTGATGTATACAGAAATTGGATTAAGGAAAGTAGCTGGATCTTTGCGTGATCGGCGGGGAAATTGATGAACAGCTTGTGTAGTGGTTGTAGGAGTTGTATTGGGTTGGTTTGGAAAGTATAGAAGTTGTATACACTGTGAGTATTTCTTTACTTTGGTCTTTTATATATGGTATTGTATGATAGAAATTGTGCTATTAATCATAAGCATGTATATGAATATGAAATGTTTTGAATTCATGAAAATATTTGACATTGAAGCATGTTTTAGACTTGCTAGAGCAAGTTAAAATATGAGATCATTTCTGAAAAATAGTTCGGTATGGGTATTGTGTAAACTCATGGACCGAGCGGCGGTTTCTGAATGGAATTGGGAAATAAATCCTAATTTGAAATGATCAATGTCAAAATTGGATAATAAGAGGTCTGAGTGTGGACCCCTTATAAATGCATAATAAGGGGTGAGTATCCGCTTAATTACCAGCACGAGGGATATGGAAATGTTTTCGCTGAAAATGTGCATGTTTTGAAAAATTAATGCATTGGAATTAGTTTATGAGCATGTATACATTGTTACATGTTGTAAATGCATTTCAAATTAGATTTCAATATGTTTGAATCACAAGTTTACATAAATGCATATAAAATACCATGTACAAGAAATATTCACTGAGCTTGTTATAGCTTACCCTATTATCCTCAAATATTTCAAGTAAAGGCAAAAAGGGAAAGGAAAGGTGAGAGAAGGGTATTTGATGCTTCCAATTCCTTGTATGTACATATGTTTTGAGGATTGGGAAACATATTATTTGAATATGTGACCTAGAGTGATGATATGTATGTTAGTTTCTAGTTTGGAAACTTGTGATGTGAGAATAAAAATGCGGTTTGTAAGTATTTAAGTGAATGAATGAATGTGAGTTTTGAAGTTTATGGTACGAATGAAAATGGGAATGAATAAATATATATTGTGAATGGTTGATTTTGTGAAAATCAGGTAGCTTTTGGACTTGTGATAATCAATGTTTTAAGAAAAGTTATGTCGAAATTTTTATGAAATTTGATGTGACTACAAAGGGAGAAGGCTGACAGAGTATCATGTATGTCATGGTATGGCATATATGGTATTTTGTATTGGTCGTGACGTCACTCATACGGAGTGAGTTGTGACACTTGCCATCATGGTTCTCATCATTCCCCCTCTCCTAAAAAGGATTCGTCCTCGAATCATCACCTGGGATCTCTTTTGCATAAAAGCTCACTTGTTTTCTCTCTTTCGTTTCGATTGAGCTCTTAATATTTTTCAATTGTTCACTCTTCTCTTTTGAAGCACTCTCTTTTTCCAACTGATGCTTTGTTTGTGTATCTCTCTCTTGTTTTAACCTCAGTTGATCTTCATAAACTTGCTTAGGTGTTAAGGGTACAAGAGTTATAGGTCAGTCTTCCATTACAAAAGTGTACCTATTCTTGAAACCATCATGCATCACACGCCTATCATAAAGCCAAGGTCTTCCCAACAAAATGTGTCCAGCATGCATAGGTACTACATCACATAAAACCTCATCATGGTACCGTTCAATAGAGAATGAAATAAGCACTTGCTTAGTTACCTTGACTTCTCCACAATCATTCAACCATTGGAGCTTGTGTGGACTTGGATGCTTTGAAGTAGGTAATTTTAGCTTTTCAACCAAAGAAGTGCTAGCAACGTTAGTACAACTACCACCATCAATGATCATGCTGCAACCTTATCATTGATTTGGCACCTTGTATGGAATATATTATCTCTTTGCACTTCACCATCCTCTTTCACATGCCCGTTTAAGACACGTCTTGCAACCATCATGTCATGACCCCCAATACATGATGTCATGACCGGCACGGAACCCCCGAGTATACCCTCCATCGATACACCCGGTGTCCCGTCAGCCTAATACAACACTAAACCCAATAAAACACAATCCTAATATAGCATCCATCTAAACATAATCAACAATGAATAAACATATTACATCTCCAAATTTACCAAAAATAAAAATTTCTTAAGTTCACAAAATATACAAAACCCAACACATCCCATCTATATGTTAAATATACATATACTAGGTGTTATCATGTACATAATATCAAAATACAAAAGAAAATGTACAACACCTACATCAATAAAAACCAAGGGATGCTCCGCAGTCAAGCCTTCCCTTTACCCTTCCTATTAGATCTTAAAATAAAAGGGTGAGGTGTGAGTTACAACAAACTCAGGGAATGTCATTTACAAGTGTCATTATACGTGAATTAATAAAAAATATGGCAAGATCATAAAAACATTTGAAGTATCATGGTGATGAATTAAGATTACATACATGCCAATATAATGCATCATGTCATAAACAAGACAATGCATATCATTTATAATCATGCACATGCAATCCTAACACCTCCTGAGCAAGGGCAATCAAAGGCCTGGTGCGCGACACACAGCGCCCGATCCGACACACAATACTCGTATTCTAATAGGATTTATGAGGTCGTGCAACGCGTAGGATTAGCCTAAGCTAACCTACCTATACACAAGTCATAAAACCCTCTGCCAGGTCCACAACTGGGGATCACCAGTAGACTTACGAGACTTCCCAAGGAAAATGTCAACTAGGAGACCCAACCAAATTGCTAACTCTATGAATTATGCTCAAATACATTTCATGGAACATTAAAACATGCATAACACTTATATGTATCAATTCAAATCAGTTTAAGTAATACAATGCCACATATAAAGAAATCCAAAAGTTAAAGAACACTCACACTTGATTGGCTAAGCTTAGCCAATCCAATTCCAATTCCAATCACCACAAGAAACACTAGGATGCCTCAAATCACCCCAAGCACCAAAGTCTCCAATTGACTATATGGGTTACTAGATCAATCACAAAACCTTGAAAAATAACATGGTTTACACAAAGTGAAAATCACCAATAAAGTGTGCCAAAAACCCATGTTTAAACCCAAATCAAAAGTCAATTAGATTCTAAATTTGTTATACACATGAACCAAATCTCATATTGCTCAATTCAACCAATTAATATCAATATAATCAAAAATTAACCCAATTGAATGTGATAGGTTGATCCCCATGATCCAACCACTAGAATACATGATATTCAATCACAATTAGGGTCAATTAGACTATTTATCAAGTCAATTTCATTAATTGACCAAGTCTAAGTCAAAATTCCCAATTTGGGCAAAAATCTCTACAATAGGCATAGAGCCAAATTGAACTAGGTCATTCAATTCTAACACATGTCCAACCATTGTAAACCTATAATTTCAGTCAATTTGGGTCCAATTAAACAATTCCCAAGTCAATTTAATCAATTGACTTGGTTTAGGTCAAAAGCCCTAATTTGAACAAATCCCCAAATTACATGGTAATTTCCCAAATTACATGGCCTAGACCAAAATTACACTACAATAAGGTATCCACTAATCAAAATCAGTAATTTGGAGTCCCATACATCCACAATTACCCATGCATTCATAAAAAATCACATGCAATTTGAATAGTAAACCCTAGGTCTAAAATTCTAGTTTAGGTCAAATCCATGAAACCCCACCAATTTCTTGTTAGAAATTGGGGGTTTTACCATTTATGGACTCCCCATACCATCTAGATACACATATCACAAAATCAAAGCCTAAGTCCAACATTGGTTTTCCACCACTCCCTTAAATTCCGGGATTCATACAAACCTTAGGTCAAAATTAAGCTTGCAAACACACATGAAAGAGATAGAAGGAAGAAAATGAAAAAGAATTTGATACCTTGGAGGGATTTTGGGCAAGAATCATCCAAACCTTAGCCTTTTCTCTATCTTTTCTCTTCTCCCCTTCTTTTCCTCTCCTCCAAGCTCCTTTCCCTCTCTTCAATGTGAAAAAATGAGCAAGTGAGCTAAAAAAAAAGAGTTGGTTGCTTTTATAGAAAAATTTTGGACCCACATGAAAAAAATACACTTAAATAAAAAGGAACAGTTTTTCTGCTGCGATTACTTGCACTTAGATAAATAATTTCTTGAAAACTACTTACCAACTTAACATCTTAACTGTACAAAGTTTTATGAGTCAGTTTCAAACATTCTGGTAAAATATCAGCTCAATCCAATGGTGAAATTGGAAGATCCAACCGTTTGATCAAAACTGCGCAAGAAAATCCGTAAATCCGTGAAACAAAGTTTGGAGTCTTATATCTCACAGTAGACAACTCTGATCAAGATCTTTACCGTTCATAATGAATAACTATCAGAGAAGAATAAGGTGAAAAACTTTCAGCTCAATCGAACCACGGATCTAGGAGATCAAGTTATTGATGTAATCTGTGACAGAAATTTCTTCCTCCATGGAGTGAGCTCCACTAGATCCAAAACACTATTTTTGACATGTTTCGACGTTGAACGGTCTCTGATGGTTCTGAAACTTCATGCGCACTCTCTATGACCTAAAATCATGCAAAGACACTCAAACCTACGCACGTCGACCTTCAAATACGCATATGTATACGCATACGGATACTCTATGGGTAAACTATGGGTCAAAATGACGTCATCTAAAGATACAGGTGCTACACATCAACTCGCCAGCCACTGGATACTCAACACCATCACTATAATCCTCCAAAGGTGGTATAGGATCATCATTTGACTCACTATCGGTCTCAATGTCACGATTATCTCTCAAAAGCATAGCACGTTGTTGGTCCAGTATAACCGTCCAAGAGGGGGGGTGAATTGGACTTAGCGGATTTTCGCGTTGCTTTTCAGTTGATTAAATAAACCAAATATAATGTGAAGTAGGTAACAAAAGAAATAAAGCAAATAAAGACAAGTTCAGGAAATAAATGTGAACACAGAGATTTAGAGTGGTTCGACTCCCCTCCAGTCTACGTCCACTAATCAACCGCATCGGTCAGGATTTCTCAATCCACTATTGGCTAGTCAACTTACGGGTGAGACTAGAAGTCGTTTACACTGAGCCTACACCAAGGCTTGGCTCAAGCCTATACACTAACCAACACTAGGGCTCGGTTAGGAAGCCACTCACACTCTAACCTACACTAGGGCTTATTTAGAAAGCCACAGTCTAGCCTACACCAGGGCTTGGCTAGAAAGCCACACTTGTAACCAACTTACTGGCATGGTTACATGCCTTACAATCATTAGTCAAATAATCCTAAAGTTCACACACGTCAACAATATATCAAGATTACAAAAGGATATAGAGAAGTGATCAAAATCACTCTCAAAAATGAAAGTTAACAATCTTGAATGAATCAACAAATACTATTCCAAGCATTATGATTTTAAATGATGCAAAGTGTTGAAATAGATATTTTTCTCAAATGCATTCAATTCAAATATATGCAATGTAAAACCGTGAATCGATTGTGCACTATCAATCAAGATATTGATTCTAAACAAATACAAGTTTAATGCACAAGAATCAATATACTACGATAATTAAGACTTGATGATTCTAAATGAATATATGTTTAAGAACACAAATCATACAAATCAAGTATTGATTAAAACTTTGATTTAAATAGGATAAGATATTAACACATGAATCGAAACCACATACAATCTATGAAACTACTAAACAACGTATTTTGATATGAAGAACAAGATAGGGTTTCACAAACTCAACTCAATACAAATCAGTTTAAAGATAACAATATAATAAAAAAATTGATTTGCATATACCAAAATCACAAGAATCAAGTTTAAAGAAATGTATACCCCACAAAGTAAGATTGAAGCACGAGATTCTTTTTGTGTGAAGTTGGTTGCTCAAAACACATTCAAGACTCAAACAAAGATGTAGAAATCACCAAAATCGTCTTGAACACTTGCACAAGAGAAACTTCAAAATTTCTCAAGGTTTAGAAAAGATGTGGAGAAATTTTTGGAAGCTTGGATCAAATGATCAAATGTGGTTGAGCTTTTGCTTGAAAGATATTTGAAATAGGCTTAGGAACATGTTTTGAACGAGTATAAACACTGTAGAAAAATCACACAAGTTCTCTTAAGTTTTGCAAAAGTTGTTCTTCAAATGAGCAAGTGTGGTATTTATAGATAAACACCACACGGAGGTACAGGAGCGCATTCCTCAAAGTAGGAGCGCGCTTCTGGTTTGAAATCTGAAAAGTTTCAGATTTTCTTCCACTGAAGGAGCACGTTCCTTATGTAAGGAGCTCATTCCTCAATGTGTCCGTTGGGCATAAGAATGGGTTCCTTCAACCAGAACTACTGACTCTTAAAAAAAAATTCACTTTTTTCTTTGGCAACAAGAGTGCGTTCCTTCTCCCTGATCAGAAAAATTCTGAGTCTTTGGAAATGCCACAGGAATGCGTTCCTCCTACAAGGAGCGCGTTCCTTAAACCCTGATAAAAAATTTTGAGTTTCGGAAAAAATGTACAAGAGCGAGTTCCTTCAAACAGGAACGCGTTCTTTCACTATGAAGCGATAGAAACTTGATTTTTGATCAAAATGGGTTTAGGACACTCAAAAACATAGTTTAACATCTTAAAAACATTTTGACACAATTGAGATATAATAATCAAAGTTAAACATGAATAATTTGATTGATCAAAACAACGATTAAAATAGTGATAACTTATGTACAACGGTAAAATCATGCAAAGTTGGTGAAAATAATGCACGTTGATAGCAGACAAATATATGCATGATGAGCAGTTGCATAATTATCAGACTAATCTGAATGCATGCATGATTAAACACGTAAAGAAGTGTAGGCATGAGAATTATAAACTATATGCATGAATCTTAAAAAGATGCAGATCATGTGTGGTTGGAACATGTAAATGTTAACTCTACAGCACTAAGATTCTAAAGATATACAACCATGAAGCTCTTGAATCTTCGAGTGGTGTTGTTTCTTCCACACGCTTTGACAATGCAGTTGAGTCCAATTGATATATCTAGTTAGCATTGAAACAACTACATCAAAGAGATTAGACAACATAGGTATGTTGTTTGTAATCATTAAAACAAAACCAGGTGAAAGCAGTTACATCAACACGCATTGGTTGGGACATTGAGATGTAATGTGACCTGTTCCAAAACATTTAAAATACTTGATATCCTTATGTCGGTTCGGTTTGGAGTCACTTTTACCCTCGCCTTAGCTGCCTTCAACACCTTGGCTCTTAGGTGCATTAGTCTTGGACTTGGAATTAACTTGGTCCTTTGTTTTGCTCCAATTCGATTTTCATGAGGATAAGGAATCTAAATTTCAACCATATCTTGCGGAACCCTTCCTTTTGAGAGACAGTTCCACCTTCACAACCATATGCACCATATCCTCCAACTCGATATAGTGTTGCAACTCCACCGCATTAGCAATATCACGGTTCAAGCCTTGCAAAAACCTGGCCATAGTTGCCTCTCTGTCCTCCTCACTGTTGGCTCAAATCATGGCCTCCATCTCCTTGTGGTAGTCTTCAACACTCTTGGATCCTTGCGTTAAGCTTAGCAGCCGATGGTATAAGTCCCTATAATAATGGGTAGGTATAAACCATTTTCTCATGATGGCTTTCATCTCCCCCCATGTGTCAATAGGCCTCTCATGATTCCTTTGCCTATTTAGAATAATCTGGTCCCACCAAATAATGGCATAATCAGTAAACTCTACAGCAACCAATTTGACCTTTTTCTCGTCAGAGTAGTTGTGGCAATAAAAAACAAACTCCACTTTCTTCTCCCACTCCAAGTATACATCAGGATCATTCTTTCCTTGGAAAGATGGAATCTTCAATTTGATGCTACCCCAGTCACAATCAACTTTGTCTCATCTACCACCTCTACCATGTAAGGGCCTATCCACGTTTACAATGGTGGCTTGGTCATCGTCATCCCAATAAGCTCCAATGAGGCCATCCTTATCCAAGGTAGCACGCCTATCATGTCGTCATGCATTTGGAGCCTCAAGTTGTTGTCTTTTTTGTAAATTGGCGATAGCATCGTCTTGCCTTTCCAATTGATCTCGAATTTCCCCAAAGATAAGGTTCATTCGCTCAAATTGTTGTTGCATTGCTTTGAGCATGAATGATGGATCTTCAGTCATCTCCTTAGCTACACTTTTATTTTTGTCTCGGGCCATGTTTATAACATGATTTAGAGCCAAGCTCTGATACCAACTGATGTAAGCCTCAAAGAGACGCAATGAAACCCACAATCGAATTTGAACAATTTAACCCAAGGTAAACTAAATCAGATTTTTGAATCAAACAAAAGAAAATCAAACCTTAACCCAATGTCTATGGAAGACAAGAAACAGAGGTATTAAGAAGGATATTGATGCCACCTTCGAGAAAGGGAGGAGAATGTGAGTGATAAGTCAAATTTGGAACGCCACAAAAAGAATATTCCTGATAAGTTCACAAAGTTCTCAAAGTTCTCAATAAGAACCAAAGAGAAGAAAATTTTCTCAAAATATTATTCAAAATTCTTAACTCCGTGGATATGTAATGGATCTCTCGAAGTTGCAATCTTGCCATCATGGTTCTCATCAAAGGCAGTGACAATAGTTGAACCTGGAACATTTTAATTTTCAAAGACACCACTTTAGCAATTGCACCAACTCCATGTTGGCATAAAGCTTGACTTTATTAAGGTGTCATCCTAGTGAGAAGATCGAACTATCTACATAGAACAAAGCAAGTAGCGCACTCAATGCACAAAACATTAAATAATGTATTTGTAAAATATATTTATAATGTTTATTTAAGTTATAAATATAAATTTACCATGAATTAATATTGAAATTAATAACACTATTTGTTAAAAAAATAGTTAATGTATGATAAATATTAATAATTATAATTAGATTAACTGCAAAACATAATTATAAACTAATTAATAAGAATTATAATAAATAATTAGATTAACTTAATAAGTCGTTGTTTTAAATAATTGGCTAGTTTAAATACTATTGAGTTTTGCTGATGTTAATGTTTATGGCACCATTTTTCAGAGACACCATTAAGGGGAAAAATAGGGGTGTCATCAGGTTTCGTTTGGGTCGGTTTAGTGATCAAATCAAAAACAAACTAAAAATTTGTCCAACCCGAACCAAACTAAACAGGAACAAAGTCAATTTGGTTGGGTTTGATTAATTGGTTTAGACCTTTTAATATATAACAATATTTTTTTTAAATCTAAAAATGATAATATAACAAAATTATAAATTTTACAAGTAAGAACTATATTTCTAATTATATAACAAGAATATATTAATATATTTAATATAAATTAACCTTGGTCGGTTCAATTTAAATTGATACGATTTTTAAATTCTCAATTCGCAATTAGAATCGAACATGTAAAAAATCGAACTGACCCAAACCGAATTCATTAGTTCAATTCAATTTGGCTTCGCTTTCATGATTTTGGCTAAATCATTGCCACTCTTAGGAAAAAAGTTTAAAAAAAATCAATAGAGAATTTTGAGAAGATACATGTGGGGAGAGACGGTAAAAACCCAAAAAACAAAAAGAAGCGCGTGAGGGAGTAGAGATGGACCGTGTAAGAGGGAGAGACCCAAGAAAAAAAACAAGACGCGAGGGAGAAAATTTTTTTTGAAAGAAAAAGAGGGGGAATACCCAACAAAAACAACTAGCACACTACATCTCGAACTCTCCTAGGCCAAGTAACCCCAGTTGCATCTTCCCTCAAAATATTGAATAACCCACGGGGAGGGGAAGACAGGATACACACTCCCCGATTGAACTTCAAAGCCTCAGTAGCCAAATAGTCTGCTGCTCTATTACCTTCTCTATAAATATGCTCAACTTGAACTATCCAATCTCTCTGAAGGAGTGTTCTACACTCATTTACCAAGTTGGAAAGGCTAAGCTGCGGCATACTGTTGCCTTTTAACCAACCAGCCACCATAGCCGAATCTGTTTCGAAAACTATAGAACGATGGCCCTCATCCCAAGCAAGACGGAGGCCATGAACAGCAGCCCATAATTCAGCTTCAGTTGCAGTACAAGACCCAATATTAGCCACAAACCCCCTCAACCACATACCACGATAATCACGGAGAAGACCGCCACCCCCTGCTCGCGATGAAGCTTTCTTAAGACATCCATCAGTATTAAGCTTAGTCCAACCATGGTTGGGAGCACACCAGCCTACCATCTTCACCCTCTCTATCAGTCCAGCACCATGGACCGCCACTTTGGCTCGAAAAGCATGAATAATTTCAGCCACTTTCCCTTTAAGCCAAGTCATGCTATACTCGAAGTGAAAACGAAGATTACGGGGTGTAATGTGTAGGTGCCTGCCACATGTCGAATTAATAAAGGGGTGTAATGTGTTTTATTAATTAATTTTGTTAATATCTACGATTTAAGAAGCGCTAGCTATGACTGTAAAGCTCAACATTATTAACGTATCGCCATCCCGAGAAAACTGAATTATCTACATAGAACAAGCATGTCGCCCGCGCAATACGCTTACATTTAATGTAGAATATTTATAACGTATTTGTAAAATATATTTATAATGTATACTTAAATTATATATATATAAGTTTACTATGAATTAGTATTGAAATAAATAATAATTAAAAATAATTAGTTAAAAATATGATAAATATTAATAATTATTATAAGATTAACTGTAAACTATAATTAAGAATTATAATAATTAATTAGATTAACTTAATAGTCGTTTTTAATAATTGGCTAATTTAAATATTACAAGTTTTCCTAGTATTAATATTTATGACACCATTTTTCAGAGCCATGGTCAAGGGTGAGAGACGGGAGATGTACCGTCTAAAGATGTGTGCGAGACGGGAGAGACCCCAGAAACATACGAGGGAGAAAATGTGGAGGTCAAAGGGGGGTGTAGCCACACGTCGGGGTGTAGCGAGTAAGGGTGACAATTTGTGTCACACTTTGATTTTCAAAGTTTAAATTTAAAATAATAAGAATAAATATCCACTCTTATCAAGAAAATAGCAAAAAAAAAATCGATGAGTGAATTATATTCATACTTTAAAATCTTTACACATGTAAAAATAAAATTAATAATATTATTTATATTCCAAATAAGGTTACAAGTTAAGATAGAAGAATACTCTTTCAATTTCTATGTTACGGACTATAGATTCTCATTACACAAATTGAATATTGAGTCATGAGGGTACTTGCCCTTATCCATCTATTATAGACACAACATTTTAAATATATTCGTCAAGTATGATTAACAAGTTCAAGTTCAAGGCATAAACATATAAAATAACCCATGAAATCTTTAACGACCATTATAATGTTCCAAAAGCATTAATTTCTAATACCACTCAGTTAATTGATATAATCAATTATTAAATAATTACTCAGTCCTACTATTATAACGCTACTCAAGCCACTAACTCACCCTTACTACTGAGAGACACGTCACGAACTTGCAACTCTATTCTTTCATGTACCTGCATGTAAAAAATAGGGATGAGCTTGAAAGCCCAGTGGGTCATCTAAACCATTCACAACATTTTATTATGATATATACACAAGAACATTACAAGCAAGTTTCACACATTAATTGTTGCAACATTTGATTGTTTGAGTTGAGAATTCCATCACGTTCCAAATCACGTACCTTTAGGGAATCAAACTCAAAGTTGCACTACCCAAATATTAAAAACTCGTTGGCGATATTCATCATGAATAACTGCCCCATAATAATCATAGTCATTGGCGATATTCATTAGAATAACTGCCCCAAAATAATAATTGACGATATTCCTTAGAATAACTGCCTCATATGTGTAATTTTTATCTTAATTGTGTTCTATAGTGATGTCACACCATACATACAACATAAGTACGATATTACATTCACAAGATATGTTCAAACTCCACTACTCATGGTATCATGTCACAATGCCAAATATAATAGTATTTACGCATGAACTTTACTATGTCAATATTCTCAAGTCATGTGTGTCATTATAAGGCATTATAATTTACACATGAATCTCAGTTACCACATGAATTGCATGCATCCAATTATCATCTGATCATAACAACAAGTCATGCTGACACACATATCATCATAGTCAACAATCACAACATGATATATATAAAATCATGTAAGATAAGTATGTATGAGCAATCTAATAATACTATAGACCTAATTAATTAAACGTTCCTATCTATATATCAAAATAAAACATTGTAAAGGCATAGAATCTTCCCACCTGATACGCACGCAGTTCGTTGTTGTCAAAATTCTTGTTGCGTAACGTACGTCTTCAACCTATTAATATGTATTACATTTGAATTAGTCACACGTACCTACCCAAATATATATATTACTCATATAAGTAAGATATATGTATATACATACGTATATAACTGCTATAATATATATATTATAATCATCTGTATATAAATTCTTTGGGTAACAATAAGATGTATGTATATATATACTGTTATAATATATATATATATATATATATATATATATATATATAATTTGTATAGCAAAGAAGTGCCACCACTCTGTTTATACAATATATATATATATATATCTACTACTATAATATATATAATATGTATAACAAAGAAGTGGTTGGCGGTGGTGGGTTTTACTATATATATATATATATATATATATATATATATATATATATATATATATATATATATATATTCATGTGATATATGCATGTTGGTGGTGTGTGATGGTAGTAGATAACACACTATCATGCATTTGTTGGTCATGGTCACAACAGTTGTTGTTGTCTCCCTTAATGCCGTAAAAAATATGAAAGAAGAGAAATAATCTGAAAAAAAAAAAAAGGGGCGGTGAGGTGAGGAACCACACACATGGCACTCATAGGTAACCCATGTCCATGAGAATGCTGAGAAGAACATGTGGTGCATCACTACACTGACGTTGTCGGTACAACATTCCATCAAAACACGAAAAAGAGATGCGACAAGTAGAGGAGGAAAGAAAAGGAAGTGTAAAACTTACTTTTGTAGTTGCAGGATTTTCAGTTGCAAGGGCTACGGATCTCCAAAGGGGAAGAATGAGCTTAGGTGGAATAGTATAAGAGGAGAAAAAGTGATGTTGGATTGCATATGAAGGTTTTATATGCTTAGGGTTTTATGAATGTCTTTGGTGTATATTAGCAATAGCTTAAAAGAAGGCAAATTAAAATATATGGAAAAGATTTGAGTTGCCTTTATAAGGTTGTTTAAGAAAATATGTCAATCTTTAAATTAAAGTCATGATTAGCGTGAAGAAAGGAGCGACAGATTAATATAAGAATTCATGCAAGTTATATATAAATATATTTATTTAAGTTGTTGTTTGTGAATATCACGAATTGAATTGCATATGGAATTGAAGGAATTATATATAATAAGAATAATATTCATCCCATAATGTGGGTGAAGCTTTAATAAAAGAAAGTGTCTTTTATGTGATAAGAATAATCATCCCGTTATGGCAAAGATAATCGTGTTATAATGTGGGTGAAGCTTCAATAAAAGAATGTATCTTAATATACTATAATGACTGTCCATGTAATTGTAATAGCATCCAAATCAGGAAGGAAATTAAAAGTAATATAAGGAAAGACGTGACATTACGTAATATAAAGTAATATAAGGAGAGATCTAATTGGGATTGGTATGCCACATTATGTATTTAGGCATTATGAGAGAGAAGTGAATGTTAGCAAAAGAGAAAGGAAATAAAAGAAATATTAACAAAAAATAGTGAAAGGAAAGAGAGATTAACAGAAAATAATGAAAGGAAAGAATGGTGACGTGTTCATGCATGCAACCCATCTATATGTCAGGTATGCGTGCACGTGTATGTGTATCCCCTCTCACTTTGACTCCGAAATTTGTGACTAAGTTCCTAGAGGATTTTGACGTCCTAAACTCATTCGTGAAGTTCGAAATGTACGAGTCCATCTCAATTAAATGTACAAAATTACGAAAAAGCCCCTAAGTTTAAAATTACGTAAATACCCTTGAAAATTTTGAGGTATTACAATTTGGCTCAAAATACATAAGCCAAGTTAAGTCCTGTCTTAATTCTCTTATTAAAGAGATATTTTATGTTTTTTATCAAAAAAGAATTTTAGTATTATTTTATTTATAATAAAATATTAAAAAAATAAATTAAACATTAAAAAATAAATTAAATGTTTCTTAAATATTATATTATTATAATTATATAAACAATTTAATTAATTATTTATTTATTTATTATTCATGTTGCAATAATAAAAGTAGTTAAAATAAATAAGTTAATTTTTAAAGATTATAATATTATCTTTGTTATTGAGATAAGTAATTTACAATTATTTTATTTTTTTGAATAAACAAGTTCTATTTTAAATAATAAAAATTATCCTTGTTATTAATAATTAAATTATAATTAAAATTTTATTTTTTTAAAATAGTTTAAACATATACTTATTACTATTTTTATTTTTGAACTTTCAACTCTTCGCCCATTTATTCACAAAATAATGTAAAAATATAAAATATATATTTATTGCTCATAAAATAAATGCTACTAATCAATAAACAAAAAATATAATTATTAATGATGATAAAGTTGGTTGGCATGCAATGCTATCTCTAATAATGAACATCTTTACATTATTTGTTTGAGCATTAGTTGCTAAATTGCTCTCTTGAAACACAACATTTGGCAACAAATACCCCAACCTTTTATTTTAGTTTTGCTTTAAAAGTATAGTGTTTGATAACCAACATTCTTATCTATTACTACAAAGGCATTTGATGTCTTTTAAAAAAATGAATTTATTTTTTGATCATATTATTTATTTGCTCACAATTATTTCTTGCACTATAATTATTTTAAATAAATAAATTATCTCTTAAATATTCTAAAAAGAAACTTATCATTACTTACAAGAAATATATTTGTATTCTTTACAAAATAAAAAGATTTTAATGTTTAATTGATCATCGATTAGGAGTAACTTTAATTGAAAATAATTGTAAATAAAAATTAAAATACAATTTATTTATTTATTTTGGTTTCAGCACCCAAGTCAAACAAAACAAAAAACAAAAAAAATACAATTTTGTTATTCTATTTAAAACACAATGAATTAACCAAAACATCACTTATAACCTTAATTAGGAAAAGACTCTTGAGACTCTTACTAGACATGATTAGTTATAGCCCATTAAATAAAACAAATTGCAGATGCAATAGTTTTTTTTTTTTAAAAGATGAAATTAACTATAAATAAAAATTAAAGTAAAAATAATTAATTAATATTAACCCATAAAAAAAAGATGAAAGATTTAATCTAAAAAAAAAGGTTCAAATATAATCCTATTAATATATGAACCGAGCCTTTGAATCGGACTTGCGAACCTACAAGTTAACTCTGTAGGGCCGATTTATGAGTTGGATTAAACATATTAAAATAAACGTTTTGGTACTTCGAGATTTATATTTATAATAAATTAAAATACATAAATTATAAATTAAAAAGAATACCATTTACAATGTTAAAAAGAATTCTAACTGTACAATTTGTGATTATAATATTAAATATCTTATTAAAAAATTAAATAAAAATTTAATTTTTTACCAATTTTTTAAAATATAAAAATAAATTTTAAATTATAAAATAAACTTCTGAATCGGGTCTATAGTCAAGCCGACTTTTGAGTCTACGAGCTAAACTTTTAGGTCGAGCAGAGTTTAAATAGATTGACTCGGACCCACTCAACAAAAATATTAAATTGACGCATAAATTAATCGAACTCGAACTTAGGCAGCGCAAGCAAGTCGAAGTCAAGCCCCATCACCAGCCATATTACAGTAGTGCGTTAAGCTTGCAGGACAATGACATGAAGATTCCCTTCCTCTCATTTGGAAAGACTAATTGAAACAAAACAGAAGAAAATCCAAATATATAGCGTAACAGATTGTCGTAGTATACGAGTGGATGAGGCGATGCCTTCAAATGTAATTACTATACCTCATCACTGTGCAGTTCCCATTTTCTCTTATCAACCTTCTTTATAATTTCCTTGTTGCCATATGATAGAGACCTTAAATTTGGTTAATGAAATTGGTCCATTTATAATATAATCACCCCAAGCCCTCCAGAGATGATCATAATTAAGCTTAAATAATATGGACAAGAAAAAAGAAACAATTTGATTCCCTTACTTAACACTCAACTGCATCCATATTATATATAGTACCTTCTACCTATATTTTATTTTCATTCAAAACCTGTATCTTTACAACATCAAAACTATAAAATACCGGAAAAGATACAACCATATACATATATAGTAAAGTTTGGAAAATCCCATTTTCTAAATCTCCCTCTTTTGATTCTCTAGAAAATCTCTATATGATCTTTACATAGCCATACATTAAATTCTGCATTCTACACTTCCTTTTTTGTTTGCAAAAAGATTTACTTTTCGATTTCCAATATCAAAAGCAATCAAATTCCTACCATATATATAAATCTCTAAAATTAATAAATTTCCTCCACAGCTATATATTGCTATTCCAACTGGCTTCAACACTCTTAGCAAACCTTTAATCTCTCTCGCCTCTCATCTCGCTTCATCTCCATCATTATCATGGGTTCCTCTTGTTTTCAAAACTGCTTCTCTCGTATTCTCTTGCTGCTGATGATTTCACTTGTCTATCTTATGCAAGAGAATCATGCTTACGTAGTGAGTAAATTAATAGAAAGTAGTAGTAGTGGGTGTGATGTTTTTGATGGAAATTGGATCTTTGATTCCTCCTATCCTTTTTACAATGCTTCTGCTGCGTGCCCATTCATTGAAAAGGAGTTCGACTGCTTGCGAAACGGTCGACCTGACACCGTCTATCTCAAGTACAGATGGAAGCCCAATAATTGTGAATTGCCGAGGTACGCCACTTTTGCCCTTTTCTCAATGTATAGCTAAATTAATGTTGCATTTTCTTATATTTATTTTATATTGCATAAACATTTCATTTGCAATTTCTTTTAAAGAGTAAAAGGGTCGTATTGTGTTCTAAACCAATGAAAACCACAAAGTAATTTAGGCTAATTTGGAATGTAATTTACATGCAGTTTTCTATATATATATATAAACGTTTGATTAAGTGAATTCAGAAACCAATTACAGCCGCCCCTAGAAATAGTTAAAGACAGGTCACTGACAACAATAGTTATCTGTACATGATATCTATGTTGGTTTGTGTATCCACGTTAAGGCATTTAAAGAGATTACTATAGATGACCATGTTTTTTGTATGTAGATTATTATGTAGAGATGTCCTACATAGTGGCTTTTCAAAACTATTCCCAACCGCGCTAAAACAAAACAACTTGAGGAAAGGTAGAATTCTTTTGCCTAAGTTCATCGGTCTAAGTTTTAGCGCCATTTTTCCCTAAGAAAAAAAAGAATTTTTTTTTTTTTACAACTTTAGAAAAAAAAAAAAAATAGCATTCTTTTGCCTAAGTTAATCCGTCTAATTTTTAGCAGTTTTTTCCTCAAAAAAAAGAAAAAGAAAAAGAAATGTTTTAGTGCGGTTAAATTTTAGAGTATCGAAGGTTCAGTTTAGATCGGTTTAATGTTCAAACCTAAACCAAATCAAATATAATCAGTTTCGGTTTAGTTTAGCTTAATCGGTTTATTCTGAATTACCAAATCGAACCAAACATAATTGGTTTGGTTCGATTTTGATTGATCGGTTTAAATTTTTACATGTACATATATTAAATAAATTAAAATAATCAATTATATATGTATGTATATAAGGTAATTTTAACTTTTTTAATGCATATTTGAAAAACTTAAAAACTATATTTATTATATAAAGATGATTATATAATTTTTTAATGAGAATGTTTATATCATGAAATAATCATAGACATTAAAAATAAATATTAATAGTTTTAATTTTAAAATCGATTAGGTTTAAATCAATTTTTAAAGTCTCAAATAATGCACAATCTGAACTAAACCTATTTGTTTATATTTTTTTCAAATCCAAACCAAATCGAACTTATTAAAAAAATCAAACCACACACATCGATTTGGTTCAGTTTCGTAGTTTGAACCAATCCATTGATACCCTTACATAAATTAATTTTGAAAAGCCTATAAAATATTAATTTCGACAAACATGTCAATTTGTAAAATTAATGAGGTTAAGTTAGGTAATCTATTGTTATTATCTTCTTTTTTAAAGATTTTAGTCTATAGTCTATATATATATACAAAGATGAACATTATATTGGCCTTTAGGATGTGGGTTCCTACAATGCTGATCGGAGCTATGAGCCAACGCCCATCAAGACTCAACTCAAGAATCCAATGATTTCAGTAGTTGGGATTATTTGGTACTGATGTCGAGTTTTTCACGTGTAAGATTAGCGAATGAGTGCACAGAAGTGAGCCGGTGAGTGAGTATTTGGTGAGTGAGTGGGTACCGAAGTTTGTTACAACACGTGAACCCTTTGCTTAATTCTTTGTTTTTTTTTTTTCGACAGACCCTTTGCTTAATTCAACACACAAAACCCTGCCAGACTTCACTTTATCTGCTACTATACTTTCCTCTCACGAAATAATCATTGAGACTCGGTGATACCGTGCTTCACCAACCACTATATAACAATGCTCACCGCAAGCCTGTGCTTAGGTTGGGAGTGGTCCCATAAGAACCGACAGAAAAAAACAAAAAAAAAGTGGGCTTTGTTGGGGCCAAAAACCTAGTTAGAGTATAAAACAACTTAACAATCTTTATTAGGTGTGTCCATTTTGAATAACTTTGTAGTCAACAACCTAATTACTAAATTCAAGTAACCAATTTTAAGATTCTCTAAACCAACAGTAATATATTCATAATATGGAACCGAACTTATATAATTAAACATAAAAATGTTAATCAAGCCAAACTTATATAATTTGACATAAAATGTCTCGCTCGGTTTGGTTTCATTGAGTTGAATTTGGAATGAAAATTTTATAATTTCATTTGAACAATCATATAGTCATAAAGCTTTATTATGCTTATTATATAAAATATAAAAATATATATTGGTGCAAGATTTGACCAACACCAAAGAGATGAACATGTGGAAGAGATGAACTAATCTGGAGACACGACCCAACCGACTTTCAGAAGGAGTTCATCACCTAGATCTGAAATAAGATAAGAAAGAATAGACCGTCGTGATGAGCACAGGTGTGATGCCGACCAAAGACCCTCTAATGTCTAAGTCAGAAGTGAGATGTTATGAGAATAGCTTTGCATTAGCTTTGAGAAGCAATAACTGACACACTTTTGGAAGGGAGTTGATGGGCTATTTATAGAGGAAATTCATAGCCGAGTGGCTATGGTTGTTTGGTTGGCATGCCACGTGTCGATTTTTGATAAGTTAAGAGTAGATGAACTTGAGTTGGACGAGCTCATCTATTCCAGATAAATCGAATGAGCTCGTCTATACTAGATAAGCTTCATTATCTCTGATCGTCTCAGATGAGCATTTTGTTGGCCCAGGAATGTCCAAGAGAGGGTGGATTGGATAACGACGAAGGTTTTAAGTTTTAATAAAAACAGATTTACGGTTGAAACAAAGTAATGGCAGTTAATAGACAAAGACAGTAAAGAGCAGTAAAACAGTAAAGTGCACACAGATTTAGAGTGGTTCGGCTCTGCCCTACCTCCACTACCTAATCTCCCTGATTAGGATTTTGTTCAAACTCCACTATCGAATTCTCTTACGGGTGAGGATCAAAGCTTTATACTTTTCTTCAATTTCACGAGCTTGAGAACAATTGTTAACCACTTGAGCGACACTTGCTCCACCTTAGTGACATACACAGTCACTAGTATAAATCAAACAAAAGTTTGAGAGCCTGATTCTCTTACCAAGAATCAAAGAAATACTTACTGAGCAAATAATGAACCTCAGACCAACACTGATTCAGTTATGAATGTATGATCATACTCGGCTGAAAGTGTGAGGTATATTGCTCATCTTTCCTTCGATGAATTTGAAAGATGTATGAAGTTGAATCAATAAATTCGGAAGGTAAGTATGTATCAGAGTATTTTCAAAGTATTTTGGCAGTAAAAAGAACAGGCTAACTTTCAAAGAGTTTATGCAAATGATTTTTCAATCTTGTTTCTTGTATATGTTTCTTCAACGATTCAAAGTGATACTTATAAAAGATACCTTTGATTTTCATATTTTCAAAGAGTTTTAACGTTTGATTTGAATTTCAAAATCAACGGTCAAATTGTTTCATAAAAGAGTAAACATTCAAACTGTTCAAGAAAACTAAAACCTCTGTCCAATCACGAAAATAAAAAGAATCAGATAGTGCACAGTTTGACAGTTTTTTTTAGAAATTCTGACAGTGTCACATTAGCGCCCTGAAAGAGCATCAGTGTCCTGAATTACGCAATTATCAGGATGCGTTAGCATCCTGATGGGCTTATTTTCTTGAAACCCAGAAATTCAGGGAGGGCGCTAATGCTACATTAGCGTCTTGATCGGCTTCTACTGGTTTTTCCAGGTTAGTTCGATGAGGGCTCTAATACTCTATCAACGTCCTACTTTGAACGATGAACATTCAAACCCAAAAACCATCATCACCCTGATGGTTCATCAGTGTCCTACAGTGCTGGCTTGATATTAACTGACTAGCCACTACATCCGCACCCTAATAGCCCATCAGCGTCCTGAAAGACACTAAAAAATAGTTTTTCGAGAAATTTGATTTTCCAATACTCGATTAAATCAAATCAACACTTGAGCTTTTTGGATCAAATTAAACATTTTGAAATCATGCAAATGTTCCAAAGATTAAGTCAAAAAACCTTCGAATTAAATCGATTAAAATGATTTTCTTCAAAATAAAAAAGCTTTTGAAAATTTACGAAAAATCATGAGAAATTTATTAAGTGAATGATTTGTTGAATCGAATGATGGCTGACATTCTACAAGCCTAAATCATTCTAGAACATGAAATAAAATTCTTGAGTAGACATGGTCTTCATCTTGATCACGAACTTGACTTCTTTTTCACCATGCTTTTGAGAAAATTATCCATGCATCATCATGTATACAATATACATAGAATGTGGTTTGTAATCATTAAAATATATTTTTTCATGCGAGACATGAGGGTTATTGAAATAACACACTTTTATCCCAGATTTTTCGAGATAAGTTTGTATCTGGTAAGTATATCTATTCCCAATTTTAGGACTGGGGTGTGACAAGAGGAATTCGACAATCCAAGCTTGCTCATTCCTAGTAACTCATTCTAAAGATATCAGCTTGGCTGCTCAAAGTTCGTGCTGAGCCGGTTGTCGCTCAGGGACGTCAGCTTGCCCTCTTACCTCGGACAAGCTGGGCTATCATTGTTTATAGGTCTGCAGTTGGGCGAATATGGGATAGCTCATCTTAACCGAGTTGACGTTGAGATGTTGTTATTCACGTTGTTACTGTTTTGCTTCACTGAGCTGAGTTGTTGAGTCGCAAGCACGTTTTTCAGGTTTTCGTTAAATTCGTGTCACGCCATCTCAATTTGGCTTAAACCTCATCAGCTCAAGTCGAGCTGCTGGTCCAACATTTACCCCCCAAGCCTCCTAGCTCTATAAGAGGTGAGAGGGTTCCTTTCATCACCCAGCTCGCCACTTGTCGACTTTGATCGTGTCGTGAATATTCCTCAAGATTTGTGTCCTCTAGAATGTTCTAAATTTACGTTGTGATGATTCGTATGCTCAGCTCAGGTCCTTTGGATCATTCTTGAGATACGGGTTGGTGTGAATCTGACGGCTCAACTTCAGGAAGAGCAATCTATATATAGTGGTCCCAATCATTAGTTCGCATCTTCCCAACGCATCCTTTCCCAGCTCGATTTTTTCCCAACTCGGATTTCCCAGCTTAGTGTTTTTGGTTTTCCAGTTAGGTCGGTAGAGTTGTCGTCAGTCATGTCTTTTCTACAAAAAATTTTATCCGAGCTGGGGCGATCCTACCCAGATGAGTCCAACCCCGAGCAATCGCCTCCTCAATACAAGGCAGACGTTGCTCAACCTTCTCCTGGCCCTTCCAAGGAGGAAGAAAAGTCTGAGGATTTCGAGATCCTTAACCGAGGTGATGTCATCCTTAATCTAGGTGTTGCCCTGGGCCAAGTTCACGGTGAGTTGGTCTGCGAGCTGTCGAGCACGTCTGGTAGCCGAGCTGGGGAAGACTCTTCAAATGATGAGGCGACCGAGTCTGATGATGGAAAGCTTATGTTGGGTGTCGATTATTCGATCGACCTTATCCATTCCACCGTCACCTTTGCCCAACTTGTTTATCTCTGAGATCTGCTCGACATTTTAACAATTTTCAGAATGCGAGATCCCCGTTTCAATGATAGGCTGAGCAGATCTAAGGAGGGATAAGTCATGTTCCACACAAATTTCTTCAAGTACAGAATGACTTTACCTCTTCTAAAATCGTTTGTCGTCTCCTGGTCGAGTGGACGGTTGCCCCAACTCAGCTCAGTCCAAATGTATGGCGGGCCTTTCTCAGCTGTATGGTGTTATGGAAGGAAAAAGAATAACCTAACATCAGTTTTTCAGAGTTCAAGTTGAGTTACCAGCTCAAGCTCTACCATGGCTGCTCGGGTTGGTACTTAGCCAGCTTGTGGTCAACCAAAAAGTAAACGCCCTCCTCTAATCACTAAGAACCCTACTACCAACAAGGACTGGAAGGATGCTTGGTTCCTTGTTTCAGGGGACTGGGTAGAGGAGGTCGGCATCATGCCCACCAGGTTTCAATACCCAGGTATCGAGCTGACCTATTTTCCTTCCCATTCATTTCCATTTTAATCTCAACTTGAACTAACTTTGTCTTTTGTCATGTAGTTTATTGGGAGAGCCCTGCCAAGACTTTTGGAGCCGACCTGTCCAAGGCCAAGGAGATTTATCAGATCCCTTTTATACAACATCGCTACATCGAGATCTTGACGCCAGTTCGTCTATTCAGAGTAGGACTTATCAGAAAAAAAAGAACTCTTCAAGGGAGTAAGTGTCGAGCTGATATTTTTTGTTTATGATGTTTCGGTTTCGAGCTTACTTTTCTTTGTCTGTCGATGTTTTACAACTTATCTAGACGAGGTAATGGCAGAGGGAAGGAAGGCGAGTAAGCACGCCTTCAATCTTGATCTCCTCCAAGCTCTTGTAAGCACTCGGCTCGCATTAGAGGACGCCAGGTTTGTGGTCGAGCAAGAGACGGGGTCTCAGCCAACCACTTCGGTCGAGAGGACTATGGGAAGCTCATTAGCTCTGCCTTCGGCTAGTGTTGTTCTTGCTTTTTCAGCACCCCTTGTTGCTGAAGGGACCTTGGCTAGTCGAAAAGGGAAATCCTGAGATCCCAAGGTCTTGGACCGACGTCCCGAGAAGAAACTTCGGGACCACAACCCACCAATCACCCAAATAGATGATTGCGACCTAGCCATCCGAGGGTTCCATATTAGAGTTCCCCAGAACCAGGTCAACCTTGCTCAGGGTGACTAGTCGCGAGATAACTCTTCCAAAGCCTTTTTCAAGTGTGTCGAGGTGAAACGTTATACTTCAAATTTTTTCTTTCTCTATAAGCTCAACTTGTCTGGTCTGAAGCCTATTTTTATAGACCCCCCCAGGCCGCTTTTCACACTTTTCTTGCCATCCAAAAGACGGATGACCTTCTCATTTTTCCTCAAGCAAAGAACAAGAACGTTCGAGAAGAAATGCAGAAGAAAATAGAGGAATGGGAAGGGCACCTTGACAGGACTAACTCCAAACTCTTCTTCATCCTTCAGAAGCTCGAGCTGGTCTCTTCCAAGAACAAAATCTTGAAATCGAATGTATCCTCGCTGGAGTCCGAGCTGAAGAGCACTGCGCATCGAGCTGTTGAGGAGTTCAAGATTTGTCCCGAGTTTCTCCAGTTACAGCTGGAGGAGTATGAGCTGGGTCAAATCCACCTGAGGATTGACTTTGGGAAGTTCTTCTAAGATCAGATTGACATGAAGGTGTTTGATGACTTCATGGCGAAAAAGCAGCAAGACGATAGCGAAGCCGAGGAAGGCGGAGGAGAGACAGTGGCTGAAGGTGAAACGGATCACATCGGTGCTTCCAAGCTTGAGGAGGAAGCTCCTAGACGAATTAAGCAGGAAGGGGAAGCCGAGGTAGAACAAAATTTTGCTGACAGAGGCATGATCTTCTTGGGCTCTCTTAGGGATTAGCTTTTTGTTGCTTTGTGTTTATTTGGTTCTGTTATGCTTGAATGTCGAGCTTAAACCTTATTTTGATACTTTTTAATGAATTTTTTAATGGGATTTTGTTGCAAAATAATTGCAAGTGCACAATATTGTTAACAAGTAATAAAGTGAATAGTAAAGTATCGTTCGCACAGATATTTGTACTAATTTCTAGTTAATTATTAAAATTATTTTAACCTAATCTTATCTAAACAAATATTAAAATTACTTATGAAAAAAGTAAAATAATTAAATTGCACTAAAAAAAATTCAATATTCAATAAATCTAATATTTCAAAGCCTAGGTTTACAATTTTTCCTCACACTTCACCTGGATCTATTTATTTATTTTTCAATTAATTAATTAATTTGATTTGTTAACCAAGAGCCCTATTTTACTTACAAGCCTCTTCCTGTGGTCAAGTAAAATTAATTAAATCATTATATTCCTATGTGATGAAGCTGGTGGTTCTTTAATGGGTGGTGGATTTGCTTCTTGGCTCATGGCAGAAGAACTGACTTTGACTTACAATGTCGTCCTCACAGATGATGTCAAATGTTAGTCCAAGATTTGACCAACCCCAAGAGGATGAACACGTAGAAGAGATGAAATGATTTGGAGACACGAACCAACTGACTTCAGTAGGAGTTCACCACCTAGATCTTAAAAAAGAGAAGGAATAATAGGCTATCGTGAGGGACATCGATGTGGTGCCGGCCCACCCTCCGATTCCTAAGTCAAAACTGAGATGTTTTGAGAATAGCTTTGCATTAGCTTTGAGAAGCAATGACTGACATACCTTTGGAAGGGAGTTAAGGGGCTATTTATAGAGGAAATCCTTGGTTAAGTGGCTATGGTTGCCAGGTTTCCATGCCACTTGTCAATTTATGATAAGTTAAGAGTAGATGAACTTGAGTTGGACGAGCTCATCTATTCCGAATAAATCGAATGAGCTCATCTATACTAGATAAGCTTCATTCTCTCCGATCGTCTCAGATGAGCACTTTTATCCTGGATTTGTTGAGATAAGTCTGTATCCGGTAAGTATATTTATTCCAAATTTTTAGGACTGGGGTGCGACAAGAGGAGCTCGGCAATCTGAGCTCGCTCATTCCTAGTTACTCATTCTAAAGATACCAGCTTGGCCACCCAAGGTGTGTGCCGAGCCGATTGTCGATTCGGGACATCAACTCGCCCTCTTTCCTCAGATGAGTTGGGTTGTCGTTGTTTATAGGTCTGCGGTTGGGCGAATATGGGAGAGCTCATCTTAACCGAGCTGACGTCGAGATGCCGTTATTTGCATTGTTACAGTTTGGCTTCAGTGAGCTAAGTTGTTGAGTTGCAAGCACGTCTGTTGGGTTTTCGTTAAATTCATGTCACGCCACCTCAACTCAGCTCAAACCTCGTCAGCTCAAGCCGAGCTCCTGGTCCAACAATATATATTAGAAAAAACTTAAGATGCAGAATGTAGCATAGTAGATGATTAATTCAATTATTTTACAATAGTTGTATATTATTACTATATACTAGTTTTTTTTTTTAAAAGCAAAAAGGAGAAATTTCATTAATTAGTGAAAGACACACAATTATCTTAAACAATTTGACAAAGCCAAGAGGAGCCCTCCTCTAACCAAGACCAACTCATCCTTTATAGATAGAGCATATTTTGCTAGCCTATGAGCTGCATTATTGTTTCTTATAGGGACATGACTGAAACCCTTGATCAGTAAATCGTTTCTTAGAGCCAGTATGTCAATTGTATCTGTCACACCCCAGTACACAGCACACCGCAGTGTCTAGTGCCCCTGGGATGTGATGGGTACGCATACCCCAACCGTTATATATCGCATAATATTGTTATACCTCAATACACAACCCGCACACAGCGTCTAGTATCCCCGAGGTTTTTTGTCCACAAAGGGGGCCTCCCCGCAAGTCGAACTCGCAACCTCCCCTTAAGGAGTTAGGGAGGTATAACAATATTATGCGATATATAACGGCTGTGGTATGCGTACCCATCACATCCTGGGGGTACTAGACACTGCGGTGTGCTGTGTACTGGGGTGTGACATGTATCAGTCTCTAGAAATGAGGACGTGTGTTACTGTAACATCTTTATCAACACTAGGGAGTCCAATTCCACCCAAACAAGTTGGCAGCCAAAATCTTTGTTAAAGAGTAATATTTCCTTGAGAGCAAAACCTATTGCAACTTCAACAAATTCTCAACAATGGAGTCTTTTTGCTGCATCTAGTAATTCCTCTCCATGATCATCTTTATTTCCCAAATCAATAGTGGCACCTGCCTTCTCGTTGATTCATCCTTTAAGGCTTTTGGAAAGATTCAAGGTATTGGCATGTCCGCTCAACTATGATCTTGCTGCTACTCCTTGGCTCGTCATGAGCTACTCGATTTCGATTGCCACAAATAGGCCACATAAGGGTTATGGCCATCTCCAACACCTCATTACTCATTACTACTCCCACACTATATAAAACATTGGTGGAATTCTCCGTGTTTGCACCCTGATTCATCAAACCAATGCTCTTCCATGTGTTTTTAACAACTTTACATGAAAAGAAAACATGCGAAAATGTTTTGGTATGTGATTTGCAGAGGTAGCTACCAATCTCTAAGATATGGTGTTGTGCTAGATTTTCATTTAGGGGCAGGTTACATTGTATCTAGTAAAAATGGCTTAGGCTCCACGTCCTTTTCTACCACTTCGAGTTGGACTATGCGCATGAGGATGATGCATTCTCCTTCTATAAACTAACAATGTGTGATACCCACTTCTCATTGTATACCAACCTAGCCTATCATAGTGCCAAACCTCCGAATCTTTTTGATTTCTTGAACTAAATGGAATAGATAAAATAGTCACAACATCATTCAGGTGGAAAGAGCTATTAAGTAAGGATTGGTTCTAGCTACCTCTACTATCCATTAGATTTGCAACAATTATATCCTCGTTCAAGGTGGAGGGGAATATAGATTTAAAACTAGACTCTCCCTTAGGATCCAGGGATCCTTGAAAGCTTTAACTTACATTCTATCACCAATAGGCCACCTATGACCTTGCTGCAAGAGATTGAGACCCCATATAATGCTCCTCTAAAGAAAAGATAGTCTTGCACCCAGACTAGCTTTAAGAAAAGATGAGTTTGGATAACATTTTGACTTCATAAATCGTGCATCAAGAGATTTTGGTAACGTGATTAATTTCCATCCTTGCTTAGTTACTAAAGCTTGATTAAAAGACTCCATTTCTTGAAATCCCAACCCCCCATGGAATTTGGATTGACATAGAGTGCTCCATTTCTTCCAATGGATTTTCTTGTTTGATGAATTGCTTCACCACCAAAACTTTGCCATTAGTTTCTTGAATTCCTTTCGCAACCCTGCGAGTACTTTAAAATAGCTTATTATATAAGTAAGAATTGCTTGGATCACAGCTTTGACCAGAAACTCCTTCCCAACTATTGAAAACACATTAGCTTTCCACCCTTTAATTTATTCCACATCTAGTCCTGAACTGAAGCGAAGGCTTTAGTTTACTCTTAGCAATCATAGATGGCATCCCCAAATATGATGTGTGGCAATCTATAATTGGCACTCCAAGTAGGCGATGATGTATTGGATGACGGATCTCGTCAGGGGTGTTGCTACTGAAGGACATTGCATATTTGTTATAGTTTATTACTTGACCTGATGCTTTTGAATATACCTTTAGCATTTCTTTTAGTAGTGCACATTCTTCTACTTCGACCTTCACAAAGATCAAACAATCATATGCAACAAAGAGATGTGAGATTTTTGGTCATCTTCGCCCATGCTATACCCCGGAGATGAAGTTATTATTCTCAACATAGATAACCCCTATGCACAAATAAGAAATAAATATGGTGATAGTGGATCCCCTAAATGGAGACTCCCTTCTGGGGATAATGTGCCCATAAACTTCTCCATTAATGATGGTGGAATAGGAAACAAATGTGACACACGTTAAGGTTAGGTCGATCCAATCAAAAGCTTTACTTGTATTGAGTTTGAGTTCTAGATGCCCACAACTCTTCCTAGAGTCCAATTCACCCCCCTTGAGTTTATCTGGGCCAACACACTTCTCTGGTTTTTTTTTTTCTTTAGTCCAAACACCTTGGGGATAAAAAATGTCTTTGTTGTGATTCCACTCCTTTCGTTGAGAGGCTTTATGGTGGAAATAGCTTGAGTTTTGATTGCCCTCTCATAACCATAGCTCTTTAGACCTTTGTCTCCAATAAGTTTCCTCGTATTTTGTCAGCTTGTGAAGATCTTGTTCAACCCTTGTTATTCTAGGAAATCACCTCCAAATTGTGTACAATTGCATTTTGCAATGCTCTGAGCAAGGCACCTTGACTATTTAGGGGCTAGGGGAAAGGTACAATAAATAGGGCCCTTTTTTAATTTTAAATGGGATCCTTTTATTTTTTTTTATAAATATTTCAAATACATTTTAAGTCACAAAATCAATACAATAAAAAATTACAAATTTGAGATTTTAAATATTCAATATTCAATATAATTGTTATATATAAATATTATTTTTATAGTAAGAAGTTGAGATTTTAAATTAAAAGTATTTTATCTTTAAAATAAAACTAAAATAAGAGGTTTGACTAGTTACCAAACAATATATTTAAAATAAGTTCTTATTTGAACAAAAAAAAAAGATCTTATTAAAATAGAGCTAAAAAAAGTAGAGCTAAAAATTTTTAAGGTAAAAAGAAATACTATATAAGTATTTTGGTGCAAAATTTGAGGCCCCCAATAATTTAATTAAAAAAAGTAAAAATATGAGTTAAAAATAAGTCCAAATTCTTCACATTTTGAGAAGAAATAAGTTCATTATTATCTACATCCCGCAAAAGGTCCACTACCATCAAAAGGTCAATCAATTTATATATATATATATATATATATATGAGCCCTCAAAATTTAGGACCGCGGTGGCCCTCTGAGCCTTGCCCCGGCTTGGCTCTGAGGGCATCATATATATATATATCTTCCTTCTCTTCCTTATTATGAGAAAGACTTTAAGTTGAAGGAACAGGATCTAATCTTTTCTATGACAGAGCCATCTGGGGTTAGTGTTGTAGGCAAAAGCCTCTGCCATGTTTCTAAGAAATGAACTTATTAGAGCCACACTGCTTCAAACCAAAATGGCCAATTCACTGATTGTTTTATGATCTTTTCTATGGAAAGAAGTACTGGCTAGTGGTCTGAAAACCAAAAATCAAGATTTTAAACTTTTATCAATGGAAAAGTTATTTGCCACATAGAATTGTCGAACCATTTGTCTAGTCATTTTGTGACGTATAGAGAACCAGTTCTTTTGTTGTGCCATGTAAACTTTGGTCTTTTATACTCAAGATCTTGTAAATCGTAGTAGTCAACAGCTTCTCTAAAACCATCCACCCAAGCGAGAGATTTGGAAAACCTCCCATTTTCTTGTGCATTAGCAATATTTTATGGAAGCCTCTTCCACACACCCAAGGCAAGTTATACATGGTTTGTTCTAAGTCGTTCTAGGAGCTTCCATGAGTGGGTTTGTTCATTTTGAATCAAATCACCGTAGAATCGTGTAAATTGCTAGTCACCATTCTGTGGGTTTGAAACGCCCTTTTGAAAAGGACTGAATACATTGACTATAAAGGGGTCTTTCCATAGTAACGCGAGTCTTTTTCCTTATGAGACAAAGATGGGAAAAAGCGTGGCAGATGAAAGGTACATATGAGAATCCATCCTCCAAGTCTATACAGGTTGAGACCCACAACCACATTTTGAAAACTTCCAAGACTCAATCCCTAAAAAACCCTAAAACTAAGAATTAAAATGTGAAAAGGTAACTCAACTTAATAAGGGGTGCCTCACTTGTTTAGGCTCCTACATCTCGTTATATAAGGTGGGCAAATCTCCTCAATTTCACATAAGGTGAAGAATTATTGTAACTTCTTGTGGTCTTACTTAATTAATTAATTTAGAATGATTTGTTTGTATGTGATTATCTAATGTAATAAATACTATTGATTTAAAATAATTATAATAATAAATAATAAAACGCAACCTGACCTTTTTGTCTAATCTATACTACTATCAATACAAATATTTTAAAAGGTCACCTATGGTAATTTTCCAAAATTTCAAATTAACGTTTTAAAACTCATACTATATTTTATTTAAAAAATTAGTTACAGGGTTAGTATTATCATTTAACTAATCTCTGACTTCCTCTATATTCTACACTTTTAAGCTTACTTTAGTTGTAATTTCTCTATTTTACCGTTTTAATCTTAATATTTTACTTTTCTTCACCATACACATTCTCGTTTTTCTATGCATAGACACTTAAAATATTTTATGAAAAATAATAATAATACTTAATATCATAATTAAAAATGTAATTTTAATTGAAAACTTAAAGTTACGCAACATATATAATGTAAACACTTGGACCATTGACAATAGTCGTTTGTGACCCTTTAAAACTTATCTTAATTTTACCTTTTATTTAAAAGTCAATTTTAATGTTCTAAGGGTTAATGTTGCTATATAGTAAATCATTTAACTAATCCTCTACCTTTATTTTATATGATAGTACACATTATGGTTTTACTTCAATAATTTTATTTTATCCTCATTGCTAATATATTTACCCTTCTTTATCATCTATGTTAATTTAAAAAGTAAGATTTTTATTTCAGGAAATGACCAAAAAGAAGATGATTGTTTAGGCCTTATTTGGTATCAAATTTAAATTTTTTTTTTTTTTTTAAATCAAGATTCCTTAAAAACTTGTTTGATCCTTGGAGTGTTAATTTTCAAAAAATTTAAAAACTGTTTTTAATTCAACTTTCAAATTTATGAAGAAAACGAGAAAATAACTTTTTGATGTTTTTCCATGTTTTATGAAATTAAACTCTAAAATCAAGTTTTTAAAAATAATTTTAAAATATGATACTAAACAGGTCCTTAAGTTTTTCCTTGGGGTTGGATAGAAAATGTCAAAAGGTGTGATAATATTTCATAATAAATCTTGTAATTAAGAAAAATGGCCGTAGATTACCAATGGAGATATTTATTAGAAATATTTTAAGATATTTACCAATGGAATGATATATAATTAAAGGGGGATTTTAACTATTTTACTAATGTCCATACTTTATTTGTTTAGGTTCGACGGCGAGGATTTTCTACAGAGATACAAAGGGAAAAGCATTATGTTTGTGGGAGACTCACTTAGCCTGAATCAATGGCAATCTTTGACTTGCATGCTTCATATTACAGTCCCATGGGCCAAATACACCCTAGCTCGAACCGGAGGGCTCTCTACCTTTACAATTTTTGTAAGTTTCTAAGTAGTTTTACTATTTTTATTTTTAATCTTTTGGAATATTAGAAAAATAGCATATCATGAGTTTTCTATGAATATGCACTATGCATTAGATAAGATTTGTGAGCATTTGCTTTGCACAAATGCAATTAGAAATTTACAATTCATTTTTTTTTAAAGTGTTTAATTTATTTTTTTACTAAGTATATATAAATATTAAATATTGTGATATATTGCGACAACATAGAAAAAGATCAATTAGAGTTCATCCAAACAAGAACAAGGCATGAAAAGAATAAAAGATTAATAATTATATATTTAAAGTATTATATTACTTCGTATAAAATTAAAAATATAAGTGTTTAAATAAAAAGATAGCAATAAAGTTTATAAAAATAGTAATGAATGTACAAATTGTAAACTGCATAAAGCACAAACTCTACTCGATCTATACACTTAGAAGACTCTTTAATTACGGTCTTTGTAATCTACACTGTAATCTCTATTCTTATTACTTAATATATGGTGGGCACAAAAAAAAAAAGTAATTAAAGAAATAAAAAATCCCAAGCATTTCAATTATAAATTGGGAGCTAAATAGAGATCACCCATAATGCCATATGCAGGATTACAATATCAAAGTGATGCTGACCCGCAATGCATTTCTAGTGGATATAGTTGGAGAAAATAGAGGTCGAGTTTTGAAACTGGACTCAATCCAAACTGCCCAACAATGGTTAGGAATCGACATGTTGATCTTCAATACATGGCATTGGTGGCTCCACACAGGAAGAAAGCAACCGTACGTGATTATACATTTATACTATAATATATATGCCATTTTTTATTTAGTTTCTTTTTTATTATATATGTATGAAAATATAAATAAAGTGTCAACGTTATTTTTTGACGCTAGCACATAATATTTTCAGATGTTTTAAAGAAATGTATATATTACACAATATCTCTAATATTTAATAGAGGCAGAGTACCAGTGTCAAAAAATGACATTGATATCAACCGTACATAATGCATTACTTTATATATGGGGCATAATATTTAGTTAATAATTGGGTAGGGATTGATTTTATGTGCAGATGGGACTTAATTCAAGAAGGGATCAAGACATACCAAGACATGGATCGTTTGGTGGCTTATGAAAAGGCATTGACGACCTGGGGTCAATGGGTTGACTCCAACGTTGACCCCAACAAAACTAGGGTCTTTTTCCAAGGCGTTTCACCTGATCATGACAAGTAAGTTCTACGTATAACCCATTTTTAGGTCCAATAATTCCTATCTAGATACGTACTTCAAAATCTATTTATTGGTGAAAACACGTTAAGAATAATTATCCAACAAATATGCTAATTAACAAAAGAGTAACGCTGCGGATACACTGGGTGCAACACACATCACCAACGTTAGAGCCCAACACCATTAGATGTACATGCATCACACGCATTTAACAGTGTAGGGTGTCAGCGTTAGTTGAAGTAAGTTTGCGCCCAGTGCAAATATAAAATTTTTCTTAACAAATTTAACTGGCTGGACAAGAAGAAAGACCAATTAAACTATGAAATGCCACTTGTAATGTAGACCAACCTTGTTTTGTAGCTCTTATAAATAGATTAACAGATGTGTTAATTTGATAATTTCATCTTTTTCCTCTTCAAAAGACCACGCCACTTTTATTATCTTCTAACAAAAAATCTAAATGAGTAGAAATTTCTTTTTATCTTATAAAACTAATTAAAATTATGAGCCAAGTATTTGAGTTTATAATTAAGAAGTCAAAATCAACTAATACCTCAATTAAAAAGGACTATATACATACTATTTTTATAATGCAATTCATTTTTGCATTTTTTTTTTCGTAAAGTGTGTTTGCAATAACTTTATTGTTATTTTAAAAGTTAAAAATATAATTTAGTGATATAATGAGCAAAACAGTAATTTAATAGTTTAAGTACTTCCCACTCTACTTTCACAACTTCTCCATTTTTTAAAGTTTAAAATATTATTTTACAACTTAGATAGCGTTTGGTAAGTTTAATTCTAACATTTAATTTCTCCAAATTCTAAATAAAATAGAAGATGAACAAAATTAGAGCGTTTGTAATAATTTGTCAACCTCTAAAATAAAAAGCAAAAAAGGTTTGTTTGTTTTTTTTTTTTTTTTTTTTTAGATGTTTATCCTCTACTTGTAGTAGAGGATGATCCAACTATATTAAGAATAATTAGTAGCATACCAAATTTGCATTAATCATTATATAAAATAATTTGTGACAACTTAAATTTAGTAAGTGATAATTCATACAAAATAATTTTTAATATAACCAAATATAGCATATGATTACAATATAATAATTAATTTCTATTTTTATTTTTTTAAAATAAGAGGTTCGAGTATTTTTGTTACCAAACAATACTTTTAAAATAAGCTCTAATAAAATAAAGCTAATTTTTTTAGAACTAAAAATTGTAGAGCTAAAAAAAGTAGAGTTACCAAATATTACCTTAACCTTTTTTTTTTCAATAATAGTATTTTACCTTATTTATTCATACTATATGTATAATTTACGTAGGGGTGTTAATATGGGCGCCAGCCCGGCCCAACCCTAATCTAATAAGCCTGACAAAAAAATTGAGACGGGCTAGTCCGACCCATTATTAAGTAGGATTAGGCTTGGCTGGGCTGATTTGTTAAATCACTAACCCAACCCTACCCATAATCCATTAAAAGTCTAAATTGGGCTTCACCCGCGGGCTAAGAAAATGGGTCGAATGGGCTTGAACTATGGGCCAATAGGGCATAAATTACGGGCTAAGAGACTGACCAATTGAAGTGAAAAAAATTTGATATTATGAAATAAAATATTATTTATATTTATTTAATTTTAAGTAACATAGAATAATATTACAAGGATTGAAAAAAAAAAAAGATTAGAAGAAAATTAAAATAAACAAATTTTATTTGTTACAATGGCTTAAAAAATTTACTAGAAGTGTTACGAAAAGACTTTCTTCAAATAGTTAAGAAAAACTTTGATAGAAAAATTTTAAGAAAATATCCTTAAGTAGTTTATATGTTTTTCAAATTACTTAATTTATTTAAAATAATATTTTAAAATCTTTCTTACATATGAAAAAATATTCGATATCAAAAAATTAATTTTTTTAATTTATATATATAAGTTTATAATAATTTATGTTGGACTATAAAATATTAAACCAAAAATATTGTAAATCTATGGTTAAGCCCAAAATAAATTTGTTGGATCCATAAATTGGACAAAAAATAAATCCATGATCAAGTCCAATACAAGGCCTAAAACCAAGCCCAAGGCAAGACCTAAAACAAAGTGCAAGTCCATTATTTGGAAGTTTATAAAATTAGGTAAATTGTTGGTAAAGTGTTCAAAATTAGGTATAATGCAATACATGTGTATGACTAAGATTTATTTGTGGATATTCAATTGTGTGGTGTGGATTGTATTTGATTTAGTATAAATACCCCCCATATGGGAGGTTTAATCATCAAATAAATGATGAACTTATCAAGCAAGAGATCAAACGTCATTTTCTACTTCTTCTTCTCCTTAGTGTTCTTCAAAATCAAGAGAGAGGGAGTCTCATTGTTCTCTACTTGAATGTAAAAATAAGGTTGTAAACCTCTATTAATAGTGAAGTTTTTACAGCTTGCTCGTGGATGTTTTCCTTAAATCGAAGGTTTTACCACGTAAGATCTTGGTGTCTCTTATTTTTCTACAATTGTTCTTATCTTGTTATTTAGTTGTATAATATTGCATACTTTGCTCATTCTTCAATAAGTGTCATCAAAGCCTCACTTGAAAGTCTTAGTATGCTTCGTGAATGCGGCCCTGTCTGATCTTCCAAATCAGAAAAGTCTTTCTTGAGATACGTTATTATTTACGTATAATATTAATCACTTTTTGATGTTGGTTAAATCTTGCACCAACATTTGGCGCCGTTTGTGGGGAACGATGTTGTGAGCCAAGATTAGCTCTGCAGCCATAAGCTAAGATGCAGAACTTCCGATTGAAGTGGAACCTGCCACCACACTTGTGGTACCTCGAGACAAGAGGGGAAAATCACCCAAAAAGCAGAAAGATTCACCCCATAAGCAGAAGTCGCAGATGAGTGCTATAGAGAAGAACCTCGAAAAGATGTCCCAAGTCATCTTAGAGCAGCAACAGGTGCTGAGAGAGGTGCTTCCCCTCTGATTGCTTCCTAGTCTCCGACCTCAGAAGGAGGAAGGAAGTAAGTGCTGGAGTATAACTTCGAAGTGGAGATTGGTCAGAGGTCAACAACCACCGAGCTCAAATCACAAGTCCCTACCCGCTAAGGACTTGGGTTTCTTATTAGATAAGAGCCAGAGTTGGGCATCTTCCCAACCCAGGTCGACACCTCTAGAGAAGTCGAGATCAGTGAAAAACACCTCATCCAGGTCAATACATGCAAAAAGGTCTAGCGCATTGTGGAATGGCTCAGCCATGACAACTTCTAGAAAAACATCTAGATCTGAATGTACTAAGTCGACCAGGTTTGCGTCGTGACACTATAAAGAGTATAAAAATTTTTCTTCTCCTTTTATTGAGGAAATACTCCAAACCCTGTTGCTGAAAAATGTGAAGACGGCCGAAGTCAAGACGTATAGGGGAAAGGTAGATCCAAGAGAACATATTGAGAACTACAAGTCTTGGATGGAATTCAAAGGTTATGATGATGCCATCATGTGCAAGGGTTCCCTTTTCACCCTTGGCTGATCAGCTATGAAGTGGTATCGGAAACTCAGAACTGGATCCATATGTTTGTTTGGGCACCTAGCTCTGAAGTTTATTGATCACTTTGCTAGAAAAAAGGAGAGAGAAAGACCTGTGAATAACTTACTCGCTATTAAATAGAAGCAAGATGAGAGCTTGAAGGAATACCTCGATCATTTTGATGATTTACGAGTCGAGGTAGATGACTGTGATGACAAGACGACTGTGATAGCCTTTGTTGCTGGACTGAGACCCGGGAGATTCCACTACTCCCTCGGGAAAAAGAAGGCCTGAACTTATGCAAAATTTTTGGATCGAACAGAAAAATACATCAACGCAGACGAACGGAACGACGTGAAGTATGAAGAAAACAGGTACTCAAAAAACTCAAAGGAGGACCGAAAAAGGAAAATGGGGGAGGATGCAAAAAAGGATAACTGAGGCAGAAAGAAGTTAGTTTTTGGTCGCCGAGATCAGAGAAATAACAAAGTCTCTCAGAACGTCTACTCCAACTACACGCCTCTGACTGCATCACGCGAACAGGTCTTACTCGAAATTCAGAACAAGGATTATGTTCGTTGGCTTAGGAAGTTGAAAACACCGGCAGAGCAGAGAGACAAGAAGAAGTAGTGTCAGTACCACCGAGACCATGGTCATGATACCGACCTCAAAGAAGAGATTGAAATGCTGATCCGCAAGGGACATCTGAAGGAGTTCGTTAAGACTCCGACCAGAAGAAGGCCCTAAAAACAGATCGAACCGGTCCAGTCGGCTAGATCAGAATAATCTTAGGTGGAGATCAGCTTAGCACTTCTAACTGAGTTATGAAGGCTTACGTCCGAGAAGCAAGGTTGGAAGTCATGAACTTGGGGTATCGACTTGAGAAGTAGAAGCAAACTGATTTCGCAATCACTTTTACTAAAGAGGAGGCCCAGGATATTCTCCGCCCACATGTTGATGCCTTAGTAGTCACGATGACTGTGGCCGACTAAAAAGTTCATGGAATGTTTGTTGACATTGGGAGCTTAGTAGATATCCTCTACCGGACAACGTTTGAGAAGTTGGGACTGACCAAAGAGTATCTCAGCCTGGTAGATGTGCCATTGATTAGCTTTACTGGAGACAAAATCATGCCAGAAGGGAAGATAACCCTACTAGTAACAACAGGAGATTCAAAGCACAAAGTCACGGTCATGACCAGTTTTTTGGAGGTAAAGTGTCCTACTGTTTACAATGCCATCATAGGAAGACCACTTCTCAACAACCTTAGGGTTGTGGTGTCAACCTATCACCTAGCTTTGAAATTCCCAACAAAGCGATATGTTGGAGTTGTACGGGGCAGCCAAAAAAAATCCAGGGATTGTAATGTCACAGCAATAAAGAGGAAAATAGGACATGCAGACAGTCCCAAAGACACGGAAGAGCAGCTGATGCAACTGGATGTGTCGATCGGTTCAGACCTCGACCCCAGAGAAACAGTGTTAGGGCTCGAAGCCTAGGACGAATAGAAAAAAGTTAGGATCAATGAAGATCCAGCGAAGACTGTGAAAGTCAATACAGGGATGAGCTCACGACTTACCGAGCAGCTGGTTAGTGTATTGCGTGAGCATAAGGATGTTTTCGCTGGGTCACATGAAGATATGCCTGACATACCGACCAATGTGATTGTACATCGTTTCAACGTCGACCTAGAGGCAAGACATGTCCAACAAAAGACAAGTGCTCTCAGTTCTGAGAGAGCTCAAGGTTTACGGGAAGAGGTTGACAAGCGTCTAGCAGCAGGCTTCATCAAAGAGGTACTTTATCCAGACTGGTTGGCCAACATAGTGATGGTCAAGAAGCCCAATGGGAAATGAAGGACATGCGTTGACTTCACTGATTTGAACAAGGCATGCCCGAAGGACAATTTTCCACTGCCCCGAATTGACCAGTTAGTGGATGCGACAGCGGGTCATGGGTTGTTAAGCTTTATGGATGCCTACTCAGGGTACAATCAGATAATGATGAGTCGTAGAAATGAAGAAAAAACTACTTTCCTTACTGATCGAGGTTTGTACTACTACAAAGTAATGCGTTTCGGCCTGAAAATGTCGGGGCTACTTACCAGAGGCTAGTCAACAACATGTTCTCAAAGAAGATTAGAGTTAACATGGAGGTCTACGTTGAAGACATGCTAGTGAAAAGTGTAAAAATGACAACTCATCCTACCGACCTGGTGGGCGTGTTAAACATTCCGAGAAAGTATCATATGAAGCTCAACCAAGCAAAGTGCACTTTTAGGGTGAGCTTAGACAAGTTTTTGGGATTTCTCATAAACCATAGAGGAATCAAGGCTAACCCTGATAAGATCCGAGCTCTAGTCGAGATGCAGTCACCTCGGATAGTGAAGGAGGTACAAAGGCTTACCTGGTGCATAGTTGCGTTAAGCAGGTTCATCTCCAAATCCATGGATAGGTGTCTCCCATTGTTTAAGCTGAACAAGAAGAAAACTGTGGAATTGGCCCCATAATGCGAGAAGGCTTTCCAAGAGTTAAAAGTCTACCTAAGCCAAGCTCATTTACTATCAAAGCCTATTCCTATACTTAGTAGTTTCAAAAGCGACAGTCAGTTCTACTTTGGTCAGGGAAAAGCCAGGAGTCTAGAAGGCCGTCTACTACACTAGCAAGTCTTTATTTGATGTGGAGACCAGATATTTAGAGATAGAGAAATTGGCTATTGCACTAGTCACTTCAGCTCAGAAAGTGAGGCTATATTTCCAAGCTAACACCATAGTGATCACCCTCTATGGAAGGTGCTCTTAAGACCAGAGACATCCTGACAATTAACCAAGTGGGCAATTGAGCTGAGTGAATTTGACATTGAGTACGAACCTCGAACAACTGTAAAGGGTTGCACTCACAAAGTTTTTGTCCGAGTTGCTTCTGGGAGCTTAGCTTACCGATTAGATCTCTCAAGAGGATTGGAAGTTATTCGTCGATGGTTCTTCCTAAAAGCAAGGGTGTAGAGTAGGAATAGTTCTCATCTCTCCCAGTAATGAGAAACACCTATGTGTTCTTCATTTCGGTTTCCAAGCCTCTAATAACGAAAAAAAGTATGAAACACTTTTGGCGGGATTGCGACTCGCTCTTAACTGGGGGTAGAAAAACTAGACATCCATTGCGATTCTTAACTTGTTACAAGGAAAGTCACATCAGAATATCAAGCTAAGGATGAAAGGATGCAAGCATACTTGAAAGGAGCATTGGCACTGTTGGAAAGATTCGGAGAGTATAAAGTGACACTGTTGCCAAGAATAGAGAATGCCTTGGCCGATGCACTTTCTAAGCTGGCCTCCTCCTCTGAGGCCCAGCTCATGATCCAAGTCTTAGTAGAATATTTGCTAGCTCGGAGCATTGGGGAATTTGGTCAGGTCGGCACTCTCAACCAGACCCTTTCGTGGATGGATCCAATCGTGAAGTTCATACGCAGTGGCGAGTTGCCAAATGATAAGGTCAAGGCAAGGAAAGTACAAAGGCAAGTTGCCAGATACTCAATGATGGATGGCCAACTTTATAGATGTAGCTTCACAATGCCTTACTTGAAGTGCCTATGGGAAGAACATGCACAACAGGTCCATGAGGGCATATGCGACAACCATTCTGGCAGAAAAACTCTTGCGTACAAAGTTCTTCGCCAGGGATACTACTGGCCCACATTCCACAAGGACTCCCTACGGATAGCTCAGAAATATGATAGCTGTCAGAGGCATAGTACTAATATTCGAGCTCTAATAGAAAATCTCTCGCCAATCCAAAGCCTGTGGTCTTTTGCTCAGTGGGGAGAGGATCTGATAGGACCTCTATCGACTAGTAAAGGACAGGTCAAGTTCACCATCATTGCTGTAGATTACTTCACCAAGTGGGCAGAAGTTGAACCTTTAGCACATATTACTGAGCAAAAAACCATGCGCTTCATCTGGCAATCCATCGTGTGACATTTTGGTGTCCCATACGCCATCATCTTAGATAACGGCAAACAATTCGACAATGCCAAGTTTTGATCATTCTGTGACAACCTCGGGATTCATCATTTCCTTTCTACTCCTGCTCACCCTCAAGCCAACGGTCAGGTAGAGGCCGTGAACAAAATAATCAAACACACTCTGAAGGCTAGGCTCGAGAAGAAGAAGGGGATGTGGGCCGAGGATATGTTGCAAGTCCTGTGGTCATATCGTACCACCTCCCGAACAGCGACAGGGGAAACACCATTCTCCTTAGCTTTTGGCATGGAGGCTGTCATTCCAGTTGAGGTAAGCATACCGACCTTGAGGACCACATACTTCAATGAGTTCAGGAATGCAAAAGCTTAGTGTACCAACCTAGACTTACTTGAATAGAGAAGAGAGTAAACACAACTTAGACTGGCCGCATACTAGCAGAGGATCACTAAGCACTACAATTCCAAGGTGAAACATAGAAGTTTCAAAGTTGGTGACTTAGTGCTAAGGAAGGTTATGCCCAACACACGAGAAATCGGAGCAGGTGCCCTTGCTCCTAACTGGGAAAGGCCATACAAGATCACCGCAATACTTCGATCAAGTGTCTACGAGCTCGAAGACCTATTAGGAGAAATGATACTTAAGCCTTGGAATGCGGAGCACCTCAAGAGGTACTACCGGTAGCAGTAACTGTAGCACCAGCGGTAGCGGTGGCAGAACAGGTTATTAAACGACTTTTGTACATTGACTGTCAACTTACAGTTTCTCTGCATCAATAAAAAACTCTTTTCTCTACATTTCTACAAGTCTACAAAACAAATGTTAGAAATATTACAATGCCTTGGGGGCTACTGACCAGCTCGGTGGTCAACGAGAAGAAGGGCTTAAGCCCTAGAATGCCTTCGGGGTACCTTGCATCAGCCAGGTACCTACCGAGAAGATGGCATAGTCAATAGTGCCTTGGGATACCACCTCAAGAGGTCGGTATCATCCAGAAGGGGGTCATTACCCTACAGAGCCTTGCGGCAGTAGAAACACTAGCTATTGAGGAAAGGACCTATGTCTAAAATGCCATGAGGGGTTAGGCAATCCCTACCGAGAAATTAAAAAAAAAAGGACTAAGTAGTCCCCTAGCCCATTGACCTAGCAAAGGACTGCGTCTATCTGTTGTTAGTCCACCCAAGAGGGGGGGTGAATTGGGTACGATGGTCAATTTTAAATATCTCTTCCAATAACTTAGTGATATACATGAGTATATTAGAATTGGATGCAAAACTAGAACACAGACAAAATTGCAAACGTGAGAAACACAGATTTATAGTGGTTCGGCCGAGCCTACATCCACTACCTAATTTTCGATTAGGATTTTCTCAATCCACTAACTGATTTTCTTACGGGTTAGAACCAAATCGTTACAATTGCCCTTTTATAGGTTAAAGGCAAACCTATCCTTTCATAGGCTAAGGATGAACCAAATTTTCTTTTTTTGGGATGAGGAGAAACCCATGTTTCTTTTACGAGATAAGAAAGAACCATTTTCCTTTTACGGGATAAGGAAGAACCGTGACCCTTTTATGGGTTAAGGAACAACCGTTTCTCTTTTACAAGTTAAGAGATAACCTATCCTTTTACAATTTAAGGACGCACCTATTCTTTTACGGGATTAGGATGAACCGGTTTCCTACTTGCAGGTGAGGATGAACCTTTTTCTCTTTTACAGGTTCAGAGATAACCTTACATGATTTCAATCCTGAAATCATTAAGTGAACTATATTCACTTGTCTTGGTTGTTTCAGTTCAGAAACACCCCAGCATTACAACACAATAATGTTGGTTCTAACTGAGTAGAACACTTTACAATTAAGCTCATTACATAACATTACAGAGATATGAAATATGAAATAGGTAATGCTAAGTTGAAATATGCCAACAGTCTTTTACCTTTCAATGTTCGGTATTGCTCAAGTGCATTTTCGAAAAACATGAATGATATGATATGAAAATCAGTGCTTCTTCAAAAATAATATGATACCAAATAAACATTGATTTGAAAATTGAAGGACTAGTGTAAATCAAGGGCATAGACAGTTTGTAAAGTAGATATAAAATATAAGTATGAAAACTTCTGGTTCAGTGATCAGTAGTTAATGCAACTACTGATATAGTTCAATACAATACTTAAGATATAAAATCAAGTACAACTGTATTTCTCATGAACTATATCTCAAATTCTATCTTCAATAAGAATAATATCAAGTATGAATCAGTGTTGAGAATTTGAGTTGATACCAGATCAAATGGATTTTCGAAGATAAGATGAAATTAAGCTCAGTATGAAAATCATTTGAAGACGTAAAGGTATCAGAAAAAACACTTTGAAAGTTTAGATGTTTGAAAAACATTTTGACACAGACTAACTTTCAAAAAGTATTGGCACAATACAAAATGATTGGCAAGTTGTTTGATCCTAAGTGCTGATATTTATAGACTTAGTGGGACATAGCCGTTAGACATTTGAAGAATAATATGAACGTTTACACACAACGGCTAGAATGTTATATGAAAATGGCAACTGCAATTTTCACTAACATTTTGGTTCTTTTCAGATTTCATGAAAAAGAAAAGTTTTAAAAAAACTTGTTTCATGTATCAGAGACGATCTCAGATAGGTCTGAAAAGGACTCTGTGCAAAGGTTTGTTTTGAAAAAGTAAACTGATGTAGTGTACTTATTCGAACAGTGATGGTTGTTGAATTAGCGTCCTGATTCTATAATCAGTGTGCTAACACATAATATCAACAATATCGTTTTGTTCCTTGAGGGCGTTCATTACGTATAAGTGTCCTGCTAAACACTTAAGTGAGGGCACTACTAACTCGTAAGCATCCTAACTTACTTTGACACTTAAACGACTTAATCCTGAGGGCGCTAATGCACAGTTAGCATCTTGCTATGTTTTAAAATAATTCAATGTATGAGGGCGTTATTATTCGAGTAAGTATCCTGCCTTAAAACATATAACAAAACATGAGGGCGCTACAACAGTGTAAGCGTCCTACCAATTAAAAACATTTTAAACAAAGACACAAGCATGCTGAAGGACAATCAGCATCCTAAAAGTTACTAAGTTGATTCCTAAAGGTGAGGGCGCTCTTATCCAGATAGCGTCCTGATAGATTGTTCAACTTATAACTATCAACGTCCTCAAAGAAGCATTCTTTGAAAAACTTCAGACATCTTTAAGTGAGCAGATGCTGAGTCAGCTTCTTGGCAACTTCAGAGGTTGTCTAATAAAGGAGGCCGCTATTATACAAGTAAGCAGCCTAATAAATCAGTTCAATTTAACGTAGAACGTTATCAGTGTCCTAATGAGTCATCGACGCCTTGACTTAACAAGTTCAAGAGAGCGCTGCTAAATCATTAGAGTCCTGAAAGAATCTTTGAAAACAATTTTGACTCGCGATTAAATATTCGATAAATACGAATAAAAACTCGGTATATTTTAAGATAAATATATAAAATTAAATCATTTGAAATACCGTAAAATGTATGATCAAAACATGCAGATTTGAAAAACATATGCAGATGATTTATGCATGGTTTTAAAGAACATTTTGAGCAATAACGATTAGAAAAAGATATACCTTGAATACTTTGTGTATTTTTCATTTCTCATAACCGTTAAATCCAACTCTTCATTATGAGATCTTCAATAAGAGTTTTGGGCGGAGTTGAATGTCTTGAATGTTGATCGAGAGATGTAGACTTTAAGCTTGATCGAATCGTTTGAGTGAAGTGATCTTGAAATCATGATGTGATCGTTGATGTTCATTGGTTGAAATGAACTTAACCGTTGGATGTGATCTTTGTGTTCCTTGATTGAGTCGTTCCTTGGCTTTTTGCTTTCCTCAGGTGCTTTGATGAAATTTTGATAAAAGCTCGTTAGCATTGAAAAGTACTTTGTTTGTGATCATCAAAATATAGTATATCACTGTATATTTAGGGACGAGCAAGTGATGAACCGTATAGGTTAACATCTGTCTGGTAAGAAAAATGGATAAAAAATTTGAAAAAAGCTACTTGTACACAAAAGAGTTCGACACCCTCACGAGCTCGACACCTACCAAACGGTAACAGCCCCCTCACACAAGAAATTAATGCTCACTTATCCTCATATACACTTAGTATTACGAGCCAAGTGGGAAATAGTTAATGAGTCATGATTATGGCTCATATTAGTAGCTATATTGGCAAACACTATGGCCCCAAACCATATAAAAAAGATGCAATTATTCTCCACTAATAATAATGGATAGCTCACGCCTGTGGTGTGGTCACGCGTGGAATAACAAGTTATAATTTATTAACAACTGGTAAGGGAATTTGAGAAAGTCGACGAGTGGTCGATAGTTAGGTAACCCTAATCCTATTTAATTAGAAATAGTGAACCAAGTTGATAGCTTTATAAACACCCCTACGTCCTCATTTTTCCATCTCAAAGCAAAAAAGGGAAGCTCGTCTAGGTAATGGCGCAAAACTGATCTGATATCCAAGGAACAGAAGATGATCTTTGCCAATCACAAGACATGTTCTCCAGGAGAGTGATGGATCCTCTAATAAACACTCTTATAGATGATATGTATGACCATGGAATGAAGAGATTAGTTGTAGATAAAGAAGGAAGACCGTTTATGGAATTCCACGAGATGTATGCTTAGGGTTGGACGCGAGAACAAACAAGCGCATTAATAGTGCTCTGGGTCATGATCGGTAAACCGATCATTACAGTCATCGTACATCATGTATTTAGACAAAACCGCCTTGAGTATGTAGTAGATAGTTTTTGGCATTGACTTTGGGGGTATGGACTGCCTATAACAATTGTATACAAATATAGCTAAATATGAATCACAACTATGTAAATCCACAAATAGTTATATTATTGATAAATATATGTATATATTTATACATTGTTAAAAAAAAAAAGGGTTCTAATCGCCCAATTTGTCTCTAGGGCTTGAAGCTAGTTGGCTCAAAAGCTGATCCTGCTCCTCGCGAAGCTCTGTGTTCTCTTCCAACACGCGATTGAAAGAATCCCCTAGACTAGTAGCCTCTTCCTGTAAGGTAGAGTTTTCCTGCCGTACATTCGTAGCCACCTGCTATAAATCAATAGTTTTCTGGTGAAGAACGATGATCTCCTGGTGTAATCTCTCATTCTTATCAGTTAAAGATATCACCATATATTCCGCAAACGCTATTCTATTGTCCTTATCGTTAACTTGTTCAACTAGAATTTCTACTTCTTTTTCGAGATAGATAATCCTCTGCCTTAGCTGTGCTAAATTTTTTAGCTCCAAGGATAGGGTGTGGTTTATAAAAGCTCCCTAAAAAAAAAAGGAAAAATAAATTTTAGTTCAAAAAATAAATAAATAATTTAAATAAAATAATTACCTTAGAAAACTGGGACAAAACTTTAAGCGAGCGTTCCTCATGAGACATAGATAAATATTTTTCCACCTTTGCTTCACGAATGCCGATTATATGATCATCACAATCTAGCACAGTGAAACCAAACTGAAATTTCATGTCATCTTCCTTATTGGAAGGTTTAACTACATCGGCCTGACTAGATGATCCGACCGCAATAGAGGAAGAACCAACCTTAGGACCCCTACGAGGATGTTTTGCTCTGGGGGGCCGTTGAATCGTTTTCCTTTCCTAGCCTGCATAAAAGAAGAACCTGGTTCAATAGTGGTCACAGGAAAATCAATACTAGGATTGACACTAGTTCTTTCTTCGCCCTTGAACGAATCCATCTTACTATATCAAAATCGTACCATAGAAATGCACCCTTATCCCTTCGCCATTTTGGTTAAATGAGGAAAATGTAGAAATACAAGTGTGGTTGAACATGTCACGGTTGATTATCTTGACAGAGGTGAAATTAAAAGCACCGACAACGACATGACAAATTAGATTTCCAAATATAACAATCATTTAGTACCCATTCGCTAAGTGGTGTTTCCACTAAAAAACAAATGGAGAAAGTACTGAGCCAGGTGGCTCCAATTAATAAGTTGGGGCACTTGTTGGCCTAGGTATGTCCAAGAGGGGGGTGAGTTGGACAGTTAGACAATTAAAGTTAATGCAATGGAAACTAAAAATGTGGAAAAGTAAATCAATTTATACAATCGATATAAAGTGGTTCGACTACTTGCTTACGTCCACTACCTAACCTCCTCAATTAGGATTTGAAATATCTTCACTAAGGGATTCTCTTACGGATGAGAACCAAACCGTTACACCTTTTCTCAACGTCCGGGTGTAAGAGCAACCGTTACAATGCTCAACTTGCAGGCTTGAGACCAACTTAAACCTCTCGACTTACAGGCTAGAGAAATACCTATATCTCTCAACTTACAAGCTAGAGAACTATCTATCTCAACTTCCAGGTGTGAGACTAACCTAAACCTTTCTCAATTTAAAGGCTTGAGAACAACCACTTGTTCTAAAAACAAAGTTGGGGACTCATTAGTTTATATAACTACTGTTACAACTCGGTATGGTATACAAGAAATGAAATGAAGTACAATTGTATCCTATGAACTATCTCTCAAAATTTTCTTTCAGCAAGAATGATATATGATTAAAACAGTGCTAGAAATTTGAGTGAAAACAGTTTAATAACTTTCAAATAGATTTTCATAGAACGATAGATATTAAGCTTAGTATGAAAATCTTTTGAATAAGCTAAGCTTCAAATAAAACACTTTGAAAACTAAAATAGTTTAAGTTCTGATATCAAATTGAAAAATCAACTAACTTTCAAAAGTATTTACTTGGTGAATTTTCGGTGTGTGATTTGAGTCTATGTGCTGGTATATATAGACTCAGTAGAAATGAAGCTGTTGGTCATTTGAATTTGAATTTCAAAATGATTGTTTACTCACTACAGCTAAAATCTTTCACGAAGATGGCAAATGCAATCTTCATGAACATTCCGGTTCTTTTCAGATTACAGGAATAAGGAAGGTTTCAGGAATCATAATTTCGCTTATCAGAGGAAATCTCTGACAAATCTAAAAGGGTTTCTGTGCATAAAAAGTTCTGAAAGGTAAACTGAAAAAGTGCAAGTGTTAGCTTTGTGACAGCATTGGATTAGCGTCCTGATTGGTCAATCAGCGTCATGTCGCATAAAACCAACTTTGTCGTTTTGTTCCTTAAGGGCGCTACTTGATCGTAAGCGTCCTAACTTACTTAATGATTGAAAATGACTAAAAACTATGTGGGCACTAAACAATAGTTAGTGTCTTACTTTGTTTTAACATACTTAAAGTCACGAAGGCACTACAAAAATGCAAGCGTCCTGATATTTAAAATACAAAAACTATAAGGACACTACTAACGACTTAAGCATCCTGAAGTTTTAAAACATTTTTAAAAACAACCGAAAAACAGAAGGGCGCTGCTAGGTGATGAGCGTCCTGATGTTTTAACTTGTAAAAACGATAAGTACACTGAAGAACGATCAGCGTCGTGAGAGTTACTAAGTTAATTCTTAAGTGAGGGTGCTCCTGTTCAAGTAACATCCTAAGCGTTTTCCAAGTTATAACTCTCAGTGCCCTTAAAAATTAAATCATTAAAAGCTCGAGAAATAGTAAGCGAGCTGATGTAGAATCATCGTCTTGACAAGTTTACTAGTTGACTTGGTGAGGGCGCTACAAATGAAGTTAGAGTTTTGATAGATAAGTACTTATTCAACCATGAACTCTATCAACCTCCTAATGTATTATCAGCGTCCTGACTTACCAAGTCCAAGAGGGCGCTGCTAAAACATTAGCATCCTGAAAGATGTGTTAGCGTCCTGATGAACACTTAAAGACTGTTTCTTAAAAATGATTGAAGCTTTTCAAAACTTAATCAAATTAGACAAAGATTCGATCAAATCAAACATTTGAAACAATTAAGAATTTAAATCATTTGAAAAATCTTTCAAATATATTGATCAAAACGTGCAATTGAGTCAATCTTGCTGAGAGTAATTTGATCAATAGATTTACATTCTAAGTACTTAAAATCTTGACGATTTGAACGTTTACATTTAATAGACTTGTAAGCTCTTCTTTTTTATCTTTAATCTTGATAAATCTGAAACACTTAACAAAATTATTAGATACACAAACATGAGTAATTTGGAATCATTAAAACATTCTCATCCTGGGATTCCTTCAGATAACAACACTAATAATACTTGATTGAAATTGGTTCGGCTTCGACCAACCATAGATTAATCAGAGCCTAGGGGCTAGATGTTGGATCATAAAATATTAAACCAAAAATATTGTAAATCAATAGTTAAGCCCAAAATAAATTTGTTGGATCCATAAATTGGACCAAAAATAAATTCATGATCAAGCCCCATACAAGGCCCAAAACCAAGCCCAGGGCAAGGCCCAAAACAAAGTCCAAGCCCATTATTAGGGAGTTTCTAAAATTGGGTAAATTGTTGGTGAATTACTCAAAATTAAGTATAATGCAATGCATGTGTATGACCAAGATTTATTTGTGGATATTTAATTGTGTGGTGTGGATTGTATTTGATTTAGTATAAATACCCTCCCCCCATATGAGAGGTTTAATCATCAAATAAATGATCAAGTGATCAAGCAAGAGATCAAAAGTCATTTTCTACTTCTTCTCCTTAGTGTTCTTCAAAATCAAGAGAGAGAGAGAGTCTCATTATTTTCTCCTTCAATGTAAAAAGAAGGTTGTAAATCTCTATTCATAGTGAAGTTTTTATAGCTTGCTCGTGGATGTTTCCCTCAAATCGAGGGTTTTACCATTTAAGATTTTTGTGTCTCTTATTTTTCTACAATTGTTCTTATCTTGTTGTTTAGTTGTATAATATTGCATACATTGCTCATTCCCCAATTAGTCGTATCAAAGCCTTTCTTGAAAGTCTCAGAATGCTCTGTGGATACGGCTATGTCTGATCTTTCACATCAAAAAAGTCTTTCTTGAGATACGTTACTATTCACACATAATATTAATCACTTTTTGGTGTTGCTCAAATCTTGCACCAACAATTTAGTTATAGTAATTTGCCAAAAACTTTCTTAAAATTGAAATGATAGATAAATTTTGAATTAACTTATATTTTTAATTTATATAAAGTTAAAATTACTTCCTTAATTAAAGTAAAAAATTTAAAAACTTTCTTAGATTAAATGTAAAAATTTGAGTGAATTTTTTTTATTAGTCATGTATATATATAGAATAAGTATGGAAATATTTTAAAAAATGAGGAAAGATTTTTTCTATTTTTGTAGTTTAAAACTAGAGTCAGTGAAGCGAGTTGAAAATACTAGTCCTTGCACCTTTTCTATTTAAATGAATAATTTTCTCATAAATTTTATCTTCTTGTTTTGTTTGTTAAAATCAGCGGAACTGACTGGGGAGAGCCGAGTGCCAATCACTGCTTGGGACAAACGGTGCCATATAATGGGTCTTCATATCCTGGTGGTCCTCATCCAGCTGATGTCATACTGAAGAAAGTGCTGAGCAACTTGTCCAAACCAGTTCATTTGCTTGATGTGACCAAACTCTCACAGCTAAGAAAAGATGCACACCCATCAGCTTATGGTCTTGGAGGCCACAGAGGCATGGATTGTAGTCATTGGTGCCTTGCCGGTGTTCCTGATACTTGGAATCAGTTACTTTATGCTTCCCTTTGAAGGAAATATGATATTATTTAACAATTGCCCTACAATAAAATGCAGTTTTATGTAGTAGCTTAAAAACTTAGCGATAAAATATTTTTTATTGCTAAACATTACAATTAGCAATGATTTTAAATTTTTTTAGCTAAATGTAAGAATTAAGCACTTTTTTTTTTGCAATCAAATATCATTCCATTATTGCTAATAGTTGTTTTTTACCTATGAAAATACAAAACCGTAGCTATTTTCCTATATACATTCAACCATGATTGGGCTAAAGTTTTTCATCACCCAATGTCAAATGTTAGTAAGAAAAAAATAGGTGGCATTTAATTTCTAAATCTCTAGCACAATATTTTTCCTCTCCTCTTTGTGATATGGAATATGGAAACGGGAGATGGATGGAAGCTACTTGTCTTTCCATTCATCTCGACCACACTAAAGAATACTTCCAAATCCCTAGCGTGGGAATAATTAGTCTCTAACACTAAGGCGATGCATGGTAGGTGGGAATATATAAGATTTTTGACAATTATAGGTATGATTTTTTTATTTTATAAAAAATAAACACTAAAAAATAATATATTTAGAATTAGAAAAGTTTTGAACACGTTAACGCCATGTCGACTTTAACCTGTTCGAAACTTGCCTATACGTTGTTTTTTGTTTTTTTTTGTTTTTTTGAATTGAAGCATTCGTTCTTTAAAAAAAAAAGATCTCATGTTGACCCTTGAAGGGGCAGCATTGAATAAAACAATAAGCAGCATTCATTCTTAAAAAAAAAGAAAAATTCATCTCATGCCGCACTTTCAAGGGGCGACATTGAGTAAAAAATAAACTAGATGAATGCCACATCTTCAAGAGGCAGCATTCTAAAAAAAAAGAAAAATTCATGTCACCCCTTCAAGGAGTGGCATTGAGTTAAACACAAAAAGAAATATAGATTGGCGACATTAAGTGAAAAAAAAAACTCATTTCATATTTGAGCTCTGTTTAAGGCCACCACAGGTTATCCGTTAGGATATTTTGCTTCCAACCAGTCCCATCACGTCCCAATAAGTGCTACCAACCTGTCCTAGGCGGCCATACCCCTCAACGGACTCCCGTTGAATTTTTGACCCCCAATCGGATTTTAACATTACATAAAGCCTCTATTTCTAACTTAAGCTGTTTAAGGTCACCATGAACTATCCGTCAGGAATTTTGCTTTCAACCACTTTCAGCATGTCCCAATAAGTGTCCCCTAGCTGCCTGAGGTGGCCGTACCTCGCACAGGACTCCCGGTGAATTTTGACCCCCCACCGGATTTTAACACTACATAAAGTCTCTATTTCTAACTTAAGCTGTTTAAGGCCACCACGAGCTATTCGCCAGGATTTTTTTGCTTCCAACCACTTCCAACACGTCCCAATAAGTGCCCCTAGCTGCCCTAGGCGGTCGTACCCTTCACTAGACTCTCGGTGAATTTTCGACCCCCATACCAAATTTTAACACTACATAAAGCGTTTATTTCTAACATGAGATGTTTAAGGCCACGATGGGCTATCCGCCGGGATTTTTTTGCTTTCAACAACTTCCAACACGTCCCAATAAGTGCCCCCCAGTTGTCTTAGGCAGTCATACTCCGCACTAGACTACCCCACGGGATTTTAACACTACATAAAACCTTTATTTCTAACTTAAGTTGTTTAAGACCACCGCGGGCTATACACAAGGATTTGTTTTCTTCCAACCACTTCCAGCACGACCCAATAAGTGCCCCCCAGCTGCCCCTAGGTGGCCGTACCCCACACCAGACTGCCGGTGAATTTTTGACCCTTGATAGCGTAAATTTAAATTCGCAAGTGTACGAATTATCAAGTTATAATACCCATGGTGAGTGGGTTATCGTATCCACAAAGAAGGTAATTTTACTAATCTTAATTCCCAATTCTACAATGATTAATGGTTTTATCTAGGTGATAAAAAGTGGAGTGAATTAAATGATAAAATGCAAATTAAACAAAGGCAAATAAAAACAAACAAAATAAATGGAAATTGGAGAGAAATCAATGGATTTATAGTTCTAGAGTTTAGATCTCACTATGTTGTCTCTCATGATCTCTAATAATTGTGTTAATGAATTAATTTCTGAAACTTATAAATATTGAATCCTTTTTCATTCAAACCCCTCTCTCGAGTGATAGCTTGAATATCTACTCTCAATCAATCGATTCCCTCTCTCGAGTGACAAACCTTTAGATCAAGAATGCTTTAGGTTCTATGATTCATTTTAATGGATTTCAAAGGGTTTTGTAGGTCTCTCGACTAGATACTCTACCCTAGGTTACAAAACTCTTGCTCTAATTCGATAACACCTCTCTCGAGTGTAAGAAACCAAATCTAATTTCATTTAAAGAGTGATCAGCAATTTGAAAGCATTAAGCATGGAGAATCATAAATAAACCCAAAAGATTGCTTAAAAACACATACACAATGACTCAATCACAAGATCCAACAAAGCTAAATCAAAACTCTAGATTATCTATTTATTTCATAATCAAATCTATAGATACAAGAGAAAGAGTTAAAGAAGAAAACATAGAAACAAACTAAGATTAGAAGATAAATGAAGAAACTCCCTTTGTCAATGGTGGACTCTCCTTCTTCTTCTTGTCTCGAACCTGCAACTCTTCTTCTTCTTCAATCCTTCACTTGCCTCTCCTTGAAAACCCTAACCTCCTTCTATTCTCTATGGCTGCTTCGTGTCCCTAAACTAAGATAAGATGGATCGCCCCTCTTTAAAACCCTAAAAAGCCAATTTATAAATCAAAATACAAAAAGACAAAAGCAGCCCCAACGCACAAAGGACACAAGTTGCCCAAGTAGCACCGCGGGTAGCACTACGACGCTAATGCCCCTCTATCGGAGCCCCGCGGTGTCCAGACACCATTTCTTATGCTCTTTTACTTTTCCATTTTTCTAGCTGCCAAGTGGCTCTTCTTTTTGCAACATGGATCCACATTTAAAGCTCTTTATTTTCTTAGAAAACAAAACACAAAACACAAAACACAAGTAAATGATTTATATTATATGCAAGTGTGTATTAACATGTATGATTCTATATGCACTATGTATAGCTCGTAAAATATTGACAAAATTAATATAAAAAGGATGCCATTGACTTTAGGAAAACTACCTAAAAATCATTCTTATTTTCCTAAACTAGCCTAATGTATTTATTCATGAAAATCACTAAAACTAACTTATAAAACTTCTAAAAATATCTAAATGAACCCAAAACACTAAATAAACTAATTAATGCAAATATATCTAAAAACTAACTAAATGCACCTAAAAACCTCTGAAATTAACATGTAAAATACTAATCTAAAACTCCACTTATCAACCCCCGACTAAATTTTAACACTACATAAAGCCTTTATTTCTAACTTAAGCTGTTTAAGGCCACCAAGGACTATCCGTTGGGAGTTTTTGCTTTCAACCACTCCCAACACGCCAGGATAGTACATGAAAGATAATCATCAAAATATCAGTCAGCACATCAAAACAATCAAAGATTGGATTCGGGAAACATTCCTAATTCACGAATATGAACAAATTGATCCAAGGATAAGGCTTTGGTAAGAATATCAACAAGCTGATCTTTAGTACCTATGTGAATAAGCTTCACATCTCCATTTTGCATATGATCTCTCAAGAAGTGATGTCGTATTTGAAAGTGTTTTGTTCTTGTGTGCAAAACTGGATTTTTGGATATGTTAATGACACTTGTGTTGTCACAGAATATCTCAACACAGTCTATGTGAATTTGATAATCCTGAAGTTGTTGCCTCATGTAAAAAACTTGAGAACAATAGCTACCAGCTGCTACATATTTTGCTTTAGCCTGGATGATGCCACTGAATATTATTTTTTGTTAAACCAAAAAATTAAAGAATTTCCTAGAAAGTGACAAAATCCAGACATGCTCTTTTTATTTATTAGACTACCAACATATTCAATGTCTACAAAACTTCTAAGTTCAAAAGATGTACCTTAGGGATACCAAATACTAAGATCAGTTGTTCCACAGAGATATCAAAAGATTCGTTTAACACATTTAAGGTGGGATTCTCTAGGACTTGACTAAAATTTAGCGCAAAGACATACACTAAACATATGTCAGGTCTACCAGCTGTTAAGTAAACTAAACTTCCAATCATGCTTCTCTAAAGTTTGGGATCTTTGGGTTTACCTTTTTCATCTTTATCTAACTTTGTAGCTGAGTTGCATGGAGTATCAATAGTTTTCAAGTTATTCAACTTGAACTTTTTGAGCATTTCTTTAGCATACTTTGATTGGCTTAGAAATGTGTCATGTGGCATTTGCTTAGTTTTCAAACCAAGAAACTATGCAATCTCTCCCACCATACCCATTTAGAACTTATTTTGAATAAGTTTTGAAAACTCATTGCACAGATTCTTATTTGAAGCACCAAAAATGATATCATCCACATATATATGAATTAGAAGCTATTGACCTAAGTGGTTTTCCACTTAGTATTCTCCTAAATGTTTTGATGCTTACAAACAATATAATCATGGTACTAATGTCTTTGACTTAGTTGTTTCAGTGCTGACTAGTTATATCAGATGAATTCAACTATCTCGTCAAAGCGTGTAGATTGAACAATAAAGCACGAAGATTCAAGAGCTTCAAGTCTGTAATCTTTTGTCTAGAATCTTATTGTTGTAGAGTAATCCTTACTCGTTCTAACCACAATATGATTTGCATCTTTTGAAAATCATGCATATAGGTTATTAGATATTCGTGCATGTATACTATTATCATATTGATCATGTATGCACGTATATCATCATGATTATCATGCAATCATATAGTTAAGGTTGTTTGTCATGCATAACTATATCATTATTTATCATGAACTCATATTACCAACTCTGCATGGTTTTTATCGTTTTACGTGTATCATATAGAACGTCTTGATCATCTGTATGATAAACAATCTTGTCAAAAATGTTAATACAATGATTGTTTTACACGTGTATCATATATAACAATCAATTAATACAGATGATCAAAATGTAAAATGTTAATACGTGTATCATATATTAATACAATTGATTGTTTTACACGTGTTTATGTTTGCAAATTATTTTTCAATCTTGTCAAAAATGTTTTCAAAGTCGGTTTCTGTGTTTGACAATGTCTTAAACTCATTTTGATCGAAAAATCAAGTTTCTATCACTTCAAAATGAAGGAACGAGCTCCTCATTCAAGGAATGCGCTCTTGAGCTATTTCTTAAGATTCAGAATTTTTCTAATCAAAGTTTAAGGAACACACTCCTTAGTCCAAGGAACACGCTTCAGTGGTTTTTCTTGAGACTCAGATTTTTCTGATCAATGAATAAGGAACGTGCTTCTCTTAACAAGAACGTACTCTTGTAGAAAAGGGCAAAATAGAAATGTTTATAGAGTCAATGGTTCTTGATGAAAAACCTTGCTCTTATGCCCAGTGGACATATTAAGGAACACGCTCCTCTTATAAGGAACGGGCTCCTTGATTGGAGGAAAATCTGAAAAGTTTCAGATTTAAAAGCAGAAGTGCTCTCCTTCATTAAGGAACGTGTTCCTGTGCCTTGGTTTGGTATTTTTCTATAAATGCCACACTTGCTCATTTGAAGAGCAACTTTTGCAAAATTTTTAAAACTTGTGCCAAATCTTTGTTCTCACTTTTTTCGAGTTTTAAGCAAGATCTTAAGCTTTCTTAAACATCTTTTGAGTGCAAAAGTTTACTACATTTGAATCTTTGATTCAAACTTTCAAAGAGTTCTCCTCATTCTTTCAACATCTTTGAAATACTTTGAAAGACATTCTTGAGTGTTGATCAAGTTGTGTTCAAGTGAGTTCTTCACATCTTGTTGTTCTTGATATCATCATTGAAGGAAGAATCTCTCAACCATCATCACACTTAAGGAATCTCTAAGCTTCATGCTTACCTAAGTTGGATAAATTCTCTCTTGTAACCTCCCATAGTTTTAATTAGATACATACGTTGACTTACACATATATCGAGGTGTATAATACGCGTATACATACGTATGAGTCAAATGTATGTACGTATGAGAATAAGTGCTAAATACATAAATTGAAGGGTATAAATTAAATATGTGAGTTGTTATATAAATATATGAATTGGAGTTAGATAAGGATATGATTAAATTAACTTAAATAAAGATGGTGAAGGAGATGGTAGTATTAATTGGTAAATGAAATAAAAGTAATTATTAAATGATGAAATGAGGAGTTGTTTTACTAAATGGCATTAGAAGCATGGAATCCTCATTTTAATGATGCTCATCTTTAAACCTTTAAACATAACATTTTTATTTATTTTTTTAAGAGAAAACGTGAACTGGGAGAAGAAGTTGCAGAAGAAAGGAAATGGGAACGGACAAGAGAAACGACGGTTTCACGGCCAAATTCGACGTGCTGGTAAGCTATTTTCACCGTTTTTTGTTCCAAAATTGCAATTTAAGCTACGTGTGACATTTCTATCGGTAAAAATTTTGCTATAGGAGGTGTTTTATCTTGTTTTCAAAAATGGGGTTTAGACCCACTTTGAGTGGAAACACAGAAATGATATATTATGACTCCTATAGATGTGTAGATACTAGATATGTGGTTTGTTTGTGTCCAAGTGTAATATTGGTGCTGGTACAACTGCCGAAAGTCAAATTTGACACGGGGGCCTTTGGAACCATGTCAAACTTCGGTGAAATCCCTATTTGAAACCATAAAATTATAGAGAACTAAATTTCAGACATTTCGATACCAAAACTATGATTTTTGGGTATCGATTAATATTTTTAATAGATGCTTGACTGAATTCGGTGAATACGACAAACTTGGATATTAGTGGAAATGTGGTTGAAAGGCTTGTTTCTACTATCCATTGCCTTAAAAATAATCATGAGGGTCGTGTAAAATATTTGGGACGCCTCACGTGAGTTTTAGACTGAAATGGAATTATGTGAATTAATTGGAGAGTCAGATTTTAATGAATAATTGAAAAACAAATAGATATAATGATTTGATAATTGATTATGGATTATCTTGAAATGAATATATGACAAGATTATATTGTTGATTGGATACGAATAGTAGAGTGGTCGTAGAGAGTAGGTCTACACGGTTCCACTGTGAGTATCTCTTGACTTTGGTTCCTTGTATATGGCAATGTATGATACAAGTTGTGTGTTTCAAATCATGAATATAAGTATGTATTGCATTGTTTTAAATTCATGAAAATGTTTGACTTTGGAGCCACATTTTGGACTTGCTAGAGCAGGTTAAAACATGAGATCATTTCCAGAAGACAGTCCCGCTTGAGGATTTAATAATCTCATGGTCCGAGTGATAATTTCTGAATGGAATTGGGATTAAGTCCTAATTTGAAATGATTCATAGCTGAAAATTGGGTAATGAGAGGTCCGAGGGTAGACTCCTTATAAATGCATAATAAGGAGTGCATACCCGCTCTATTACTAGCAGGAGGGAGATTGTTTTATTTTATTGTAACCCTAAAGGCAAGGGAAAGGCACGCGAAGGATAGAAAATCCTTCTTCTTTTGTAATGTATGTAAATGGTTTGAGAATGTTTAATACTATTTTGAGTAGTTGTCATATAAATAACACTACAATAATATTTGTATCACATAGATGGGTATGGATAGGTTTACATGGATGTGTATATATTGGAAATGTGAAGTTTAGATGATGAATGAGTAATGGAATGACCATAATTATACTTGATTGTGTTTGACTTGTGATAATTAGGTTGTGATATAACCAATAAACAAAGAAGACTGTCGAAATTTTGAGAAAAATTTTGATGTATATTTGGATAAGGCTGACAGGGTATTATAAACACTGTCACATGACGTATATCGTATCCTGTGCTGGTCGTGACCTCACTTATCCAGAGTGGGTTGCGACAATGTTGGTATCAGAGAGTAAGGTTAGGATTATAAGCCTTGAAAGATAAAAGCCCTATTACATTATATTTTTCTGTATGGGTATATGTTATGGGTAGCTAGTTTAAAATTAAATATCCTAATCATTTGATTAATTGCCTCTTGTCTCTGTAAGTTCCAGATTTGAAAAGAGATAATCAGAGTTGATCACGGATTCTACTGATCGAGAAAGGATCAGAAAACTAGAAGAAGCATTAGTTGCCCAACAACAACAGAATGCTCAGATCATAAAGACAATGACAAAAATGCAGGAAGATAGGCAGAGACCTGCAACATCAGTAATCCCTGATGATGGAGCCAGCAGTGTTGGCGCACCTGTAGTTGAGCATGTGGCTGAAGTCCAGATAGTTGATCTGAAAATTAAAAAGAATAAAGAAAAAAAAAGATATGAAGAGGTGATGGAAGCCTTTAAGAGGCGATTTCCACCCTTTTCCCTGGTATTTCCACCCTTTTTTCCTGGTACTTTGACATTGAAAGTGGCAGAAAATTGGCTTCTAATAATGGAAGTCATTTTTGATGATATGCAAGTCTTAGATAGTGATAAAGTGAGACTGGCAAGATTTAAGTTGTCTGATGAAGCTGTGAGATGGTGGCGGACTACAGAGAGAATCCAGGGGGTTGTTGACACCTGGGAAAAGTTTAAAGCAATGTTTCATGTAGCCTATGCCCAAAGGTTGAACGTGACAGAAGAAGAATAAAATTTATGGCATTGAAACAAGAGAATATGACTGTGAGACAATACGAGCATGAGTTTAATCGGTTGTCAGTATTTGCACCTGAGCTAGTACATACTGATGAGAGCAGGATGAAACAGCTCAGAGACGGATTTAGAGATCCTATCCGTCAGGGCTTGGCAGTATTTGGTGTACAGAAGTACGAGCAGGCATTGACACAGGCCTTAAATTTTGAGACTGCAGAGGCAGCTGTAGGTAGGCCAGTTGTTTAGACAACACTGCCAGTACATCTTACATAGTCAGCAATTCTAGAACTGTATCTACCATTCTCGGGGAAGAAAATGAGCAGATGGGGTAGAAAGCACTGGAATGAGGCCAAGAAGGCTAAAACGATTGAGGCAGCTAGTGGAGGCGAGCCATTTGTGACACCTATGGCACCATTCCCACCATTTGCAACATTACCACTACCATCGGCAAACAAAGGCGCATCATCAGTAGGGAGACCTCAGAGTCAGGGTTCTTCCGTCAAACCACCATGGCCTCAGCATAAATGGTCAGGATAGAGCTGGTTTATAGTTTTGGGTACAATGTCCTAGATTGCATCTTCCACTCCACGTCCACCGCCGATATGTTACTGATGTGGCATTAAGGGCCACAAGGTCATTCAGTGTCCTTTTTAGTCGGTTTCGAAAACCTCGGCAATTTCAGCTACTACTACACCTTCTGTCATACGAGAACAGGCAAGAGATGTGATTGAACCAGATTCGGATGCCAGCAAGACCCTGATTGAAGGTATGATCAGTATCTGTGATGTGATGATGTATATCTTGATTGATGTTGGATCTACTTTATCTTTTATTGCTGGTCACATGGCAGATAGATTACATTTGACTCCTTTCAGGGCTAGTACACCATTGATTTAAGTACAACAGCAAGGGAAAACATCTATCCAAACATGGTTTGTCAGAATTGTGTTGTCAGATATGAGGGACATGAAATGACAGTTGACCTTAGGGTATTGGAATTTCTGGAATTTGATGCCATCCTGGGCATGGATTGGTTAGCTGCTTATCATGTCTTAGTAGACTACTTTTCCAAAAAAGTGATATTCCAGATACCTGGTCAACAATTATTTACATACAGAGGTATGGTTACCTCTAAACCTCCTACTAGAGGTAGGATTGTGACCAATGAGGAGATGAAAATATTGGTTGGTTTAAAGCCTCAGGGAGATAAGGAACAGGGTATATAGTTGTCTGAGATTCTTGTGGTGTGTGATTACCTAGATGTGTTTCTTGATGATTTACTGGGATTACTATCTAAACGGGAGATAGACTTTATTATAGAACATATGCCCAATACAAACCTATCTTCATTCCTCCATATAGAATGGCACCTAAAGAGTTACAAGAACTCAAGATACAACTTAATGAGTTGATGGAAGAATGGTATATTACCCCCAGTATGTCACCTTGGGGTGCACCTATAATGTTTGTGAAGAAGGAAGATGAAAGTCTACATCTGTGTACAAACTACTGTCAATTAAACAAGGTGACAGTGAAAAATAAGTATCCTCTCCCACGAATAGATGATCTGTTTGATCAACTGAATAGGGCAAAAATTCTTTTCAAAGATCAACCTGTGATCAGGGTACCATCAGTTGAGAATTAGAAAAGAGGATATACCGAAGACAACCTTCAGAACGAGATATGGACACTATGAATTTCTAGTGATGCCCTTCAGTTTAACCAATGCACCTGCCATGTTTATGAACTTGATGCAGAGGGTATCTAAACCATATCTTGATCAGTTCATCATTGTGTTCATTGATGACATTCTCATTTATTCCAAGACTCGGGAGGAACACGAACAACACTTCTTTATTACTCTACAAACATTGAGAGAGCATAGCCTATATGCCAAGCCCAGTAAATGTGAGTTTTGGATAAATGAAGTTAAATTTCTTGGTCATGTGGTCAGTGCAAAGGGAATATCTGTTGATTCTGCTAAGGTTGAGGCTATTATAAATTGGCCAAGACCAACCACAATGACAGAGATACGAAGTTTTCTGGGATTAGCTGGTTATTACAAAAAATTTGTGGAAGGTTTTTCCAAACTGGCAACTCCACTTACCAGACTGACTCAGAAAAACATATCATTTGTGTGGACAGTAGCTTGTGATGAAGCTTTCACAGAACTGTAAAGAAAATTTACTACTGCACCATTGTTGATACTTCCATAGCCTAGTAGAGAGTTGGTGATTTATACAGATGCGTCTCATTCAGGTCTGGGTTGTGTATTGATGCAGGAGGGTAGAGTGGTAGCTTATGCATCTAGACAGTTAAAGGTGCATGAGAAGAATTACTGTGCATGACTTAGAGTTGGCTGTAGTTATTTTTACTTCAAAATTGTGGAGGCATTTCCTATATGGTGAAAAGTTCACATTGTATTCAGACCATAAAAATCTAAAGTATTTATTTGATCAGAAAAAACTGAATATGTGACAGAGAAGATGGCTTGAATTCCTGAAGGATTATGACTTCACACTGGACTATCATCCTGGGAAAGCTAATGTAGTTGCAGATGCACTGAGCAGAAAGCGGACAAAAACTAGTGTGGTCACTTGTCAGATGGCCCATGAGTGGCGTTTATTAGAGAGAGTTATTATGATGAGTGTACTCTCTATAGCTCCACATGTTGATATTTGTGCCCAAATGCATGTGCAGCTCACCGACACTCATATTTAGAGGGTCAAAGATCTGTAACAGCATGATCTTGACTTTGATATGTATAATTCTTGGGCTGATAGAGTAGACAAAGTTGATTGACATAGAGATCCGGATGATGTCTTGTGTTTTCAGGAAAGATTATGGGTTCCTGTAGATCGTGATCTAAGGATAGAGTTACTCTAGACAACACACAGATCTCAGCATACTATCCACCCAGGGCCAACCAAAATGTATCATGATATGAAAAGAACAGTGTGGTAGCATGGGATGAAAAAGGATATAGCTGAGTATGTACAAAAATGTGGGGCGTGTCAGCAGGTTAAAGCTAAACATCAGAGGCCTGGAGGACGGATGCAACCATTATCCATTCCAGAATGGAAATGGAAGCACATCACCATGGATTTTATTACAAGTTTGCCCAGATCTCAGGGTAGATATGACATCATTTGGGTGATAGTTGATAGACTGGCGAAGTTTGCTCATTTTCTTCTAACAACACCAGAGAGTTTGTGGACAAACTGAGTAGATTATATATACAAGAGATTGTGAGATTGCATGGGGTTCTGGTATCCATTGTGTCGGACAAAGATTCGAGATTTACATTGAGATTTTGGTATTTAGTGCAGACTCGATTTGGGACTCATCTCCGTCTCAGTACGACATTTCACTAACAGACTGATGGTCAGTCTAAGAGAGTGATACAGATGCTTGAGGATATGCTCAGATCTTGTATTTTAGAGTTTGGTGGGAGCTGGAATGAATACCTTCCTTTGTGTGAATTTGCGTACAATAATAGCTATCAGGCTAGTATCTGTATGACACCCTTTAAGGCTTTGTATGGTCGACCTTGTAGATCTTTGGCTTGCTGGTATGAGGTTGGAAAGTCGCAGTTACTGGGGCCAGCTGTCATTACAGAAAAGATTAACAGATTAGACAAAATCTGAAAACTGCCCAAAATCATCAGAAAAGTTATTATGATAACTGACATAGGCCTTTAGAGTTTGCAAAGGGAGACCAGGTACTATTGAAGGTCTCTCCCATGAAAGGCTAGATGAGGTTTGGGGTCAGAGGAAAACTTGCTCCATGATTAGTTGGACCATTTAAAATCCTTGAGAGGATGAGTCCATTAGCTTACAGGCTTGTTCTACCACCGCAGTTGGCTGGTGTCCATAATGTATTTCATGTTTCTATGCTAAGGAAATACCATACGGACCCGACGCAGTATCCAGATTTGACTCATATTTTAGATTTGAGCAGTTACAAGTTGGGGAGGATACTGCATTTCCTGAAGAACCAATTCAGATTATGGCCAGAAGAGTTCAGAAACTCAGAAATAAACAGATTCCTCTGGTCATAATCAAGTGGAGTTTTCATGATAATGTAGAGCAGACTTGGGAACAAGATGATCAAATGCGGGAACAGTTTCAAGATCTTTTCACCACTTGAGGTATATTTCACCTTACTTTTCAATTTTGATGAAGAAATTTCTTAAGTTGGAGAGATTGTAACACTCCGTAGTTTTAATTAAATACATACGTTGACTTATGCGTATATCGAGGTGTATAATATGCGTATACATACATAGGAGTAAAATGTATGTACGCATGAGAATAAGTGGTAAATACATAAATTGAAGGTTATAAATTAAATTTGTGAGTTGCTATATAAATATGTGAATTGGAGTTAGATAAGGGTATGATTAAATTAACTTAAATAAAGATGATGAAGGAGATGGTAGTATTAATTGGTAAATGAAATGAAAGTAATTATTAAATGATGAAATGAGGAGTTGTTTTACTAAATTGCATTAGAAGCATGGAATCCTCATTTTAATGATGCTCATCTTTAAACCTTTAAACATAACATTTTTTTTTTTTTAAGAGAAAACGTGAATTGGGAGAAGTTCCTGAAGAAAGGAAACGGGAACGGACAAGAGAAACAATGGTTTTGAGGCCAAATTCGACGTGCTAGTAAGCTATGTTCACCGTTATTCGTTACAAAATTGCAATTTAAGCCACGTGTGACGTTTCTATCGATATAAATTTTGCTATAAGAGGTGTTTTACCGTGTTTCTAAAAATGTGGTTTGGACTCACTTTTAGTGGAAACACATAGAAATGATATACTATGACTCCTATAGATATGTAGATACTAGATATGTGGTTTGTTTGTGTCCAAGTGTAATATTGGTGCCAGTACAGATGCCGGAAGCCAAATTTGACACTGGAGGCCTTTGGAACCATGTCAAACTCCGGTGAAATCCCGGTTTCAATCCATAAAATTATAGAGAATTGAATTCCGGACATTTCGATACCAAAAATATGATTTTTGGGTATCGATCAATATTTTTAATAGATGCTTGACTGAATTCGATGAATACGTCAAACTTGGATATTAGTGGAAATGTGGTTGAAAAGCTTGTTTCTACTGTCCATTGCCTTAAAAATAATCATGAGGGTCGTGTAAAATATTTGGGATGCCTCACATGAATTTTAGACTGAAATAGAATTATGAGAATTAATTGGAGAGTTAGATTTTAATGAATAATTGAAAAACAAATAGATATAATGATTTGATAATTGATTATGGATTATCTGAAAATGAATATATGACAGGATTATATTGTTGATTGGATATATACAAATAGTAGAGTAATCGTAGAGAGTAGGTTTACACAGTACCACTATGAGTATCTCTTGACTTTGATTCCTTGTATATGGCATTGCATGATATAAATTGTGTGTTTCAAATCATGAATATATGTATGTATTGCATTGTTTTAAATTCACGAAATTTTTTGACTTTGGAGCATGTTTTGGACTTGCTAGAGCAAGTTAAGACATGGGGTCATTTCCAGAAGACAGTCTTGCATGAGGATTTAATAATCTCATGGTCTGAGCGATAGTTTTTGAATGGAATTGGGATTAAGTCCTAATTTGAAATGATTCATAACAGAAAATTGGGGAATGAGAGGTCCGAGAGTAGACTCCTTATAAATGCATAATAAGGAGTGCATATCCGCTCTATTACTAGCAGGAAAGAAATTGTTTGATTTTATTGTAACCTTGCATGTTTTGGAATTACTTTAGGTAGGTATGTATTGTGAAATGTTTCATGCATGTTTGAATGAGATTTGAATGTATTGATTCATATGATTTTTATTAAATGCATATATAATTGTGGTTGCTCACCCAATTCTCAAACATTTTAGGTTTGAATCCTAAAGGCAAGGGAAAGGCACGAGAAGGATAAAGAATCCTTCTTCTTTTGCAATGTATGTAAATGGTTTAAGAATGTTTAATACTATTTTGAGTAGTAGTCATGTAAATAACATTATAATAATATTTGTATCACATAGATGGGCATGGATTGGTTTACATGGATGTGTATATATGGAAATGTGAAGTTTAAATGATGAATGAGTAATGGAATGACCATAATTATACTTGATTGTGTTTGACTTGTGATATGACCAATAAACAAAGGAGACTGTAGAAATTTCAAGAAAAATTTGGGTGTGATTTTGGATAAGGCTGACAGGGTATTATATACGCCGTCACATGACCTATATCGTATTCTGTGCCTGTCGTGATATCACTCATATGGAGTGGGTTGTTACATCTCTATTAAGATTCTTGTGATTTTGATTGAGTTAATCAGTTTTGTGTTTGATTGGATATCTTGAAAACCGTTTTTGTTTTGAATATTGCTAGTGAAACCATACTTGATCTTCATATGATATTATCTTGATTAGTGGTTTCATACATCTTATGTGGTATCGATTCATGTGCTAAACTTACATTATTTTGAATCGATTTCATTGATAATTTCTTGAGCATTTTGATTCTTGAACTTAATCATTTATCTATTTAGAATCAACAAGTCTTGATCATTTGTGCATATTGATTCTTATGCTTCATACATATCATCTTTAGATTCAATATTTGAATACATGTGCATATTTGATTTTTGATCTTACATTATCACTATTTGAATCGTTTCCATGTATTTGAAAACAACAACTATTTCAACACTACACATCAGTTAAAATATTGTGGTTGGAATAGTAATGATTATTCATTCAAGATTGTATGCTTAAAATTGTTGAGAGTGTTTTTAGAACATCTCTTTCCACCATTTGTAATCTTGATGTATTGTTGACTTGTTAATCAACCATGACTATACCATATTGTTGTACGGCTTGTAGCCACACCTGTAAGTTGGTTACAGTACGACTTCTAGCCAAGCCTTTATATTGGTTAGCGTATATGGCTTCTAGTCACACCCATAAGTTGACTAGTGCGTACGACTTCTAGTCACGCCCGTAAGTTGACTAGCCAATAATGAATTGAGAAATCCTGATCGGGGGTGGTCTAGTAGTGAAGTAGGTTCAAGGGGAACCGAACCACTATAAATCGCTGTGTCCATTTATTTTTCCCGCACTTGATTATTTGGCTTGTTACCTACTGTGTATATATTCTGTTTAAATTAATTAACCAAAAGGTAACACAAAAATCAACAAAGTCTAATTCACCCCCCTCTTGGACTATAATACTGGGCCAACAGCAGCATATCAGAATTTTGGTGTTTGATAAACAAAGTGAGATCTAGCTTTCCTTTGTGAAAGTTGTGATCTAGAATAAATGAACTAAGCCTATCATATTAGGTGTTTTAATCCATACAAAGCTTTGTGGAATTTGAATACATATTCAGGGTTATGAGAGTCCTCAAAACCTAGGGGTTATTCCACGTATACCTCCTCATTGATATGGCAATTTGGAAAGACACTTTTAACATTCATTTGGTACAAGGAATTTTTTTTTATAGCAAGCGTAGGCAAGTAGCATTCTAATAGCCTTTAATCTTGCTACTGGGGCAAAGGCTTCTCCATAATCAATGCCACTTGGTTATACCCTTGGGCAGCCAATCTAGCTTTGTTTCGGACAATTACACCTTGTTCATCCTTCTTATTCCTAAACACCCATTTTGTTCCAATAACAGTTTGATGAGGTGGCCTAGAAACAAATTCCCATACTTTGTTTCTAGGGAAATGTTCTAGCTTTTCTTGCATAGAAAGAATCTAGTTCTCATCTTTCAATGCATTCTCTACTTTAGTAGGTTCAATTCGAGACACAAAGGCTACAAGCCCTTGGTCCTTGTGAATTGAAGCTCTAGTTGTCACACCTTTAGATGGATCACCTAAGATTTGGTCTCTAGGGTGACTGAGAAGCAATATTGAATTCTTAGGAGTTTCCAATGATATTTCATCATTAACCTCAAGGCTCTGCAAAACTCTAGGAGTGTCATCATCATCATTGATATTCATCTTTTCAACTTCATTTCCAATACTCTTTCTCGGATCACTTTCATCGAAGTTGACATGGATGGATTCTTCTACAACCTTAGTTGATCTGTTGAACACTCTATTGTTGGCCTAGGAATGTTCAAGGGGAGGGGGGGTGAATTGGACAATGACAAAGGTTTTAAGTTTTAATAAAAGCAGATTTACAGTTGAAACAAAGTAATAGCAGTTAAAAGACAAAATAGTAGTAAAACAGTATAGTGCACACAGATTTAGAGTGGTTCGGCTCCTACCTACCTTTACTACCTAATCTCCCCGATTAGGATTTTGTTTAAACTCCACTATCGAATCCTCTTACGGGTGAGGATCAAACCGTTACGCCTTTTCTCAATTTGACGGGCTTGAGAACAACCGTTAACCACTTATGCAACACTTGCTCAACCTTAGTGACATACATAGTCATTAGTATAAATCAAACACAAGTCTGAGAGCTTGATTCTTTGACCAAAATCCTCCATTCATAACTGAATTGATTAAAATGATTTTCTTCAAAATCAAAAAGATTTTGAAAACTTATAAAAAATCATAAGAAATTTATGAAGTGAATGATTTTCTGAATTAGATGATGACTGACATTTTACATGCCTAAATCATTCTAGAACATGAAATTAAATTCTTGAGTAGACATGGTCTTCATCTTGATCACGAACTTGACTTCTTTTTCACCATGCTTTTGAGAAAATTATTCATGCATCATCATGTATACAATATATATAGAATGCGGTTTGTAATCATCAAAATATTTTTTCCCATATGGGACAAGAGGGTTATTGAAATAACAATCTCCCCCTTTTTGATGATTTCAAATTCATTACTGTAGGCCTTGAAACATATGAAATAATATGAATACATGAGTCCTACAATGCATGAAAGAAAATGAAATGCAATGATTATGCCCATACAATGAGGTTTAATTTCTCCCTCTTACTCAGAGAACTATCCATTTTCATGCATAAATGATTATTTCTCCCCCTGACTTTGATCCTTCTGTTGATGTAACTACTCTCACCGGGTTTTGTTTTGATGATTGCAAACAATATATCTGTTATCACTAATCTCTTTGATGTAGTTGTTTCAGTGCTAACTAGCTATATCAGATGGATTCAACTGCACTATCAAAATATGTGGATGGAATAACACCTTACGGAGATTCTAGAGCTTTATGTTCGTATTTCTTATTTAAAATCTTAGTGCTGTAGAGTAACATTTACATGTTTCAACCACAACATGATTTGCATCTTTTCAAAAATCATTCATATAGTCTATTATACTCATCTATATACATTATTATATGATTAATCATGTATGCACACACATTAGTTTGATAATTATGCTATCACATAGTTAAAACTATTTATCATGTATATCTTGATCAGTGATTAACATGCATTCATTTTATCAACATTGGACGGTTTTATCATTTCACGTGTATTGTTTTTATTGTTTTGATCATTGGTTTAATCGATCGAACTACATGCATTTAACTGTGTTTAATTATACCACAATCTTGTCAAAAATGTTTTAAAATGTTTGTTAATGTATTTGACAATGTCTTAAACTTATTATGATAAAAAAAATCGAGTTTCTTTCACTTATTAGTGAAGGAACGCCTCCTGAGAATTTTCCCGAGACTCAGTAATTTTTTATCAGGGTTTAAGGAACGTGCTCCTTATAAGATGAACACGCTCCTATGACTTTTCTCGAGACTCAGAATTTTTCTAATAAGGGAAAAAGAACGCGCCTTTTCATGAAAGAACGCTCTCCTGTTGCCAAGGGAAAAACAAGAAAAACTTGTAGAGTCAGTGGTTCTTGTAGAAGGAACCTGTTTCTATGCCCAATGGACATATTGGGGAACACGCTCCTTAATTGAAGGGAAACCTGAGATTTTTCAGATTTTAAACTAGAAATGCGTTCCTGTGCCTCGGTGTGGTGTTTATTTATAAATACCACACTTGCTCATTTGAAAAATAACTTTTGGAAAACTTGTGCATTTTTCATCTCAGTCTTTATACAAGCCAAAAATAAGTTCTTGAGTGACTTAAAGTTTCTTTCAAAGCAAAAGTTCAACAACATTTGATCTATTGATTCATACTTCTGAAAATTTCTCCACATCTTTCAAAACTTTGAGAAACTTGGGAGATTCTCTTGTGCAAGTATTCAAGACGTTTTAAGCGTTATCTACATCTTCTATTGAGTCTTCATCATGATTTCTGTCATCCAACATCACACAAGAAGAATCTTGGAGCTTCAACCTTACCTAGTGGGGTATACATTTCTATATCTAGATTCTTGTGATTTTGATTTATGCAAATCAATTTTGTGCTTATATTATCATCTTTAAAATTGATTTTGTGTTGAGTTTGTTTGTGAAACTCTATCTTGATCTTCATAGCAAAATACCTTGTTTAGTGGTTTCATAAGTAGTTTGCGATATCGATTCATGTGTTAACATTATATTATATTGAATCAAAGTTTTAGATCAATACTTGATTTGTTTGATTCTTGATCTTAATCACATATTCATTTAGAATCATCAAGTTTTGATCATCATATTATATTGATTATCGTGCTTTAAACTTATCATTGTTAGAATCACTATCTTGATAGTTGTGCATATTTGATTCACCGTTTCACATCATATATATTTGAATCGATTGCATTTGAGAAAAACTATTTCAATACTTTTCATCATTTTAAATCATAGTGGTTGGAATAATATTGTTGACTCATTCAAGATTGTAAGCTTATTTTGTTGAGAGTGTTATTGAACACTTCTCTGTATCTTTTGTAATCTTGATGTATTGTTGACTTGATTAAGTCAACCAGGACATTATGATATTTTGTACGGCACGTAACCACGCCCGTAAGTTGGTTACAAGTGTGGTTTTCTAGCCAAGCCCTGGTGTAGGTTAGTGTTTGTGGCTTTCTAACCAAGCCCTTGTGTCGGTTAGCGTAAGGCTATGAGCCAAGCCTTGATGTTGGCTTCTATAAACAACTTCTAATCACACTTGTAAGTGATTAGCCAATTGTTTATTGGGAAATACTGATCGTGGTAATTGGGTAGTGGACGTAGGTTCAAGGGGAATTGAACCACTCTAAATTCTCTGTGTCTATTTATCTTTCCTACATTTTTTATTTGAATAGTTACCTACTGCTCACTTTACTTGTTTAATTAAATTATCTGAAAGGTAATGTGAAAATCTGCCAAGTCCAATTCACCCCCCCCTCTTGGACTATAATACTGGGCCAACAAGTGGTATCAGAGCGGGTTTTTGGACTCAAAGTTTCTAACAATTTCTTTGAGTAAATGGCAGGACATAGTTCTAATGATTCTTCTAGGGACACACATGATGAAGAAAATTCTTGTTGGCCCAGTATTATAGTCTAAGAGGGGGGGTGAATTGGACTTGGCAGATTTTCGCATTACCCTTCGGATATTTTAATTAAACAAGTAATGTGCGCCGTAGGTAACAATCCAAATAATAAATGCAAGAAAATAAATGAACACAAAAAATTTAGAGTTGTTCGGTTCCCCTTGAACCTACGTCTACTACTCAATCACCACGATCAGGATTTCCTAATACACTATTGGCTAATCACTTACGGGAGTGATTAGAAGCCGTTTACACTCTAACCGACACAAGGGATTGGTTCGAAAAGTTACAACCACTAACCTACACCAGGGCTTGATTACAAAGCCACAAATATGCCTACACCAGGGCTTGGCTAGAAAGCCACAACTTGTAACCCAGTTACGGGCGTGGTTACGTGCCATACAAAGTATGGTAATGTACCGGTTGACTTAATCAAGTCAACAATACATCAAGATTATAAAGATATAGAGAAATGTCCAATAACACTCTCAACAATATAAGCTTACAATCTTGAATGAGTCAACAATACTATTCCAACCGCTATGATTTTAAATGATGCAAAATGTTGAAATAGGTTTTTTTCAAATGCAATCGATTCAAATATATATGATGTAAAACAATGAATCAAATATGCACAACAGTCAAGATATTGATTCTAAACAACAATAAGTTTAAAGCTCGAGAATCAATATACCATGATGATCAAAACTTGATGATTCTAAATGAATGCGATTAAGATCAAGAATCAAACAAATCAAGTATGATAAAAAACTTCGATTCAATATAATATGATGTTAACACATGAATCGATATCTCTAACTATTTATGAAACCACTAAACAAGGTATTTTGTTGTGAAGATCAAGGTAGAGTTTCTTAAACACAATCAACACAAAATTAGTTTTAAAGATGATGATATAAATACAAAACTGATTTGCAAAAACCAATATCACAAGAATCTAGATATAGAAATGTATACCCCACTAGGTAAGGTTGAAGCTCCAAGATTCTTCTTGTGTGAAGTTGGATGAAAGAAATCACGATCAAGACTCAATAGAAGATGTAAATAGTACTTGAATCATCTTGAATACTTTCTCAAGGTTTTGAAATATGTGGAGAAATACTCGAAAGAATAGATCAATAGATGAAATGTTGTTGAACTTTTGCTTTCAAAGAAGGTTTAATGCACTCAAGAACTTGTTGTCGGCTTGTATAAAGACTAATGCGAAAAATGCACAAGTTCTCTAGGTTTTGTAAAAATTGCTCTTCAAATGAGCAAGTGTGGTATTTATAGACAAATACCACTCCGAGGCACAAGAACGCGTTCCTTAACACAGGAGCGCGTTTTTGGTTTGAAATTTGAAAAATCTTATATTTTCCTCTAATTAAGGAGTGCATTTTTTACTTAAGGAGTGCATTCCTCAACATGTCCGTTGGGCATAAGAATAGGTTCCTTCAACAAGAACCACTGACTCTTAAAGTTTTTCCTAGTTTTACCCTTGGCAATAGGAGCGTGTTCCTTTTCCCTGATTAGAAAAATTCTGAGTCTCAGGAAAAGCCACAGGAGTGTGTTCCTCTTACAATGAGCGTGTTCCTTAAACCCTGATCCCAAATCACTGAGTCTCGAGAAAAAGTTCAGGAGTGCGTTCTTTCTTAGAGGAGCGCGTTCCTTTACTGAGAAGTGAAAAAAACTCAATTTTTAATCATAATAGATTCAGGACATTGTCAAAAACATTTTAACACGATTAAGGTATAATTAACACAGTTAAACATGAGTGATTCGATCAATTAAACCAATGATCAAAGCAATAAGTACAATACACATGAAACGATAAAACCATACAAAGTTAACAAGATGAATGCATGTTAAACACTAATCAATATATGTATGATAAACAATTATAACTAAGTTATAGTTGTTGAGTTGCATGTTTAGATAGGTTTTAGAGCATATTTTAGGATATTTCATGTATTAGTTTGATGTGTTTGTGCTAGTTTTAATGCATTTGATAGTTTATAAATAAATTGGTTTTTCTGCTTTATTTTGGTTTATTAGTTTATAATTTGATTCATTTTATGTTTGAGTGTGTTATTAACTTGATTTGCTTTATTTTGTAGGTGTTTGGATGTGTTAGTCATAGATTTGGATGATGAAAACATGTACAAGAAAGTGCAAAGGAGAAACATGAAGAACTCAAGTTGAAAAGAGGTGAAAATGGCGAAGTCCACAGAACAAAAGGCCGAAAGCAACGTTATGAGCGTCGCAGTGCTAAATAAAAGCCTAACTGCGCGACCTTTGTATTTCGGCCATAACATTCTCAATTTAACTCCGAATTTGACATGGTTTGTTTCTATGGATCCATTACTTGAAATAATAAAAATTTAAATGGTTTTGAGGTTGATTTGGAGTGGAGAATAAGAAGAATAACAGCGATGAAGAAAGTGGATGTGAGATTCAAAATAGAAACTTTCTAATTTTGTTGCAAACTTTCCTAGTTCGACTTGGACACATCTTGGACGACTTTCTATGGACTTGTAGCTATATAAAGACCATTGTTTAGGGTTTTCAAGACATCAAAGAGAGGAGAAAATATTTTGAAGAGCAAGGAAGACAGATAGGGTTTGGAAGCGAGGAGAAGAGCAAGATTGAAGACATCGAAGATTTCTCCTACACTTTCCCTTCCTTTTACTTTGTTTTTCTGGTTTTAGATTTACGTTCATCATGTTATTTCATGTTTTTATGTCTTTAGTTATGAACTAAACCCCTTTTCTAGAGGGTAGATTGATCCAAACTTGATGCTATGTCTTAGATTTTATTGCTAGATTATTATTAATGAAGTTCTTTAGTTTATTTACATTTTTCTGAGTTTAATGCTTTTGATCCCTTGGCCACGGATTAGATAATTATAGACTTGAGGTAGATGCTCTAAAAGAGGGTACCTTGGGTTGGAACAAGGAAAATATATCCTAGGCTATCGTGAGACTCAAAAGGAGATCGAGAACCTTTGAAGTCGTTAAAAGGAAATCACAAAACTTATGAGTTATTATCATCATAGGTTTTCATCGAAAGAGTAAAGCCAAGATGATAATAATATGCTCTAGTTGTTGCTCCAATAGAGGGAATTAGAAACGTTAGGATTTTCTACTTATAAACGAAATAACTGATTTAATGATAAATATATATATATATATAAAGGCATAGTTGAGAGTAAGGTGATATCGATCCTCTAGACTATTTTATCTCTGATTTTCTATCTATTTACATTGCATTGCTTTAGTTTACTTTCTAGTTATTTAATTATTTATTTATTTCACTTAATCACTCGAATTTGATTTTCTAAATAAAGTTAGGGTTAGTGAAACAGTATTTAGTGTGAGTGTTAATCGTAGAAGACGACAACCCGATATCTCATCGGTTTTATATTATAACTTGACACCGTACGCTTGCAGTTTGCACGTAACAATAACATAATTATCAAACTAATATATGTGCATGCATGATTAATCATATAATAATGTATATGCATGAGAATAATAAATGATTTGAATGATTTTTGAAAAGATACAAATCATGTGTGGTTGGAACATGCAAATGTTACTTTACAGAACTAAGATTCTAATAAAGAAATACAACCATAAAGCTCTTGAATCTTCGTAAAGTGTTGTTCCTTCCACATGCTTTGACAATGCAATTGAATCCATTTGATATATCTAGTTAGCACTGAAACAACTACGTCAAAGAGATTAGTTATCATAAGTATGTTGTTTGTAAGCATCAAAACAAAACTGGGTGAGAATAGTTATATCAACAATTCTGTGAATCGCCCTCCACTATTTAAGGGTGATAATTACTTGCACTGGAATACAAGGATGAGATACTTCATGAGGTCGCTTGACTCCGATATTTGGGACACTATAAGAAATAGATATACTGCTCCTACAAAGATAAAAAATGGAGTCATTATTCTAAAGGAATAGACTGAATGGATACCTGGAGAAAAGAAGCTAGAGCAATTGAATAATAAAGCCATAAACATGCTTTTCTACAATCTCTCCATAAATCAGTTTGACAAAGTTAATGCTTGCGACATTGCCAAAAAGATTTGGGATAAACTGGAAGTAACTTATGAAGGCACAAAGCAAGTAAAGGAGACAAAGCTGAAAATGTTGGAGGAATCATATGAAACCTTCAAAATCAGTGAGAATGAAGACATCTTTGATGCGATAACGCGCTTCACCAAGATCATAAATGAGATGAAAAATTTGGGTGAGGTGTTCCCATAGGCAAAAACAATTGGAAAATTCCTTAGGAGATTACCAAAAGAGTGGGATCTTAAAGTCAGGACAATAGAGGAAGCTAAAAACCTCTGTGACTACACCTTTAATGAGTTGTGTGGATCTCTGATGGTTCATTAAATGAAATTGAAGAACATAATCAAGAGTGAATCAAAGGATGACCACAAGGCTAAGAAGGACTTAGCTCTGAACGTGAATGATTCAAGTGACTCATCTTCCAGTGATGAGAACACGGATGACGAGGTTGCAATGCTTAACAAATGGCCAAGTTTCTTGAGAAGAAAGAGAAAAAGGGGATCTAGTTCAAAGTACTCCACGGGAAAGAAAAACAACCCCAAATCAAATGAACTTACACGCTATGAATGTAACAAGCCGGGACACATGAGAAATGACTGCCCAAACAGAAAGAAGAAGTACCCTAACTCTAGAAGAAAGGACAAGAAAGTCTTAAAGGCCACATGGGATGATACTAGTTTGAGCGAGAGTGACTCGAACACTGACAATGAAAAGGTTGTACTGTGCCTCATGGCAAGTACAAAGGTAAAAGACTCTACCTCTCTTGTTCTTGATGACTGTTTTGATTTTAATGATGAAAATGATATTGAGTGTTTGGGACTTAAACTTATTGGGAAAAGTAGAAAGAACTCGAAACTCAAAAGCAGCTTAAGAGAAGCCTTAGTCGATATAGAATCACAATAGGATGCTTTAGATACTCTCCAAATTGATTATGAAATACTTAGAAAAGAGAGAGATACACTCCAAAAGAATGTAGATGACCTAACCAGTGTTGTACACAAGTTTACAAACGGTCAAAAACTGTTTGATATGATGTTAGGAGCACAAAGGTGCGCTTTTGACAAGGTTGGGTTAGGATATACAGAAGGGTCAAAACAAAAATCATATAACTATTTATTGACCAAGAGACCTACTTGCAACTATTGCAATAGGCAATGCCATACCATAGGAAGATGCACACTTAGAACAAAAAGGAAAAGCCACTTCGCGTGGGTAGAAAAAACATATTTTGAATGAGGCTAACCTTGTGGGAACCAAGGCCACTTGGGTACCAAAATCAAAAGTGTGCTATATGGTGTAGGATACTTCAAAGAATGATGTATGGTACTTGGATAGCGGATGTTCTAGGCACATGACTGGCAACAAATCAAATTTCTTGAGCATGGTCCGCAAAGATGGAGGTGTCGTAACATTCAGTGACAACAACAAAGGAAAAATCATCAGTGTCAACATTATTGGTAATGACTCTTTATCTATATTTGATGTTCTTTATGTAACTGGCCTGAAACATGATCTCTTGATCATAAGTCAATTGTGTGACAAGGGATTTGTCATTTCGTTTGAAGGAAATTGTTGCCTTATTAAGCATGATACTAGAAATGTTGCATTCATTGCATATAGATCCAAAAATGTTTATACTACAAATTTGCATGTATTGTGTGATCAAAATGTTTCATGTGTTAAGTGGTATTGGACAAAATGATGCTTGGCTTTGGCAAAGGATACTAGCTTATGTAGGGATGAAAAATATTTTAAAGTTGCCAAAATTTAACCTGTTGGCCCAGATATGTCCAAGAGGGGGGTGACTTGGACACTTAGCAGATTTTAACCTTTCTTAAAATTGTGCGGAATAATGAAAGTAAACTAAACAAAGTATAGCAATCAAATACAACAAATGTAAATGAGACAATGCAAGCAAGATTTATAGTGGTTCGGCCGCGCCTACATCCATTACCTAACCTCCTAAGTTAGGATTTGTTCAAACTCCACTATGGATCTTTTAACAGGCAAAGATCATACTGGTACATTTTCTCAACGTATGGGTGTGAGAACTACCGTTTCTCAACTAATGGGTGTGAGAGGACCGTTTCTCAATTATGAGCAACACTCGCTCTTGCCCAGTGACTAACCAGTCACTGCAGATTAAATACAAGATGAAGTATGATTCACTTTACTTAGAATCAAAGTGATACTTACAAAGCTTTGGATTGAACCTTGTTGATCACAGATTCAACAAAATATGTATGATGAAGTTTATGCTGAAAACAGGTTCAAAGAGCTTTTGTCTTCTTCAGTGGGTTTTCAAAATAAAGAAGATGAAGATCAATCAACCCGGAAGACTTGAAGTTTTTCTTTCAAAAGATCGTAAGATCAAGCACAAGTGAAAGAAGACTAACTTTCAAAAAGTGTTTTAGCACAAACGAAAACTTTTAATACGTTTTGAATGAATATCAGTTTTGTATTTCATTAGTGGTTTTTCTCCTCTAAGGCAGCACGTATTTATAGGAATAACAGAGATGCAATGGACTTGGTAATTTTGGCACTCTAAGTTATTTCAAATTTAACGTTAACATTTTTTTTCCGAAATGGATCGATTTTGCTCAATGCATATTACGGTGATAGCACCCGAATCATTTGATCCTTTCATGAATGAGGAATGTTCTGACGAAGTTTTTAGAACGTTTAAAAAGTTCTGAAAAAGTTGTTGTACGATTCTAAAAAGTTCTGAAAAGTATTCGTACATTTCTCAAAAGGTTAACAGAAATAGCAGTAATATCAGAACAACTAAAATATTTTTTTCTGTCATTTTGTTTCTTTAAGGGCCTTCATAGAACAACAGCGTCCTACTAAACAATGAAGTGAAGGCGCTACTAAATAGTAATCGTCCTGACTTACTTTGACAATTCAACGACTCAAATTGTTAGGGCACTACTTTGTAGTAAGCGTCCTGCTTTGTTTTAAAACATTTGACACACAAGGGCGCTACTCAAGAGTAAGCGTCCTGAACTATTAAAAACAATTTTAACACAATGTTAATTGTGCTGACAGACGGTAAGCGTCTTGAAAGTTATTTAAGTTGATTCTAAAGATGAGGGCGCTCCTACACAAGTAACGTCCTGATAATTTATTCAACTTATAATTTATCAACGTCCTTAAAGATAGAAATCACTTAAAGACAAAAAGAACCTTCAGCGAGCTGAAACTAAGTCAGTGTCATGACATTCTCAAAGGTTGCTACTAAGAAGTAAGTGTCTTTATTAATCAATTCAATTCAACCTTGAGCTTCCTAATATTTTATCAGTGTTCTGACTCATTAAGTCAAGGAGGGCGTTGCTAAAACATTAGCGTCTTGAAAGACTTTTATAAAACCGGTTTTTGATTTCTCGATTAAATCTCAATAAAAACATAATGTAACCGAATTAAATCGAATATGCAACTGATCGATTAAAACATGTAAGCATGCATGTTGCTGAATCATATGACGTAGAGGTCCTACAACCTATCATAGTCTAATCATACAACTAAACATCTTCAAATGATCATGGTCTTCAAGAAGATCTTTTAATACGTTCGCCATGCATCATTAAATCTTTGAAACCTTCAAATAAGATTAGATATGTCATATGTGCAGTAATATCATAAACAAAATGTAGTTTTGTAATCATCAAAATCTTTCATAATAGAGACATATTCTCATAAGGGACATGAGGATAATTGGTTCAACAATCTCCCCCTTTTTGGTGATTTCAAACACATTACTGTAGGTTTTGAAGCAAGCTAATAAAATGAGGTGTGTATGCACGAGATGCAGTACTAATGTTCCTTGTTTCATATGATACGTGTTGGTCCCACCCAAGAGGGGTGTGAATTGGGTGCAATGGTCAATTTTAAAATATTCTTCCAATAACTTAGTGATTTACATAAGTGTATTGGAATATGATGCAAATTAGAACACAGACTAAAATGCAAAAGTTTGACACACAAATTTATAGTGGTTCGGCCAAGCCTACGTCCACTACCTAATCCCCCGATTAGGATTTTCCCAATCCACTAACTGATTCTCTTATGGGTGAGAACCAAACCGTTACAACTGCCATTTTAAAGGTTAAAGGCAAACCTATCCTTTCACGGGCTAAGGATAAACCATTTCCCTTTTTCTAGGATTAGGAAAAACCCATGTTCCTTTTGCTGGCTAAGGAAAAACCAATTTCCTTTTTTCGGGTTGAGGAGAAACCCATGTTCCTTTTACTTGCTAAGGAAGAACCGTGATCCTTTTGCGGGATAAGGAACCACCGATTTCTCTTTTAAGGCTGAGAGATATCCTATCCTTTTTAAGGTTAACGACACACCTACCCTTTTACTAGATGATGATGAACCGATTTTTTTTTAAAGGCTGAGAGATAACCTATCATTTTTAAGGTTAAGGACACACCTGTCCTTTTACTGGATGAGGATGAACCGATTTCTCTTTTACAGGCTTAGAGAAAACTTATATAATTTCAATTCTAAAATCATCAAGTGAACTACCTTTACTTGTCCTGGTTGTTTCAATCCAAAAACACACCAGCATTACAACACTAAGATGTTGGGTGGTTTTAACGCAGTTGAACACTTTACATTTATGCACATTACATAGCATTACAACGATATGAAAGATGAAATAGGTAATGCTAAGTTGAAATACACTTACAGTCCTTTACCTTCCAATGTTCGGTATTGCTCAACTACAGTTTCGAAAAGCATGAATGATGTGTTATGAAGATCAGTGCTTTTTCAAAAATAATATAATACCATAAAACATTGAAGTTGAAAATCTAAGGACTAGTGTATACATAGACCAAGATAGTTTTCAAAGAAGATATAAAATATAGGTTTGAAAACTTCTGGTTCTCTGATCAGTAGTTAACCAACTACTGATATAGTTCAACACAATACTTTAGATATGAAATCAAGTACAATTGTATATCTTGAACTATTTCTCAAATTCTATCATCAACATGAATGATTCTAGATATGAATCAGTGCTGAGAATTTGAGTTGATACCAGTAAAGATAGATTTTTGAAGATAAAGTATACTTGAAGTTCAATATGAAAATCTATTGTAATCGCAAAGGTATCAGTGAAAAATACTTTGAAAGATTAGAAAAATGAAATTCATTTTGACTCAGACTAGCTTTCAAAAAGTATTGGCACAACACAAAGTGATTGGCAAGTTGTTTGGTCTTAAGTGTGGGTATTTATAGACTTAGAGGATCATAGTCGTTATACACTTGAATTTCAAATTCAAGATGAACGTTGAGCCTCAACGGCTAGAGTGGTATATGACAATGGCATCTGCAATTTTCATACACATTCTGGTTCTTTCTAGATAACATGAATAAGGAGAATTTCAGGATACCCCGATTCATGCATAAGAGAAGATCTCTGATTTATCTGAAAAGTTCTTGTGCAGAGATTTGTTCAGAAAAGTAAACCGATATGGTGTACGTGTCAGAACAGTGACCATAGGAACTGAATTAGCGTCCTGATTCTGTAATCAGTGTCCTGAGGCATAATGTCAACTTTGTTTCTTTGTTCTTTAAGGGCGCTTATTTCGTATAAGCGTCCTGCTGAACGGTAAGTGAGGGCGCTACCGAGTTGTGAGCGTACTGACTCATTTTATTGTTCTGAGGGCGCTACTGCATAGTTAGCGTCTTAAGTTTATTTAAGACTTTACTTATGAGGGCGCTACTGATTGAGTGAGCGTCCTGCCTTTTTAAAACAAAATAAGTTATGATGAGGGCGCTACCTATGTAGTAAGCCTCCTTCTTTTTAAAACATAAAATCGTAAGATGAGGGTGCTACTTACTTAGTAAGCGTCCTATCTCTTAAAACATATGACATTTAAAAATAAATATGCTGAAGGACATTCAACATCCTAAAAGTCATTAGGTTGATTTCCAAAGGTGTGGGCGTTCCTGTCCAGAAAGCGTCCTGATAGTGTAATCAACTTATAACCATCAGCGTCCTCAAAGAAACATTCTTTGAAGAACTTAAAGAGATCTTTCAGTGAGCTGATGCTGAGTCAGCTTCCTGACAACTTCAAAGTTTGACTAATATAGAAGACCGCTACTATACAAGTAAGCGTCCTGATTAATCAGTTCATTTCAACCTTGAGCGTTATCAGCGTCTAGACTTAACAAGTTCAGGAGAACGCTGTTATTTCATTAGCGTCCTGAAAGATTCTTTGAAAATAATATTTACTCGCTATAAAATATTCGATAAAATAAAAACTCAGTATATTTCAAATTAAATATATAGTATTAAATCATTTGAAATATAGTTAAAAAACATGAAATCAAAACATGCAGATTTAGAAAACATATGAAAATGATATATGCATGGTTTTGAAAAACATTTTGAGCAATAACGATCAGAGAAAGATCTACCTTAATTTCCTTGTGTATTTCTCATTTCTCTTGATTGGTACTTCCAATTCTTTATTGTGACTTCTTTGCTGATCTTTGAGCTAGAGATGACTTTGAACGTTGATCGGAAGATGTTGTCACGAAGCTTGACTAAACCGTTCTTTGATTTATGATGCGATCATTGGAGTTCTTTCACGACTTATATGTCTTTGTTTTCCTTTGATCGAATCATTCACGTGAGATGATCTTGACATCAGGATATGATCGTTGAAGTCTGTAAGTTGAAACGAACTTGATCGTTGGATATGAGCTTTGAGTTCCTCGATCGAGTCGTTCCTTGACTTTTTACTTTTCTTTTGGTGCAGAGATAAGTTCTTGATAAACGTTCTTTAGCACTGAAAAATACTTTATTTGTGATCATCATAATATACTTCATCAAGTATACTTTAGGGAGATGTTAAGGATGAACCATATAGGTTAACAATATGAGTGTATTACCAAGGAATGTACTAAAAATATCACTAAGACTCCCCCTTAGTGTTAAACTCCCCCTGAGTTTATGATGCTTCAATGATAATACTTTCTCCCCCTTTTGAAATATCAAAAAGAGTAAAGTAGCATGAAATATACCTCCCCATATAGAGGTAAGCATCAAAATATCACAGATCGGTCTCAGAGAACATCTCAAGCTCTCTGCGAATGTAAACAAACTGATCTTTTGTTAAGGCTTTAGTAAATATGTTTACCAATTGTTCTTTGGTGCCAATAATGACTTCTCCATTTTGCACATGATCCTGTAAAAAGTGAAGTCTTATTTGAATATGCTTAGTTCGGGAGTGCAATACAAAATTTTTAGATATGTTAATAGCACTGGTATTATCACATAGAATTTCAGCACATTGAATAAATATTTGATAATCCTGAAGTTGTTGTTTCATGAAAATAACCTGAGAACAACAACTTCCAGCCGCAACATATTCTGCTTCAGCTGTGGATAATGCCACAGAATGTTGTTTCTTGTAAAACCAAGAAATCAAAGAATTTCCAAGAAAGTGACAAAATTCGAAGGTACTTTTCTTATCAATTAGACTACTAGCATAGTCGGAGTCTACATAACTTCTGAGATCAAAAGTAGTACCTTTTGACTACCAACTTCCTAAGTGTGTTGTGCCATTTATGTATCTGAATATTCGTTTGACACATTTTAAATGAGATTCTTTAGGTTCAGATTTAAATCTTGATTTACCTTTTTCATCCTTTTCTAATTTGATTGCAGAGGTACAGGGAGTATCAATCGATTTCAAATTGTGCATTTGAAACTTTTTAACCATTTCCTTAGCATACTTTGATTGACTTATGAAGGTGCCTTTCGGCATTTGTTTAATTTGTAAGCCGAGAAAGTATGTAAGTTCTCCCATCATACTCATTTCAAATTCCTTCTAAAATTTTTATTTTGAAAACTCATCACACAGTTCTTTGTTTGATGCACCAAAAATGATATCGTCCACATATATTTGAACAATAAGCATATTATCATTGTGGTGTTTGACAAACAAAGTTGGATCAAGTTTTTCTTTTTGAAACTTATGATCTAAAAGAAATGAACTCAGTCGACCATACCAAGCTCTTGTAGCTTGTCTTAATCCATATAAGGCTTTGTGGAGTTTGAACACATATTTTGGGTCTTGAGCATCCTCAAACCCTGGAGGTTGTTCCACATATACCTCTTCGTTTTTGCACATCTACACAACATAAAATATTTTTGACTTTAGTACCCATGCTTGTTTGGGTTCATGCATGTTAGCATCAGTAAGAATAGATTTTTCAATCCATGCATATTTTCTTTTCTTTTTACAGAAGACTTTGCATCTAAGTATTGTATGACCTTCCTTAAGACATTTGTTGCATATTGGTCTTTTGGTCAGTACGGTATCGTACTCCTAACTCATGACTGTAGTCTAAGTCAGTATTGTCGAACACACATTTTTGTGATCCTAACATCATATCAAATTTCTTTTGACTATTTGTGAATTTAATCACTATACAGTTCAGGTCTTCCTTTTCCTTTCTAAGGGTCTAGAAACATTTCGTCTAGCTCTTCTTGTTGGAATTCTCTTTCCTCAAGAGCTTCTTCAAGACTATGCTTGAGCTTTTCATTTTTCTTGGTATCTTTACTAAGTTTTGTCTTAAGTTCCTGAATATGAGCATAGTGCTCATTAAGTTTGTCAATGGGTTCAGATTTTACCTCGGTGCTTGCCATTAAGCATAGTGCTGCAGTGTGATCTGAATCCGCTTTATCTTCGCTTGAACTTGAATCATCCCATGTAGCTTTGAGAACTTTCTTGTCCTTTCTATATGATCTTGAGTTCTTTTTTATATTTAGTAGGACATTCGCTCTTTACACGACCTGGTTTGTTACAACTGTAACAAATTAACTCTACAGGTTTAGACTCGGGTTTATTTCTTTTGTGATACCTTGAGTAAGAGTTATTCTTACTCTTTCTCCTAAGTAACTTGTTGAACTTTCTAGACAACATAGCCATGTTATCTTCTGAGTCTGAATCATTTTCAGAATCATTTTCAACATTGAGGGCAATAGATTTCTTTTCTTTTTCCTCAACTTTGACCGGGCTCATCTTATCTTTTAACTTCATTTCATGAACCATCAATGAACCACATAGTTCATCAAAAGTATATTCAGCCAGATTCTTGGATTCTTCAATGGCTGTGGCCTTGGGTTCCCAAGCTCTGGGTAGGCCTCTTAGAAACTTTCTAACAGTTTCTTCATGGTCATAGATTTTTCCTAGGTTCTTCATCTCATTGATGTTTGTTGTAAACCGAGCAATAGCCTCAGCTATCGAGTCAGTTTCCTTCATCTTATAGGTCTCATATTTTTCAACTAACAGTTGGAGCTTTGCCTTTTTAACTTGCAAAGTTCCTTCGTGGGTGACCTCTAACTTGTTCAAGATTTTCTTAGCAGTTTCACACACACTAACTCTATTGAACTCTTCGACTGATCAACTACAAAACAAAATGTTTACAACTTGGCTATTCAATAATTCTCTTTTCTTTTACTTAGTACTCCATTCGTATATTTCCTTTGGGACAGTGGCACCGTCAACTATTTTAGTAGGCGTTGGACAGCCGTATGTCACAACATCCCACATTTCTAGATCTTGGGCTTTAAGGTAGTACCTAATCATAGTTTTCCAATGTGAATAGTTTTCTCCCTTGAACAGTGGTGGTCGGCTGGTGGAGTTTCCTTCACCTGGGAGATAAGTACTTCTTTCGATTTGTTCTGCCATACTCAATCAAAGATGGTTAGATACTTTGACGGTTAACTTGGTCTGATATCAATTGTTAGCCCAGATATGTCCAACACGGGGGTGAATTGGACACATAGCAGATTTTAACCTTTCTTAAAATTGTGCAGAATAATGGAAGCAGATTAAAGAAAGTATAACAATCAAATACAACAAATGTAAATGAGACAATGCAAGCAAGATTTATAGTAGTTCGGTCGTGCCTACATCCATTACCTAACTTCCTCAGTTAGGATTTGTTCAAACCCCACTATGGGCCTTCTTAAGGGTGAAGATCAAACCGGTACACTTTCTCGACCTACGGGTGTGAGAACTAATGTTTCTCAAATTAAGGGTGTCAGAGGACCGTTTCTCAATTATGAGCAACACTTGCTCTTGCCCAGTGACTAACCAGTCACTGCAGATTAAATACAAGATGAAGTATGATTCCCTTTACTTAGAATCAAAGTGATACTTACAAAGTTTTGGATTGAACCTTTTGTGATCATAGATTCAACAAAATATGTATGATGAAGTTTATGCTGAAAGCAGGTTCAAAGAGCTTTCATCTTCTTCAGTGGGTTTTCAAAATAATAAAGATGAAAATCAATCAACCTAGAAGACTTGAAGTTTTTCTTTCAAAAGATCGTAAGATCAAGCACAAGTGAAAGAAGACTAACTTTCAAAAAGTGTTTTAGCACAAACGAAAACTATTAATACATTTTGAATGAATATCAGTTTCGTATTTCATTAGTGGTTTTCTCATCTAAGTCAACACATATATATATAGGAATAACAGAGACGCAATGGACTTGGTAATTTTGGCGCTCTAAGTTATTTCAAATATAACATTAACAACCTTTCCTGAAATGGATCCATTCAGCTCTATGCATATTATGGCGATAACATCTGAATCATCTGATCCTTTCATGAAAGAGGAATGTTCTGACGAAGTTTTTAGAACGTTAAAAAAGTTCTGAAAAAGTTGTTGTACTATTCTGAAAAGTTCTGAAAAGTATTCGTATGTTTTTGAAAAGGTTAACAAAAATAGTAGTAATGTCAGAACAACAAAAATATTTTTTCTGTCGTTTTGTTCCTTTGAGGGCGCTCATAAAACATCAACGTCCTACTGAACAATGAAGTGAGGGCGCTACTAAATAGCACGCGCCCTGACTTACTTTGACAATTGAACGACTCAAATCGTTAGGGCGCTACATTGTAGTAAGCGTCCTGAACTATTAAAAACAATTTTAAAGCAATGTTAAGTGCGTTGGCGGACGGTAAGCATCCTGAAAGTTATTTAAGTTGATTCTAAAGATGAGGGCACTCCTACACAAGCATTCTGATAATTTATTCAACTTATAACTTATCAACGTCCTTAAAGATAGAAATCACTTAAAGACAAAAAGAACTTTTTACAAGCTGAAACGAAGTCAGCGTCATGACATTCTCAAAGGTTGTTAAAAGAAAGGTTGCTACTAAGAAGTAAGAGTCCTTATTAATCAGTTCAATTCAACCTTGAGCTTCCTAATATTTTATCAGCGTCCTGACTCATCAAGTCAAGGAGGGCGCTACTAAAACATTAGTGTTCTAAAAGACTTTTATAAAAACGATTTTTGATTTCTCGATTAAAGCTCGATAAAAACATAATGTAACCGGATTAAATCGAATATGCAACCAATCGATTATAACAGGTAGCCATGCATGTTGTTGAATCATATGACATAGAAGGTCCTACAACCTATCAAAATCTAATCATACAACTAAACATCTTCAAACGATCATGGTCTTCAAGAAGATCTTTTAATACGTTCACCATGCATCATTAAATCTTTGAAACCTTCAAGTAAGATTAGATATGTCATATGTGCAATAATATCATAAACAAAATGTAGTTTTGTAATCATCAAAAATCTTTCATAATAGGGACATATTCTCATAAGGGACATGAGGATAATTGGTTCAACAATCTCCCCCTTTTTGATGATTTCAAACACATTACTGTAGGCTTTGAAGCAAGCTAATAAAATTATGTGTGTATGCATGAGATGCAATACTAATGTTCCTTGTTTCATATGATACGAGTGTATTACCAAAGAATGTACTTAAAATATCACTAAGACTCCCCCTGAGTTTATGATTCTTCAATGATAGTACTTTCTCCCCCTTTTGAAATATCAAAAAGAGTAAAGTAGCATGAAATATGCCTCCTCATATAGAGATAAGCATCAAAATATCTCAGATCGGTCTCAAAGAACATCCCAAGCTCTCTGCGAATGTGAACAAACTAGTCTTTTGTTAAGGCTTTAGTAAATATGTCCGCCAGTTGTTTTTTGTGCCAATATGAGATAATATGACTTCTCCATTTTGCACATAATCCCGCAAAAAGTGATGTGTAATTTGAATATGCTTAGTTCGGGTGTGCAATACAAAATTTTTAGATATGTTAATAACACTAGTATTATCACATAGAATTTCAGCACATTGAATAAATATTTGATAATCCTGAAGTTGTTGTTTCATGTAAAGAACCTGAGAATAGCAACTTCCAGCTGCAACATATTATACTTCAGCTGTGGATAATGCCACAGAATGTTGTTCCTTGTAAAACCAAGAAATGAAAGAATTTCCAAGAAAGTGACAAAATCCGGAGGTATTTTTCCTATCAGTTAGACTACTAGCATAGTCGGAGTTTGCATAACTTATGAGATCAAAAGTAGTACCTTTTGAATACCAAATTTCTAAGTGTGTTGTGCCATCTATGTATCTGAATATTCGTTTGACACATTTTAAATTAGTTTCTTTAGGTTCAGATTGAAATCTTGCACAAAGACAGACACTGAACCTAATATCTGGTCGACTTGCTATTAAGTACAAAAGACTTCTAATCATGCTTCTATAAAGTTTTGATTCAATTGATTTACCATTTTCATCTTTATCTAATTTGATTGCAGAGGTACAAGGAGTATCAATCGATTTCAAATTGTGCATTTGTATCACGAGCTGTGACGTCATGACCGGCACGGAACCCTGTGTATATTCTATCTCGACATACACGGTATTCCGATAAGCCTTCTAGAACACACCATAATCTCAAATACACAACAGTAAACACATGGACAAAAAATAAGATCACAAGAAAAAACACACCAAAATGACAACCAGAATTTTTTTTTCTAAGTCCATAGTGTTCAAAAGTACAAAATATACTTAACCATAAGCAAAAACCCATCTAAATGTTAAGTATAAGTATTAGGTGTTGCATGGTAAAAATTATCAAAATAAATGCGAAAAAGTACTAACACCTACGTCAATGAATGTTCCATACAAGTGGCAACAAATATATGCATTTAATTAAAACATTGAAAGATCATTAAAACCATTTAAATAATCATGAGAGTAAGCAAGATTACATACATGTCAATTTATTGTATCATGTCATAAACAAGACAATGCATACCATTTATAAACATGTATATGCAACCAAAACACCTCCTGAGTAAGAATCAATACAAGGGCCATTTGTGCGCGAAACCCATGCCCGACCTTACCCGTATCTGTTAGGATTCCTAAGATTGCATGAACCATAGGATTCGCCCACTAAGGCAAGTACCATGCCTAGGCGAATCCTAACATACACAACCCATAGAAAACCTCTGCAAGGTCCACAATTGAGGATTCTCGGTCGACCTAATGGGATTCCATAAGAAATCCCAAGCTTAGGGAATGTACATAACTTAATTGCTTTCCTAACTGACTATGCTCAAATATAGGTAATGAATTCAATAAATCATGCTTACTACATTATACAAGCATTTAAAACATTTTATACTACAATGCCACATATAGAATTTACAAGTAAAAGAAACACTCACACTTGATTGGCTAGACCTAGCCAATCCAATTCCAATCCAAGAAGCACTAGAATGCCACAAAATCACCCCAAGTACTTCAATCCCCAATTGGCCTATTCGGGTTACTTAGATCCACCACAACCCTTACATGAAACATGGTTCGTAATATACTAAAATCAGTCAAAAGTATGCTCAACAACCATGTTTAAACCAAATTTCATAGCCAATTAAGTTCCTAAATTGGTTATACACATGAGCCAAATTCCATATTGCTCAATTCAACCAATTAATATTAATTTAACACATAATTAACCCAATTGAATGTAATAGGTTGATCCCATGATCAAACCACCAATATACATCATATTCAATCATAAATAGGGTTAATTAGACTATTTATCAAGTTAATTTCATTAATTGACCAAGTCTAAGTCAAAATCCCCAATTTGGGCAAAATCCCCAAATCACATGCAAATCCCCAATTTAGGGAAAAATCTCTACAATAGGTAGAGAGTCAAATTGAACTAGGTCATTCAATTCTAACACATGTCCAACCATTCTAAACCCATAATTTCATTCAATTTGGGTCCAATTAGACAATTTTCAAGTCAATTTAATCAATTGACTTGGTTTAGGTCAAAAGTCCCAATTTGAGCAAATCCCAAATTACATGGTCTAGACCAAAATTGCACTACAATAAGGTCTCTACTAATCAAAATCAGTAATTTGGAGTGTCATACATCCATAATTACCCATGCATTCTACTAATCAAAATCAGTAATTTGGAGTGCCATACATCCATAATTACCCATGCATTCATCAAAAATCACACGCAATTTGAATAGTAAATCCTAGGTCTAAAATTTTAGTTTAGATCAAATCCATGAAACCCCACAAATTTCTTGTTAGAAATTGGGGGTTTTACCATTTATGGACTCCCCATACAATCTAGAGACACATATCGCAAAATCAAAGCTTAAGGCCAACATTGATTTTCCACCACTCCCTTAAATTCTGGGATTCATACAAACCTTAGGTCAAAATTAAGCTTACGAACACACATGAAAGAGATAGAAGGAAGAAAATGACAAAGCAATTGATACCTTGGAGGGATTTTTGGCAAGAATCACCCAAACCCTAGCCTTTTTTCTCTCCTTTCTCTGCTCCCCTTCTTTTTCTCTCCTCCAAGCTCCTTTCTCTATCTTCAATGTGAAAAAATGAGCAAGTGAGCTAAAAAAAACGAGTTGGTTGCTTTTATAGAAAAATCTTGGGTCCACATGAAAAAATACACTTAAATAAAAAGGAGCAGTTTTTTCTGCTGCGATTACGTGCACTTAGATAATTAGTTTCTTGCAAAGAACTCACCAATTTAACATCTTAACCGTTAAAAAGTTTTATGAGTCAGTTACCAACATTTTGGTAAACGTTCAGCTCAATCAAATAGTGGAATTAAAAGATTGAACCTTTTGATGAAAACTGCGCAAGAAAATATGCAAATCCGTGAAACATTGTTTGGAGTCTTATAACTCACAGTAGATAACTCCGATCACGATCTTCACCGTACATAATGAAGATCTATTAGAGAAGAATAAGCCGAAACAATTTCAGCTCAATCGGACCACGGATCTAGGAGATCAAGTCATTGATGTAATCGGTGACAGAAATTTTTTCCTCCATAAAGCGAGCTCCACTGTTCCAAAACACCGCTTTCGACATCATTCCGAAACTTTTCGCACACAATAAACAATTTAAAAGCATGCAAAAACACTCGAACCAACATGTGTCGAGCATCAAATACGTATACGGGTACTTTACGGGTTAAAATGACGTCATCTTAAGGTACGGGCGTTACAATTCTCCCCAACATAAGAATATTTTTGTCCTCAAAAATAAAAGTAAGAGAACTAACCTCAGTCGGTAAAAAGATCGGGGAACTGCTCCCTTATTTGGTCCTCACGCTCCCAGGTTTTCTCTTCATTATCGTGGAATTGCCATTTGACTTGCACAAGCGGGATCTCCTTATTCCTCAATTTCTGAACCCAACTAGCCACAATCTGGATCGGCAACTCCCCATAAGTCGTATTCTACCCAACTTGCTGATGTCGCACATCAAGCACATGAGCTGGATCGGGATAAGACTCCTTCGACAGATCCTCAATATAATTTCTCAGCATCGATACGTGGAATACTTCATGAACACCCTCGAGTTGAGAAGGTAGAGCCAACCTGTACGCTACTGGTTCAATCCTCTCCACAATCTGGAATGGTCTAACGAACCTAGGGGCAAGCATCCCTCTGACTCTAAACCCTTCCATGGTGAGACCTTAAGCAAAACTAGATCTCCCACTACAAACTCTAACGACCTATGTTGGTTGTCGTAATAACTCTTTTGCCTGTCCTGAGCCGACTTCAGCATCTGCCAAATCAGCTTGACGTTCTCTGTCTGCTCAACAACTACATCAGAGCCCCATACCTATGTATCACCCACCTCGTACCAACAAGCTGGAGATCTATAGGGTCTTCCATACAAAGCCTCATATGGTGCCATACTGATGCTCGCCTAATAACTGTTGTAAGCAAACTCACACAAAAGCAAATGGTCACCCCAACCACCACTGAACTCTAATATGTAAGACCTGAGCATATCCTCGAGCATTTGCATCACTCCTTGGACTGACCATCCGTCTAAAGGTGAAACGTTGTACTGATTCGGAGACGGGTCCCAAATCGAGTCTACAAAGCCTGCCAAAACCTCGATATAAATCGTGAATCTCGATCCGACACAATAGACAAAGGAATTCCATGAAGTCTCATGATCTCTCTCACATATAATCTGCTCAGTCTATCCACAGAGTTTTTGGCGCTCATAGGAAGGAAGTGTGCACTCTTGGTCAATCTATCGACCACAACCCAAATGACATCAAATCTGCCCTAAGACCTCAGCAATCCCATGATGAAATTCATCGTGATGTGCTCCAATTTCCACTCAAGTATGGGTAATGGCTACATCTGACCTCCAGGCTTCCGGTGTTCAGCCTTAACCTGTTGGCATAGCTCACATCTCTGTACATACTCAGCAATACACTTCTTCATGCTATGCCTTTCATGTCATGGTACATCTTAGTAGCCCCTGGATGAACAGTATACTGAGACCTGTGAGCCTCTCGAAGTATCTCAGCATGCAACTCAGCAACATATGGAATCCATAGTCTCCCTCTATACTGCAAAGCATCATCAGGACCAATCTGCCAATCAGCATGGTCAACATTGTCTGCGTATTTACGGTACATGTCATAATCCGAACAATGTTCTTGTAGATCCCTAACCTGCAAAATATGGGCATCAACAAGCTGCACGTGCATCTGAGCACATATCTCAGTACGTGGTGCATCCGAGAGTATACTCATCATAGTCACTCTCTCAAGTAAATGCCACTACTGGGCCATCTGAAAAACAACCACTGAGTTTCTACTCGCCTAAGGCTAAAAGCATCAGCCACAACATTGGCTTTGCCAGGATGATGCTCCAATGAGAAATCATAATCCTTAAGTAACTTGAGCCATTTCCTCTGCCACATATTCAACTCTTTTTGACAAAAAAGATACATCAAACTCTTATGATCAGAAAACAAAGTGAACCTCTCACCATAAAAGTAATGCCTCCATGGCTTCAATGCAAACACAATAGCAGCCAGCTCTAAATCATGCACAGGGTAGTTGTGCTCATGGACCTTAAGCTGTCTAGATGTATATGCAACTACTCGACCCTCTTGCATCAGTACACATCCCAGACCTAAGAGTGATGCATTCGTTTAAATCACTAATTCTTTCCCAGGCTCTAGAAGAATCAACACTGGAGCTGTAGTGAACCTCTATTTCAACTCACTGAAAGCTTTCTTACAGGCATCTAACCACATGAAGGTCACATTCTTCTGAGTTAGCTTAGTCAATGGTGCGGCTATCATGGACAAGTCCTTCACGAACTTCCTGTAATAGCCTGTTAAACCCAAAAAGCTATGAATCTCTGTCACTGTGGTAGGTCTTGGCCAACCAATAATCGCCTCAACCTTAGCAGAATCAACTGAAATACCCTCTGCACTAACCATATAACCCAAGAATTTCTCCTCGGTCATCCAGAAATCATATTTGCTCAGCTTGGCATATAACCTATGCTCCAACAATGTCTGTAAAGTAACTCAGAGATGACGCTCATGATCCTCATTAGTCTTAGAATAGATTAGGATATCATAAATGAAAACTATAATGAACTGGTCAAGATACAGTCTGAATACTCTCTGCATCAGATCCATGAACATAGCTGGTGCATTAGTCAACCCGAAGGGCATCACCAAGAACTCGTAATGTCCATACCTCATCCGGAAAGCAGTCTTCGAAACATCCTCATCTCTAATCCTCAACTGATGGTACCCAGACCTCAAGTCAATCTTCGAAAAGAACTTGACCCCAATCAGTTGGTCAAACATATCATCAATGCGAGGAAGTGGATACTTATTCTTCACAGTCACCTTATTCAACTGTCGGTAGTCTATGCATAATCGAAGACTTTCGTCACTCTTTTTGATGAACAACACAGGTGCTCCCCAAGGTGACATAGTAGGAGAAATAAATCCCTTGCCCATCAGCTCATCAAGCTGGGCTCTGAGTTCATTCAACTCCTTCGGTGCCATACGATACGGCCGGATGGAAATGGGTTTTGTCTCGGGCATAAGCTTAATGATAAAGTCTACCTCTCGCTTAGGCGGTAAGCCAGGTAACTAATCAGGAAAAACCTCTGGGTACTAGCACACTACAGGAATGTCTGCTAACTGAACGCCCTGTCCCACATTATCCACTGGCCTCAAACTAGCCATCGTAGCAACCTCATCATCAGTGGCTAATCTACCTTGGGTAGGTGGTCTCGATGCAGTCTTGCCTCGAAAAACAAAGACTGGTTGTCCGGGTATCTAAAAGGCAACCCTCTTGTCGAAGCAATCAATGTGAGCATGATACGCTGCCAGCCAATCCATACCCAAAATGACATCGAACTCGAGGAAGTCTAAGACTCTAAGGTCGACAGACATCTCATGGTCCTCAGAATCTCACAATGCATCCCACACATACCATGTTAGGCTAAATCCTCTCACCAGCCGTCGTACTCAAGATCAACGACGTACTAGTCTTAACAGTAGACAACCATAATCTATCTACCACACTACTAGAAATAAAAGACAAAGTAGAACCAGCATCAATCAAGACATACATCAAAGAATAACAAATGCTGATAGTACCTTCGATCAACTGCTTGCTAGCTTCTGGATCTACCTGTGTAACAGCTCGGGCCTGCTCCTTGGTAGCAACTGGCGTAGGACTGAACTGTGTAGCAAATGCTCTGCATGGACACTTATTCCTCTTGTACCCCATAACACTGCCCTCAAAACATACAATATGCTTCCATGCCCTAGGCGCTGATGATACAGCCTGCGACTCTTCTCTGGCTATCTGTTGTCCACTGTGCCTAGCCAAACTCCACTGCTGCTGGGGCTTGCCTGACATTTGCACACTCTGGCCTGGAATTGGTGGTGCAACTGACACTGGAGCGGAGGCTACTGATACCTCGGCTTCTTATATTTTCGGTTCTTCTTACCATAAAACTGAGCTGCTGACCCCGCTGGCTGTGTCTGTCCTGAAGGAACTGTAAGTGCTTGTACTGTGACTGACGTCCTCATCCGGGAGTGAGCTTCTGCAGTCTCAAAGTCAGCGGTCTGTAACATTGCCTAGGCGTATGTCTGAACGCCAGAAAATACTAAACCCTGACAGATATGATCACGGAACCCATCTCGTATCCTCTACATGCGAATGTAGTCAGTCGACACCATCTCAGGAGCGAAAAGTGCCAAGCGGTTAAAATCCTGCTCGTACTCCCTCATTAACTGACTTTCCTGGGTCAAGTGCATGAACTCGATCCTTCTCTGATCTCGGGTAGAACTCCTCGTAGAAAAGTTCTTTAAACCTGGTCCACGTTTGAATCTCATCAACCATGCAGTCCAGTCTCAGCCACCAATCATCAGCCCTGTCGACAAGCTTGAACTCGACAAACCTTACTCTGTTAGTCTCAGAAGCCTGCATGTAGCTGAAGATAGTCTCCATCCGCTTGAGCCACCTCTCAGCTGTCTCAATGCAAAGGCCTCTAGTAAACTCCGTCAGGCCTCTAATCCGAAAGGCCTTCATGACCCTCTCATAACACTCTGACTCAGTCCTCTGCTAGGGAATACCCACAGCCTCAACGGGTACCTCAGCCTGGACATCAGCATGAACCTCGGCATGAACCTCAGCTGGTCCAACCCCATCCCTCACGGCCATGCCAACACTACTGTGCTCCCCCTCAATTGGAACACCTGGCTACGGCTGCCTGTTACCCTGAACCTGGGTAAGCAGTGCGAGAATCTGAGTTTGCTACTGCTGTATCTAGGTCTGAGAAGCCTGCTTAGCAGCCAGTAAGGCCTCAATCTGCCTAAAATGCTCATCCGGGTCTATGGTTGGTTCTGAATTTTCTCTCTTGTTAATCTGAAATTCACAAATAAGGAAAAGTCCATCAGAAACACAATCCATGAGAGTTGTTATCCCTAAGATAACTACCTATAATCATACCCATAAAAGAAATCATAATATCTTATATGTCTTTTATTCTTTTCAAGGATTTTAAACCTAAAACACTCGCTGTGATACCAAAGTTGTCAAACTTTGGTCATTACTGACACTCACACGTGTCCATGACCGTGACCTATCATGTCATGTGGTACATGAGCGTACCTTAGAGAAATTTTTATGGCCAGCCTCTCGACTGCACCAACCACACTGGTGGCAAGCCAATGTGGACATGTCAGGGTAAGAGCCGGTGCTTCGCCACCCTCACATCGTGAGAACCCCTGATCATGATCCGAAAATCCGTCCTCTGCAAACTCGCTGTGATACCATAGTTGTCATGACCCACGAGCTGTGACATCAGGATCGGCACAGAACCCCGTGTATATCCTCCCTCGACATACACGGTATCCCGAGATGCCTTCTAGAACACACCATAATCCCAAATACACAACAATAAACACATGGACATAAAATAAGATCATAAAAAAAAAATACCAAAATGACAACCAGAAATTTTTTTTTTCCAAGTCCATAGTGTTCAAAAGTAAAAAATATACTTAACCATAAGTTCAAACCCATGTAAATGTTAAGTACAAGTACTAGGTGTTACATAGTACAATTTGTCAAAATAAATGCAAAAAAGTATTAATACCTACGTCAACAAAAATACTGGGACACTTCGCAGCTAAGCTTTCCCCTTCTCCTTCCTATCAGGTCCTGAAAAGATAAGGATGAGGGTGAGCTACAACAAGCTCAGTGTGTTGGGTGAGATGTGTCCAAGAGGGGGGGTGAATTGGACACTTAGCAGATTTTAATATTTCTTTTAATTGTGCGGAATAACGAAAGCAGATTAAACAAAGTATAGCAATGAGATATAGTAATTGTAAATGGGACAATGCAAGCAAGATATATAGTGGTTCGGTCGTGCCTACATCCACTACCTAACCTCCTCAGTTAGGCTTTGTTCAAACTCCACTATGGACCTTCTTACGGATAAGGATCAAACAGGAACACTTTCTCAACTTATGAGTGTGTGAACTATTGTTTCTCAGCTTACGGGTGTGAGAGGACCGTTTCTCTACTTACAGGTGTGAGAGAACGTATTCTCAACTTATTGATGTGAAAGGACCGCTTACAACTTTGAGCAACACTTGCTCTAACTCAGGGACTTACCCATCACTACAGTCTGATTACAGAATGAGATATGATTCCCTTTATTCAGAATGAAAGTGATACTTACAATGTTTTGGATTGAACCTTCTATTGCCACAGATTCAACGAAATATGTATGATGAAGTTTATGCTAAAAACAGGTTCATATAGCTTTTGTCTTCGTTAATGGTTTTTGAAATAATGAAGAAGAAGATCGATCAACCTAGAAGACTTGAAGTTTTTCTTTCAAAAGATTGTAAGATCAAGCACAAGTGAAAGAAGACTAATTTTCAAAAAGTCTTTTGGTGCAAAAGAAAACTATCAATATGTTTTGAATGAATATTAGTTTCGTATTTCATTTGTTAGTTTTTCTAATCTGAGGTAGCACGTATATATAGGAATAACAGAGACGCAATGGACTTGGTAATTTTGGCTCTCTAAGTTATTTCAAATATAACATTAACATCCTTTCCCGGAATGGATCGATTCAGCTCAATGCATATTACGGCGATAACATCTAAAGCATTTGAATCATCTGATCCTTTCATGAAAGAGGAATATTCTGACGAAGTTTTTAGAACGTTTAAAAAGTTCTGAAAAAGTTGTTGTACGATTCTGAAAAGTTTTGAAAAGTATTCGTATATTTCTGAAAAGGTTAACAAAAATAGCAGAAATGTCAAAACAACAAAAATATTTTTTCTGTCGTTTTGTTCCTTTGAGGGCGCTCATAGAACATTAGTGTTCTACTGAACAATGAAGTGAGGGCACTACTAAATAGTACAAATCCTGACTTGCTTTGACAATTAAACGACTTAAAGCATAAGGACGCTACTTCGTAGTAAGCGTCTTGCTTTGTTTTAAAACGCAAAACATATGAGGGCGCTACTCAAGAGCGAGTGTCTTGAACAATTAAAACAATTTTAAGCGCACTGACGGACGATAAGCATCTTGAAAGTTATTTAAGTTGATTCTAAAGATGAGGGCGCTCCTACACAAGTAGCTTCCTGATAATTCATTCAACTTATAACTTATTTGCGTCCTTAAAGAAATCACATAAAGATAAAAAAAAATCTTTTAGCGAGCTGAAGCTAAATCAGCGTCCTGACACTCTCAAAGGTTGATAAGAGAAATGTCACTACTAACGAGTAAGCGTCCTTATTAATCAGATCAATTCAACCTTGAGCGTCTTAACATTTTATCAGCGTCCTGACTCATCAAGTCTAGGAGAGCGCTGCTAAAACATTAGAGTCCTGAATGACTTTATAAAAACGATTTTTGATTTCTCGATTAAAACATGATAAAACATAAAGTAACCGGATTAAATCAAACATGCAACCAATCAATTAAAACATGCAGGCATGCATATTGCTATATCACATGGCATAGAAGGTCCTATAACCTATCATAATCTAATCATACAAATAAACATCTTCAAGAGATCACGGTCTTCAAGAAGATCTTTTAATACGTTCGCCATGCATCATTGAATCTTTGATACCTTCAAGTGAGATTAGATATGCCATATGTGCAGTAATATCATGAACAAAATTTAGTTTTGTAATCATCAAAATCTTTCATAATAGGGACATATTCTCGTAAGGGACATGAGGATAATTGGTTCAACAATCTCCCCCTTTTTGATGATTTCAAACATGTTACTGTAGGCTTTGAACCAAGCTAATAAAGTGATGTATGTATGCATGAGATGCAGTACTAATATTCTTTGTTTCATATGATATGAGTTTATTAGCAAGGAATGTACATAAACTATCACTAAGACTCCCCCTTAGTGTTATACTCTCCCTGAGTTTATGATGCTTCAATAATAGTACTTTCTCCCCCTTTTGAAATATCAAAAAGAGTAAAGTAACATGAAATATATCTCCCCCATATGGAGGTAAGCATCAAAGTGCTACAGATCGATTTTAGAGAACATTCCAAGTTTGCTGCGAATATGAACAAACTCGTCTTTTGGTAGGGCTTTAGTAAATATGTCAGCCAGTTGTTCTTTGGTTCCAATATAAGATAATACGACTTCTCCATTTTGCACATGATCCCGTAAAAAGTGATGTCTTATTTGAATATGCTTAGTTCGGGAGTGCAATACAAGATTTTTAGATATGTTAGAAGCACTAGTATTATCACATAAAATTTCAGCACATTGAATAAATATTTGATAATCTTGAAGTTGTTGTTTCATGTAAAGAACCTGAGAACAGCAACTTCCAGCTGCAACATATTCTGCTTCAACTGTGGATAATGCCACAAAATGTTGTTCCATGTAAAACCAAGAAATCAAAGAATTTCCAAGAAAGTGACAAAATCCGGAGGTACTTTTCCTATCAGTTATACTACCAGCATAGTCGGAGTTTACATAACTTCTGAGATCAAAAGTAGTACCTTTTGAATACCAAATTCCAAAATTTGTTGTGCCATTTATGTATCTGAATATTCGTTTGACACATTTTAAATGAGATTCTTTCGGTTCAGAATGAAATCTTGCACATAGAAAGACACTGAACATAATGTCAGGTCGACTTGCTGTTAAGTACAAAAGACTTCCAATCATGCTTCTATAAAGTTTTGAATCAATTGATTTACCTTTTTCATCCTTATCTAATTTGATTGCAGAAGTACAAGGAGTGTCAATCGATTTAAAATTATGCATTTGAAACTTTTTAATTATTTCCTTCGCATACTTTGATTGGCTTAAGAAGGTGCCTTTCAGTATTTGTTTAATTTGTAAGCCGAGAAAGTATGTAAGTTCTCCCATCATACTAATTTCAAATTCCTTCTGCATTAATTTTGAAAACTCATCACATAGTTCTTTGTTTGATGCACCAAAAATGATATTGTCAACATATATTTGGACAATGAGCATATTATCATTGTGGTGTTTGACAAACAAAGTTGGATCAAGTTTTCCTTTTTGAAACTTATGATCTAAAAGAAATGAACTCATTCGATCGTACCAAGCTCTTGGAGCTTGTCTCAATCCATATAAGGCTTTGTGGAGTTTGAACACATATTCCGGGTCTTGAGCATCCTCAAACCCTGGAGGTTGTTCTACATATACCTCTTCATTGACGTAACCATTTAGAAAAGCATTCTTTACATCCATTTGGTATAAGGGAAAATCCTTGTAACAAGCGTAGGCAAGTAACATTCTTATTGCCTCTAGTCTTGCTACTGGGGCAAAAGCTTCTTCGAAGTCTATGCCTTCTTCTTTGTTGTACCCTTGTGCAACCAGTTTATCCTTATTGCTGACAATGATGCTTTGTTCATTCATTTTGTTCCTAAAGATCCATTTGGTTCCCATAACCAATTGATGAAAAGGTCTAGGAACTAATTCCCATACTTTGTTGTGCACAAAGTGTCCTAGTTCTTCTTGCATAACAAGAATCCAGTTTTCATCTTTCAGTGCATCTTCCACTATAATTGGTTCAAATTGTGATACAAAAACAACAAGCTCTTGATTTTTTTTTGAATTGAGGCTCTAGTGGATACACCTTTTCTTGGATATCCTAAAATTTGATCTTTGGAAAGACCTTGAAGTAGTCTAGAGTTTTTAGAAGATTCTAGAGGTGGTTCAGGTTCAAGATCTATAACCTTGGTTGTTTTAGGTTCATCGTCATCAAAATTTAATTGCTTAAATTCATCCTCAAGACTTTTCTTATTAATACTTTCATCAAAGTTTACATGAATTGATTCTTCTACAGTTTGATTTGATTTGTTGAAGACTCTACAGGCTCAACTGTGAGAAGAATATCCTAAGAATATTCCTATGTCAGATTTAGGTTCAAACTTGTCTAGATTGACTTTATCATTTAGAATAAAACATTTACATCTGAATACTCGGAAGTAACTGATGTTAGGTGTTCTACCCTTCCATAGTTCATATGGAGTTTTATTCAAATCTTTTCTAATCAGAACTCTGTTCATCACATAGCTGACAGTGTTTATAGCTTCACCCCAAAAATAATTTACAGTGTTATACTCATTGAGCATTGTTCTACACATCTCCTGCAGAGTTCTGTTCTTTCTTTCAACTACACCATTTTGCTGTGGTGTCCTAGGGGCTGATAGATGGTGAGTGTAACCTTGATTGTTACAAAATTCTTCGAGATTTTTATTGACAAATTCACCACCTCTATCACTCCTAATTGTGTTGATTTTGTACCCTTTTTCAAGTTGACATGGTTCACAAACCTTGTCAATTGAGTAACTTCTTTTCGGAATTCCCGTGGCCAAATCATGTTTAACAATCCTAGATATGCTGTCCATATTAATATGAGCTAATCTCCTATGCCATAGCCATGCATCATTACCAGAGATAGCACTTAGACATGTTACATTTTGTTTCTTCATGTCATTGAAGTTTGTGCAATACACATTCTTAATTCTAGATGCCATGAATGCAACAATTTTATCAGCATGCTGGACAATACACCTATTTGCCTCAAATGAAATGTCATAACCTTTGTCACATAATTGACTTATGCTCAAGAGATTATGCTTGAGCCCTTTAACATAAAGTACATCAGATATGGATAGAGAATCGTTACCAATAGTTCTAATGCCTTCAATATCACCTTTGCTATCGTCTCCGAAGGTGACCTTTCCTCCTTTCTTCTTTTCAAGCCTCAGAAAGTTAGATCTATCTCCAGACATGTGCCTGGAACAGTCGCTATCTAGATACCATACATCTTTGTTTTTGCATATCAACACAACATAAAATATTTTTGACTTTGGTACCCATGCTTGCTTGGGTCCATGCATGTTAGCATTAGTAAGAACAAAATTTTCAATCCATGCATATTTTCTTTTCTTTCTACGTAAGACATTCAATATGAGTATTGTATGAACTTCCCTATGACATTTGTTGCATTTTGGTCTCGTGGTCAGTACGGTGTCGTACTCCTTTTGTTTAGACCCATGAATGTAGCCTAGTCCAGTCTTGTCGAATGCACATTTTTGTGATCCTAACATCATGTCAAATATCTTTTGACCATTTGTGAATTTAATCACTGTGCAGTGCATGTCTTCCTTTTCTTTTCTAAGAGTTTCATTTTTATTTTTCAGTTTCCCAACAAACTTCTTAAGTTGATCATTATCTAGAGACAGTCTGTCTAGCTCTTCTTGTTGGTATTCAATTTCCTCAAGAGCTTCTTCAAGACTATACTTTAGTTTTTCATTCTTCCTAATCTCTTTACTAAGTTTTGACTTAAGCTCCTGAATATAAATGTTGAACTCATGCGATTTGTCAGTAGGTTCAATTTTTACCTCTGTGCTTGCCATTAAGCATAATGCACCCGTGTGATCTGAATCCACTTCATCTTTGCTTGAGCTTGAATCATCCCATGTGGCTTTGAGAACTTTCTTGTTCTGTAAGAGCTGGTGTTGTTCTTATATTTTATGGGGCATTCACTCCTTATATGACCTGGTTTGTTAAAACCATTTAAATAATCATGAAAGTAAGCAAGATTACATACATGCCAATTTAATGTATCATGTCATAAGCAAGACAATGCATACCATTTATAAAAATGCATATGCAACCTAAACACCTGCTGAGTAAGAATCAATACAAGGGCCATGTGTGCGTGAAACCCATGCCCGACCGATTTCTTACCCTATCTATTAGGATTCCTAGGATTGCATGAACTATATGATTCGCCCACCAAGGCAAGTACCATGCCTAGGCGAATCCTAACATACACAACCCATAGAAAACCTCTGCAAGGTCCACAATTGAGGATTCTCGGTCGGCCTAATGGGATTCATAAGAAATTCCAAGCTTAGGCAATGCACATAACTTAACTGCTTTCCCAACTGACTATGCTCAAATGCAGTTCATGAATTCAATAAATCATGCATACTACATTATACAAGCATTTTAAACATTTTATACTACAATGCCACATATAGAATTCACAAGTAAAAGAAACACTGCCACATATAGAATTCACAAGTAAACGAAACACTCACACTTGATTGGCTAGACCTAGCCAATCCAATTCCAATCCAAGAAGCACTAGAATGCCACAAAATCACCCCAAGTACTTTAATCCCCAATTGGCCTGTTAAGGTTACTTAGATCCTCCACAACCCCTACATGAAACATGGTTCATATAACACTAAAATCAATCAAAAGTATGCTCAACAACCATGTTTGAACCCAATTTCATAGCCAATTAAGTTCTTAAATTGGTTATACACACGAGCCAAATCCCATATTGCTCAATTCAACCAATTAATATCAATTTAACCCATAATTAACCCAATTGAATGTAATAGGTTGATCCCATGATCCAACCACCAATATACATGACATTCAATCATAAATAGGGTTAATTAGACTATTTATCAAGTCAATTTCATTAATTGACCAAGTCTAAGTCAAAATCTCCAATTTGGGCATAATCCCCAAATCGCATGCAAATCCCCAATTTGGGGAAAAATCTCTACAATAGGCATAGAGTCAAATTGAACTAGGTCATTCAATCCTAACACATGTACAACCATTCTAAACCCATAATTTCATTCAATTTGGGTCAAATTAGACAATTCCCAAGTCAATTTAATCAATTGACTTGGTTTAGGTAAAAAGCCCAATTTTGAGCAAATCCCCAAATTACATGGCCTAGACAAAAATTACACTACAATAGGGTATCCACTAATCAAAATCAGTAATTTGGTGTGTCATACATCCACAATTACCCATGCATTCATCATAAATCACATGCAATTTAAATAGTAAACCCTAGGTCTAAAATTCTAGTTTATGTCAAATCTATGAAACCCCACCAATTTCTTGTTAGAAATTGGGAGTTTTACCATTTATGAACTTCCCATACCGTCTTGATACACTTATCACAAAATCAAAGCTTAAGTCCAACATTGATTTTCCACCACTCCCTTAAATTCCGAGATTCAAACAAACCTTAAGTCAAACACATGAAAGAGATAGAAGGAAGAAAATGAGAAAACAATTGATAGCTTGGAGGGATTTTGGGCAAGAATCACCCAAACCCTAGCCTTTTTTCTCTCCTTTCTCTTTTCCCCTTCTTTTTCTCTCCTCCAAGCTCCTTTCCCTCCCTTCAATGTGAAAAAATGAGCAAGTGAGCTAAAAAGAATGAGTTGGTTGCTTTTATAGAAAAAAAATTGGGCCCATATGAAAAAATACAGTTAAATAAAAAGGAACAGTTTTTTCTGCTACGATTACTTGCAGTTAGATAATTAATTTCTTGTAAAGAACTTACCAATTTAACATCTTAACCGTTAAAACATTTTATTTAGAGTCTTATAAGTCTCAGTAGATAACACCGATCAAGATCTTCACCGTTCATAATGAAGATCTATCAGAGAAGAATAACCCGACAAAATTTCAGCTCAATCAGACCACGGATCTAGGAGATCAAGTTATTGATGTAATTGGTGACATAAAATTCTTCCTCCATGGAGCGAGCTTCACTGTTCCCAAACACCATTTTTGACATGTTTCGACATCATTCTGAAACTTTACGCACACATTAAACAATTAAAAATCATGCAAAGACACTCAAACCAACACGTGTCAAGCATCAAATACGTATACGGGTACTTTATGGGTCAAAATGACGTCATCCTAAGGTACGGGAGTTACAATTTGAAGCTTTTTAACTATTTCCTTAGCATACTTTGATTGGCTTATGAAGGTACCTTTCGGCATTTGTTTAATTTGTAAGCCGAGAAAGTATGTAAGTTCTCTCATCATACTCATTTCAAATTCCTTCTGCATTAATTTTAAACTCATCACAAAGTTCTTTGTATGATGCACCAAAAATGATGTCGTCCACATATATTTGAACAATAAGCATATTATCATTGTGATGTTTGACAAACAAAGTTGGATCAAGTTTTCCTTTTTGAAACTTATGATTTAAAAGAAATGAACTTAGTCGATCATACCAAGCTCTTGGAGCTTGTCTTAATCCATATAAGGCTTTATGAAGTTTGAACACATATTCCGGGTCTTGAGCATCCTCATACCCTGGAGGTTGTTCCACATATACCTCTTCGTTTTTGCACATCTACACAACATAAAATATTTTTGACTTTGGTACCCATGCTTGTTTGGGTCCATGCATGTTAGCATCAACAAGAACAAATTTTTCAATCCATGCATATTTTCTTTTCTTTTTACGTAAGACATTGCATCTAAGTATTGTATGACTTCCCTTTGACATTTGTTGCATATTGGTATTTTGGTCAATACGGTATCGTACTCCTTTTGTTTAGACCCGTGAGTGTAGTCTAAGCTAGTCTTATTGAACACAATTTTTTGTGATCCTAACATCATATCAATTTTTTTTTTACTATTTGTGAATTTAATCACTATACGGTTCAGGTCTTCCTTTTCCTTTTTAAGGGTTTCATTTTTATTTTTCTATTTTCCAACAACTTTCTTAAGTTGTTCATTGTTTAGAAACATTCCATCTAGCTCTTCTTGTTGGAATTCTATTTCCTCAAGAGCTTCTTCAAGTTCATTAAGTTTGTCAATGGGTTCAGATTTTACCTCGGTGCTTGCCATTAAGCACAGTGTTGCAGTGTGATCTGAATCGGCTTCATCTTCGCTTGAACTTGAATCATCCGATGTAGCTTTGAGAACTTTCTTGTCCTTTTCTATATGAGCTTGAGTTCTTTTTATATTTGGTGGGAAATTAGCTTTTTACATGACCTGGTTTGTTACAACCGTAACAAATTAACTCTACAGGTTTAGACTCGGGTTTCTTTCCGTTGTGAAACCTTGAGTAAGAATTATTCTGACTCTTTCTCCTAAGTAACTTGTTGAACTTTCTAGACAACATAACCATGTCATCTTCTGAGTCTGAATCATTTTCAAAATCAGTTTCAACTTTGAGGGCAATAGATTTCTTTTCTTTTTCCTCAACTTTCACCGGGCTCATCTTATCTTTTAACTTCATTTCATGAACCATCAACGAACCACATAGTTTATCAAAAGTATATTCAGCCAGATTTTTGGCTTCTTCGATGGCTGTGGCCTTGGGTTCCCATGCTCTAGGTAGGCCTCTTAGAAACTTTCTAATAGTTTCTTCTTGGTCATAGATTTTTCCTAGGTTCTTCATCTCATTGATGTTTGTTGTAAACCGAGCAATAGCCTCAGCTATCGAGTCAATTTCCTTCATCTTATAGGTCTCATATTTTTCAACTAACAGTTGGAGCTTTGCCTTTTTAACTTGCAAAGTTCCTTCGTGGGTGACCTCTAGCTTGTTCCAGATTTCCTTAGCGGTTTCACCCCCACTAACTCTATTGAACTTTTCGACTGATAAACTACAAAACAAAATGTTTACATCTTGGTTTTTCAATAATTCTCTTTTCTTTTCCTTGGTACTCCATTCGCTATTTCCTTTGGGACAGTAGCACCGTCAACTATTTTAGTAGGCATTGGACAGTCGTATGTCACAACATCCCACATTTCTAGATTTTGGGCTTTAAAGTAGTACCTAATCTTAGTTTTCTCGCTTGAACAGTGGTGGTCGGTTAGTGGAGTTTCCTTCACTTAAGAGATAAGTACTTCTTTCATTTTGTCCTACCATACTCAATCAAAGATGGTTAGATACTTTGATGGTCAACCTGTTCTGATACCAATTGTTGGCCCAGATGTGTGCAAGAGGAGGGATGGGGGTGAATTGGACACTTCGCAGATTTTAACCTTTCTTTTAATTGTGCGGAATAATGAAAGCAGATTAAACAAAGTATAACAATGAGATATAGTAAATGTAAATGGGACAATGCAAGCAAGATTTATAGTGGTTTGGCCGCACCTACATCCACTACCTAACCTCCTCAGTTAGGACTTTTTCAAACTCCATTATGGACCTTCTTACGGGTGAAGATAAAACCGGTACACTTTCTCAACTTACGGGTGTGAGAACTACCGTTTCTCAACTTATGGATGTGAGAGGACCGTTTCTCAATTATGAGCAACACTTGCTCTTGCCCAGTGACTAACCAATAACTGTAGATTAAATACAAGATGAAGTATGATTCCTTTTACTTATAATCAAAGTGATACTTACAAAGCTTTGGATTGAACCTTCTGTGATCACAAATTCAACAAATGTATGATGAAGTTTATGCTGAAAGTAGGTTCAAAGAGCTTTTGTCTTCTTCAGTGGGTTTTCAAAATAATGAAGATGAAGATCAATCAACCCAGAAGACTTGAAGTTTTTCTTTCAAAAGATCGTAAGATCAAGCACAAGTAAAAGAAAACTAACTTTCAAAAATGTTTTAGCACAAACAAAAACTGTTAATACATTTTGAATGAATATCAGTTTCATATTTCATTAGTGGTTTTAAGCCAGCGCGTATATATAGGAATAACAGAGACGCAATTGACTTGGTAATTTTGGCGCTCTAAGTTATTTCAAATATAACGTTAACATTCTTTCCCGAAATGGATCGATTCAGCTCAATGCATATTACAGCGATAGCACCTGAATCATCAGATCCTTTCATGAAAGAGGAATGTTCTGACGAAGTTTTTAGAACGTTTAAAAAGTTCTGAAAAAGTTGTTGTACGATTCTGAAAATTTCTGAAAAGTATTCGTACGTTTCTGAAAAGTTTAACGGAAATAGCAGTAATGTCAGAACAACAAAAATATCTTTTCTGTCATTTTGTTCCTTTGAGTGTGCTCATAAAACATCAACGTCCTACTGAATAATGAAGTGAGGACGCTACTAAATAGTAAGTGTCCTGAGTTACTTTGACAATTGAACGACTCAAATCGTTAGGGCGCTACTTTGCAGTAAGAGTCCTACTTTGTTTTAAAACATTTGACACACGAGGGCTCAACCCAAGAGTAAGCGTCTTGAACTATTAAAAACAGTTTTAAAACAATGTTAAGTGCGTTGACAAACGAAAAGTGTCCTGAAAGTTTTTTAAGTTGATTCTAAAGATGAGGGCGCTCCTACACAAGTAGCGTCCTGATAATTTATTCAACTTATAACTTATCAACGCCCTTAAAGTTAGAAATCACTTAAAGACACAAAGAACTTTTAGCAAGCTGAAACTAGGTCAGTGTCCTGACATTCTTAAAGGTTGATAAAAGAAAGGTTGATACTAAGAAGTAAGCGTCCTTATTAATCGGTTCAATTCAACCTTGAGCTTCCTAATATTTTATCAGCGTCCTTACTCATCAAGTCCAAGAGGGAGCTGCTAAAACATTAGCGTCCTGAAAGACTTTTATAAAAATGATTTTTGATTTCTCGATTAAAGCTCGATAAAAACATAATGTAACCAGATTAAATCGAATATGCAACCGATCGATTAAAACATGTAGGCATGCATGTTGCTGAATCATATAACATAGAAGGTCCTACAACCTATCATAATCCAATCATACAACTAAACATCTTCAAACGATCATGGTCTTCAAGAAGATCTTTTAATACTTTCGCCATGCATCATGGAATCTTTGAAACCTTCAAGTAAGATTAGATATGCCATATGTGCAGCAATATCATAAACAAAATGTAGTTTTGTAATCATCAAAATCTTTCATAATAGGGACATATTCTCATAAGGGACATGAGGATAATTGGTTCAACATAACCTAGCTAGAGGCATCCCTAAAAGAATATACTTGAAAGATAGAGTACGTGAGCCATGCCAATTGGGCAAACATAAAAAATTTTCTTTCAAAAGTAAGACCCAAAGCTAAATCACAAGGGGTCTTGAACTTGTCCATATGGACTTGTTTGGACCAACTTGAACAGAAAGCTTAGGTTGAAAATCTTATTGTCTTGTGATTGTTGATGATTTTACTCGTTATACATGGGTTTACTTTCTTGCACATAAGAGTGATGCACATAATATATTTAAGAAATTTTTCTCTTGCGTTGAAAATGAAAAGGGATACAAGATCACTGTCATTAAAAGTAATCGTGGTGGGGAGTTTGTAAACAAAAGTCTTGAAGACTTTTGCAACAAGCAAGGATTCCCCCTGTTGGCCTAAGTGGTTTTCCACTTAGAATTTTCCTAACTGTTTTGATGCTAACAAATAATACAACTATGGTGTTAATGGTTGTATTGAGTATATTTTAGTACCAAAGATCAAGATTAAGGCCAATAGATGACTCAAGCAAATGACCACTTAGTGAAAGGCAAAACTGAAGCTTAGGATCAAGGATGGTCAAGTTAAAGTCAACATAAGACAAATTGAAGTCAGACTGAAGTCAATCAGAGATCAAAGCAAATGGACTGTAATAATATTTCATTTTGTAGTTGCTTTAGATTTTCTTAGGTTGTAGGTTTCTTCCTTCTTTGACCAACTACTCATGTTTGATTGGTTTTTCTCGAGACTTTTCGTATTTGGTTTTTCAATTTCAGGAATTAACGACTTTTCGGTTATTCATTCATTCGATCATGATCATAATTGTTTCCTCATTACAGTTATCATATCGCATGATTTTGAAAGTGAATAACCTATGTTTGATTATCTTCAAAATCTCACTCCAAGATATTTTGACTTTGAATCTAGTTGATCGTGTTCATAATAGTTTTCATCGTTTTATCGATCACAAAACTTAAACATGTTCAAGAATGGTATTCTTGACATGTATATGTTTCCCAATAACCCGTGGAATGCTTTCCCACTTTGTGGAACACAATCCGATGGTAAAAACACTCCTCACTAGCCTCAAACAAGCTGAAACGCACTCCAACAAGGAGAAACGCGTTTCAGGTATAAAGCAAAGAGTGTCCATATCTCTCGAGTTTGGTGAAACGCGTTTCAGGTTCAGTGAAACGCATTCTAGCCATTTTACACTTGTTCGGTAAGGAACAATCTCTCTTGATCCTCATTGTTTTTGAGGTTATTTGTATTTTTGTGCTTCATTGTACTTGTTCTAAGTGTTTAGAAGAAGACAATCATTTCTTAGTTACTTTCCTTGATTTGTTTCTATATTGACCAATTCAAGTCAAGCGATTGTGGTTCGCTTGAGATTCCAAGATTGGAATCAAAGTTTGGTTCATCCTTATCCCGCAAAAGGATGTTGTAGGTTCTTCCTGAGCCTGTAAAAGGATAGGTTTGCCTTGAACCTATAAAAAGGCATGTGTAATGGTTTGATTCACACTCGTAAAGTGAATCAAAGATAGTGAAATCCTAGAGAAGGTTTCTCTAGGCGTGGAGTAGGAAAAAGCTTTCCGAACCACGTAAAATTTTTTTTCTCCTTGTATCTATTTTATGCATTTTACTATTATATATGATCTATTTGATAAAATGCCTCAACCAAATTACGGAGAACTAAAGATAATTTAATAATTGTTATAATTGGCCAAAACACCCAATTTACCCTCCCCCTTGGGTGTCTTTCAATTGGTGTTAGAGCGGGTGCTCATGATTTAAGGCTTAACATCCTTGAGCCAAAGATCAAATGGCCAATAGCATAGATTTTGACTTGGGAGATAACCCATTCACTCCACCTATGCTCAATGACCACAATTTCAAATCATGGAGAAGTAGAATGAGAGCGTTCCTTAAGGCTCAATCACTTGATATGTAGAATGCAGTTGTAAATGGACCATATGTGCCTATCAGGATCATAAATGGGGTTGAAGTCCCCAAACTTAAGAAGAAATGGGATAGAAAAGAAAAACGGTTAGCTAGACTTAATGATTTAGTTAGAAATATACTTATGTCTAGCCTTTCCCAAAAGGACATAGATAAAATTTCTTCATGTGCCTCATCTAAGGAAATTTGGAACAAATTAGAAGAAATTTATGATGATTCATGTGTTTCCACATCCTTTTGTTAAATTAAAGAAAATGTAGAACATACATGCCTTATCTCTCATAGTGATGATTGTTCTACTAATGTAAATGATCAATGTTGATGATATTTCTTTTGATGATTTGTCTATTGTGCATAAGAACCTCCAAATAGAATTCAACAAACTAATAAAAAAGAATGAGATGCTCAAGAACATGGTAACAGAAACTATGGATGAGTTGGAAACTCTTCGAAATGACTACAACAATGTTCTTGAAGAAAAAGAAAGCATTCTTGAAGAAAAAGAGGACTTAGACAATGAAAATACTATTCTTCAAGAAAGTTGACTCAATCAGTAACCAAGGTTATTAATGAAAAGGAAAGTCTAGAACTTGAACTCCAAATAGAAAGACAAAAGACCTCAAACTTAGAAAAACAATTGGACAAACAAAATGATAGACTTTATAAACCCAATACATGCCATAGGGACCATAGAAATCCTTTTAAGGATAAATATCACAAAATGGCATGGATGCCCAAACAATTGCTCCTTCATGCAAAAATCACAAAATCTAAAGAAGTATGGGTTTCAAAGGCTATGGTTCACCGGAGCACCTAGATTCATATTATTGAACCATATGCTTAGTCTATGTGCCTAATCTATAGGCGTTGGACACCTTTAGGCAAACTTCCATAGATTTGATGTCACATGTGTATACTTATATTATCACTTAACATTTGGAAGTATTACAGGCTTGATTATATTATTTTTATCTCATGTTGTCTATGCTTGCCTAAGATTGCCTTTCCACATAGAATATGATTAAATGTCTATTTATTTAGTTCAATGCTTGGCTGATGTGAAATATGCAATTTATTCAAACATATGAATTTTTTATCCTTGTGAACATATTTAAATTGCATATTATTTGTTCACGTGATTAATGTATACATCTTGCTTAAACTCATATCATGGAAAATGTATACATGTATAAAATGGTGTGTGTGCTTCATGAGTATATATATATATATATAGATATATAAATTCATCCATTTAATATTTTGAGGAAATTTTGAGCATTATATAATATGTTTTAATTATGTTGCTCGAATGAATGATTAGAAGTGTGAATTTTGATGTCTAAACTTGTTGTTTCCATTCACATGTGTGAACATGGTTATGAGTTATACTTTATTATGTTCACTAAGTCAAAGCATACACTATGAATTTGTCAAATCATGAGAAATGTATGTTTGTGCTTAAATGGACTGTGCTTGTTCATAACATTATCAAATTTCATCAATTTAACTCTTTATGAGCATGATTAGAAAATATTGATGTGAGCTTATTAAAAATCAGATTCTCATAACTCATACACTTTTATATGCTCATACTTTAAATAGTGGACTAAAATCAATGATTATTCTTAAATGTCCATATCTCTTGTACATTGAGATTAAAAGACATACATAATTTGCAAGTACAAAATAATTGAATAGTGGATAAATATTATTTAATTTTGTCATCCACTATCTCAATTCACTTCTAGTGGATAGTTTAGGTTAGAATTTTAACCTTAGGAAAATAATTTAAAAAAAAAACAAAAAAAAAGTTGTGAAAATATAAATATAAAAATGTTTTAAAAGATAAATAAATAAATAAAAATAAAACTTAAAAAAAAATAATAATAAATAAATATTTAATCAATAAATATTAATCAATTAAAATTAAAATTAAAATCAAAATTCATGAAAAAAAATAAAAAAAATAAAAATTAAAGAGCTAAATTTTTAATAAGATGTTTGAGAATCTAACTTGAGAGTCAAATGTATTTAATAATACTTAATTTTTGAATTAATAAGATTAAAAATATAATAAAAATTAAGCTAAAAAATTTCAAGATCATTAAAATTAAATAAAAAAAATAAATTGAAGTAACAAATTTTAATAAAATTAAAATATCTTTAAAATATTTACAAATGCTTTAAAATAAGAATAAGACAGACAAAATATTTGAAGTTAAAAAAAAAAAAAAAAGGGAACATTGAGGTATTAATTTCTTGAAGAAGATTTTTGGGATTATAAAAAATAAAAAATTATCATTGAACAAATTTTTGGATATAAAATTTTATAAGATAAAATCCCTCTCAAATGTTAAAAACTGTTAATCCACACTTGAAGGATAATAATTTTGAACATAATTTAACTATGGATCATTTTTAAAATGATAAATTATTTGGGTAAAACTTTGACCTTAAAAATATCAAAATTAGAGGATTAAATCATTAAGTAAAATTATTTGGAGCATAAATTCATTGGTTGATGAAAAATGAAATTAAATGTCTAAAATTTCTAAGTCAAATCAAACTAAACTTTAAGAAATATAAATTAAAATAAAATTGATGTGAAATTAAAAAGAAGGAATTAAAAGTTTTCACAACCTACCCTATGGGATGTTCCTCGCCAAGTTGTTTATACGTCGTGAAGAGGATTTGAAAGTTGAGGGAGATATACCCAAAGGATCTATATTCGAGAATCAAATGTAAAGTTAATGGGTTATAAGTAAAATGAAAACACTTCATAGTGGATAAGGGAAGAAGAAGAGAATGTCTCTGAAGCTATAGAAGAAGTGAATGAGGAAGTTGATCCAATGGAAGAGGATCGAGAAAATGAAAATGCATTCTTTGAGGATGATCTTCCTTCTCTCCCACATGATGAGATAGGTTCATCTTCATCATCATCAGAGACCTTGCCCCTTGTGCTGTTAGTAAGGATTCTTGGACATTATGAGAACAATACTAAGGACCTAAAAGCACTGAGAAAAGACATAAAAAGGATGCAAAAAGAAATGGCTAAGTTGCAAGCCTCTAAGGACAAGCTCAGTGCTTCGAAAGACAAGGATTTCAAAGAAGAAGAAAATAAAAACGACAGTGACTAGAGTCTAGGTGTCCTAGTCTAGACTGCTTTGGTTAGGAGTTTTTGTACATATGGTTTGTTTCATTTTTGTCTAGGATCTCTAAGATACTTACGTAGACCCTTCGTTTAAGATTTTTGTCTATGTATGTGATGTTTGTGTGCTTGTTTGAATTGATTTAATAGTGTGCTTGATATATGAATTGCTTGACATGTATCTGGAGATTGATTTTTTTTGTATGCTTATGTGCCACGTGATAGGATAGGTCACGGTCTTTTGGTATTCGATGAGTATGTGTCTTGATGATATGCATGTCTTGATGATATGCATGTCTTGATGATATGTCTGGATGGTTTTATCATTGATGTATAGAACTTAATGTAGTTATCTTGTAACATCAATGAATAACTTTGCTCCTTTGAATGTGTAAATTTCCTTTTCCATCTAGCATTTTTTAGCATGATGCACCTAAATCTTTATATATATTCTCATGCTAGGGATTAGAAAATGAATGCAATATGTATGGTCTTCATATGCAAATTTCTAAGCTAAACATATTGCCCATTCTAGGATATAATAGGCCTGCATTTTCAAAACTTCTCTTTATGAATGCCTATATATCTATGAGCTTGATACATTTATGAACAAATGTATTTTGAAAATCAAAATGGTTCAAAGTCATGACACCCTTGCCATCTTCAAAACCATTTTGAATATCACATACCCATTGATGCACACATTTCATGAAAATCTTTTGGCATTTATGTAAAACATGCATGGCTAGGCCTTGTATCGTATTTTATATTTAATTTGCCTATGCTATCTCATTCATGTTATGATCATGCTTTTCCTAGACCTTATAAAATCTCTTCACATGCATGATTCATATACATATACGTGATTCAATACTCTATGCCTCGTGTAGCATATTCCTTAAATGAATCAGTTTGCAATTTTTCTATAGGCTATGTGTGCATAATCTCATATTTTTTACATATGCTCGTCCTCAAAGAAACATTCTTTGAAGAACTTAAAGAGATCTTTTAGTGAGCTGATGTTGAGTCAGCTTCCTGACAACTTCAAAGGTTGACTAATAGATAAGACTGCTACTATACAAGTAAGCGTCCTGATTAATCCATTCATTTCAACCTTGAGCGTTATCAACGTCCTAATGACCTATCAGCGTCCTAACTTAACAAGTTCAGGAGAGTGCTGCTATTCCATTAGCGTCCTGAAAGACTCTTTAAAAACAGTTTTGACTCGCGATAAAATATTCGATAAATGCGAATAAAAACTCGGTATATTTCAAATTAAATATATAGTATTAAATTTCTTGAAATATAGTTAAGACATCAAAACATGCAGATTTAGAAAACATATGAAAATGATATATGCATGGTTTTGAAAAACATTTTGAGCAATAATGATTAGAGAAAGATATACCTTAAATACTTTGTGTATTTCTCTTTTCTCATAACCGTTAAATCCAACTCTTCATTATGAGATTTTCAATAAGAGTAATTCAGAGTTGAATGACTTGAACGTTGATCGAGAGATGTAGTCTTGAAGCTTGATTGAAACGTCCGAGAGAAGTGATCTTGAAATCATGATGTAATCGTTGGAGTCCGTTAGTTGAAATGAGCTTGATCGTTGGATGTAGGTTTTGAGTTCCTTGATCGAGTCGTTCCTTGGCTTTTTGCTTTTCCTTTGGTGCAGAGATAAGTTCTTGAAAAACGTTTGTTAGCACCAAAAAATACTTTGTTTGTGATCATCAAAATATACTTCATCAAGTATACTTTAGCGATGTGCTAAGGATGAACCACATAGGTTAACAATGTTAATCTAGAGGATGTTTGGAGTCCATAAATGGTGAAACCCCCAAATTGGTAGGGTTATAGGTATTTGACCTAAACTAAGATTTTGAACTTAGGGTTTCTTATTCAACTTGCATGTGATTTATGTTGAATACATAGATAAATGTGGGATGTACAGTAGTCCAATTTACTGATTTTTATTAGTCGATAACCCTAGTGTAATGTAATTTTGGCCTAGGCCATATAATTTGGAAAATTTCAATGAATCTGGAATTTTTTCCAAATTTGGGGATTTTGACTTAGACTTAGTCAGTTGATGAAATTGGCTTGATAAATAGTCCAATTGACTCTAATTATGATTGAATGTCTTGTATTATAGTGGTTGGATCATGGGGATCAACCTATTGTGTTCAATTGGGTTATGTATGGTTTAATTTGATTTTAAATGGTTGAATTGAGCAATATGGGATTAGCTCATGTGTATTATCATTTTAGAATCTTAATTGGCTATGAAATTGGGTTTGATCATGGTTGTTTGGCACACTAGTGAACTGATTTTCCGTAATGTATAAACTATGTTTCATGCAGGAATTTTGGTCGATTTAAGTAACCCAAATAGGCTAATTAGGGATTGAGGTGCTTGGGGTGATTGTGGTCATTCTAGTGCTCTCTTGTGGATTGAATTGGATTGGCTAAGTCTAGTTAATCAAGTTGTGAGTATTTCTTTACTTGTTAGTTTCTATATGTGGCATTGTAGTATAGAAATGTGTTTTAAATGCTCATCTATTGTAGTATGCATGATTTAATGTCTCATGAAATCTATTTGAGCATAGTCTAATAGGGTTAGCAATTGGGTAGAGTCTCCTAGTTGAGATTTTCTTCGGGGAATCTCGTAAGTCTAGTGGTGATCCCTAATTGTGGACCTGACAAAGGATTTCTACTGGTTATGTATGTTAGGATTCGCCTAGGCATGTTACTTGTCTTGGTGGGCGGATATGGTTCATACAATCCTAGGAATTCTAATAGAATATGGGTAAGAGGTCGATCGAGCGATGGGTGTCACGTACTCAGGCCCTTGTATTGATTCTTACTCAGGAGGTGTTAGGATTGCATGAGCATGTTTATAAATGATATGCATTATCTTGTATATGATATGATGTATTATATTGAGCATGTATGTAATCTTATTTGTATCCATGATATTTAAATGGTTTTAATGATCTTGCAATGTTGTACATAAATGCGTATATATGTTGCCACTTGTATAAAACATTTATTAAGCTTGTTGTAGCTCACTCCTCACTCTTATCCTTTTAGGTTCAGATAGGAAGAGGAAGAGAAAAGCTTAGCTGCGGGCATTTTCCCTACACTTTTGTGACATAGGTGTTTAATACTTTTTCACATTTATTTTGATAAATTGTACTATGCAACACCTAATGCTTATACTTAACGCATAGATGGGTTGTAATTTATGGTTAAGTAGGATTTTGTATATTTTGAACATTATGGACTTCGAAAAAAAAATTTTATTGTTTTCATTTGGGTATGCTTTTACATTGATGATCTATTATTGTCCTTGTGTTTTGATGTTGCTTATTGGGATTATGGTGTGTTATAAGGAGGCTGACGAGATGCCGGGGATATCGAGGGAGGACATACCCAGGGTTCCGTGCCGGTCATGGCATCACAGATAGTGGGTTGTCACAACTTTGGTATCAGAGCGAGTGTTTTAGGTTTAAAAACCTTAAAAAGAATAAAAGACTTATAAGATATTATGATTTCTTTTATGGGTAGATTATGGGTAGTTATCTTAGGGATAACAACTTTCATGGATTGTGATTTTGATGGACTTTACCTATTCAAATTTACAAGAGAGGAAATTCAGAACCAACCATGGACCCGGATGGGCGCTTTAGGCAGATTGAGGCCTTACTAGCTTCTCAGCAGGCTACTTAGACCTAGATGCAGCAGCAACAAACTCAGATACTAGCACTGCTTAGACAGGTCCAGGGCAAGAGGCAGCCACAGCAGGGTGTTCCAGTTGCGGGGTTGCATAGCAGTATTGGCATGGCTATGGGTGATAGAGCTGGATCAGCTAAGGTTCATGCCGAGGTTTAGGCTGAGGCTATGGGGATCCCAGAGCAGAGGTCTGAGTCTGAGAGGTACGAGAAAGTCATGAAGGCCTTCTGGATCAAAGGCTCGACAGAGTTTGCTGGAGGCGTTTGCATTGAGACTGCTGAGAAATGGCTTAGGAGAATGGAGACCATTTTCGGTGACATGCAGGCTTTTGAGGCTGACAGAGTGAGGTTGGTCAGGTTCAAGCTTGCCGAGAAGGCTTAGGATTTGTGGCTGAGATTGGATCGCACGGTCGATGAGATCCAAACATGGATGAGGTTTAAAGAGCTTATCTATGAGGAGTTATACCTAAGGTTAGAGCAAGATTAGAGGAGGACCGAGTTCATGCACTTGACCTGGGGTAGTCGGTCAGTGAGGGAGTACGAGCAGGAGTTTAACCGATTGTCACTCTTCGCTCCAGAGATGGTGTCGACTGATCACCTACGCATGAGGAGGTTACAGGACGGGTTTCGTGATCGTATCTGTCAGGGTTTGGCACTTGCTGGCGAACAAACTTACGCCTAGGCGTTGATGCAAGATGCTGATTTCAAAACTGCAGAGGCCCACTCACGGATGAGGACATCAATCACGGTTCAGACACATACAACTCCTTTAGTATAGACTCAGCCGGCAGGGTCAATGGGTTAGTAATTCAGTGATAGGAAGAACCAAAAGAATTTGACGTTTTAGCAGCATCCTGTACTAATTCAAAAATCCATGGATTGTATGAAGTTGAGTATATTCCGGATGATAAAGGCATTATCTCTGCCACCCAATTCAACCCTAATTTTCCCACAAGTATTTATAATATATCCCCGACTACATTTTCAAAAAAAATTCAAAAAATATTTCAACAACCTATTCCCAAAAGCCCAATTAAAGAGTATGTGCATGTCTCTAGTTTTTCAAAGCTTCAAGTTCCTGCTGACCAAGCATAGCATTTTCTTCCACTTGCCTTTCCTAAGGCCTTACTCCCACAATGGAAAAAATATGGTTAATCACACATCCATTTTGGTGTTGTCGAAATGGCCATCGCATTTCATGGAAGAAAAGCTACTGAATCAATATCCCGCATCACATTTCTAGATTCCCAAAGGCTGAGATATCAAGATGCACTCATCGGCACCATTCAGACTACTCTGAATACCAACACGGTCTTTGTGACTTTCTTTCCGAACTTTAACTTGTAACTTAAAGACCCTCATGTCATGCAAGCTCTAAGCATCCAAGCTCAGATAGCTGGTGTTCCTCAGGTCTCTTCTGCAGTAGCGACCACAATCCATTATCAGATCGCATATCGAGTCCAGAGCCATGGTATTGATGTTGCTCATCCTCATAATAGTCTGGATTCTCATCTTCATAATAGTCTGGATTCTTTGCTTTTGGATGTTAACTCTCAGGGCGCTTGATCACTCCATGATATAAGATATCCTTATTTTAGGCTTCGCTTCATAATTAAAATCTTGCTCATGCCTAAATATCACGAGAATAAATTGCTTGTGCTTCAATCCTCCATGAATTAACCATTGCTTGGCAATTTATCTCATATATCTATGTTTGGATGCCTTGGACAACATTCGTATCTCATATGCTTCCATATGTTCCTAACATTGGTTAGACCATGCATCTTCAAAATACTTATATAACTAACTTGTTTTTCACACTGCCTCATTGCCAGTACATTTTAACATGTGCTTCTCATTCTTGATTCTCATGATGTGTCTTATGATATGCCATCGTCTATGTGTTCATGTGTACTTCACCTTGTGTGATGAGTTCTCCTCTATCATGACAAGTGAGTTTGAAAGGAGCATGACAGGAGAATTAAACTAATTCCTTGGTTTACAAATTAAGCAGATGAAAAATGGAACATTCTTAAACCAATTGAAGTATGCAACAGACATGATTAAAAAGTTCAAATTCGAGAATTTGAAAACTATTGATATTCCTTGTAATTCATCCATCAAAATGAATAAAGATGAAAAAGGAAAACCAGTTGACCCTAAGCTATATTGAGGAATGATAAGAAGTTTGTTGTATCTAACGGCAAGCATACCTGATATTATGTTTGGCATTTGTCTATGTACTAGATTCCAATCTGATCCTAAAGAGTCTCAATTAAAGTGTGTTAAACGAATATTTCGATACATAAGTAGCACAATAGATATGCGTATCTGGTACGCTAAAGGAACTTCTTTCGATCTCAAGAGCATTGTTGATTCTGACTATGCCGAAAGTTTAATAGATTGAAAAAATACCTTAGAATTTTGTCACTTCATGAGTGATTCACTAATTTCTTGGTTTAACAAGAAACATAATTCAGTGGCATTGTCCACAACAGAGGCTGAATATGTTGTTGTGCTCGAGTGCTATATCTTAAACAACAACTTTCAGATTATCAAATTAATATTCCATGTGTGGATATTTATTGTGATAATACAAGCGCTATAAATATTTCAAAAAATCTCGCAATGCACTCTCAAACGAAACACATTCAAATTTGACATCATTTTCTTCGAGATCATGTGCAATGTGGAGATGTGAAATTGAGCCATATTGTAACTAAAGATTAGTTAGCTGATATTTTTACTAAGCCTTTGGCTGAAGATCAATTTTCACATATATGGCGAGAATTGGGCATGTTTGAATTTTCAAACTTGTCAAGTGCTTAATTGATTATCCATCTCTCCACCATCTCCAGGCTGTGATTTAGTTATCCACTATGGCTCCACCTTTACTACCTCATCTGTTGCTACCGCTGTCCACGGAGGACAATTCTTGACCTCACCAAATATATTTGCTAGGCTAAGATCTCTTGATCCTCGATCGCCCCTCCGTCATAGGTGCACCCTCTTTTTGATGTTTCAGAAAGGGGAGTAGCGCCGTGGCGCTCAGTTCACCTTCTTCCAGCGCCACGATGTTGCATTCTAGCTCTGCGACGCCCAGAACCGTGGTGTTTTGCCCTTTTTTCCTTCCTTCTTGTGGACTTGGCCAATTTTCTTCCACTTCTTGACTTGGGTTCTTCATGAATCATCATCTAGGCTTCTCATATATTGTGTCCATCATTCATGCTCAGTTCCACACATCTAAATACTTACAAAAGAAACCAAAACAAGTAATTAACATACTCAAAACATAAATTGATTCAACATATAAACTACCAAACCAAAATAATGCATAAAAACCAATTTATTCCTAAACTAACAAATGCATCAAAACTAACATAAACACACTAAACTAATGTATAAAATATCCTAAAACACACTTAAAAACATGCTCTAAAACCTATCTAAAGAGAGTTTTGATTTTTTTATTTGATTTTTATTAGATTGTCAATTTAATACGTAGTTGTTTTAGTTTTTGATTTTAAACACGCAATCATTCAAATTTGATTTTCTAGATAAAATTAGGGTTAAAACGTGATAGCTAGTGTAGTAATCATCCCTGAGGACGATACCCGATATCTTATCGGACTATATTATAACTTGACACTGTACTCTTGCGGGTTTGCGTGTAACAAGTTTTTGGCGCCGTTGCCAGGGATAATTATTGGTTTTCACTACTATTGTGTTAGTAGCTTTGATTTTATTTAGATTTTTTATTTTTTATTTCTTTTTGGTTTTATTTTCTGAATTTTTCTTTCTTTGTTTCTTTCTTTATTTTAGTTTTTACTACTTTATACTCCGTTTCTTTCTTTGTTTATGTTTTATAGGATTTCAAGAGTTTATGCAACGAGCAAGAAGTTTTGAAGTACTACCGTTTGATCCCGAGATTGAACGTACTCTTGAAAGACTGAGGCAAGAGAGAAGAAGAGAAACTGAAGCAATGGTGGACGAGCAAAATCAGTTGACCTTGAGAGACTACTTCAAGCCGGTCATTAATGAAAATTATTCAAGTATAGTTAGTGTTCCTATCAACACGAACAATTTTGAGCTAAAACTGACATTTATCTCAAGGGTGCAACAACATCAGTATGGGGGGTTGCCTACTGAAGATCTTACTATCCACAACACCACCTTCTTGGAGATGTGTGATACGGTCAAGATGAATGGTGTTACTGAGGACACCATACAACTGAGAACGACTGAGATTGTTCTCTTTCTCTCTAAGGGACAAAGCAAGAGCATGGTTGCAATCTTTGTAACTTGGAAGCATAGCCACAAGGCATGAGATGGTACAAAAGTTCTTACAAAAGTTCTTCCCACCAGCCAAGATCGCCCAACTAAGAGCTGAGATTGGGCAATTCAAGCAACAAGAGGCGGAGTCACTTTATGAGGCCTGGGAAAGGTTTAAAGAACTCTTAAGGAAGTTTCCTCGACACAAATTCCAAGATTGGCTACAGATTCAATTGTTCTACAATGGGATGACATTCTCCATAGGGACACTAGTTGATGTGGCGGCCGGTGGATCATTGTTGACAAAGACGGCTACTGAGGCACTGAACATGTTGGAACCAACACTTATGAGGTTCCTGGTGCACGATCAATAGTAAAGAAGGTGGTCGGTCTACATGAAGTTGATCCATTCATATCTCTCTCTGCACAGATGTCAAGCATTGCCAAACACCTTGTTGTGCTTACTAGTCAAAGTGCACAACCGTCTATTGAAAAGGCGGCAGCTTTACACATGGGTTCTTCGAAGAATGAAGCACAAGAGGAGCAAGTTCAATTTATAAACAACCGGGAGTACAAAAACTCTAGGGGTAATCAACCTCTACCAAATCAATACCATCCGGGTATTAGAAATCATGAGAACTTCTCTTATGCAAATACAAGAAATACATTAAAACCTTTACCGGGTATCGACACTCAAGATCAAGAGAAAAAGCCATCCTTGGAAGATATGTTGGGTTCCTTTATGATGGAAATGATGACATCTATAAAGAATTTGGAGGTTCAAGTTGGGCAACTAGCATCAATCGTGAATGCCCAACAACGGGGGTCACTACCTAGCAACACTGAGGTAAACCAAAAAGAACAATGCTATGCCATATTCTTGAGAAACGGGAAGGAAGTGCAAGGGGCTGATCGTCATAGCCCAAGCATAGCAGCTCCATTAGAACTTAGTGATGTACATGACGAGCCAAGCAATGAGGCCGAGAAAAATAAAAAGAAGGACAAAGAGTCATCCAAGGGGGAGAAGCCACATGAGAGGCCATACCGGCCTGGTTCTATCACTTTCACAGATAACCCTCCTAAACTCTTAACTCTTATTCTGTTTCCTCAAAGATTCCAAAAGAAAAAGCTTGATGAGCAATTCGCCAAGTTTCTTGATATTTTCAAAAAGATTCACATTAACATTCCTTTTGCAGATGCATTGGAGCAAATGTCAAACTACATGAAGTTCATAAAGGAAGTTATGTTGAAAAAGAAGTTGGAAGAATTTGAGACAGTGAAGCTTACTGAAGAGTGTAGTGCCATCATATAGAAAAGCTTCCACAAAAGTTGAAGGATCCGGGGAGGTTCAATATACCTTGCATCATTGGTCCTTTAAATTTTAATAACGTTTTATGTGATTTAGGTGCAAGCATTATCTTAATGCCTTTGTCGATTTTCAGGAAATTGGGGCTTGGTGTGGTGAAGCCAACTAGAATATCTTTGCAACTAGCGGATCAATTATTTACATACCCATGGGGTATAATTGAGGACATGTTAGTGAAGGTGGACAAGTTCATCTTCCCGGTGGACTTTGTAGTTTTGGACATGGAGGAAGATGGCAATATTCCTCTTATACTTGGACGACCATTCCTTGCTACTGGGAGAGCATTGATTGATGTTGAGCTTGGTGAGCTTACTTTGAGGGTTAGTGAAGAAAAGGTGATGTTTAAAATCTACAATACAACCAAAGCTCCCGATAAGAATAATACATGCAACCGGATTGATGTCAAAAGGGTATTTGATGAGTGTGCTACCAAGGCTTATGAGAAGCCTACATCGAAGGATACCTTGGAGCATTATGTGGACAAAATTGAGAATTTAGAAGACCCTCCTCCCTTGGTGTACAAAGACTTGTATTTGATGCCTAATGTTGAAGAAGAAAAGTTGTTGAGTACTATGATTGAGCATAAGCGAAAAGATGGATCTCTTTCTCAAGTCAAGAAGAAACGGTTAAGAGACTTTAAGGGCCAAGGTGAAAGGAATGAAAAGGCCGTGCTGCCTGATGATCCACCTTAAAAAAACAAAAAAGAAGTCGAGCTGAGGACTTTTAAACCAAGCGCTTGTTGGGAGGCAACCCATCAGTTTTGGAATTTTTCTTATTTTAGGTGTTTTATGTTTTTAGTCATTGTAGTATAGATTTGAGTTTCATACCATTGACAAGTTTTGTTTCTTTTCCTTTTCAGGTTCTAAAGTAAGTTTGGGGGACCTCTTGGAGCAACTATGAGAGGCGATTGGAATGCATCATGTTGAATCTTTACCCATTTGGGTTTAGGGGGTTTTCTAAACTCCTCTCTCTCTTATATGCCTCTGTTTTTCCTAGTATTTATTTGTTTATTTCATGCATTGAGGACAATGCTTGTTTTAAGTTTGGGGGAGAGTTTTGATTTTTTTGACTTGTCATGGTAAAGACTTGTTTAGGATGTCCTATGATTTTACAAATTCTGATTTGATTCAATTATTTTTATTTTTTTGAATGGCCAATGATAAGAGAACATATACATGTACATAACTCTAGGATAGTGTAGAGAGATATCTTAAAGTCTGTGTGCTTGATTCGAGTATTTGCTTAGCATTGTTGAAAATTCTCTACATGTCTAGTGTGGTTGATTTTGTGGAATCATGACTTGTTTAGATTGGATGTGTGCATGTAAAGTTATATATATTAGATCTCTAGAAATCCTAGAACAAGTTTGATTATCACTTGAGGCGAAATCCTAGAGAGCATGCTATAAGGAAAATGATTTAGACCATGTTTGGATAAGTTGGGCCAAATAACCTACCTTACTTTTTATTGTATCCATAGTTTCCATTTTGAGTTGAATATCCTTTTCTTTGTTACCTATGCATCATCAAATTTGAGCTTATAATGTTTAATTTCCCTATTTTCCAACCTATGTACCTTAAACACTTTGATCATGTTGGAGTGTTATTATTTGGATGGAAGAACAATGGGAAAGAAAAGAGAAGAAAAAGAGTGACAAAGAAGAGAAAAATGTGAAGTTTGCTTATGAGTTTTATTGAAAAAGAAAAGAAAATGAAAAAGAGAAGAAAATGATGCTATGCCCATGATTATGAAAAGAAATAAGTTTAGGGATGTAGTATTCTATGGAAAAATGAAATCAAGCAAACAAAATAATGGGGAATGGAATGAAAAGATTGAATATTTAAAGAGAGGATATATGTGCTGAAATTGGGTTTTTGGTTCTAAATGTAATGTTGTGGATGTTTGTAAAAGATCAAAGTGTTTAGGGTGTTTCGAGCCTAAATTTTTTCAATTTTTCCCTACCTTTGAACCTTGGCCATGCATTACAACCTAAGAAAGACCTATTGATTCTAAATGGCATGTGATCTACATTGGTGGAGACTGGTATGAAAGATTTGCCTGTGGGATTCACTTTATATATATTTATTTGAGATCACTTACACTTCATACTTGCTTGCACTTGTCTATGAATTTCATGAATTGTTTATGAGATTAACTATAGGATGGTGTGTTTGAGAATAAAAGATAAAGTGAGGAGTTGGATTGAAATTCTAGACACCTCTAACACTCTTAAAAATTATTCGATGAGTTATTATCTTTCAATGTGATCTTAGAGGCCATAATGATGATCTTGTATGATATTTCGAATCAAATTCTTAATTTGTTTGAGATTAGGATGGTAGATGATTGATTGATTTTTAGTTTTAGTTTTGTTTTCCCTTTGCTCGGGACGATCAAAGTCCTACGTTTGGGGTATTTGATAGTTGCATATTTAGATTGGTTTTAGAGCATGTTTTAGGATATTTTATACATTAGTTTAGTGTGTTTATGTTAGTTTTGATGCATTTGTTAGTTTAGGAATAAATTGGTTTTTATACATTATTTCGGTTTGTTAGTTTATATGTTGGATCAATTTATGTTTTGAATGTGTTAATTACTTGTTTTTCTTAGTTTTGTAGGTATTTAGATGTGTGGAAGTGAGCATAAATGATGGACACAATATATGAGAAACCTAGATGATGATTCCTGAAGAACCTAAGTCAAGAAGTAGAAGAAAATTAGCTAAGCCACAAGAAGGAAGGAAAAAAGGAAAAAAGGGAAAAACAACACGGTTCTGGGTTCCGCGGTGCTAAAATGCAGTGCCACGGCACTTGAAGAAGACGAACTGAGCGCTGCTGCGCTAGAAGAGGTAGCACCGCGACGCTGAAAGGTTTTCCAAGTTGCGTTTTAGCAACTTGGACAATTTTTCTAAAGAAGGACTTTCTAATTATTTCAGACGACTTTAGGGGCATATTATATATCAAACTTTAGGGATTTTCAAAGAGAATACATTGGAATAGAGTAGAGAACAATGTTTTACGGCTGGAGAAAAGTGGAGAAGAAGATCTACATTGAAGACTATTCACAATCTCTACAAAATTCTAGTTTGTTTCTCTTGGTTTTTATTCATGTTCAAACTTGTATTTCATGTTTTTATGTCTGTAGTCATGAACTAAACCTCTTTCTAGAGGTGTAGATTGATCCAAGTGTGATACTATGTCTAGTTTTATGGTTTAATTATTGTTAATAAAGTTTCTATAGTTTATTTATATTTCTCTGGGTGTAATGTTTTTGATCCATTGATCACGGATTAGATGATCATAGACTTGAGGTAGATGCTTCTAAAGAGGGTACCTTGGGTTGGAATTTGAGAAATATAACCTAGGCAATCGTGAGACTCACAAGGAGATCGAGAACCTTTGAAGTCGTTAGGTGGAAATCATAGAACTTAATGAGTTGTTGTCGTCTTAGGTTCTCATCGAAAGAGTAAAGCCAAGGCGACAATGACATGCTCTAGTTGTTGCTTCAAAAGAGGGAATTAGAAACGTTAGGATTTCTGACTTATAAACGAAGAACTGATTTAATGATAAAAATAGATATAAAGGCATAATTGATAGTGAGGTGACATCGAACCTCTAGACTGTTCTACATTTGATTTTCCTATTTTATTTTTATTGCATTGTTAATTTAATACGTAGTTGTTTTAGTTTCTGATTTTAAACACTCAATCATTCGAATTTAATTTTCTAGATAAAATTAGGGTTAAAACGTGATAGCTAGTGTAGTAATCATCCCTGAAGACGATACCCAATATCTTATCGAACTATATTATAACTTGACACCGTACGCTTGCGGGTTTGCGTGTAACAAGTTTTTGCCAAAAGCATCCGATGGAAAGCCTCTCCATAGAATCAGAATAAGAGTGTCTCCACCCCCGAATCCCTCATCAGAGACTTTCCCAGATCCCAAACACAAGCGACCAATCTGGCCAGAATTTAAAGATTACAAACTTTCTCATGATTTTGCTCAAGGCCTTGCGCAGCGGAAAGATAAAGGCTTCAAACCTGGTCCACCTCTTGATCCATTTAAATTTGGTGTATCCAAGCATGCCCATGAAAAATTCATTGAAAAATCTAGGCAGACTGTTGTAATTGACACATTTGTCAAAAGTTTGAGAAAAAGGTCAAGTGGTTCCTCATAGCCACGTGCGCCCAGGAAACCTAAGGAATCTGAACCTAGTTCCAGTGAATCCAAGAAGGATGAGGAGGCTGAAAGAAAAAGGAAATGAAAAGGTCCCAGTACGAGCTAAGCCTACCCACTTTTTGATGTTTTCAAAAGGGGGAGAAGAGATTGAAGATATTGAGGCTAAGTTAGCTCAAGAGGGAAGGCTACAAGTCATGGGGAGTTTATCTGAGTTTCTGTACAATATGTTGACTGTATAACTATCATGTCCTTGTATATTGTGATTGTACTCATCTTGCAATTTATATGTTGAAATCAGATATACCTGACATGCTTGCAAATATTCTGGACATACTTGCTACTCTAAATTCATTATATGTTTGAGTACATGAATATAATTATCTGCATGATCTACGAGTATTTGAAATCATTAAAAAGGGGGAGATTGTTATCTCAATGAACCTCTTGTCATGAATGTTTTGAGATTCCAAATATCTCCAATCTTTGTATCTAATGATCTTGTCAAGTGTTTCAGATTTATCAAGAATCAAGATCAAGGAACTATACTCACAAGCCTATTGAACATCAATTAAAGTTCTGAGTTCTTCAGTACTTAGAATGTAAGGACTACAGATCAAATTTGCTCTCAGCAAGATTTAATCATTTTTGTATTTTTGATCATCACATTTTAAAGGTACTTTATGATTTCTAAAGTATTTGATTTGATTAGAAAAACACCATGATGTTAATCGTGTTTTATCGAGCTTTAATCAAAATATAAAAAACTATTTTTATATATCTTTCAGGACGCTAATGTTTTAGCAGTGCCCTCTTGGATCTGATGGGTCAGGATGCTGATAAAATATTAGAATGCTCAAGGTTGGATTGAATTGATTCATTAGGACGCTTATTTTGTAAGTAGCGGCCTCCCTTTAGTCAACTTTGAAAGTGTCAGGACGCTGACTTAGTTTTAGCTCGATGAAATTTCTCTTAGTTTTTAATTATTTTCTATCTTTAAGGACGCTGATAGATATAAAGTTGAAAAACTGTCAGGACGCTACTTGTGTAGGAGCGCCATCATCCTTAGAATCAACTTAATAACTTTCAGGGTTCTTACTGTCTTTCAACGTACTTAATATTATCTTAAAACTGTTTTAAAAATATCAGGACGCTAACTCTTAAGTAGTGCCCTCGTGCGTTTAAGTGTTTTAAAACAAAGCAAGACGCTAACTGTCGATTAGCGCCCTCGAGATTTAATTCGTTTTAAACATCAAAGTAAGTCAGGATGCTTACGAGTTAGTAGTGCCCTCACTTCACTATTCGGTAGGACACTGATGCTCCATGAGCGGCCTCAAGAAACAAAACGACAAAAATAATATTTTTGTTCTGACACGTACATCTTTTTGAGCCACTTTTTTAGAACAACTTTTCATACAAAAATCAACTTTTTGGATTTGTCAGAGATATCCTCTGATTCATGAGCCATGTCTCTTAGACTTTTTTTACTTGTGAATCTGGAGAGAATCAAAATGTTCATAAAATGTGCAGTTGCCATTTTCGTGATACATTCTAACTGTTGTGAGTAAACGTTCATATTTGAAATTCAAATTCAAATGAACAACAACTTTATCTCTACAAGTCTATAAATACCAGCACTTAGTCATTTGCCAAAAGGATCGAAAATTCTCTAAGCCAAGACACGTTTGAAAGTTAGTCGAATTTTCATCTGATTAGAAAAGTTTAAGCTAATTTGTGTTCAAAACATTTTTCATTGAAACTTTGCTTATTAAAAAAGATTTTCATATTGAGCTGAATTTCTATCTTTACCTTAAAATCTATTCAAAGACTGAACTGCTTTCACTCAAATTCTCAGCACTTCTTTAACTTATATCATTCTTGAAGAAAGAAACATTTGAGAGATAGTTCATGGGATACAGTTATGCTTACACTCATATCTTGTATATTGTATCAAGGTTGTAACAGTAGTTAGATAAACTACTGAGTTGATATTCTCATATTCAACAAGGTTAGGTCTTCTCACACCCGTAAGTTGAGAAAGCTTAGGTCTGTCTCACACCGGTAAGTTGGGATAGGTTGGTCTCAAGCCTACAAGTTGAGCAGTGTAACAGTTGTTCTCACACCCACAAGTTAAGAAAAGGTGTAACGGTTTAATTCTCACCAGTAAGAGAATCCCTTAGTGATAAGGTTTAAAATCTTAACTGAGGAGGTTAGGTAGTGGACGTAGGCAAGTAGCCGAACCACTATAAATCGACTGTGCATATTTATTTATATTCTGTACTTTAATTTTGTCATTGCACTTAATTTTAATTTGTCTAAGTGTCCAATTCACCCCCCTCTTGGACATAGCTGGGTGAACAGAAATGAAATACAATAAGTTAGTGAGCAAGACAAAAGAAAACATATAGCAGTATTAAATAACAGGTCATCTCGGCACTTACAGCTAGAAAATAGTTTCCTCTTCGGGATGAGCTCGACGCGGAAAAGGCAAGCTGAAGTAGTGAGAATCTCCACTTACCGACGTTCCGCGAAGGGAACTTAGTAGATCTTGTCAGACTTCGTTAGGTCGGCGTCGCCGATTTTGTAAGGACTATCCCAATGAACTGCATGATGGAAGCCAAAAAATCAAGGCCGAGCTCAACAAAAAAGAAAAAATTTAACTACAAGCAAGGCAGGTCAGCTCGTTACTTGGGTACGTGTAGCTCGTTGGTACGACGGTGACCTCCTCGGCCCAATTCCCTGAAACAAGGAACCAGGCATCCTTCTAATCTTTGTTCGAGGTGGGGGTTTTGGTTATCAATAGAGGTCACCTAGCTGGGTCGTGCCATTTCGCCACGTAATACCACCCCAAGGAACCGAGATGAAGCTTTAGCTAATAATTTAGCTTAAAGTCGGTGAAAGTGTAGTCCGACCACTTCTTCTCTTTCCAGTGCACCATACAGCTCAAGAAGGCCCTCCAAACAATAGGGCTGACTCGACCTGGGACAACTCCCAGTTCGGGCAAAAATTGACACACGACTTTCGCGGTCTAGAACACGCATTTCTACCGAGTTTGGGATGCTCGATAGTGCCCTATGGTAGTCCAATTGAGCCGAGGAGACTGACGAGCGAACCAAGTCTATGAAAAATTCCACATGTTGGTCACTCCCCTCCACGGTCTCATCATTATCGAAGGATCCCACTTGGGGCCGAGAGATTTTCCTCATCTCGTCCCCTTGAGGTGATCGGTTGCTTCCGAACCAGATCACCTCAGCGTTGATGATTCGAGAAAAGAGTATCTCGGTCCCCAATTAGGACCTCAACGTCACCAGATGAGCTATCCTCCTTGGTCGGGTCAAAAGAGGAGGGAGTTGTCATTGCCTCGATGAGACGAGGCGCCAACTCGGGTTAGAATCCTCAGAAGAGGATCGCCCCAAGTCAGACAGAAATCGTCGGAGAAAAAACATCCTAAAAAATTAATTCAGCCTATAAAATGAAGAAAGAAAATAGAAAGTCGAGAAGGAAAAATACCTAGCCGAAGCAAAGAAAATTTCTAAGTAAGTTGCAAATGGTCGGGGTCCCTATATATAGCGGGACCTCAGCCAACCCTGTTTGTCAGATATCGAGAGTGCGCATCTCGAGGAAAATCCAAGGATGATAAGTCGAGCAGTCGAAATGTTGTGTCTTACTACCTTACATATCGCAGACTCACACAAATCTCGATAATGATCAGCGACATGTGGACCAATTGCTACGTGGACCGAGGCTGAGGTCACGAAAACAAGGAAATCCTCCAGGCTTCAAATGAAGCGAGGAGGCTTGGGGGTAAATGTTGGACCATCAGCTCAGCACACCACGAGTTGACCGAGTTGGCAGACGGGTCCACAAGATATAGAAATGAAGCGCAGGTAATGCTAAGAGAAGATACACTTACAGTCTTTTACCTTCCAATGTTCGATATTGCTCATGTGTTGTTTCGAAAAGCATGAATGATGTCTTATGAAGATCAGTGCTTCTTCGAAAATAATATAATACTATAAAACAATAAAGTTGAAAATCGAAAGACAAGTGTATACATAGACATAAATAGTTTTCAAAATAGATATAAAATATAGGTATGAAAACTTATGGTTCTTTGATTAGTAGTTAGCCAACTACTGATGATAGTTCGACAAAGTACTTAAGATATGAAATTGAGTACAGTTGTATATCTTGAACTATTCCTCAAATTCTATCACCGGCAAGAATGATACCAACTATGAATCAGTGCTGAGAATTTGAGTTGATACCGATAAAGATCAAGTATAATTGAAGCTCAATATGAAAATCTATTGTAATTGTAAAGGTATCAGTGAAAGATACTTTAAAAGATTAGAAAATTAAATTCATTTTGACACAGACTAACTTTCAAAAAGTATTGGCACAAGACAAAGTGATTGGCAAGTTGTTTGATCCTTGGTGCTGGTATTTATAGACTTAGTGGAACATAGTCGTTAGACATTTGAAGTTCAAATAATATGAACGTTTACACACAACGGCTAGAATATTATATGAAAATGGCAACTGCAATTTTCACTAACATTCTGGTTCTTTTCAGATTTCAGGAAAAAGGAAAGTTTTAGAAAAACTTATTTCATGTATCAGAGACGATCTCTGTTAGGTTTGAAAAGGACTCTGTGAAAGGTCTATTCTGAAAAAGTAAACTTACGTAGTGTATTGTTCGAATAGTGACGGTTGTTGAATTAGCGTCCTGATTCCGTAATCAGTGCCCTAACGCATAATATCAAAAATGTCGTTTCGTTCCTTGAGGGCGCTCATTACGTATAAACGTCCTGCAGAACACTTAAGTGAGGGCGCTACTTACTCGTAAGCATCCTGACTTACTTTGACACTTAAATGACTTAACTTGATGGAGCTAATGCACAGTTAGCGTCCTGCCAATTAAAAACATAAAACATATCATGAGGGCGCTACAATAATGTAAGTGTCATAACGATTAAAAACATTTTAAATAAGACACAAACACGCTGAAGGACAATCAGCGTCCTGAAAGTTAGTAAGTTGATTCCCAAAGGTGAAGGCGCTTCTATCCAGAAAACGTCCTGATAGATTGTTCAACTTATAACTATTAGTGTCACACCCTGGGTTGCACAGTGTGCCCCCTACCCAGGTGTGGGCGCACCCCCTCGGGGTGAACGCCTAGCCATTATGGATCCATAATATTGTCATATCGCAATGTAGCAACCCAACAGCAGCTGGTCTACATCGAAACGATTATTTGTCTGCCACTATTCATGAATAGTACAGGGCCTCCCCAGGAATCGAACTCAAGACCTCCCTTAAGGAGTCTAATTTCGCATTCCTAGTAGCCACTGAGCCATTGGTTCAGTGGCTACTAGGAATGCGAAATTAGACTCCTTAAGGGAGGTCTCAAGTTCGATTCCTAGGGAGGCCCTTTACTATTCATGAGGGAATAGTAGGGACAAATAATTGTTTCGATGTAGACCAGCTGCGGTTGGGTTGCTACATGGCGATATGACAATATTATGGATCCATAATGGCTAGGCGTTCGCCCCGAGGGGGTGCGCCCGCACCTAGGTAGGGGGCACGTTGTGCAACCCAGGGTGTGACAATTAGCGTCCTGAAAGATACATTCTTTGAAGAACTTAAGACATCTTTTAGTGAGTTGATGCTGAGTTAGCTTCTTGACAACTTCAGAGGTTGACAAATAAAGGAGGCCACTACTATATAAGTAAGCGTCTTGTAAAATCAGTTTTATGCAACCTTGCACGTTATCAGCGTCCTTACTTATAAAGTTTAGGAGAGCGCTGCTAACTTATTAGCGTCCTGAAAGACTCTTTAAAAATAGTTTTGATTCGCGATAAAATATACGATTAATGCGAATAAAAACTCGGAAGATTTCAAATTAAATATATAGTATTAGATCATTTGAAATACCGTACAAACATGAAATCAAAACATGCAAATTAGAAAACATATGTATATGATTTATGCATGGTCTTAAATAAGAGCTTTGCGGAGTTGAATGACTTGAACGTTGATCGAGAGATGTAGTCTTGAAGCTTGATCGAATCGTTCGAGTGAAGTGATCTTGAAATCATGATGTGATTGTTGAAGTTCTTTGGTTGAAACGAACTTGACCGTTGGATGTGATCTGAGTTCCTTGATCGAGTCGTTCCTTGACTTTTTGTTTTTCTTAAGTGCTTTGATGAAATCTTGATACACACACGTTTAGCACCGAAAAGTACTTTGTTTGTGATCATCAAAATATACTTTATCACAGTATATTTAGGGACGAGCTAAGTGATGAACCGCATAGGTTAACAATACGTGATTTGGAACGTGATGGAATTATCGACTCAAACAATCAAATGTTGCATCGATTAATATGTGAAACTTGTTTGTAATGCTCTTGTGTATATATCCTAATAAAATGTTGTGAATGGTTTTAGATGACCCACTGGGCTTTCAAGCTCACCCCTATTTTTCACATGTAAGTACTTAAGAGAATAAAATTGCGAGTTTATGACGTAGTGCAGAGTAGTAGCGGTGGGTTAATTATTTGGTTAATATTGTGGTGGCGGGGCTGAATATTTTTATTTGATTTTTAAATTTTATTATTTAAATGGGTTGTATTGACAATCAAAATTTTAGTGAACATTATTACGGTTATTAAAGACCTTGTGGTTTATTTCACGTGTGAATGCCTTGGACTTGAATTTGTTTCTTTAAATTGGTGAATATCTTCAAATGTTAGGTCCACAAATGATGGACAAGGGTAAAGACTCTCATCGTCCAAGATGAAAATTTGTATAGTGGAAGCATATGGTCATTGGCATGGAAATTGAAAGGGTAATCATCAATCTTAACTTGTGACTTTATTTGGAATATAAGTGGTATTATTAAAATTTTCTATCTGTGTAAAGATTTTGGGGTTAAGATAGTTGGATACAACTCATGTCTCGATTTTCAGTGATCTTTTCGATAAAATCAAAATATTTATTATTTTTTTACTGGAAATTTAGGTGTTGATAAATCGGGGTGTGACAGGGTGAGCACTCTCTGTCTTATCTTGTTTTATCCTTTCCTATTCCTGAACACAGTATGAGATGAACTCATTCAGAGACCAAGTCTCTTTCTGACAGTTGTAGTTCACCTTAAACTAGCTAAGAGGTGACAGAAGGGATATCAAAACCAGATGCACCAGCAAGTCCTCAGAGAGTTCGAGCTTAAGTGCTTTCAATTTCGAAGCGAGATGAGACAATTCCGTGATGTACTCCTGTATATTGCCTTTGCCCTTATACCTCATTGAAATCAGACTTGTCAAGAGTGTACCTATTTCAGCCTTTTCATTCTTGACAAACCTTTTTTCAATATTTGCAAGGAACTCCTTAGCTATGGTGATCTTTCAAGATGTTGTGCCCCTAAATGCTTCCGAAATGCCCTTCTTCATGATCATCATACCTATGCGATTTGATTTCTCCCACCTTTCCAAATCCTTCTTGTCATAAGAAGTACTATTAGCCGTAAGAGGTAGGGGAGAATCAGTCCTTAACGCAAGGTCGAGATCCATGACTCCAAGAATTATTAAGAGGTTTGCTTTCCGTGACTTGAAGTTAAAGCCATTTAGCATAAGGATAGAATTGATGTTGGCATTAATATTAGCAGAAGTAATAGCTGGACAGAGAACAATAAACAAACAAAACAAGCTCATATAAGTCTCAAAACAAAACTTAAAATCAAATAAAGGTAAACTCCATCTCAAGATACTGGGAACTCCATTAGTATTTTGCCTTCGGACAAAATGTTAACTTGTAAGTGATATCTTGGTGTAGTACTCAAACACCGATAATAAAAAAAACAACATATCGAATAATAAATCTTCTTTTGGGCCGATTTATTAGTCACATGTAAAATCGAATAATAATCATGTATTTATTACCACAGACGCACATATAATTTTGTTAAATATTAATCTTCCTTTAGGCCGATTAATAGTCACATAAGTTACATGCGCACAACCTTTTATATATCAAAACGAAATAATTTCCACAAGAGAGGTCACTTTGGTGACAAGTTGTTTCAATTAATTCATTTTGACATATATATAAACATACCAATATTTGAATTTAAAATTGCATCCGTTAATTGAATTCTTAATAAATAAGTAAAAAATATTGTTGGATAGTTTTTCTAGATAAACTAGAACCATATACTATCAACTGGAATTTATTATCATCAAAATATAATATATACATATGCATATAATATATATATATAAACTTCATATATATCATGGGATATATATAATGTATATATATATATATATATACCATTGTAAGTTTGGGTCAAGTCCTTGCAACCACAATGCTGCTCCTGCGGGCTGCATTTAATAAAGAGGCCAAGTTGACCGCAGGAGGAAAGGAACTTGCATTCCTGTGACATTAGCTTTTTGTGAAACATCGTTTGGTGGCACAAGCTTTTCTGGGAAAATCTGAGGTACTGGAACAATTCGCCAATTGAGCTATTCTCTAGAGTTTTGTTGGTATTCTTCATATGTCTCAGAGTTTCATCTCCCAGAAGCGGTGGAAAAGATTGGAGAAACACGAGTTTGAGATTATTATCATCAACCCCATTGATAAGATAAAATAATCTTGACATTTTTGTATAATGTGTTTCCAAATCTTTGGGTGCAAATGAACAACACTTCATTTTGATAAATTTATCCCTTACAACCATGACATCACTTCTGGCTTCGCCAAGAAAAGTTGTATAGATGACAGAGATGAAGTTTTTAGCAGAAAGCTGGAGCATCATTAGTTGCCGATATTCCAAAAGAACGACCCACTAGTCTCGGAGACTTCCAGAGAGTCGAGTTATTATCTTTTGAATGACCATTTCCTCAGTGGATTCAGGCTTTAAGAGTTCAAATTGAGCCCATGCTAGCATATCATGGAAAAATAATGGCCAATCTGGGAAGGGAAGTTTATCAAGATTAAAAGTCTTGAAACTACCTTCATTAGTTTTGTGCTTCGGCCTGATATTGATGGATTCATGGGGAGGATTAGCCATAGTTTCTTCACGATTAGAGCCTTATTCATCTTCGTTGACCTCGTTTACTAAGACCATGGGAGACCTTTTAGGAGGCAGAAGATCCGTTAGAGGAGGGTTCTTCCGTAAGAGTATCTTCATTAGTAAGCTCAAGATTGGCCATGTTGATGATCAGGTAGTGCCTTTGGTCTTTTGTCTCTACGGACCATAATAAGCCAACAATTAGACTTTCAGAGAGGCTTGGTACATGCGGGATAGTCGAGGATGCCTGGACATCCATGTCAAGATCTTTAAATAGAAAAAAGACTTGTTTGCCTTTGTCAAGTTGGGCAAACGGTCGAGCCGGCGGTCTAAGCGGTAGCCGTTGGAAAGACTTTTGATGCAAGCGTTCTTCTTGATTAGCTTTCATTTTTGCAGCATATGGCACAATATTGGGCGGATAAAGATCAGAGTATAATGGTGCCATAAGGACTGAAGGTGTGGGAGGATTTATCTACCTTAACTGAGCCTCAAGGTTGCTTTTCTCTCGAACCCAGGGGTCAAGATAAAGAGAGATTTGGGAGAAATCTGTGATCTGAGAGGTTAGCTACTGCATCTCATAATTGAGCTAATCAATTCAGGCAGTAATAGCAGAAAAACGTTGTGAGTGAAGTTGATTCTGTGATTGCACCAGTAGGGTGAGATTTTGAAATGTCTTATAGCATAGTGCTCTGATATCTTGCATTTTGAGTTTGCCAGTTAAGAACAGCTTCCATCTCAACTTGAGGCTTGACTTCTGGACCGGACGGTGTGATAACCTTTGAAGGTTTAATCTACCACTGGTACTTGACTTTAGTATTTGGATCTTCAAAAGTATCATACGGGGGAGGAGAGATCTTCCTAAAAGAAGCTTCTAACAAAGTACAACATGCCATGGAAAGAGATGTAGAACTAGGGAGCAAGTTGCTTTGAATATCGCATGCATGTTTCGGGATTCAGAATTGCTTTGACTTCATGGGTAAGCGTGGACAAATATCATTGGAAATGATAAAAGAAAAGTCACCATTACTGTCTGAAAAAAGATCCTCTGAGGATGGTGAGCAAGAAGGTAGAGGAGCCTTAGGAGAGGGAACATCATTAGAATTTTCTGCATCAGGGTCAAAAAGAACATAATATTGGTATTTGCCGGAGTAGGAATTAATGTATCCAACAGTGGGGTCACCAGCTTCATAACGCCTCTGTAAGTGTCGTTGTAGAGAAAGACGTTTGTTCTTCTTTTTCTGTACTTCTTCTCGTTCTTCTTCACGATCATCTTGACAAGCAATACAGTTACAGACATCCTACTAGATGTGATTATAAGTAGGAGGTTGTGGGGGTGCGCTAGAAGAGAAGATAATAGAAATTGAATGACAGCCTGCTTGGAGTTGGCGGGTAGGTGGATCAACAAGGTCGTCTTGTCAGCGAGTATGAACTGTATGTGTGGTTTGTTGGATTTCCTGTTGTTGAAACTGAGACTCGTAACTAGTGAGCCATTTTTCTGGGAAGAGAGCTTGAAGTTGTTGCCTGGGCAATTGTCAAGGCAAGAAAGTATGGACCACTGCTCCCTGAGAATTAACGTCTAAAAGTAAAGAATCTAGACTATTATGAGGATGAGCAACATCAATACCATGGTTCTGGACTTGATATGCGATCTGATAATGGATTGTGGTTGCTACTTCGGAAGAGACCTGAGGAACACCAGCCATCTGAGCTTGGATGCTTAGAGCTTGCATGACAAGAGGGTCTTTAAGTTAGAAGTTAAAGTTAGGAAAGAAAGTCACAAAGACCGTGTCAGTATTCAGCGTAGTCTGAATGGTGCCGATGAGTGCATCTTGATATATCAGCATTCGGGAATCAAGAAGTGCGGTGCGGGGTATTGATTCAGTAGCTTTTCTTCCATGAATTGTGATGGTCATTTTGACAGCACCAAAATGGATGTGTGAATAACCATTTTTTTTCCACTGTGGGAGTAAGGCCTTCGGAAAGGCAAGTGGAAGAAAATGCTCTGCTTCGTCAGCAGGAAGTTGAAAATTTAATTGGGCTTTTGGGAGCAAGTTTTTTGTAATATTTTTTGAGTTTTTTTAAAAATTTAATCGAGGATATATTATAAATATTTGTGGGAAGAATGGGGTTGAACTGGGTGGCAAGGATAATGCCTTTGTCATCCGGAATATACTCAACTTCATACAATGGATTTTTGAATTGGTATAGGATGCTGCTAAAACATTAGATTCTTTAGAGATAGCAAGTTCCAAAATACGACGTTGGTTTAACGGTTCTTTAGAGACAGAAGTTAAACCAAGTGAACCTCTAGAAGCAAAAACACAACGCTGGTTTCTTACCTATTAGTTATGTTTCACATTGTAGGTCATTCCAGTCAGTGTAATTGTCACAAGTGTTTTTGGGTCTTTGTTTAAGGATACTCCTTGTTTAACACTTTCTCCGTGAGTCAAATTTTATCTCTTTGGGATAGCAAACTTCAGCAACAATCCTTTGGTAGTGATAACGAGTTTTTCAAAGTTGTTTCAAAAGACGGAGATGTCCTCATCTACTCTAATTCAAAGTAAGATTTTTCCCACCTTTCTTCCTACTGATCACGACCAGTAAGCATCATGATGCTCAGGATTAGTATGCTCCAGACTTGTCGTTTCATCGGATCTGGTCTATTAGAAAACTTGAGTAAGCCTTGCTGAAAACTTGATCTTTAGAGTCTACCGCCATTCAGAGTCGTTAGCCAAGGGCACGTTAGGCGTTTAAGCAAAGTGTTGACCTTTTTCTGGTTGAAGTCTACAGTTTTCGGCCCAACATGGAACCTTTCGTCTCTAAAGAATCTGACATTTTAGCAACATCCTGTACCAATTCAAAAATACACGAATTGTATGAAGTAAAGTATATTTGGGATGATAAAGGCATTATTCCAGCCACCCAGTTCAACCCTATTCTTCCCACAAATATTTATAATATATCCCCAATTACAATTTCAAAAAAACTCAAAATAATATTTCAAAAATCTACTCCCAAAAGCCCAATAAAAGAGTATGTGCAGCTTTCGGATTTTTCAGAGCTTCAAGTTCCTGCTGACTAATCACTGCATTTTCATCCACTTGCCTTTCCTATGCCTTTACTCCCACAGAGGAAAAAGGATTGTTATTCACACATCCATTTTGGTGCTGTCAAAATGGCCATCACATTTCATGGAAGAAAAGCTACTGAATCAATATCCCGTATTGCACTTCTAGATTCCCGAATGCTGAGATATCAAGATGCAGTCATCGACACCATTCAGACTACTCTGAATACTGGCACGACCTTTGTGACTTTCTTTCTGAACTTTAACTTGTCACTTAAAGACCCTCATGTCATGCAAGCTCTAAGCATCCAAGTTCAGATAGCTGGTGTTCTTCAGGTCTCTTCCGCAGTAGCGGCCACAATCCATTATTAGACCGCATATCGAGTCCAGAACCATCCTATTGATGTTGCTCATCCTCATAATAGTCTGGATTCCTTGCTTTTAGACGTTGACTCTCAGGGTGCGGTGGTTCATACTTTCTTGCCTCGATAGTTGCCCAGGCAACAACTTCAAGCTCTCTTCCCAGAAAAATGGCTAACCAGTTACGAGTCTCGATTTCAACAACAGGAAATCCAACAAACCACACATGCTGTTCATACCCGCCGATAGGACAACCTTGTTGAAATAATCTTTACTGATCCACCTACCCACCAACTCTAAGCAGGCCGCCATTCAACTTCTATTATCTTTTCTTCTAGCGCACCCCCACGGTCTCCTACTTATGATCACATCTGATGGGATGTCTATAACTGTATTGCTTGTGAAGATGGTGAAGAAGAGCGAGAAGAAGTACAGAAAAAGAAGAACAAATGTTTTTTTTTCTCTCGCAACACTTATAGAGACGTTATGAAGCTGGTGATCCTGCTATTGGATACATTGATTCCTACTCCGCCAAATACCAATATTATGTTAGTTTTGGCTCTGATACCAATTATATGTGTATTTTAGAAGCAAGGTATTCGATATACAAATTGTAACCAAATAAAACACTAAGTACTTGGTTGTGGCTTCTAAGTTTTCTTTCAAATACACGGATAAAGGGGAGACTTGGATCGTAAGACCTCAGATGGCAGAGAAGGCGTTGAGTTTGTTTAGACGCTTCGCAATGATACTGTTTCAGCAGGTTACACTGATACTCAGGAATCTGAACACTTAGAGTCATCACAAATGATAATAACACAACAACAATGACATATTATAACACATATAATGAAGACAACAACCCAAATTGGTAACATACCTAGGCGAGACAACATTACAGGACTGGAAAACACACAAACTGAAGAAGAAAAAAAACTAACTATAAGAAGGACGGGACAAGTTGAGAGGTAGTTTATTTCTCTTCCCGGTTATGCCTTCTGAAGCAACAAGCTAAAAATATATATAGAAAACCAAATGGCGGAACTCAAATGAAATGAAGTCCGAGCACGTGCAGGAATCTGCTTTTCAGCTTTTCGTACATTAGGCGTGCTACATTGCTACTTTACAGATAAGGGAATCTACTTTAAACTTTGGCTAAAGTAGGCAACTTTTAGCACAAGATGAGCTGGGGGTATGCTTTGTGGATAAGAGGAATCTACTTTGCTAGAGTAAACAGAGAGAAGCTGCTTTGAGGATAGTTGTCTATCAGTCGTCATCAGAGGAGGAGGACTGTAGATGGTCAAAATCATCCCAGAGATCCACTGGATCAAGATGGTAAAGTTGTTCGAGGTCTCTGGGATTTTGAGCAACTAACTTTTGGAGAAATTGTGTGAGCTCTACATAGAGAGGATTTTGAGCTTGATATTGTCCCGTGCGGCCAAATAAAATGAATAATCAATTAGAGGAGTAAAAATGGCTGCCTGAAGGTTCCAAGTGCAGAGATCATGTTGAAACTCCTGTAATTCGGGAACAAAAGGCCACCATGAAGATGATGGAGGAGGAAAGTGAGGGGGGATGTTTTGCCAAAGATTTTGCCGAACCCCTGGATAAGTTGGTCGATATCTTAAGTAACTGAATGAGGACCTGAGAATTTTGTAAAGGAAAGATTGTTCTGTCCTGGAGGCTGGGTCATCTTCATCAGTTATGGGGAGATTACTGGCTTCGGTATGAGCAGTGATGGGTGCAAAGAATATGATTGTTAAATATCGTTGTCGCCATTGAGAGAATTCTTGCATCCATTGACTATGAGTGGCAAACTTTAACAGAAATGTGTAAAATCTTGTTTGCTCTTTACTTATATTGTGACGCCCCGAAAATTATTTCATCTAGCCCATAACTCAATTGCACTTTGCCCAAACTCTATGCGTTGCCTTGATATGTTTGGTGTTTGTTTGATGGTTGTTTAATGTTTGTATAGTTGATGCTTGATAATGTATATAAATATGTGTATCATAAATTGTATATGGGTCATGTTAAATTAAATTAAAATGCATATGTTATTATTTATGCATGGGTCCATTAAACCATGAATTGATATGAGTTAGGATTGATTGAATAAAAGGATAAATGAGAATGAAAATTTGGTGTATTAAATGGATTGGACATTTAAAATACATGGAAGCATGAAATTGGTTAAAGTACATGTGGTTGGTATGGGTAGTATGGGACCAACACATGTGAAGGTTGGTGCATGAAAGTGGACAAGTGTCTTATGCCCTCAAGGAAGTGTTAGAATGAGTTGAGGGAATCAAGGAGAGAATCAAGGAGGGAATCAAGGAGAGAATCAAGGAGAGAATCAAGGAGGTAATCAAGGAAGTGCTAGAAAGAGGTGAGTGGAGAGAAAGGAAAGAAGAAGAGAAAGAAAAGAAGAGAAAGGAAAGAAGAAGAGAAAGAAGGAGAGAGTTGCAGGAGGAAGATCCCTGCAACATTTTCATCAAAGAGGTGGATCTTTGGAATATTTGGTCAGATTGAGCTCAAAATTTGTCAATAGGTTCGTAGCTTATGGTTATTCATTCTGGTCGGTGGAGATCTTGATCAGAGGTTTCGTCTAAGAGATCTAACCTCTCAAACAAAGCTGGTCGGAAAGTCTGGATTTCTTGCGCCATTTTGCTCAAACTTCTAGATCTCCTAAATCTACCGTTGGATGGATATAAAATTTGGGTATGTCGTGTAAAACTGATCGTTTGGAATTCTGAACGGTGTAGATCTTGATTTAGGGTCTCTTCTGAGAGATATAACCTCTGAAACAAAGCTGGTCGGAGATTCTGGATTTCTCATGGTGTTTCGGTCAAACTTGTAGATCTCCTAAATCTACCGTTGGATGGATATCAAATTTGGGTATGTAGTTCATAACGGATATTTCCATATTCGGAGCAGTGGAGATGTGTATTAGTTTAGCATTTTGTGTTATATAGTCAACTGAGTTTGAGTATTTGCAGCAGGAAAGGAGAAATTGTCTAATTAGAGACTTGTTCATCAAATATACCTATCTTTTCGGTCCACCGTTGGATTGGGCTGATATTTGGACAGCAGGTTTGTTTCTTCATATACTTCAATCTGTACGGTTGATTTTGTGATTACATATTTCGGTTGGTATATTGATACATCTGAACAGAATAGTAAATGAAGAATTGGTAGGGTTGTTTGTATTGGACCTAAATTTAGAATATGAACTTAGACTTTTCCAAATAGCTTGCATGTCAACTATGTTGACCTAGTTGTCATTGTTGATGAACCCATGATGCAAAATCAGTGATATACATGGCTGAACATGGTGACCTAGTGTAAATCGACAATATGGCCTAAGTATGGAAAATTTCATATTTTAGGGTTTTTGATGCTTTTGGCCTTGAATCATTGAATTGATGCAACTTATGTTTAATTAAGCATGATTAGGGTTGATTATGCTACTGATTTGGTGGTTGTGACCATATCATGGGTTAGGCCTACTTGTGATCAAGTGACCCAATTTGGGCATGTTTATGCCTAAAGGAATTGAAAATCAATATTTTTGATTAATAGAATGGTTTATGTATGAGAACTATTCATTAGAGGCCTAAGTCATGTGATTTGAGTTGAATGATGGGATTAGATGGGATTTAGGCCTATTGTTTATATGTGGGCTGATTTAGGGTTGATGTGTAATGTCTATGTGATTGAGCATAGAAATTGATGTATGGTAGGATATTGATGTATGTTTCAGGATCTTGATTGGGTTGATTCGGTTTGGTGGTCGTGTGTGGTTAAATACTCTCGCGAGGCTTGCTTGTGAGTAGACTTCATTTATGATTATATCTTTTATGTCATCATATCACTTATATATATTGTATGTTGAAAGCATGAATGTGTTCTAATGTTTTGAATGATGCATTGATTTGAGAAAACATTATGACTTTGGTTGGGCCCATCTATCTGGCTAATAGGGGGACTTAACCTTGTCATAGGAGGGTTTTAGGAAAGGAAATGATTGGGGTCAACGGCACGGTGAAATAGACGTGTACTAGTAACCCAAATAAACATGATTGGGATCAACGGTACGGTGAAATAGACATGCACTAGTAACCCAATGCATGTGGAATGTAGATTCAAATTGATAAGCTTTTACTTGCATCGAACTTATTATAAATGTTTGATATCTATATGTTATGAGCTTTTAAATCATGCTACACATTGACATGCATACATGATATTTATTGATGAGTATTGATAGCATTGATGAGGCTTGCTTGTGAGTAGACTTCATTTATGATTATATCTTTTATGCCATCATATCACTTATATATATTGTATGTTGAAAGCATGAATGTGTTCTAATGTTTTGAATGATGCATTGATTTGAGAAAACCTTATGACTTTGGTTGGGCCCATCTATCTGGCTAATAGGGGGGCTTAACCTTGTCATAGGAGGGTTTTAGGAAAGGAAATGATTGGGGTCAACGGCACGGTGAAATAGACGTGTACTAGTAACCCAAATAAACATGATTGGGATCAACGGTACGGTGAAATAGACATGCACTAGTAACCCAATGCATGTGGAATGTGGATCCAAATTGATAAGCTTTTACTTGCATCGAACTTATTATAAATGTTTGATATCTATATGTTATGAGCTTTTAAATCATGCTACACATTGACATGCATACATGATATTTATTGATGAGTATTGATAGCATATCTGAATTCTATTCACTGGGCATCGTTGGCTCACCCTCATTTTCCTCTTTCAGGTCCTTCTGTCCCGAATAAGGGCAAAGGAGTAGTTATATCTTGAGGGCCTTGCCTGCGAGAGAATCCAAAGCCTCGATGTGAGTTGAGAGGCATTTTGATTGAACTGTGTTTTAAATTATGAAGTATTATATTTTGGATTATGTAATTATAACACTTACCACATTGTAGTATGGGTGAGTTGGGACTTGTTAGATAGACCATGTGGGCATATGACGGTTTTTATTTGTACCCACAATTTTGGACTTTATGTGTATGTCAATTTTAATGGACTGTAGGGATTATGATTTTATTTATGGTTCATTTTTATGGATTATCCCTTGTCTTTGATGATTAATACGGTGGGTAGTTTTGTTTAGTACCTTTTAATATTATGTCGTTGTTTGAGATAAGGCTCGTAGGGTCTCAACCACCTCACGGGAGTTGAGGAGTGGTCGGAGATGCCTACGCCGGGCGTCCCGCCCCGGCATTCCGCATGCCATTCCCTGCGGGGTTGGTGGTCCGGGGCGCGGGGTCGCCACAGTTGGTATCAGAGCCTGATTTTACTAGGTTTGGTCTATGTATTGAACTTAGATGACTTTGACCTAGGAATTGGGTGAGAGATTTAGGTGATTAAAAAGCTTAAAGGAACTAACATAAAAGCCTTACTATCATATTTTCTGCGTGTATTATATGATATGGGTAGTTATGAGGCTTTGTTAATGTTTTAAATGTGTGATGGTTGCTCGTATTTCTACTTCTCAGTGTCATGAGGAGGAGCGAGAGATTGGGACAGCCACGCACAGGGCCATCCGATGACGGCCGGATAGGGAGGATGGAGGAGATTATTCAGGCACAGTCTTCACAGATGCAGGCCTTAGTGCAGCAGGTTGAGGCTATTGCTCGACAGTCATCTCAAACAATACCTCAGGAGGCGGGCACTAGTGGGGCCGAGGCTAGTGGAGCTGCAGGGGCAGCAGGACCTCAAATGGCTGTACCTCAGCCTATGCCTACACCTGCTCCTATTGTTGTGGAGAACCCCACTGATCGGCGGATCAAACTGCTAGAGAAGTTCATGAAGCTAAAGCCTAAGGAATTCACTGGTGGGGTTGACTTGAAGAAGGCCGAAGATTGGCTGAAGAATGTCGAGAAGATCAGTCGCTCCTTAGAGCTTGATGAGGAGTCTCAGGTCCTATGTGCTGCTCACACACTGGAGAGTGATGCAGAGGACTGGTGGCTTTCAGTGTTGGATACACAGGGGGCAGTGAAGAGTTGGGACACCTTCAAACGGTTGTTCTTACAGGCTTACGTTCCAGAGACTGAGAGACAGGCTAAGCAACTCGAGTTTTTGAACATCGCGCAGGGCACCATGTCAGTCAGGGAGTATGAGCTCAGATTTAGGCAGCTCGCAGTTTATGCTCCTGGGTTAGTTCAGACGCCGAGTGACAAGATTATGAGGTTTTCTTTGAACCTAAGGCCTGCGATCCGACAGGCCTTGTCTGTGACGAAGATGACTGATTTTACCACAGTGGTCCAGAGGGCCAAACAGTATGAGTTGGCTGAGCGGGTTGATGGTATGTCTACACGAGCAGCTCCAGGTGAACCGACTTCACAAGCAGAGTCTGGGGGACAGTTCCAAACTCCGTGGAAGAAAGGAAGATGGGTAAGGAAGAGAAAGTTTTATGGAAGAGCACAGTCTGATGGTGCTCAGAGTAAGGCATCCCAGGTTCAGATTGGTATGATGGCCTCACCAGTGGTTTCCTCTCCTGTCCCTATTCCTACTCAGGCACCGAGTGCACCAAGACCCACATTCCCACAGAATGCTGGCCGAGGCAGAGGTAGAGGCCGAGGAAGCTATGTGACGACATCTCAGAATGGATCATCTACGCCCAGGGCTCCGTTCTTATGTTATCAATGTGGGCAGGCTGGGCATAGGAAGTTAGAGTGTCCAAATTTTTAGAGAGCTCAGGGATTTGTGCAGCAGTCCAGTGCCAGAGAGACAGCGAAGGCAGCTACTGAGCCAGACCCGACAGCATCCAGGACTTTGGTGGAAGGTACTCTTATTATTTGTGGTACTTCTATGCATGTATTATTTGATGCTGGGTCTACATTATCATTCATATCTGGACGTATGGTAGATAGTTTGCATTTGACTCCCATTAGGGCTAGTACATGGTTAGTGGTGAGTACTGTAGCTGGGGAGAGGATCTACCCGAACATGATCTGTAGCCAGTATGTGGTTCAGATTGGTGATGTTGAGATGCCTATTGACTTTCGAGTCCTAGAGTTTTTAGAGTTTGATGCAATTTTAGGGATGGATTGGCTCGCGGCTTATCATGCAGTTGTCGACTGTTTCGCGAAGAGAATCATTTTTCAGATCCCCGGACACCCAGTGTTTACACTACAGGGTAGAGCTTCAGACCAGACAGTCAGAAGGGGTAGATTTGTGACTGATGGAGATAGGGAGATTTTGGTTGGGTTAGTGCCTGATGAGGAAGAGACTAGTGAGCTGATACTGGAGGATATTGCCATTGTTAGGGACTTTCCAGATGTGTTCCCTACGGATCTTCCAGGATTACCACCGAAGCGAGAGATCGATTTCATTGTTGAACTAGTCCCTAGCATGAAGCCTATCTCCATGGCACCATATAGAATGGCGCTAGCCGAGTTGAGAGAGTTGCAGAAACAGCTCGAGGAGTTATTGGCTAAGGGCTTTATTTGCCCGAGCGTGTCACCCTGGGGAGCTCCAGTTCTTTTTGTGAAAAAGAAAGATGGGAGCTTGCGGTTGTGCATCGACTATCGCCAATTGAACAGGGTGACCATCAAGAACAAATATCCTCTCCCAAGGATTGATGACTTGTTTGATCAGTTGAGGGGAGCGAGGTATTTTTCGAAGATTGATTTGCACTCCGGGTATCATCAGCTGAGGATCAGGGAGGAGGATGTGCCTAAGACAGCATTCAGAACCCGCTATGGACATTATGAGTTCCTTGTGATGCCATTTGGTGTGACTAATGCACCGGCGATGTTCATGGACCTGATGCAGAAGGTCTTTAGGCAGTATCTGGATAAGTTTGTCATCGTCTTCATTGATGACATATTGGTGTATTCCAAGACTCAGGCTGAGCATGAAGAACACCTTAGAGTGACCTTGCAAACTCTGAGAGAGCATAGGCTATATGCAAAGCTGAGCAAGTGCGAGTTTTGGATCACCGAAGTGAAGTTCTTAGGTCATGTGGTGAGTTCTGAGGGGATTTCAGTTGATCCGTCTAAGGTTGAAGCCATTATCAGTTGGCCTAGGCCTACCACAGTGACCGAGATCAGAAGCTTTCTTGGGTTAGCTGGTTACTATAGGAGATTCGTTCAGGGATTCTCCAAGATAGCTACGCCTATGACTAGGCTCACCGAGAAAGATGTGTCCTTTGTATGGACCGAGGAGTGTGAGAATGCCTTTTTAGAGCTGAAGAAAAGATTGACATCTACGCCAGTGTTGATTTTGCCAGAGCCTGATTAGGAGTTGGTTATCTATACTGATGCCTCTCGTATCGGCTTGGGTTGCGTGTTGATGCAGAAGGATAGGGTCATTGCTTATGCATCGAGGCAGTTGAAGGTGCATGAAAATAACTACCCTGTTCATGACTTAGAATTGGCCGCAGTGGTTTTTGCTTTGAAGATTTGGAGGCATTATCTCTATGGTGAGAGATTCACTTTGTATTATGACCATAAGAGCCTCAAGTACTTGTTCTCTCAGAAGGAATTGAACATGAGGCAGAGAAGGTGGTTAGAGCTCCTCAAAGACTATGATTTTACATTGGAATACCACCCAGGTAAAGCCAATGTAGTGGCTGATGCGTTGAGCAGGAAGCGGGTAGAGACAGTTATGGTAGCACACCAGATGTCTCATGAGTGGAGACTACTTGAGGCGGCTACGGTTATGAGTATATGTGCTACCCCTTCAGATCAGATTGTGATATGTGCTCAAATGAGAGCTCAGCCTACACAAGTCCAGGAGGTAATTGACCAACAGAGACTTGACGTTGATTATGGGATATACAAGTCTTGGGCTGAGAGCAGTGATTTTACTGATTGGCACTTGTCATCTGATGGTGCCTTGAGATTTAGGGGACGTTTATGGGTTCCCGCAGATCCACGACTTAGATAGAGTGTTCTCCAAGAGGCTCACAGATCTCATTATGCTATTCATCCTGGCGGAACCAAGATGTATCATGATATGAAAAGAATGTATTGGTGGCCCGACATGAAGAGAGAAATAGCTCAGTTTATTCAGAGGTGTGAGATCTGTCAAAGAGTCAAAGCTGAGCATCAGAGGCCTGGAGGGCAGATGCAACCGCTTGCCATTCCTGAGTGGAAATGGGAGCATGTCACTATGGACTTTGTTGTGGGATTACCCAACACCCCGAGGAGACATGATGCTGTTTGGGTTATTATTGATCGCTTGACCAAGTCCGCTCACTTTCTACCGGTGAATACTAGGGATTCTATGGACAAGCTGAGCAGACTCTATATGCGGGAGATAGTCAGATTACATGGAGTGCCAGTTTCGATTGTGTCAGATAGGGATCCGAGGTTTACATCGGTATTCTGGCAGGGGTTGCCGAGGCAGCTCGGCACTAGACTAGATCTCAGTACCGCTTTTCATCCCCAGACGGATGGCCAGTCTGAGAGGTTGATATCGATTTTAGAGGATATGCTTCGAGCTTGTGTCCTTGAGTCAAGTGGTAACTGGGAGGAGTACATACATCTGTGTGAGTTCGCGTACAACAACAGCTATCAGTCCAGTATTGGCATGGCTCCTTTTGAGGCATTATATGGTCGACCATGTAGATCTCCGATCTGTTGGACGGAGGTAGGGGATGTTGCGGTGATGGGACCAGAGTTTGTACAAGAACACACAGAGAAGATTAAGAGGATCAAGCATAATATGAAAGTAGCCCAAGACAGGCAGAAGAGTTACACTGATGCCAAGCGGAAGACCGTAGAGTTCGAGGTGGGTGACCAAGTTTTATTGAAGGTCTCACCTCAGAAGGGCCAAACTAGATTTGGGATAAAAGGCAAACTCGCTCCGAGATTTATTGGGTCGTTTGAGGTTTTAGAACGAATTGGCCACGTCGCTTACCGATTAGCCTTGCCACCTCAGTTAGCAGCAGTCCACAATGTCTTTCATGTGTCAATGTTGAGAGTGTACAAGAGTGATTTTGATCACGTCTTGGACTGGAGGAACATTGAACTGAGGCAGGATGGGACTTATGATGAGGAACCTATTCAGATACTTAACCGGAAGGTCCAGAGGTTACGTAACCGCGAGATTCCGATGGTTAAGGTGAGATGGCAGTTCCATGGTGAGGAGCAGGTTACTTGGGAGCGTGAGGACTACATGATGGAGCACTTTGCCGAGTTCATGGGCTTAGGTATTTCTTAACCTTAAAACTTTGAGGACGAAGTTCATTTTAAGGTGGGTGTGATGTGACGCCCCAAAAATTATTTCATCTAGCCCATAACTCAATTGCACTTTGCCCAAACTCTATGCGTTGCCTTGATATGTTTGGTGTTTGTTTGATGGTTGTTTAATGTTTGTATAGTTGATGCTTGATAATGTATATAAATATGTGTATCATAAATTGTATATGGGTCATGTTAAATTAAATTAAAATGCATATGTCATTATTTATGCATGGGTCCATTAAACCATGAATTGATATGAGTTAGGATTGATTGAATAAAAGGATAAATGAGAATGAAAATTTGGTGTATTAAATGGATTGGACATTTAAAATACATGGAAGCATGAAATTGGTTAAAGTACATGTGGTTGGTATGGGTAGTATGGGACCAACACATGTGAAGGTTGGTGCATGAAAGTGGACAAGTGTCTTATGCCCTCAAGGAAGTGTTAGAATGAGTTGAGGGAATCAAGGAGAGAATCAAGGAGGGAATCAAGGAGAGAATCAAGGAGAGAATCAAGGAGGGAATCAAGGAAGTGCTAGAAAGAGGTGAGTGGAGAGAAAGGAAAGAAGAAGAGAAAGAAGGAGAGAGTTGCAGGAGGAAGATCCCTGCGACATTTTCATCAAAGAGCTGGATCGTTAGAATATTTGGTCAGATTGAGGTCAAAATTTTTCAGCAAGTTCGTAGCTTATGGTTATTCATTCTGGTCGGTGGAGATCTTGATCAGAGGTTTCGTCTAAGAGATCTAACCTCTCAAACAAAGCAGGTCAGAAAGTCTGGATATCTCGCGCCATTTTGCTCAAACTTCTAGATCTCCTTAATATACCGTTGGATGGATATAAAATTTGGGTATCTCGTGAACAACGGATAGTTCGAAATTCTGAACGGTGGAGATCTTGATTTAGGGTTTCTACTGAGAGATCTAACCTCTGAAACAAAGCTGGTCAGAGATTCTGGATTTCTCATGGTGTTTCGCTCAAACTTGTAGATCTCCTAAATCTACCATCGGATGGATATCGAATTTGGGTATGTAGTTTATAACTGATATTTCTGTATTCTGAACGGTGGAGATGTGTATTAGTTTAGCATTTTGTGTGATATAGTCATCTGAGTTTGAGTATTTGCAGCAGGAAAGGAGAAATTGTCTGATTAGAGACTTGTTCATCAAATATACCTATCTTTTCGGTCCACCGTTGGATTGGGCTGATATTTGGACAGAAGGTTTGTTTCTTCATATACTTCAATCTGTACGGTTGATTTTGTGATTACATATTTCTGTTGGTATATTGATACATCTGAACAGAATAGTAAATGAAGAATTGGTAGGGTTGCTTGTATTGGACCTAAATTTAGAATATGAACTTAGACCTTTCCAAATAGCTTGCATGTCAACTATGTTGACCTAGTTGTCATTGTTGATGAACCCATGATGCAAAATCAGTGATATACATGGCTGAACATGGTGACCTAGTGTAAATCGACAATATGGCCTAAGTATGGAAAATTTCATATTTTAGGGCTTTTGATGCTTTTGGCCTTGAATCATTGAATTGATGCAACTTATGTTTAATTAAGCATGATTAGGGTTGATTATGCTACTGATTTGGTGGTTGTGACCATATCATGGGTTAGGCCTACTTGTGATCAAGTGACCCAATTTGGGCATGTTTATGCCTAAAGGAATTGAAAATCAATATTTTTGATTAATAAAATGGTTTATGTATGAGAACTATGCATTAGAGGCCTAAGTCATGTGATTTGAGTTGAATGATGGGATTAGATGGGATTTAGGCCTATTGTTTATATGTGGGCTGATTTAGGGTTGATGTGTAATGTCTATGTGATTGAGCATAGAAATTGATGTATGGTAGGATATTGATGTATGTTTCAGGATCTTGATTGGGTTGATTCGGTTTGGTGGTCGTGTGTGGTTAAATACTCTCGCGAGGCTTGCTTGTGAGTAGACTTCATTTATGATTATATCTTTTATGCCATCATATCACTTATATATATTGTATGTTGAAAGCATGAATGTGTTCTAATGTTTTGAATGATGCATTGATTTGAGAAAACATTATGACTTTGGTTGGGCCCATCTATCTGGCTAATAGGGGGACTTAACCTTGTCATAGGAGGGTTTTAGGAAAGGAAATGATTGGGGTCAACGGCACGGTGAAATAGACGTGTACTAGTAACCCAAATAAACATGATTGGGATCAACGGTACGGTGAAATAGACATGCACTAGTAACCCAATGCATGTGGAATGTAGATTCAAATTGATAAGCTTTTACTTGCATCGAACTTATTATAAATGTTTGATATCTATATGTTATGAGCTTTTAAATCATGCTACACATTGACATGCATACATGATATTTATTGATGAGTATTGATAGCATATCTGAATTCTATTCACTGGGCATCGTTGGTTCACCCTCATTTTCCTCTTTCAGGTCCTTATGTCCCGAATAAGGGCAAAGGAGTAGTTATATCTTGAGGGCCTTGCCTGCGAGAGAATCCAAAGCCTCGATGTGAGTTGAGAGGCATTTTGATTGAACTGTGTTTTAAATTATGAAGTATTATATTTTGGATTATGTAATTATAACACTTACCACATTGTAGTATGGGTGAGTTGGGACTTGTTAGATAGACCATGTGGGCAATTTTGGACTTTATGTGTATGTCAATTTTAATGGACTGTAGGGATTATGATTTTATTTATGGTTCATTTTTATGGATTATCCCTTGTCTTTGATGATTAATACGGTGGGTAGTTTTGTTTAGTACCTTTTAATATTATGTTGTTGTTTGAGATAAGGCTCGTAGGGTCTCAACCACCTCACGGGAGTTGAGGAGTGGTCGTAGATGCCTACGCCGGGCGTCCCGCCCCGGCATTCCGCATGCCATTCCCTGCGGGGTTGGTGGTCCGGGGCGCGGGGTCGCCACAGTTTATACATAAGGCCTTTTTGTCACACCCTGGGTTGCACAGCGTGCTCCCTACCCAGGTGTGGGCGCACCCCCTCGGGGCGAACGCCTAGCCATTATGGATCCATAATATTGTCCTATCGCCATGTGGCAACCCAACCGCAGCTGGTCTACATTGAAACGATTATTTGTCTGCCACTATTCATGAATAGTGCAGGGCCTCCCTAGGAATTGAACTTGAGACCTCCCTTAAGGAGTCTAATTTCGCATTCCTAGTAGCCACTGAACCATTGGTTACTAGGAATGCGAAATTAGACTCCTTAAGGGAGGTCTCAAGTTCAATTCCTAGGGAGGCCCTGCACTATTCATGAATAGTGGCAGACAAATAATCGTTTCGATGTAGACCAGCTGCGGTTGGGTTGCCACATGGCGATAGGACAATATTATGGATCCATAATGGCTAGGCGTTCGCCCCGAGGGGGTGCGCCCACACCTGGGTAGGGGGCACGCTGTGCAACCCAGGGTGTGACATATATGACTTCCATTAACAATCACTTGAAACATATATGAGTCAAGGCATAATTTGTCGAGGATGAAGCCAATCCAATGATGCCTGATGAGATAATAGAGATAACAAGACGGATCCTTAGGAAAGTTATAGAGAGATATCATCCTGAAGGGGAAGAGGTAAGGATGAGTAGGATGAGGAACATGACCAAAGAACATCCCATATCTCTAGGTGATAATCTTGAGCAGGCTATGCAGCTGGGGAGTGTCTGGAATAGACCAAAACATTTTGCTCTTAAGGTCAACATGAAAAGAGGAAATGAATTCCATAACATTAGGAGGTGTAGGGTCCCGAGAAGGAGGAGAAGATTGTCAGGGATCCGAAAGTACACTAACCAGAGGAAGATGAGTCAACACTTGGAGGGATGTGGTTCACTGAAACTTGCAAGGACGAGAGAGAAAGTCTGCAAGTGAGTTGGTTTTTCCCCGGATATGTTGAACAGTAAAGTCATACTGAGAAAACCAATTTGCCCATCGAAAGAGCTGAGGATTGGGGAGCATCTTTTGTTGAAATTTTAGCATGTTAGGGAAGGCAGACATGTCCATTTCGATATGGAAGCAATGGCCAACAAAGTGAAATTAGAATTTTTCAATTGACCTTTTGACTGCCAGAATTTCCTTGAATGTGGAATGATAGTGAGCTTCTGAGTCCTTCAATTTTCCACTTTTATAAGCACAAAGATGTCGTGATTTGTCAGGAAATTCTTCAAAGAGTGAACCACCCCAAAAAATATCACTGGCATTTGTCTGGAGGATTCGTCGTCCTGAGCCTGGAATCTTTAGTGAGGGAAGCATTTGAGAATGCTTCTTGAAATATTTAAAAGCTTCAATATGAGATTCATTCCAAGAAGGAGGTGTTTTTCTTAGAAGAGCCGAAAGACGAGAACTATAAAATGCCAAATCTTTGACGAAAAGTCTCATATAGTTGACTAAGCCAAGAAACTACTATATGGTGACTTTATCAAGAAGTACGTCCAACAATTCTTGTAGCTTGGAGGAAATATGAGACTAAAGCTGGGGTTTAGAATCAACAATTTTCATTCCCAGAAAGTCAATGGTCATTTGGCATAACTGCATCTTTTTCTCAGATAATATTAACCCATATTGGCGACAAAGGTCAAGAATTGTCAGAGTAGGGCTAACTGAGATTGATGGTTCGGAGAGAAGAGATGAATACCATCAATATAGATCAGAAGCTGCAATTGTAACGACTAAAAGATCCTGAGCATTGCTTGTTGAAACAAGGATGAAGTCATTTTCAGACCAAAAGGCATAACATTCCAATGAAAATGATAGCCAGGTATAACAAAAGTCATTTTAGGCCTATCGCCTAGATGGACGCCTAATTGCCAGAAGCCAGATTTACAATCAAACTTGGAAAAGATTGTTGCATAGGCAAGCTGTTGAAAAAGAGCCTCTGGTCTGGGTAGAGGAAATTTAATATCCTGTAAAAAGGTGTTGGTAATTGATTTCCAATCTCATTTTTCCTCGAACATGTTCTGATCTTTCGTTGATATAGATGGCCTCACATGCCCATGGAGAAGGAGTGGGAGAAATTAAACCTTCTTGTACCAGTTGTTGTGTTTCATGTATTGCAAGAGTAAGTTGTGCGGGTGGCATGCCTTGATGAGTTGCCCTTGCGGGATTGATGTTCTCATTAAGCTTAAAAGGGAGCTTAATGAAAAGGGCACGATTAGTCCATAAGGGATGGTCGCACTTAAACATGAATTCAGTGTGAGATTCAGCACAACATTCGTCTATGAGTTTGGGTTTTAACTCAAGAAAAGGAGGGGCGAGAGATTCAACCATGATTTCTGGTACAGAGGTGATCCATGGTAGGAAGAATGATCGAAACCTCAAGCCTGAAGAAGTCCAACTCAAATTTTTGATTTGTTGAAGAATACCATACCCAATAATGAAATCTTTTGAAAGGCTGGGAGAGCCTAAGATTTTATGCTTGAAACTTAAGGTAGGTAGGAGCTGGATCCTTACTGGTTTGCTAATAAGCGTGATTTCTAATGTGGAGTCTCCTGTTGTATTGAATGACTTGGTGTAAGGCTTCCAACATTCAAGAGGCAAGAGAAAAGGGTGCATGAGTGTAGCAGATGCCCCTATATCAAATAAAGTCAGGCGTCTAACTGGTTTGGAACAGGGATTCGCAAGGATCTGTACATATGCATGCGGGAGGTTTATCGAATTTGCCGATGATGTAAGGCACATAATTGCTCGAGATTTTTCATCGTCATGAGAAAGGGTTGTAATGGAATCAGGGCTGTAATCACTGTCAAGAGACAAAACAGACTCGATATCAGAGAAATCTGTGTCGGCAAGATCCGAAATCTGTTGCAGAAAAGAGACCTTGTGCTTTCGGTTGGGACAGTTTTTTGGCAAAGTGGCCCTGTATATATATAAATATATACCGTTGTAAGTCGGGGCAAAGTCCTTGCAATCACAATGCTGCTCCAGCGGGCTACATTTAATAAAGAGGCCAAGTTGACGACAGGAGGAAAGGAACTTGGATTCCTGTGACATTAGCTTTTTGTGAAACATTGTTTGGTGGCACAGGCTTTTTTGGAAAAATCTGAGGTACTGGAACAATTCGCCGAGTGTGTTATTCTAGAGAGTTTTGCTGCTATTCTTCATATGTCTCAGAGTTTCATCTCCAGAAGCAGTGGAAAACATTGGAAAAACACGAGTTTGAGATTATTATTATCAACCCCATTGATAAGATAAAATAATCTTGACATTTTTGTGTAATATGTTTCCAAATCTTTGGGTGCAAATGAACACTTCATTTTGAGAAATTTATCCCTTACAACCATGAAATCACATCAGGCTTCGCCAAGAAAAGTTGTATAAATGACAGAGATGAAGTTTTCAGCAGAATGCTGGAGCATCATTAGTTGTCGATATTCCTGAAGAGCGACCTACCAGTCTCGGTGACTTCCAAAGAGTCGAGTTACTATCTTTTGAATGACCATTTCCTCAGTGGATTCAGGCTTTAAGAGTTCAGATTAAACCCATGTTAGCATATCATGGAAAAATAATGGCCAATCTGGGAAGGAAAGTTTATCAAGATTAAAAGTCTTGAAATTGCCTTCATTAGTTTTGTGTTTTGGTTTAATATTGATGGATTCAAGGGGAGGCTCAACCATAATTTCTTCAGAATTAGAGCATTCTTCCTCTTCGTTGACCTCGTTTATTAAGACCATGGGGTCTGAGCTGGCGGAGGAGCTGTCAGAAGAGTTAGAAGGTGATTGGGAAACCTTTTCGGAGGCTGAAGATCCGCTAGAGGAGGGTTCTTCCATAAGAGTATCTTCATTAGTAAGGTCAAGACTGGCCATATTGATGGTCAGGTGGTGCCTTTGGTCTTTTGTCGCAAGGGACCTTAATAAGCCAGCAATTGGATTTTTAGAGATGCTTGGTAGATGTGGGATAATCGAGGATGTCTGGACATCCACGTCAGGATCTTCAGATAGAAAAAAAAGACTTGTTTGCCTTTGTCAAGTCGGGTAAAAGGTCGAGCCGACGGACTAGGCGGTAGCCGTTGGAAAGACTTTTGATGCAAGCGTTCTTCTCGATTAGCTTTCATTTTTGCAGCAAATGACGAAGAAAATAGTGGAGGTAACATGCTAGTCCTTGTAAAGAGTGGTTGTGGCACAATATTGGGCTGAAAAAGTTCAAAGTATAGTGGTGCCATAAGGACTGAAGGTGTGGGAGGAGTTATCTGCCTTAATTGAGCCTCAATGTTACTTTTCTCTCAAACCCGGGGGTCAAGATAAAAAGAGATTTGGGAGAAATATGTGATCTAAGAGGTGAGCTACTGCATCTCACAATTGAGCTGATCAATTCGGGCAGTAATAGCAAAAAAAAGTGGTGAGTAAAGCTGATTATGCGACTGCACCTACAGGGTGAGATTTTGCTGATATTTTGAAATGTCTTGTAGCATAGTGTTCTGATATCTGGCATTTTGAGTTTGTCAGTTAAGAGCTGTTTCCATCTCAGTTTGAGGCTTGAATTCTGGACAGGACAGTGTCATAAACTTTGAAGGTTTGATCTGCCACTGGTACTTGACTTTAGTGTTTGGATCTTCAGAAGTATCATACGGGGAGCAGAGATCTTGCTAGAAGAGGCTTCAGACAAAGTACAACATGCCATGGAAAGATATGTAGAACCAGGGAGCAAGTTTTTTTGAATACTGCATGCATGTTTCGTAACCCGGACTTGCTTTGACTTCATGGGTAAGCGTGGAGAAATATCATTGGAAATGATAAGAGGAAAGTCACCATCACTGTCTGAAGGAATATCCTCTGAGGATGGTGAACAAGAAGGTGGAGGAGCCTTAAGAGAGGGAACATCATTAGAATTTTCTACATCAGGGCCAAAAAGAACATAATATTTGTATTTGCCGGAGTACGAATCAATGTATCCAACAGCGGGATCACCAGCTTCATAACGCCTCTATAAGTGTCGCTGGAGAGAAAGACGTTTGTTTTTTTTTTGTACTTCTTCTCGTTTTTCTTCACGATCATCTTCACAAGCAATACAGTTTCAGACATCCCACCAGATGTCATCATAAGTAGGAGACTGTGGGGGTGCGCTAGAAGAAAAAATAATAGAAATTGAATGGCGGCCTGCTTGGAGTTGGTGGGTTGGTGGATTAGGAAGATTGTTTCAACAAGGTCGTCCTATCGGCAAGTATGAATTGCATGTGTGGTTTGTTGGATTTCCTATTGTTGAAACTGAGACTCGTAACTAGTGAGCCATTTTTTCTGGGAAGAGAGCTTGAAGTTGTTGCATGGGCAATTGTCAAGGCAAGAAAGTACGAACCACAATGGTTATAAGTTGATCAGACTATCAGGACGCTTACTGGATAGGAGCGCCCTCACTTTTAGAAATCAACTTAATAACTTTCAGGACGTTAATTGTCCTTCAGCGTGTTTTTACATGTCTTTACTTGCAGGACACTTACATAGTAGTAGTGCCCTCATGTTATGTTTTTATCTAGTAGGACGCTCGAGTAATGTAGCACCCTCATGTTTTGTTTTATGTTTTAAAAGCAGGATGCTTACTCAGATAGTAGCGCCCTCATGCACTTAATAGTATTTAAAACATAGTAGGACGCTAACTGTGCATTGGCGCCCTCAAGGTTTAAGTCGTTTAAAGTCATAAGTAAGTCAGGACCCTTACGAGTTAGTAGCACCCTCACTTAAGTGTTCAACAGGACGCTTATACGTAGTAAGCGCCCTCAAGGAACAAAACGACAAAGTTGATATTATGCGTTAGGACACTAATTACGGAATCAAGACGCTAATTCAACTACCGTCACTATTCAAATGAGTACACTACGTCAGTTTACTTTTTCAGAACAAACACTTGCACAGAGTCCTTTTTAGACCTATCAGAGACCTTCTTTGATGCATGAAAGAAGTTCTTCTAAAGCTTTGCTCTTTCATGGAATCTGAAAAGAACTAGAATGTTAGTGAAAATCGCTGTTGCTATTTTCATATAACATTCTAGCCATTGTGTGAAAATGTTCACATTATTTGAACTTCAAATGTCTAATGGCTATGTTCCACGAAGTTTATAAATACCAACACTTAGGACCATACAACTTGCCAATCACTTTGTGTTGTGCCAATACTTTTTGAAAGTTAGTCTGAGTCAAAATGAATTTCATTTTTTAATCTTTCAAAGTATTTTTACTAATACCTATACGATTTTCATACTGAACTTCAATTCTATTTTATATTTGAAAATATGTTTTTATATTGGTATCAACTCAAATTCTCAGCACTGATTCATATTTGGTATCATTCATGCTAATGATAGAATTTGAGAAATAGTTCAAGATATACAGTCGTACTTGATTTCATATCTTAAGTATTGTATTGAACTATATCAGTAGTTGCATTAAACTACTGATCGTTGAACCAAAAGTTTTCATTCATATATTTTATATCTATTTTAAAAATTGTCTGTCTTTGATTTACACCAGTCCTCTGTTTTTAACGTCAAGATTTGTTTGGTATATTTTATCTTTTGATAAAGCACTAATTTTCATATCATATCATTCATACTTTTTGAAACTGCACTTGAGCAATACCGAACATTGAAAGGTAAAGGACAGAAAGTGTATTTCAACTTAGCATTACCTACTTCACATTTCATATCTTTGTAATGTTATTACTTTGCTTAATGTAAAGTGTTCTACTGCGCTAGAACCACCCAACATTTTAGTGTTGTAATGCTGATGTGTTTCTAGATTGAAACAACCAGGACAAGTGAAGGTAGTTCACTTGATGATTTCAGGATTGAAATCAGGTAGGTTATCTCTTAGCCTTTAAAAGAAAAATCGGCTTATTCTCATCCAGTAAAAGGGTAGGTGTCCTTAACCTTAAAAATGATAGGTTATCTTTCAGCATTTAAAAGAGAAACCGGTTCGTCCTCATCCCGTAAAAGGATAGGTGCGTCCTCAACCTATAAGAGGATAGGTTATCTCTTAACCTATAAAAGAGAAACGGTTGTTCCTTATCCCGCAAAAGGATCACGGTTCTTCCTTAGCCATTAAAAGGAACATGGGTTTCTCCTCATCCCGAAAAAAGAAAATTTGGTTCTTCCTTAGCCAAGGAACATGGGTTTCTCCTAATCCCTAAAAAAGGAAATATGGTTCTTCCTTAGCCAGTAAAAGGAACATGGGTTTCTCTTAATCCCGAAAAAAGGAAAATGGTTCATCCTTAGCCCGTGAAAGGACATGTTTGCCTTTAACCTATAAAAGAGAAGTTGTAACGGTTTGGTTGTCACCTGTAAGAGAATCAATTAGTGGATTGAGAAAATCCTAATCGGGAGATTAGGTAGTGGACGTAGGCTTGGCCGAACCACTATAAATTTGTGTGTCAAACGTTTGCAATTTAGTTTGTGTTATAATTTGCATCATATTTCAATACACTCATGTAAATCACTAAGTTATTGGAAGATATTTTTAAAATTGACTATCGCACCAATTCACCCCCTCTTGGGTGGGACCAACAAACATATCTCAAATGCAAGGCCTAATTCCAAAAATGTATTTTCCACCACCCTCCTTAAATTTTGGGATTCATGAGTAGAAAACAACCATAAGGTCAAAAGCAAGGTTGCATGCATGAATAAGAGTGATAGAAGGAAGAAAAATGAGAAATAATGAGGAAGAAATGTTTACCTTGGGGATTCTTGAGCAAGAATGCACCCAAAACCGCAACTTTTCCCTTCTCTTTCTACTTTCCCTTTCCTTTCCTCTTCTTCAAGCTCCTTAGCCTCTTTTGGAAGTGAAAAATGAGATAAATCACATCTCAATGGCTTATATAGGGGTGAAGTGGCATTTGGGGCCCACAATTTAAAAAACACACTTTAATAAAAGAAATAGTTTTCCTACTGCAATTTCTTACACTTAGATAATCAATTTCTTGAAAATACTCACCAATTTAACATCTTAACCGTTCCAAATTTTTATGAGTCAGTCACCAACCTTTTGGTAAAATTTCAAGTCAATCCAACGGTGGGCTTGCGAGATCCAAAGTTCGATCAAAACTGCGCAAGAAAATTCGCAAATCCGAGAAACAGTGTTTGGCGTCTTATACCTCATAGAAGACAACTCTGATCAAGATCTTCACTGTTCATAATGAAGATCCATCAGAGAAGAATAATCTGAAAAAATTTTAGCTCAATTGGACCAGGGATCTAGGAATTCAAGCCACTGATGTAATCGGTGGCAGAAATTTCTTTCTCCATGGAGTGAGTTCCACTAATCCAAAACATCGTTTTCGACATGTTTCGCCGTTCCGATCATTCCAAAACTTCACGTGCACTCTAAACGACGTAAAATCATGCAAAGACACTCGATCCAATGCGTGTCGAGCATCATATCATATACGTACATGTATATGGGTATTCTACGGGACAAAATGACATCATCCTAAGGTACGGGCGACACAATTCTCCGTAACTTAAGGGATTTTGTCCTCAAAATAAAAGCAAGAGAACTAACCTCGGTCGATAAAAAGATCGGGGAACATTTCTCTCATCTGGTCCTCACGTTCTCAGGTTTGCTCTTCATTATCGTGGAATTGCCATTTGACTTGTACAAGCGGGATCTCTTTATTCCTCAATTTTTGAACCCGACGAGTCACAATCTGAATCGGCAACTCCGTATAAGTTGTATCCTCCCCAACTTGCAGATGACTCACATCAACCACATGAGTTGGATTGGGATAAGACTCCTTTGATGGATCTTCATTAAACTTTCTCAGCATCGATACATGGAACATATCATGAACACTCTTGAGCTGAGAAGGTAGAGCTAACCTGTACGCTACCGGTCTAATCCTCTCAACAATCCGAAATGGTCCAATGAACCTAGGGGCAAGTTTCCCTCTGAAACCTAACCTCATATTTTCCTTCCGTAGCGAGACCTTAAGCAAAACTAGATCTCCTGTGGCAAACTCTAACGGCCTATGTCGGTTGTCATAGTAACTCTTCTGCCAGTCTTGAGCCGACTTCAGCCTCAGCCGAATCAGCTTGACTTTCTCTGTCTGCTCCACAACTGCATGAGGACCCCATAACTACATATAGCCCACCTCGTACGAACAAGCTGGTGATCTACAGGGTCTTCCATACAAAGCCTCATACGGTGCCATACCGATGCTCGCCTGATAACTATTGTTGTAAGCAAACTCACACAAGGGCAAATGCTCACCCCCACCCCCGCCGAACTCTAAAATGCAAAACCTGAGCATATCCTCCAACATCTGAATCACTCTCTCTGTCTGACCGTTCGTCTGAGGGTGAAACGTTTTACTGAGTGGAAGACGAGTCCCAAATTGAGTCTGCAAAGCCTGCCAAAACCTCGATGTAAATCGTGGACCTCGATCCTACACGATAGACAAGGGCACTCCATGAAGTCTCACGATCTCTCTCACATATAATTTCTCAGTCTGTCCACAAATTCTCTAGCACTCATAGGAAAGAAGTGTGCACTCTTGGTCAATCTATCGACCACAACCCAAATGACATCAAATCTGCCCTGAGACCTTGGTAATCCCATGATGAAATCCATCGCGATGTGCTCCCATTTCCATTCAGGTATGGGTAATGGTTGCATCTGACCTCCAAGCTTCGGTTGTTTAGCCATAACCTGCTGGCATACCTGACATCTCTGCACGTACTCAGCAATACTCTTCTTCATCCCATGCCACCACACAGACCTCTTCATGCCATGATACATCTTGGTAGCCCCTGGATGAACAATATACTAAGACCTGTGAGCCTCTCGAAGTATCTCAGCACGCAACTCCGCATCATATGGGATCCATAGTTTCCCTCTAAACCACAAGACATCATCTGAACCCTTCTGCCAATTGGCTCGATCAGCACTGTCTGCAATTCTACAATACATGTCATAATCCGGACAATGCTCCTATAGATCTCTAACTCTCTGAATATGGGAATCAGTTGTTAGTCCCACCCAAGAGGGGGGTGAATTGGGTGCGATAGTCAATTTTAAATATTCTTCCAATAACTTAAGTGATTTATATAAGTTAATTGGAACATGATACAAACTAGAACACAGACTAAAATGCAAACGTTTGACACACAAATTTATAGTGGTTCGGCCAAGCCTATGTCCACTACCTAATCTCCCGATTAGGATTTACTCAATCCACTAACTGATTCTCTTATGGGTGAGAACCAAACCGTTACAACTGTCCTCTTTAAGGTTAAGGACACACCTGTTTTTTTATTGGATGAGGATGAACCGACTTCTCTTTTACAGGCTCAGAGAAAACCTATATGATTTCAATCCTTAAATCATCAAGTGAACTACCTTCACTTGTCCTGGATGTTTCAATCCAGAAACACACCAGCATTACAAGACTAAGATGTTGAGTGGTTCTAACGTAGTAGAACACTTTACATTAAGCACAGTGCATAGCATTACAAAGATATGAAATGTAAAATAGGTAATGCTAAGTTGAAATACACCTTTTGTCCTTTACCTTTCAATGTTCGTAGTATTGCTCAAGTGCAGTTTCGAAAAAGCATGAATGATATGATATGAAAATCGGTGCTTTATCGAAAGATAAAATATACCAAACAAATACTGACGTTAAAAACAAAGGACTAGTGTAAATCAAAGACACAGACAATTTTCAAAATAGATATAGAATATATGTATGAAAACTTCTGGTTCAACGATTAGTAGTTTAATGCAACCACTGATATAGTTCAGTACAATACTTAAGATATGAAATCAAGTACGACTGTATATCTTGAACTATTTCTCAAATTCTATCATCAGCAAGAATGATACCAAATGTGAATCAGTGCTGAGAATTTGAGTTGATACCAATATAAAAATAGATTTTCAAATATAGAAATATATTTGAAACTCAATATGAAAATCATATAGGTATCAGTGAAAAATACTTTGAAAGATTAGAAAAATGAAATTCATTTTGACACACACTAACTTTCAAAAAGTATTGGCACAACACAAAATGATTGGCAAGTTGTTTGATCCTAAGTGTTGGTATTTATAGACTTAGAGGATCATAGTCGTTATACACTTGAATTTCAAATTCAAGATGACCGTTGAGACTCAACGGCTAGAATGGTATATGAAAATGACATCTGCAATTTTCATACACATTATGGTTCTTTCCAGATAGCATGAATAAGGAGAATTTCAAGATACCCTGATTCATGCATCAGAGAAGATCTCTGATTTATCTGAAAAGTTCTTGTGCAGAGATTTGTTCTAAAAAGCAAACCGATATGGTGTACGTGTCAGAATAGTGACTATAGTTGAATTAGCATCCTGATTCCGCAATTAGTGTCCTTAGGCATAATGTTAACTTTTTCATTTTGTTCCTTAAGGGCGCTTATTACGTATAAGCGTCCCGCTAAACACTTAAGTGAGGACGCTACTAACTCGTAAGCGTCCTAACTTACTTATGCCTTTAGACGACTTAAACCTTGAGGGCGCTAATGCACAGTTAGCGTCCTACTATGTTTTAAAACTATTAAGTGCATGAGGGCGCTACAATCCGAGTAAGCGTCCTGCCTTTAAAATATAAAATAAAACATGAGGGCACTGCATTACGTGAGTGTCCTACTAGATGAAAACATAACATGAGGGCGCTACTACTATGTAAGCGTCCTGCAAGTTAAGACATTTGAAAAACAAGTTGAAGGACAATCAGCGTCCTGAAAGTTATTAAGTGGATTTCAAAAAAGTGAGGGCGCTCCTATCCAGTAAGCGTCCTGATAGTTTAATCAACTTATAACCATCAGCGTCCTCAAAGAAACATTCTTTGAAGAACTTTTGAAAGATCTTTCAGTGAGATGATGCTGAGTCAGCTTCCTGACCACTTCAAAGGTTGACTAATATAGAGGACTGCTACTATACAAGTAGGCGTCCTGATTAATCAACTCACTGAAAGCTTTCTCACAGGCATCCGATAAAGTGAAGGCCACATTCTTCTAAGCCAGCTTAGTCAAAGGTGCGACTATGGTGGAAAAGTCCTTCACGAACTTCTTGTAATAGCCAGCCAAACCCAGAAAGCTACGAATCTCTGTCACTGTGGTAGGTCTTGGCCAACCAATTATCGCCTCAACCTTAGCAGAATCAACTGAAATACCCTCTGCACTAACCACATGACCCAAGAATTTTACTTCAGTCATCCAGAAGTCACACTTGCTCAGCTTGGCATACAGCCTATGCTCTAACATGTCTGCAAAGTAACTCTAAGATAATGCTCATGATCCTCCTTAGTCTTAGAATAGACTAGGATATCATCAATGAAGACTATAATGAACTGGTCAAGGTACAGTCTGAATACTCATTGCAATAGATCCATGAACATAGCTGGTGCATTAGTCAACCCGAAGGGCATCACCAAGAACTCGTAATGTCCATACCTCGTCCGAAAAGCAGTCTTCGGAACATCCTCATCTCTAATCCTCAACTGTTGGTACCCATACCTCAAATCAATCTTCGAAAAAAACTTGACCCCAATCAGTTGGTCAAACAGGTCATCGATACGTGGAAGAGGACACTTGTTCTTTACAGTCACCTTATTCAGGTGATGGTAGTCTATGCACAATCTAATACTCTCGTCCTTCTTCCTGACGAACAACACAGGTGCTTCCTAAGGTGACATACTAGGGGAAATAAATCCCTTGCCCATCAGCTCATCAAGATGGGCTCTAAGTTCATTCAACTCTTTTGGTTCCATATGATACGGTGGAATGGAAATGGGTTTTGTCCCGGGCATCAGCTCAATGATAAAGTCTACCTCTCGCTTAGGCGGTAAGCCAGGTAACTCATCGGGAAAAACCTCTGGGTACTCGCAGACTACAGGAATGTCTGCTAACTGAACACCCTGTCCCACATCATCAACTGGCCTTAAACTAGCCATTGTAACAACCTCATCATCAGTGGCTAATCTACCCTGGGTAGGTAGTCTCGATGCAGTCTTGCCTCGAAAAACAAAAATTGATTGTCTGGGTATCTGAAAGACAACCCTCTTGCCGAAATAATCAATGTGAGCGTGATACACTGCCGGCCAATCCATACCCAATATGGCATCGAACTCGAGAAACTCTAAGACTCTAAAGTCAACAAACATCTCATGGCCCTCGAATCTAATAATGCATCCCACACATACAATGTTAGGGTATAAATCCTCTCACCGACCGTCGTACTCAAAATCAACGGTGTACTAGTCCTAACAGGAGATAGTCTCAATCTATCTACCATACTACCAGATATAAACGATAGAGTAGAGGCAGCATCAATGAAGACATATATCAAAAAATCACAAATACTGATTGTACTTTCGATAAGCTGCTTACTGGCCTCTGGATCTACCTGCGTGACTTCTCGGGCCTGCTCCCTGGTAGCGACTGGCATAGGACTGAACTGTGTAGCAAACACCCTTAATGGACATTGGTTCCTCTTGTGTACCGGAGCTCCACAACCAAAGAAAACTATCGGCCTCGATGCTTTAGGTGTTGAAGATGCAGTCTGCGACTCTGCCACGGCTGTCTGTTGTCCGCCGTTCCTGACTATACTCTACTGCTGTTGGGGCCTACCTGAAGTGTGCACACTCTGGCCTGAAATTGGTGGCGCAACTGACACTAAGGCGGAGGCTACAGATGCCTCATACCCGCTGCCACCATATTTTTTCCTCTTATTCTTCTGGTTCTTCCTATCATCGAAAAACTGACCCACTGACCCTGCCTGTTGAGTCTATACTGAAGGAGTTGTATGTCTCTGAACCGTGACTGATATCCTCATCCATGAGTGGGCCTCTGTAGTCTCGAAATCAGTGGTCTGCATCAACGCCTGGGCGTAAGTCTATATGCCAGCAAGTGCCAAACCCTGACATCCCGTAACCTCCTCATGCATAGGTGATCAGTCGACACCATCTCTGGAACGAAGAGTGCCAATCAGTTAAACTCCTACTCGTACTCCCTCACTGACCGACTGCCCTGGGTTAGGTTCATGAACTCGGTCCTCCTCTGATCTCGCTCTGACCTCGGGTAGAACTCCTCATAGAAAAGCTCTTTAAACCTGGTCCATATCTGGATCTCATCGACTGTGCGATCCAATCTCAACCACCAATCACCAGCCTTCTCGACGAGCTTGAACCTGGCCAACCTCTCTTTGTCAGCCTCAGAAGCCTGCATGTCACCGAAAATTGTCTCCATCCTCTGAAGCCATATCTCAGCAGTTTCAATGCAAAGGCCTCCAACAAACTCCGTCGGGACTCTAATCCAAAAAGCCTTCATGACCTTCTCGTACCTCTCTGGCTCAGACCTCTCCTCTGGGATCCCCACAGCCTCAGCCTGTGCCTCAGCCTGATCATCGGCATGAACCTCAATTGGTCCAGCTCTATCACCCATAGCCATGCCAACACTGTTGTGCTCCCCCTCAATTGGAACACCCTGTAGTAGCTGCCTGTTGCCCTGGACCTGGGCAAGCAGTGCTAGTATCTGAGTCTGTTGCGCCTGTATCTGGGTCAAAGCAGCCTACTGAGCAACTAGTAAGGCCTCAATCTGCCTAAAACACTCATCCGGGTCCATGGTTGGTTCTGAATTTCCACTCTTGTAAATCTGAAATTCATAAATAAGGAAAAGTCCATCAGAATCACAATCCATGAGAGTTGTTATCCCTAAGATAACTACCATAATAATACCCATAAAAGAAATCATAATATCTTATAAGTCTTTTATTCTTTTTAAGGTTTTTAAACCTAAAACACTCGCTCTGATACCAAAGTTGTCACGACCCACTATCTGTGACGTCATGACCGACACAGAACCCCGAGTACATCCTCCCTCGATATCTCTGGCCTCCCGTCAGCCTCCTTATAACACACCATAATCTCAATAATCAACATCAAAACACATGGACAATAATAGATTATCAATGTAAAAGCATGTCCAAATGACAACCATACATTTTTTTTTCTAAGTCCATAATGTTCAAAATATACAAAATCCTACTTAACCATAAATTACAACTCATCTATGTGTTAAGCATAAGCATTAGGTGTTACATAGTACAATTTATCGAAATAAATGCAAAAAAGTACTAAACACATACATCACAAAAGTGTAGGGAAAATGCCCGCAGCTAAGCTTTTTCCTTCCCCTTCCTATCCGAACCTGAAATGATAAGAGTGAAGAGTGAGCTACAACAAGCTCAATGAACGTTTTCTACAAGTGGCAACATATATACGTATTTATGTAAAACATTGCAAGATCATTAAAACCATTTAAATATCATAGATACAAATAAGATTACATACATGTTTAATATAATGCATCATGTCATATACAAGACAATGCATATCATTTATAAACATTCTCATGCAATCCTAATACCTCCTGAGTAATAATCAATATAAGGGCCTGAGTGCGCGACACCAATCGCCCGATCGACCTCATACCCGTATTCTATTAAAATTCCTAGGATTGTATGAACCATAGGATCCGCCCACCAAGACAAGTACCATGCCTAGGCGAATCCTAACATACATAACCCATAGAAATCCTTTGCCAGGTTCACAATTAGGGATCACCACTAGACTTTTGAGATTCCCCAAAAAAAATCCCAACTAGGAGACTCTACCGAATTGCTAACCCGATTAGACTATGCTCAAATACATTTCATGAGATATTAAATCGTGCATACTACGATAGATAAGCATTTAAAACACTTTTGTCTACTACAATGCCACATATAGAAACCAACAAGTAAAGAAACACTCACAACTTGATTGGCTAGACTTAGCCAATCCAATCCAATCCACGAGAGAGCACGAGAATAACCACAATCATCCCAAGCACCTCAATCCCCAATTGCCCAATTTGGGTTACTTAAATCAACCAAAATCCCTGCATGAAACATGGTTTATACATTATTGAAAATTAGTCCACTAGTGTGCCAAACAACCATGATCAAACCCAATTCCATATCGAATTAAGATTCTAAATGATTATACACATGAGCCAATCTCATATTGCTCAATTCAACCATTTAAAATCAAATTAATCCATACATAACTCAATTGAACACAATAGGTTGATCCCCATGATCTAACCACTATAATACAAGGCATTCAATCATAATTAGGATCAATTAGACTATTTGTCAAGTCAATTTCATCAAAATGACTAAGTCTAAGTCAAAATCTCCAAATTCATTGAAATTTCTCAAATTACATGGCCTAGGCCAAAATTACATTACACTAGGTTATCCACTGATCAAAATCAATAAATTGGACTACTATACATCCACATTTACCCATGTATTCAACATAAATCCCATGCAAATTGAATAGGAAACTCTAAGTCCAAAATCCTAGTTTAGGTCAAATACCTATAACCCTACCAATTTCTTGTTAGAAATTGGGGGTTTTACTATTTATAGACTCTCAACATCCTCTAGATTAACATATCTCAAATGCAAGACCTAATTCCAAAAATGTATTTTCCACCACCCTCCTTAAATTTCGGGATTCATGAGTGGAAAAGCAAGCTTGCATGCATGAATGAAAGTGATAGAAGGAAGAAAAATGAGAAAGAATGAGGAAGAAATGATTACCTTGGGGATTCTTGAGCAAGAATGCAAACAAAACCCCAACTTTTCCCTTCCCTTTCTCCTCACCCCTTCCTTTCCTCTTCTTCAAGCTCCTTATCCTCTTTTGGAAGTAAAAAGAGAGAAATCACGTCTCAATGGCTTATATAGAGGTTAAGTGGTATTTTGGGCCCACACTTAAAAAAAACACTTTAATAAAACAAACAGTTTTCCTGCTACAATTTCTTACACTTAGACAATCAATTTCTTGCAAAAGGCCCACACTTAAAAAAAATACACTTACATCTTAATCGTTCAAAATATTTATGAGTCAGTCACCAACCTTCTGGTAAAATTGCAAGTCAATCCAACGGTGGGATTGCGAGATCCAACGTTTGATCAAAACTGCACAAGAAAATTTGCAAATTCATATTGTGCTCACTTTGGCTCTCGCTTGTGGATGGCCTATTCGCCAACTTGATGTGCACAATGCCTTCCTTAATGGTGATCTTCATGAGGTGGTTTATATGGAGCTACCACCTAGTTTTGTTGCTCCTTCTTTTTCACCATTAGTATGGCCGCAGTCTCCGCGTGCCTGGTATATCAAGCTTAGCTCCACTTTGATTCAGCGTGGTTTCTTTGTATCGAAGGCTGATGCGTATATGTTCATCCTTCATACCTCCTCTATTATGATGGTTGTTTTAGTATATGTCGACGACATTATTGTCATGGGCAACTCCTTCGACTGTGTACAACAACTTATCTCCTTCTTACATGATAAATTTGCTTTGAAGGACTTAGGCCCGTTGAGCTACTTCTTGGGTATTAAGGTTAATTCTTCTGGTTTTTCCCTTCACCTCAGTCAACGCAAGTACATTAATGATGTATTGAAACGAGCTGAGATGTTAGACGCTAAGCCTCATTCTTCTCCCATGCAATCTGGTGCCTCTTTATCATTATATGATGTGAACTCTTGGATGATCCTAGTTCTTACCGTCAACTTGTGGGTGCCTTGCAGTATTGCACTCTTACTCGACTTGACATAAGCTTATTTGTCAACAAGGTTTGTCAATTTCTTCATGCTCCCACTATAGCATATTGGTAGGCCGTTAAGTGAATTTTTTGTTATCTTTGTTCTACTGCACACTATGGCCTTCTCTTAACCGCCTCTTTTGACTTTTCATTGTTTTGTTACACTGACGCCGTTTGGGCAAGCTGCTCGGATGACCATCGTAGTACAGGAGGTTATTGCACTTTTCTTGGGGATAACTTAATCTCGTGGTCCTCTTCCAAGCAGCGAGTTGTGTCTCGCTCAAGTGCAGAGTCTGAATACCGTAGTTTAGCAAATGGAGCTGCTCAAATCAAGTGGATCGAATCAGTTTTACATGAGTTGCGCCTACCACTTCCTTCTTCCCCGGTTCTTCTTTGCGATAATGTCAGTGCAACATACCTTGCTGCTAATCCCATTCTTCATGCTCGTACTAAACACATTGAGATTGATTACCATTTTATCCGTGAGCGTGTTGTGAATGGTTCTCTCATTGTTCGTTATACTTCCTCCGATGATCAGCTCGCCAACATCTTTACCAAGCCTCTGCCTGTGCAGCGCTTTCCTATGTTCCGTCCCAAGCTCACAGTCGTTCCAACTTTTGTGCGCTTGCGGGGGGATGATAACTAGAGTCACATTGACCATAGCTCTAACCCAAGTTAATTGTTTGTTATTCTCAGATCCAGATCCTCAAATAAGTGCTTGCCACATGTACATTACCTCAGCTCCTTTGTGTATAAATACAGAGCTATTGCTACTGTTGTAAATAACATTAATGATACAAATACAGAAATATAAAGTATCTGAAACTTCTCTGTTTCTCCTTTTTTCTCTTCTCACCGTCTTTCTTATCTCCTTCTTCTTGTTCTGTAATTTTTTATTAGATAACAGAGTGTGCAAAGTTTTCACGACCAACTACTAGTGTTGCTTGTTCTCTTGTTCAAACTCGAATAAATTGCTCTTCTTGTGGTCACTCTCATGTATATATCTTTTTTTTTTTTTTCAATAACAAGGTTAAAGGAAGAAGTTTCGCATGACTTTTTAGACCAGAAAAACTATATCGCCGAACCACCTCTTCTACGTCTTGCTACTTTTCTTATACGGACAAAGTGCATTTGAGATCCCGTTAATGGACCTAAAACTAAGATTAAATGTTCCACATGCTCTATTCTGGCAATTTTAAACCGCCAAATCATAAGCCATCTTATAATCATATATATGTTACTCTCCAGCCCAACTTTCTTTCTCTCTCTCTTTCTTGATTGACATGTTTATGGTATTGTCGTTCAAATTAAGAGCTTTGATAGGTAAACTAAGCAATCCCATTGCTATTAGAAAAAAACAAAGAGTAATACTATATTGACCCCAAAATGTACATCTAAAGTGTACATTACCTTTATACATTATTAAATTATCTCGAATCATGTGTTGATACATGATTTGAAATAATTCAATGATGTTTAATGATAATGTACACTTTAAATGTCTCTTTAGCATTTTTTAAAAATTAATATGTTTTTTTTTTTTGAGAGAGAGAAACAATGTGTATTTTATATATGTATGAATTAGATAATTACAACGTAAGACAAAGAACGAGGAGTTCTCTACCCCACACATACTCAACTAGTTACAAGCAGGCTGCCCAATCCCTCCACTATTGCAAAATGGAATACTCATTTGCGAAAGGGAATGCTATTACCTAAGTACATGCTGACATTTTACAAAAACTAATATGGTCAATCATTGGCTCTTTTTCATGTCATCATTTAAGTCTAGTGTCTAACGTAGTAATGATGATTAAATTAATAAATCTTCGCGCTACTTTCACCACAATCTGCTTTTACTAAGAATGGTCATATTCACATTGCTAGTCCTCTTTTTTTTTTTTTTTGAAAGATTGCTATTCCTCATTTGATACAGCTTATATATAAAAAGAAAGAAAGAGAGAAATATTACTCTTAACTACTAATATAATTATACCTACAACTAAAGCTATTTTTACATATGTTAAAATGTTTAAGGCATAAAAAAGTGTAACTGGACTTTTTATAGTTTGAATAATATGTTTCATATATATAAATATATAAATGCGGTTTATGACAGGGACTCTTTTGGTAAAATGTTTGAAAATAATTTTTTATATAAAATAACATTTTTGTGTCTTATTCAGTTTAAGTATTTGGACATTTTAGAAAATATAATAAGGCCCCATTTGATTATATGAAATTTAAAAACAGTTTTCTGTTTTTAAATGCAAGATTCCTTAAAAACTTGTTTAGTTGAACAATTTCCAGAAATATTTTTTTAAAATAAATTTTGAAAAACTTATTTTTAAAAAATAGTTTTTAAATCAAATGTGAAACAGGTGGCGGTAATATTTTTAAACGAGTTTTTGAAAAGAAACGAATTTTTTAACCTTCTACACAATATATATAGTTGCAGTGGCCAAACAATTATCACTTGAATCACTTGAGAGGATAAATTTCACTGATGTGGACCGAGCTAGAATAGGAGTTAGCTCGTAATCAAAGTTCGCAAACTTTTTCATAAATGATGGTTGAGAAAGGAAACACCCACTTGTAACATATTTTTCCAATTCCTACTTTTTGGTCGGCTCATCCCTGCTTTCAAGTCATCTAGTTATCTTAAGAAGAGATAAAACCTTTTTTTTATTTTTTTTTATTTTTCCACATAATCCTCTTTTTTTTGGTTTCTCACGAGGTGTCCCCACACCCTTCAGTTATGAGACTAGTCCCGTTCAAGGCGGGAGTGGAATGGTAGACCTCTCCTCACGAGGACGCCTCTAAGATTTGAACCCTGAAACTTCTTTATAGGGATGACGACTTTGGGACTCAATCCGCTTCCACCGAGCCAACCACTTCTTGGTCACGGAATCCTCATCTACATCTCTTTTTTTAACTTCAATTTTCTCTTTCAACTCTCTTTTCCATAGTGATTTGCATGTCCTCAAAAGAAGGTAAAATGGAAAATTTTGATCCTATGACTGCTTATCATTATCCTCATATTTATTTCTATATCTATATTTATATTTATAACTATTATAGAAGAGAGAGTTTGTACTTTTTCAATGGCCTAATTTTTATACTTATTTTACCTTCAACTTATCATTTATACCTAAAATTTATTTCCCTCTCGTATCTTTGCTTCTTTTACCCTCAGTCTTATCTTTTATGCCTAGATTTAATTCTTCCCCTCTATCCCTCCTTCCTTGGTCAACACAAGATTCTGAGTAAGGTATATTTTACGCCTACATCTTTCTTATCTTGTTATTTATCTTATTACAGTCATCTCCTTTTCCTATTTCTCTTGCTGCATTAAGACCTTTGACTTTTTATCTTAATCTCTTTAAGCATTAAATGCTACTTTACTCTCTCTTTTTTTCACAGATTTAATATTATTTTTATTTTTTAAAAAACAACTTGTTATTTGCTTAAACATCTCAGAAATAAAAATTCAGAAAAAATCACTTGTTAATATTTCTTGCACAACAAAGCAAGAAAAACAATTTTTTTTATAATTTTTTATACACTTGCATAGTTCAAACACTTCAAAGATTCCCCCCCCCCTTCGCCATATTAATCATCGAGGAAAATCTAACATTTGGGGGAGTGGAAGTGTATTCACTGTAAGAGAGGAAATAACCAACTTTCTCAGTGGCTGACGATGATAGTCCCTTATAGTGGAAAAGTGGTTTTGAGCCCTTCTGAACTTTTACATTATCTCATTTATCTTTTTAATTATGATAGAAATAAAACAATGTATATAAAAATGTCCCACTCGTTATCAATGGGATCGAGGATACCTCCAGCAAGAAATATATCGAAGAGTTGGAGCTAGGTTAGCCGAAAATCAGAGTTTAATAGAAGCTTGGTCGAAAATTCCTGAAAAGTTAGCTTTTTGTGGTTACATCGGCAATAATCTAGCAAAAGGGGGATTGGAATAGTTGTTGAATAGTTAAGACACCCTATCTTTAGAGATAAAGAAGGGCGTGAGCTTTTTGTGCGTCGTATGCCTACTCTTTTTTATGCTTGCATTTTTGTTTAATTTTTGAAAGGTTTAAAAACCTGTAACCGTCAAATTCACCCCCTTCTTGGACGTGTATCTGGTGGGCCAACATATACAACCATAAAAGCAAGTTTAAAGATATTTTTCTTTTCAAAAACAAGTACCACACTTATTTGAAAGAACTTTTGCAAATAGAACACTTGTGAAATAATATGCATGCATGATTTGAAAAAGATTGAGCAATATGAACAAAAGAAAGGTATATCCTAATTCTAGACTTACAAAACCCTCTCATTCTCAAGTCCACTCTTCTTTGAATCTTTAAGATTTGTAGATGACGTCCATGCTTGGAATAGTCTTGTTCTTGATTTGAGCTTGAAGTTCATCTTCGATCTTGCATTTCTTTTTCTTTTTGCTTAAGGTGCTAAAATACACTCAGTTCAAATATTACACACCAAATGTAATATTGTTTGTTAACATCAAAACACTTAGGAGAATGTTAAGTGGAAAACCACTTAGGTCAACAATGATCCTCTTTTCTATGATGACAAACAATACAAATCTTAAGAAACATAGCAAGCAAAAAGTCCAAGATAGTATTGCCATAATAGATTTGAAATATAAAACAGACAAGTATTCATACTATCATCCCACTATTTCTCTCCCTTTTGACATTATCAAAAAAGGAATCAAGAATCAAAATTCTCACGAAGAAAAGCCTATGACATAGCATTAAAACATAAAAGCTCCCCCTTTCAAAAATGGATGGAGACTCCTCCCAAATTTATGCATTCAAATTCAAGAAGATTCATGACAAATAATCATGATTAACCACATATGAATACATAAGAGATGAAATATCATAAGACACATACATGAGATTCAAGATAGAATAGTTAAGCACATGGAGAAATATGAGCATATCTTAGAATGATAAAAATTTTGGCTCAAAAAATAGACTAGCTAAATAAGATGTGTAATAGAGCATAGCGAGATAGAAGCACACAATATAGTGAAGTAATTTTCAAGGCATCTAATCATGAGTGAATGAGATAAAGTGCCAAAGTAGAGTGATTCACAAAGAATGTAGGCATAGGCAAGTTCATCTCATGATATTAGGCTTAAGAAGGAATTTGATGTGAAGAGCAAAGCCTAAAGAGAGATATATGCTTTGTCATATAGATAAATTAGAGCATGAACATATATCAAAAAATATAGCATAGGAAAGAATTTTTTAAAATCAAGCATGTTGACCTAAGTGGTTTTCCACTTAGAATTCTTCTATGTATTTTAATGCTAACAAACAATATAACGTTTGGTGCTAATGATTCTATCTGGTATATTTAGCACCTAAAGCAAAGAAAAACTAATACAAGATCAAAGTACTTCAAGTCCCTCAAGCAAAAGATAAAAAAAAGGATCAACCATTTAAAGCTTGTACAACTCGAAAGAAAGAATAAACAAGTGGTTGAAAGTCTTCATTATATTTAAAATTAGAATGTAACATACTTGTTTTCATATTGCTCAATCATTCTTTAAAAATCATCCATGCATCAAGTTTTATTTAAGAATGATTTTAAATTGTTCAAACATGTTTGGTTTATATTTTTAAAACATTTCAAACTTGTTTGAATCATATTTCATTGTCCAAAAGTGTTCATAACGTTTAAAATTCAAAAATCCAAGTAAACAAGACCTGTAAGTTGTCCAAGTGAGTAGCTCGCTCCTTCAAGTGAGCAACTAATTCATAAAGTTTAAAATTCAAAAATCCAAGTAAACAAGACCTTTAAGTTGTCCAAGTAGCTCGTTCCTCCAAGTGAGCAACTTGCTCCTCCAGTGAGCAGCTCGCTCCTTTAGATGGGCAGTGCGCTCCTGCCTCAGAGCAGCGCGCTCCAGCCTTTAACCAGCCTGCTAGTGACTGTCTGGGCACGATTCCAACAGTCATATTTTAGATTTTTTAGCTTCCAATGGCTATACTTCTAAACTATAAATACATTCACTTAGGCCATTTTAAACATAAGATAGACAAAAATGTGAGTCAATTGAGTGATTTCAAAAATCAATCCCTTTCTCACATTTTCAAAGCCCTAAAGCCAAACATTTGAAACCAAAGTTTGAATTTCAAGCTTTCTTTTTATGCATCATTCAAAGCTTCTTCAAAATCATTCTCCTAAGCAGATATGGTTGCAAGAAATGTATAATATCTTTGTAAGGTCTCTCCTCTCATGAGCCTAAATATGTTCAGGGTAGAGCTCGAACTCGTGATAAGTTCCTCAACCCATCCTAAGGCTCACTCCCGTTACCAACTAACTAACTGTGGTCGGTTTTTTTTTATATACACTTTTTACTCTTTGTGATACACGTGCATGACTATCGCACGTTGGTGGGTAGGCAGAATAAAGACATTAAACCTCCACGTGTTTGAATTATTTGGGTATTTGTATTGTTGAACTTCATTTGTAATTGTTCTGTTCACTTAGAACAACCATTATAATCATTGTACTTAGTCTTTTTGGTTTATTAATAGTTGAAATAAACCAAGTAAAATATTCAATATCACTTGTGATTTTAAAGTTGGAATCAAGGTCTAGTTTCACCCTTTATCTTGAAAAGGGGGTCAAGTAGTCCTTCCTTATCTCGCGAAAAGGATTTCAGCTTTCCTTTTCCATTGAAAAAGGAACTAGCGGTTTGCCTTAGCCCATGAAAAATGATATATTTGTCTTAAACCTTTAGAAAAACATTGTAACAGTTTGATTCACACCCTTGATGTGAACCCGGTATAATGGAATCCTAGAGACGGTTTCTCTACGTGGAGGTAGGAAAAGGATTTTCGAACCACGTAAAAATCCTTGTGTGCAATATTTTAATTTTTGCACTTTACTTTATGCACATAGATTTATTTTCGGTATATAAGTAAATTTAATAAAAGGATTTCCACTAAGGACTTAAAATTTTTTAAAATCGGCTATAACACCCAATTCACCTATCTCTTGGGCGTCCAACAAAGCATGGCCTAGCTATAGTAATGCTAATGAGATAAAAAAAATATGGTTTGAATGTTCAATGTACTAATTAGACACCCTTTTCCAAAAGATTCGATGCATATAGAGTTTGAAAATTTAAGCATTGAATAAAAATCATGAATAAAGAAAGGGAATGCCAAAATATATGGATGAGTTATAGCATTCCTTTCAATTTATTTAGGCATGAAAAGAGTAATGCGATAAGCACATTTTCCTTTAGAATCATGAACCATACAAAAAAAGTTTCAAGCATGATCATAGTTCCAATTTATATAGCATAGGCAGCTCTTGAATATGAAATAATGCAAGGCCTAGCTATTCATTGTTATATAGATGCCGAAGATATTTGAATGAGGTGTGAGCATCTATGTATAAATTCATCAATCCATAGCATGAGAGAAGATAAAAATTGAGTACACCATGCTTCAATAGATTGAAGATCCAAATTTTTTTTTATTAATAAGAGCAATGAAGTACATAAGTTCATGAAACACAAAAAGTGAGACAGGGTGCCCAGAAAAAAATTGACAGCAATCTCACCTATAATTTGATGGTCTTCCCACACAAGATGTCTCAAAATATACATCCATACACAAGTCCAAAACATATCATAACACAAGCACAAACCAAAACATCAAAGATTATACATAATCATGTCCACAACTAAAAAACATGAAAATAGTACAACCATCCTATGCTAAGTCATGATACAAAACTATCGCAAGTGAGGAGGCATCATCAACATCAGATGTTAGAGGATATGAAGAAGTTGGAATATCAGGAGCCGGATCCTCTGTAGGCACAGTCTCTGCATCTCCTGAATTTGAAGATGATGATGCACGAGAAGGAGTAGAGTGAAGACCTCGAACAATAGTCTTTGGTCCAGCAAATTGAGACATAGTAGTGAATCCAATGATTTAATGATGAGTGATGGACTCCTTATCCTCTTCCTCAAGGTCCACTCCTTGCTCCTTGAAGAACTTGGTGAGTTGCGTGGCATAAGGAATGGTTGTTGACTTATTAGGAATTTTAGTGGCATGATGGACCATAATGTGAGCAAGATTTACTTTGGTGCCAGTGAGAATGCACCAAAAAAGAAAAAGATCTTGTTTAAACAATTTATCCTTGCTCCCAATCCTAGGAAAAATGATCTTAATGATGATCAAATGAACAAGTTTGGGAATCAAAGGAAAGTTCTTTGTAGTGAGCTTGTTGGGTACCTCATTTATGGTTTCATCATTCATGATGAGCCTAAGAGCTTTAAGAGATGAATAGTTGGGAAAAACTAACTTCTATTCTACTTCCTAAACATGGTTTTCTGATGTGGGAATGTGGAAGTAGGTTTCAAAGTGTTTTGGCTCAAAAAATACCTCTTTCCCATACACAATAGATTTATGTTGATATTTGTTATCTTTTTAAATTGGCTCAATGTTAGAATAAAAGATCCTAACAACTGTGGGGTAATGGTCATCTTGGAAGGTGAGGTACTCTATCAATCCCCAAGTCTCAAAGAGGTCTTTAACGACAATCTTGGTTTCAACAAAGAAATCAAAATTTACATAGGTCGATGGGGTAATGGATCGCTTTTGATAATTTGGCTTGATTTTTTCATACCTCTTTGTAGGATGGGCTTGAGATGGCTTGGACGAGGAAGAAATACTATTCCTAGAGGATGATTCCTCACTTGAAGATGAAGACGAAGAGGATGTCTCTAGTGGTTGGGTAGGTCTAGCACGTTTCTGTAGAATAGTAGCAGGTTTGGATTGGGTTATTTTGGATCGAATAGGCATCTTAGTTCGTGGTGGCATTTTGTCAAACAAAATCTCGGTGCAAATGGAGAAATACACAAAAATAGCACAAAGACTCACCAAAGACCTTAGGTTCAATCTAGAGTGAAAATGAGTGGAAAAGAGATGAAAAGCACAAATGTTACCTTGAATCAAAGTTTCGAGGTGAGTGGATCGATTTTGGATGAAGATTGGAGTGGGGAGTACGAAAAAATTGCTTGGAAGCTCGCTTATTTGGTTTTGAACAAATGGCGCAAATGAGGGCTTTTAATTTTAAAAACGTCTTGTTGGCCTAGATAAAGTTTAAGAAGGAGGTGAATTGGACTCTTGTAGTGTAACACCCCGTAGTTTTAATTAAATACATACGTTGAATTATGTATATATCGAGATATATAATACACGTATTTTATACGTAAGAGGCAAATATATGCGTATATGAAAATACATGCTATATTTTAGGGGTATTAGTAAATAAATAAAATTATTAAATGAAAATGATACATATGGGATCATCCTATATGGGTGCGTACAAGTTAAAAGTGGAGTTGAATTAAATTGATTAATTTATGGGGTGAGTTGGTTAACTATTGAGCATGAGGGGTATGGAATGAGAAAAATAAAAATAAAAATAAAAATAAAAAGAAGGAAAGAAGTTGCAGGAGAAGGAAAGACGCAGAATGAAGGAGAAAAGGAACAAAAGAAGAAGGAGAAGAAGAAAAAGGGGAAACGACGGATTCGTGGCCAAATCTGACGTGCCCGGTAAGCTTTTTTTGCTATTTTTTGTCGTGAAATTGATCTTTAACTAGTGTATGATGAGCGGAGTAATTTTAGTTATGGGAGCTGTTTTACGGCTTTTTCAAAATTGGGGTTTTGGCCCAACTTGAATGAAAATTTGCTCGAAGGGTTAAAAAACACTCCCTAGAGTATAGAAGCCCCGAATATGTGGTTAGATTTTATTTATTTGTTCATTTAGAATTTTTATGGCTGTTGGAAGTTAGATTTGATATTTGAGACATTTAAAATCATATTACCCGATGAAACTCTAGTTTAAGGCTATAGAATGGTAGAATGAACTGTTGTGAGTCCATCAATGCTAATTTCATGATTTTTGGAGAGTGATACTCAATTCCAAAAAATTGCTTCCACATTTTATATTTCCGCTCCCATGTTTGCTCCTCTTGATACGTGGTATCCTCCCCAACTTATAGTTGAGTTATATCCATAACATATATGGAATCCGAATGATATTTCCTCAACATCAATATATAGAAAATATTATGGACATCTATCAACTGTGACAGTAGAGCAAATCGGTAAGCCAATGGGCCTACCCTCTTAAAAATCTCAAATGGTCCAATAGATTGCGGTGCACGCTTTCTTTTTTCCCAAATCTCATTTGGCCTTTCTATGGTAAGACCTTTAGCAAAACTGAGTCAGCCACAATACATTTCAAGGCTTATATACCAACCCTGTGTATTTAATAATATCCAGTGGCACCAATAACAATAACTCCATACTTTCAAATCAACAAGTTGGAAATCTATAAGGCTTACTATAAAACCTTTAGAGTGCCATCATTATGCTATTATAATAGCTATTTATACACACAAGTTTACACAAATAAAATATTCCTTCCAACTTCCACTAAAATTCAAGTATACCAGAATTGAGCATGCTCGCAAGCATCAAAGTCACTCTCTCAGTCTGTCAACCAGTCTGAGAATAAAATATCACACTGAGAAGGAGATGAGTACCAAATCGAGTCTGCATCATATATCAGATCTCGACAAAATCTTCGGATCTTAATCCGACATGGCAAATATCTAAGTACCCCCATAAAATCTCCCTATCTCACACATATACAATCTGCTCAGTCTATCAAAAGAATTTTGGTGTTTATTGGAAGAATACGCAGACTTATCAGTCCACTAATGGTTATCCAAATGGTATCATTTCTACCCATAACCCACATAAGATACCATTTGAATCCCAACTTCATGTAACACAATCAATATTACCAATTCCATAATCTTTCATACTGATATCATACTCGTCTCATCATAAATCTTACTCTCTGAATATGAGTATCAATCAGCTGAACATGCATCCAAGCACAAATATCAACACATGGAGTAATAGAGAGTACACTCATAACTGTAACTCTCACTCACAAACAATTTCCATTTATGGCTAACTGATAGTTACTACTCCAGTTTCAGCTTGTTTCCTGCTCAATGTCTCAGCAACATATTGGCCTTTCCCAGGATAATAATTCGATATAAAATCAAATCCTTCAGGAATTCTTGCCACATTTATTACCTCATATTCAGTTTCTTTCCGTTCAAATAATTACTTCAGACTCTTAAAATCTGAAGATAGTGTGACCTTTTTATTATAGAGGCAATGCTCTCATCACTTCAACATAAGTGCCAATAATTTTCATTTACACTCAGGATAGTTATTCTTATGCTCTACCAAATATTTGGAGGCACCAGAAATTAACCCATCCTTTTGGATCCTTACATAGTCCAGATCAGAAAATAATTCATCAATCACAATTGCTTCCAGGTTCTGGAAATATTAGTCCAATCAATTTTATAATTACATTTATTTTTAATACTATGAGAGCTTCCTCATACACAACGGTCCACACAGTACACACCATTTGTCTGGTTTAATTTCGTGAGTGAAAAAGTCAACTTTAAGGATCCTTCCACGAACAGTTATCGTTAAGGAGCCCTCCACTCACTTCTATAACATACAACTAATACCAGAGAACTTTTGATTTTTCATCATTGAAATCAGTTTTAACAGTTCTATGATCACTTTGACCTTCCCAGCATCCTTAAAGATACTATTTAAAATAATCATGTGATCCAAAAATTCTCATCTCAATTATATTCAAAACTCATATTCACCGAGCTTGGCACTCAATCGGTGCTCTTTCAGCGACTACAAGAGAATTCCGAGGTGCTATTCATGCTCCTCTCATTTCTTGGGACAATTACATACATTATCATTAAAGACTATGTAATGACCAAGATATGGTTCATATACCCATTGCATCAATCCTATAAACGTGATTGACACATTAATCAAGGTTACCAAAATTTCATAATATCCATATCTTGTCTTAAAATAGTCTGCATTACATCCTTTTCTTGAATTCTTAACTGATGGTGCCTAGATCTCAAAATGATTTTAAAGAAAATTTGGCACCATTTAGTTAATCGAATTCGACCATCTATCCATGGTAAAAGGATATTCATTCTTTATTGTTACCCTGCTCAGTTAACAGTAATTCATACTTAAACATATGTTACTATACCTTCTTTCCATATTATCACAAATGCTCTCCAAGGTGGCATATCAAGGATAATAAAACTTTTGCTCATTAACACATTTACCCACACCTTAAATCCTCACAATTCCTCAGGTGGTCCTTCTATGAAGGAATGAAGATACATGTTATATTAACATCAGTTCTATATGCTATCAATCTCCTGTCCAGGTGGCAATTTTAATAATTCATCAGATAATACTTCAACATACCAGCTCACCATAGGAATTTTAATCAACTATATGCCTTATTACGTTACTCTAAATGGCTTTGTACAAGCCATATTCTCCATTTCCTCGTCAATAACTATCTTATCTTAGATAGAAGATTTTGAGGGTATAAATTCCTCGAGATTCAAAATGAGGATTTTCCACTTATTTAGAATATTACTTCTTTTTGGAGAGCGCTCCACCTGGCATGAGAGGTGGCCAGCCAATCATACCCAATAAAGCATCCAATTCCAAAAATATTCATATTCTAAAGTCCATAATTACTTGATGACCCTCATATTTATTACACATAATATTTGCTAACCTTATCAAGGTAGATTCTTTCTCCTGTAGACGTACTCAAAATCAATGATGTACTATTATAATAGAAGATAATACAATCTGTCTACCATATCACCAGAGATAAAGGACCAGGTAGATCCAACAATACATCAGAATATACACAATAACAAAATGTTGATAATACATATTATCAACGTCTTACTAATCTTTAGATCTGGTCTTGCATTTACTTTAATTTATTCTCTAAAATCTGGTGAAGTCACATTGATAAAAATTACTGGGGCATTCCATATCGACTAACTGGACATTAACACATCCCGTGTCTTTTTTTTTCAGATTGATAATAGACAATCATAGGTCGAGATACAATTTACTCAGTCTGTGATTCCTACTCAGGCACTGGAAACCACTTCTGGTTTTCTAATTCTTTAACATCACTTCCCTTTTTTCCATTATCATTGGGTCAGGTAGTAACAAAATTAGAGTCACTAATACTGCCAGAGTCTAAACCTTACTCAATGTTTAACTTATCTTGAATTTCATATTATTGCCCCAACATTTCCTTACATTAGTTATTTCTCCTTTTACCTAGAACTGGTGTTGATGACTCGGCTTCAAACGACAATACAAGCTATATCACTAGTATTGCTGGTGTTAACAATTTTACCGCAACTTTGGCTGACCCAAAATTTATAGTCTGCCTCACAACATGCACATATATTTATAACCCAACAATTATCAAACCTGCCGTATAGGACCCCAGAATTTATTCTAGATCCTTATCACTCTCAGAGTATCCATTCCAAAAATAAACTATACCAGTCTATTTAATTCATGTTTGTATTTATGGTTAGGCATGCCACTACATTTTAACAAGATAAAATTTCTCATGCCTTAAATCAATTTCAGCATGATGATAGAAGCCCTCATAAAATTGCTTCTTTAATTAATCTCATGCCTTAATCATCTCAGGAGTCCTTAACCCAATTTTCTATCATCTCTTATCATCAGTTAGCTTAAACCTAGCTAACTTGCGTTATCATTTTCAGAGACTTAATCATCCTCTTAGATGGTCTCTACTCGAAGTAGCCAAATCTCTTATTGCTAATATTAAACTGCCAGTTAAGATAAAAAAACCTCTTCTCCTAAAAGTCTCCATAACTTTCACGTATCTTTTCTTTTCATCTGGGTTATCATGGAGACCTTCTATTTATTTTATGTTATTTTATTTTTACTTCAGTCTCAACTATATATGTTTTTACAGAAGTACCCACACCATTAGCACTCACATCTGGAACTATCAATGGTTCAAGCCTCTGTCTTTCTCACATTGCAACTTTTCCACAAGCTTCATAAGTTGTGCATTTTGTTGTTGTTAGGTAGTTACTAGCCATATGTAAGCTATGTAATTTATTATCACTGGATTACATCCAATTCTTTTTCTTTCAGCCTTCTGATCCTTTCTTGATCAACAATTTTCATCATCGCAGGTGATTCTCAGTCAAGATAACATATTGAATTAGGCTTAACATAATAGTACTACCCATATCTATACCCATACAAACAATCATAATATCGTAAAGCATTTATCTTTTTAAGGATTTTAAACCTAAGCTCTGATACCACTATTGTCACGATGCCCCCGATGTAGGTTGACGTCAGAACCGGCACAGTGTACTATACACTGTACATACCCATATACAGTATACAATACACTATCAGCCTCAACGGACATTCACAATAATTGCCAAAAGTTTTTAGAAATTTCGACAGTATATCCCCATATGCTGGACAATTCACACTTTTCCCTGATATACCACAAATCAAATCATATAAATATATATATATATATATATAGTTAATTCATCCACACATCTAGCCATCCACATTTCATTCATTTATCAAATCATATCATCTCTTCTTTCCACCATGTAATTATGTAATCATGTACTTCATCATTAGCATTTCATAATCCAATATATTCAGCTATCTTGTATATGCCCACACATCCCATCTAGATGATAATACATATATATAATATGTGATATATATATATATATATATATATATATATATATATATATATATATATATATATATCAAACTAACCCAAGTATAATCCATTACTCCAATGCATACATACATCAACAAAGTAAGTGTTGATGTTAGGATCCGGGTCACGAGTCGATCACTCTCTAACTTTCCTTTTTTCCTTTTAACTCTGTACCTGAAATATTGAAGGAATGGAGTGAGCAAACAACAAGCTCAGTAAATATATCTCTTGATATGGCAATCATATGCATTTAGGAAAACATGGCATTTAAAATCATTTAAAACAATTAATAAACACATGCATCATTCAACGAATATATCATACTTGTCAACAACATAGATTTCATGATTTTTCAAGAAAACAATGCATCATTTTCAACTAAAACCACAATCTCCCTCCTTCTCGTAATGGAGCGGGTACGAACTCCTTATTATGCATCGATAAGGAGCCTACGCTCGGACCTCACATTACTCAATTCACGATCATTTCAAGGATCTCCAATCCTTGTTAGGACAGGCCTACTGACAATGAGGTTATGCATAACACTCATCCGGGTCTAATTTCTAACGAAATGACACCAACTTGCCTTTGCAAGTTTCACATGCTCCAATGCTAAAAAAATCATTTATGAATGCAAATTAAAACACAATGCAGCAATGTATACATAGCATATTTACCATCAAACATTTCATATATATAATGTCATACAAGAACCAAATCAAGAAAATATACTCACAATACAAGACTTTCCAACTTAAATACAATCACCGTCGCTTTCGAGTTCAGTTCCAATTTAAATCCAACTAACTCAACCTGTGCCAACCACTCCATAATTCAATTTCATTTATTTATATCTATTTACGTATTCAATTTCTCAACTCACTTCAAATCACCAATAATAAAGATCAACCTAAAAAATATTATACACATTCTGTGAATTTAGATTCCAACTCAATTTAGGACTCATAAACAGTTGAAGAAACTACTATCTCGTTTCTGTGGTCAATCTAGATATTTCCACAAGAAAGAACAGTGAAAATAGATTTCCAATTCATATTTTCACTAATTCTCAGTTTTATTTTTCTTCTGGAACATATATCAATTTTATTAAAAATATAATACATTCCTAAAATTATTCTGTCCACATCAACACATGTAAAAGTAGTCATACTACCATTCTACTACCTTCAACAGGTATTTTATTAAGGTTTTACACGTTCGCGAAGATCACGAAAGTAAATTTTACTCACCAAAACCATATATTTAGTTACTAAAAATATCAAATCAAATCCACAAATCACAATCTTGGTATTGAAACGTCTGAAATTCAGTTCTCTACGATTCTATGATCTCCAACCGGAGTTTACTGGATTCCAATTTCATTCTATTCACTGGGAATAATCACAGTATTGTTCACGTCACTGTTCGTTGGAAACATGGATAATTTTTACTAAAATTGTCAAACGGTCTCCAAAAATCATGAAATCTATGTTGTTGACAAGTATGATATATTCGTTGAATGATGCATGTGTTTAATAATTGTTTTAAATGATTTTAAATGCCATGTTTCGCTAAATGCATATGATTGCCATATCAAGAGATATATTCACTGAGCTTGTTGTTTGCTCACTCCATTCCTTCAATATTTCAGGTATAGAGTTTAAAGGAAAAAAGGAAAAGTTAGAGAGTGATCGACTCGTGACCCGGATCCTTACATCAACACTTACTTTGTTGATGTGTGTATGCATTGGAGTAATGGATTATACTTGTGTTAGTTTGATATATATATATATATATATATATATCACACATTATATATATGTATTATCATCTAGATGGGAAGTGTGGGCATATACAAGATAGCTGAATATATTGGATTATGAAATGCTAATGATGAAGTACATGATTACATAATTACATGGTGGAAAGAAGAGATGATATGATTTGATAAATTGATTTGATTTAATTATATATATATATATATATATGATTTGATTTGTGGTATATCAGGGAAAAGTGTGAATTATCCAGCATATGGGGATATACTGTCGAAATTTCTAAGAATTTTGGGAATTATTGTGAATGTTTATTGAGGCTGACAGTGTATTGTATATTGTATATGGGTATGTACAGTGTATAGTACACTGTGCCGGTCATGACGTCAGCCTACATTAGGGGCGTCGTGACATGTAGGATTTTTAAAGCCTTTCAAATAAATAAACTTTGTAGGTAATGAAAGAAATGCAAACAAAAAAGCAAATGACACAACAATTTTACCGTGGTTCGGCTTGTGAAGCCTACCACCACGACTTGATCTCCCCGATCAACATTTTCCAACCCAATACTAGAAGATCCTACTTTAAGGGTGTGAATCAAACCTGTTACACACTTACTTCACAGGTGTAAGCAACCTTTTTACAAGGACCATTCTTGATGAGAGAGCTTCCCAATGGCTAACAAGCCACTTAAAATACAAAAGAAGATTGGAGAGGATTTTTCTTACTAGAAAACCTTAGAAATACTTACAACAACTCTTTGAACTTTACTCAAGAATGCTCAGATAGTGTAAAGGATGAAGTGCAGGGGCAAGAGTGAAGGCTTTTTTGAAAATGTTCTTTGGATGATTTGAAGTTAAAAAATGTAGCTTGTTCAATCCAAAGTTTGATCAAAAAACAAAGTTTTTGATTTAGAAAAACACTTGAACACTTAGAAAATCAGTTTAACTTGCAAATAGTTTGTTGGTTGTGTTGAATGAAGAACACAACTTTGTTTTATACAAAAATAGAGTATGAGCACAAATTAAGGTTTCAATTTCCAACAAATGTCCTATTTTGATTTCAAAATTCAAATGCAACGTTTAGATTCTCTCATAGAAAAGAATGAGGTATAAATGCGTGCGAAAATATGCACAAAAGTACATATAATCAAAGAGGAAAGAGTGTGCAAAATGTCATTTTCGTTGCCTAGAAATGACAGTTCTTCCTGACACACACAGTAACGCGTTGATCCAAGAGGGAGTGCATTAGTGAAGGAAGAACTCCATATTCCATCTCTCTGGGGCCCAAAAGGTAGCGCGTTGCTCCAACAAGAAACATGCTTCTGGCAGCAGACCAAGATGGGTGTTTCATCAGCATCTCAGAGGAGCACGCTGGTCAGATCCATTCTAGAGACATGATGATTTTCTGGGTCATAGCGGCATGCTGCTCCAAGGGGAGCACATTGGTAACTGGGGCAGACCATTAAGTGGTTTAACAACGCAAAAAGCATGCTATTAGCTAGAAGAGCACGTTGGTTTGACTCATTTTCCTCAATCGTGATTTTCCTTTGAAAAACATATGTGCACACAATCGTTCAAATCGAATCAAACACTTTAAATATCAAATTGGAGATTTGAAAACACTTGAAACTTTTTTCTAATGAAGATAAAACATGATTGAAATCATTTGAAGATTATGCTCATTTTGAAAACGTATGAAATGCACAGTATCTGAGCAACTCTAAAGTAGGTTCTACAACCTAAGATCATTTAGAAAAAAAATAAAATAAAAATTACATTCATTGTTTTGATCTTGAGGTGTTTTCAACCTTGGATTTATATGCTTGAATTTGTGGTGGTCTTTTAAGATGAAACACTTGAGTAAATGTTAGAGTTCCAAAAGACTCATGTTGTTGTTGGCCCAAATAATTATCCAAGAGGGGGGTGAATTGGGCAAATTTGCAAGTTATACCTTTCACAAATTAAATAGCCAAAAACAAAGTGCAGCGGAAATAAAGTAAAGTATACAAGTATTTAGAGTGGTTCGACCTCGCCTACCTCAACTACCTAATCTCCCAGATTATGATTTTTCAAACTCCACTAATGAATCCTCTAGACAGGTGAGGATCAAACCGTTACAATTTCTCAACTTCATGGGTGTGAGAAAACCGTTACACTTATCAAATTCACGGGTGTGAGAAAGACAGTTACACTTGAGCTTAACAAGCTCACTCTTAGTGACTCCTCGTCACTTTACAAATCAAATCACAATTTAATGAACTTGAGTCTATTACCAAGAATAAAGTAACAATACTTACAACGCAATTTGAACTTCACAAAAGATATGTTCAACAAGAGTGATTAATGTTGAGGACAACTAAAAAAGAGTGAAGTTCTTTTTTCTTTGCTTCCTTTTGGATTTGATTAAAAGATGTAAATGAAGAGCACTTAAATCCAAGGAATGATTTTGGAATCTTAGAAGATGAAAGATCAATTTACAGTATATTTGCAAGATAATCGACTAACTTTCAAAGAGTTTAAATCAATATTTTTTTTTCTATATATTTTTCAAGCAACGCCAAAGTGTTGCTTAAATAGATGAGCATTAGGGTTTCAATCTCCCAAAAACCCTAAAACTTTCTTTTGAATTTCAAAACCAACAGATAGAGTTTTTTACGAAAATGGAATGAACACAATGATAAACACCCAAGAGGGGGGTGAATTGGGTGTCGGCGGAATTTTAAGGACCTTTCTCAAATACATATAAACAATAAAATAAATAGCAGAAATATAAATGAAATAGTGAACAATGAAGGCATACAGGATTTATAGTGGTTCGACTTCCCAATAAGCCTACCTCAACTACGTGATCTCCCTGATCAGGATTTCCTCAACTTTTCACTAACTTGATCCTATTTCATGGGTGAGGATCGAACCGGTTACCCAGTTAGGGTGTGAGATCTACCTACACTCTTGCCTTATAGGTGCAAGACAACCTACACTTAAACTCACGCATATGAACAACAACTGACTATCCCATATTACAAGGATAACTTCCTGCAACTTTTACAATTGTAGTTACAACTCAATTCAGATAAAAGATATACAATTTAATACACTGAATCCTACAACCCTTTCACTTGAGAAAAACTTCTTTTCCGCAATAAGATATGAATTTCAATATAACTGAAAATTCGAGTAAAATCAATATCCTTTCTTTCACCGATTTTTCAGAAGATAAGATATAAGATAAGCACAAAACGAAAAACCACTTGTTGAAAGAAATTGTTTATAAAAAATAGTATTTTTGCAAAGTTTAAATAGTCCAACTTTCAAAAGTTTTAGGCTCATAGATTTTTCTAAAAAGTTGTCGCAATTTAGCTTGAATAAGATACTTATAGAAATGTTTGTGCCAAATCTGCAACTTTTGAAATCTGGAAAGTATTTGAAAAGATAAATTAGAACGTTGTGTCAAATGGATTAGTTCTTTCATAAAAATGGTAAGTTTATTTTCTGTGAAAATGTTCTGGTTAAATTAAGTTTGCATAAGAATAGAAATAGTCAAAGATCCTCTGATCATGTGACTGAAAAGTCAGTTGACAAGTGACAATTTATTTTTTTCAATTTTTCTGATAGTGTTCTATCAGCGTCCTGAAACACACTGTTCTGAAAATTTGATTTTCATTGACTTGCTCTGGGAGGGTGCTAATGCTGCGTTAGTGTCTTGACGTTACCAGAAACTTAAGTTTTCAGATGAGGGCGCTAATGTTCTATTAGCATCCTGACGTGAAACTACTGGTTTTCAGGTTCATTCAATGAGCCCGCTCATTCTCGATTAGCGTCCTAACGTAAATGATAAACTTTTGAACCTAGAAACCATCAGCGGCTCGATGGTCTATTAGTGTTCTGCAGTATTGGCTCGATATTAAGTGACTAGACACTGCATTAGCGCCCTTATTGACCATCAGCGTCCTAAAAGACACTGAAAGCATTTTTTCTTAGAAATTCAATTTTCCAAAAACACGATTAATCAAATCAATATTTAAGAATGTTCAGTGTAATGCCCTGTACCGCAGGCTGACATCATCTTGACATGTAGGATACTGAAATATACGTATTTATACGTGTATGACTCGTAAAAACTCCACATATTTTGTTGGTTCGGAATTTCCTAGTCTTAGAAGCCAGTTGGACCTGATTCGGTAACGCTCCAGTTGCACGTACCTTAGGAATTAAAACGGTCAAATTAACAATGACCTTGAGATGCGTGCCCCGGATGGCTACGCGCACCTCGTGGTTGCTTTCGAAATGTGTTTTACAAAAAAATTCATATAAGGTAGGTCTTTCTTTGATTTCGAAATGCCTGAGAGCGGAACATCAAAATATTTTAAATACACACACACACACACACACATATATATATATATATATGGAGAGGAAGAAATTTCTTTCACCGATTACATCAATAGCGTGATCTCCTAGATCCGTGGTCCGATTGAGTTGAAATTTTTTCAAATTATTTGTCTTTGATAGATTTTAATTGTGGGTGGTGAAGATCTTGATCAAAGTTTTCTACAGTGAGGTATAAGATTCCAAACACTACTGCTCAGATTTGCAGATTTTCTTGCACAATTTTGATCAAACGGCTGGATCTCTCATTTCCACCGTTGGATTTAGCTGAAATTTTACCAGAAGGTTGGTAACTGCAAAAATGTTAAATTGATGAGTCGTTTGTGAGAAATTGATTATCTAAGTGCAAGTAATTACAACCTGAAAACTATTTTTTTATTTAAGTGTTTTTTTTAGTGTGGGCCCAACTTGCAACTTGGCTTCTATTAAACCAGTTGGACAACTTTCTTGCTCATTTTAGGCTTGAAAAGGGGTGAAAAGAGGTGGAGAAGAGGAGCGGAGGAGAAACTAAGGGTTTTGGGTGTTCTTGCTCAAGAATCTCCTAAGGTAAGCATGTTTCACCATTCTTCTTCCTAAAAGTCTCTTTAGCTTATGCATTTGAGCTTCATTTTTTATTTAAGTAATGGTATGAGTCATGGTTTGAAAGTGTTTCAAACCTAGGGTTTGGTTGCATGTACTCTTTTGAGCTTGTTAATGGTAAAAATGGCTTTCCTTGACCTAGAACAACATCCATAAAGTGTTTTCCACATTCAAATCTTGGATTTGAAGGGGTGGTGGAAGAACACTTGTTGGAGATAGAACTTGTATGTTAGATATATGTGTTTGGATGTTGTTGGGAACCCATTAATGGTGAAACCCCCAGTTTCTAGCAAGAAATTGGTGGGGTTGTTTGTATTTGACCTAAATCTAATTTATGGACTTAGGAATTTCCAATTCATTTGCATGTCAACTATGTTGATTAAATGGGTCATTGTGGATGAATGATGGTTTAAAATACTGATTTTACATGTTTGAAAACCTAGGTGTAGTGCAAATTTGGCTAAGGCCATGATTTGGGACTTTGCCTAAATTTGGGGCTTCTGGCTTAGACTAAGTCAATAAATTAAATTGACACGAGATTAGTCTAAATTGACCGAATTTATGTTTGAATGCATTGTATTATTGATGGTTGGATCATGGGAATCAACCTTAGGCATTCTTTTGGGTCTATGTTGGCTAGTGAATTGGGGCTTAATCATGGTTAATAGGCATGTAATTGGACTGATTTTAATGATGAATGAACCTATGTTATGTGCAAGGTTTGCGATTGATCCAGTTGTCCCCAATTGTGCCAATTGAGGGTTGAAGTGCCTAGTATTGGTTGGATTTGGATTGGCTAAGTCTAGCCAATCAATAGTGAGTGTTTCTTTACATTTGGTTTCTATATGTGGCATTGTATTAAATAAATTGTTTTGAATTGATATATATATGTGTTATGCATGATTTAATGATTCATGAAATGAATTTGAGCATAGTTTAGTTGGGTTAGCAATTGGGCTGATCTCCTAGTTTGGAGTTTTGGGTAATTCCATTGGGCTAGATGGTGATCCCTAGTTGTGGACCTTGTAGAGGAGTTTTATGGATTGTGCATGTTAGGATCGCCTAGGCATAGTACTTATCTTGGTGGGCTGATCCTATAGTTCATACAATCCCAGAAATCCTAATAAAATACGTGTAAGAAAGTTCAATCGGGCAATGGGTGTCGCGCACTCAGGCTCTTGTATTGCTTCTTACTCAGGAGGTGTCTAGGATTGCATATAACATGTTTGGAAAATGAAATGCATTGTCTTGAATATTGGCATTATGCATTATGTTTAGCTTGTATATCATCTTGTATATCACCATGTTATTGAAATCGCTTTGATGAGCTTTTACCATGTTTTATATAAATGCATGTATATTGCCACTTGTAGAAAACATTCACTGAGCTTGTTGTAGCTCACCTCTCATTCTTATCATTTCAGGTTCTGATAGGAAGGGAAAAGGGAAGGCCTAGCTGTGTAGAGCTTCCCGAGTTTTTGTGATGTAGGTGTTTTGTACATTTTTGCATTTTGGTATTATGTACATAATAACACCTAGTGTATTATATTTAACACATAGATAGGATGTGATTTGTGGTTAGGTATGGTTAGTATATTTTGGACTTTTTGAATTTTATATTTGCCCCTTTTTGGGGAATGTAATTATATTGATGTTTAATTATGTCTATCTTTATGTTTAAATGGATGCTAGTTTGGGATTATGTGTTTATTAGGTTGTTTAGATGAGGCTGATGGGACGCCGGGTGTATCGAGGGAGGATATATCTGGGGGTTCCATGCCGGTCATGACATCACTCGTCGTGGGTAATGACATTCAGAGAATTGTTCAAATGGTTCAGAAAACAATTGAGAAACCTTTGAGTGAAATTGGTAGAAATCAATTTTCTTCGAAATTGAAAAGACTTTTGAAAAGGACTTGTATATATATGTTTACTAAGAAAAAGGTTTCGAGTAACGCTCTACAATCTAATATGTAACTCTTTTTGACCTTGATCTTGATAGCTTAATTTGGCATGAACTTGACTGATTGAAGCTTGACTTTTTTCAAACTGATTTGCTAACACACTTCAACAACTGTTATCTCAATGAACCCCATGATATGAATATTTTGATGATTCCAAATATCTCCAGTGTGTGTATCTAATGATCTTGTCAAGTGTTTCAAATTGATCAAGAATCAAGATCAAAAAACTGTGCTCACAAGCCTATTGAACCTCACAATTAAAGTTTTGATTCCTTCAATACTTAGAATGTAAAGACTATCGATCAATTTACTCTCAGCAAGATTTAATCGTTTTCGTATTTTGATCATCACATTTTAAAGGTATTTTATGATTTCCAAAATTCTATCTTTAATCCGAAAATATCTTGTCTTTAATCGTGTTTTATCGAACATTAATCGAAAAATCAAAAATCATTTTTATAGAGTATTTCAAAATGCTAATGTTTTAGTAGCGTCCTCCAGGACTTGATAAGTCAAAACGTTGATGAAATATTAGGACGCTGACATTCATTCAAGGTTGAATTGAACTGATTAATCAGGATGCTTACTTGTAAGTAGCAGTCTCACTTTAGTCAATCTTTGAAAGTGTCAGGACGCTGACTTAATTGCAACTCACTGAAAGGTCTCTAAGTTTTAAATGATTTTTATCTTTAAGGACGTTGATAGTTATAAGTTGGATAAACTATCAGGACGCTGCCGGCATAGGAGCGGCCTCATCTTTAGAATCAACTTAATAACTTTCAGGACGCTTACTGTCCTTCAGCGCACTTATTATTGTTTTAAAATTTCAGGATGCTTACTTGTGAGTAGTGCCCTCGTGGGTTTAAGTGTTTTTAAAACAAAGCAGGATGCTAACTGTCAATTAGCACCCTCATAATTTAAGTCGTTTCATCGTCATAATAAGTCAGGACACTTACAATTGAGTAGCGCCTTCACTTAACTGTTCGGTAGGAAGTTGATGCTCCAGGAGCGCCTTCAAAGGAACAAAATGACAAAAATGATATTTTTGCTGTTATGACTAGTACATCTTTTTGAGCCACTTTTTCAGAACAACTTTTCGTACAAAAATCAACTTTTTGGATTTGTCAGAGATATCCTCCGATTCATGAACCATGTCTTCTAGACTTTCCTTATTCATGAATCTGGAGAGAATCAGAATGTTCATAAAATGTGCAGTTGCCATTTTCGTGATACATTGTAGTTGTTGTGAGTAAACTTTCATATTTGAAATTCATATTCAAATGAACAACAACTTCATCTCTACAAATCTATAAATACTAGCACTTGAGAATTTGCTAAGACACCGAAAATTCTCTGAGCCAAAACACTTTTGAAAGTTAGTCGAATTTTCAATTGATTTAAAAGATTAAGTTATTTTGTTTTCAAAGCGTGTTCTTTGAAACTTTGCTTAGTCAAAAGATATTCATACGGAGCTAAATTTCTATCTTTATTTGAAAATCTATTTGAAAGGTTGAACTGTTTTCACTCAAATTTTCAACACTGTTTTAACTTATATCATTCTTGCTGAAAGAGAAATTTGAGAGATAGTTCATAGGATACAGTTGTACTTCATTTCATATCTTGTATATTGTATCAAGGTTGTAACAGTAGTTAGATAAACTACTGGGTTGATACTTTTGTATCCAACAAGTAAAATGGTCTTCTCACACCCGTAAGTTGAGAAACAGTTTGTCTTGCACTCGAAAGTTGAGAAAAGGTGTAACGGTTTGATTCTCACCAGTAATAGAATCCCTTAGTGATAAGGTTTAAAATCCTAACTGAGGAGGTTAGGTAGTGGACGTAGGTAAGAAGTCGAACCACTATAAATCGACTGTGCATATTTATTTATTCTCTGCACTTATATTTTTGCCATTGTATTTAATTTTTAAATTGTCTAAACATCCAATTCCCCCCCTTCTTGGACATACCTAGGCCAACAACAACAACATTAGGTCATAAGATTGAGTGATTTGGAATCATCAGAACATTCTTTTATGGGGTTCCTCTTGAGATAACAACCTCTTCAAGATTTCTCAGCGACAGGATACCAAAGTATGCACGCTTCATTGGTTATTCTGATGCTCTCCCATCTGAGACATCTTTTTATGCTGAGTTCCAACAACTTTGGACTTGATTCGACTCATTCCAACAGTCGTTTTCTCATCCCGCTCCTTCTGTCTCTCAGCCGCCGATTCATGATTTCTTTTACCCAGCAGCACCACCAGTTGAACCATCTGCTCCATTGCATGACCTAACCATCTCTCAAGATGAAATATTTAATATTCTGGAGCAACATCCGGGTCCTTCTCAGACTTCTAGGGAGTTATTGATCCTTTTTTATATTTCAAAAAGGGAGAAGTTTTGGGGATTACTTTTGGCCGTCATGCTTAAATGCATTAAATAAGGGGGAGTAGACAGGATTCAGGAGGAGAAATTTCTTTGTTGATAAACTTTATTCTTGGATGACTGTACTCTGATACTGATTATACCTTTTAACTTTATTCTGCTGTGTAGTTTTAATATCATGTTATAATACTTCACTTTAAAATATTTACCATTGCATGATTGGTTGCTTACATGTTATTGCGTGTATTACTATTATCCATTCATCAAGCTTTTTATTGCTTCCATCAGGCCAAAAGTAAGATGTTTGAAATCATCAAAAAGGGGGAGATCTTTGGCTTGATGACTCTCACCGTCTTTGATTTTGATGATTACAAATGATAATCTATGTGATTTAACATATTTTTTAAGCATGTTTTAGTTTGATATTATGTACTTGGCCTTGAAGGTTAAAAGAAAAAGCTATCAATCATTTAATGAAGGCCAAGACTGAGGTTCAAGATCGAGTACAATAAAGACAAAGACAAGAGAACTCAGTCGTGTGTGTGAAACCAATTCAAGAACCCAAGTCAACTAAAAACAAACAAAAGTAAACCAAAGTCAACCGAAGATCAAAGCACATGGATGCAACACTATTTATAATATTTGCTTTAGATCCTCTTAGGTTGTAAGTCTCTTCTATATTTGATCAGCCACTTGATTTCTTGATCGTGTTTTCACCGAACCGCTTCATATTCTTTTTTAGTTTATCGGTTGTACTATCTTTTCGGTTCATCATTTATGTAATCATAATAAAAAATGTTTTCTTATCATATTCGTTTCAAAATGAACATATTGCATGTTTGTGAAAATGAGTTTATCATATGTATAACATTCAAGGAACTCACTCCTTGACTTGTTTTTTATGTAAATTCATTTTTCCAGATTTATTTCTTGTTTTGATTCTTGTTTCGAGTTTGAATTCATTGATTTATCAACTATGAAACTTAGACATGATAAAAAAATCACATTCGTGACAAATGCACTTTTCCCAAGAACTCATGGAATGCATTCCTCCTTGAAGGAACGCACTCCAGCAGAGAAAAGACCTCATTTTTGTCTAAGGCATGATCTAACGCACTCCAGCATTGAGAAACGCGTTCCATGCAAAGGAAAAAAGTGTCCAAACATCTCGGGTCTTGTGGAATGCATTCCACACAGTGAGGAACACATTATAACAAGTTTTTAATTTTACAAGTGTTTTGCTCTCAATTCATGTGGAACGCGTTCTAGGCAGAGTGGAACGCGTTCCATCAAGAAGAGAAATTTTCACTCTCTCGTGGAACGCACTCCAGTAGGCTGGAACACACTCCATCTGGGAATTTCCATTTTTGCATTTTTTCGACATTGCACTTCACTTAATATATTGGGGTTCGAATAGTAGAGATTGTTTCATTTCAAGGTTGTATGCTAAGAACTTGAGAGTGTTTTTAGAATCTCTCTATATCTTTTGTAACCTTGATGTATTATTGACTTGTTAGTTAACCGAGATTATACCTTTCTTTGTACGACTTCTAACCATACCTGTAAGTTGGTTAGTGTATGGCTTCTAGTCACGCCTGCAAGTTGGTTAGGTTTATAACTTCTGGTCACGCCCATAAGTTGACTAGATTATACGACTTCTATCTACACCGGTAAGTTAGATAGACTTAGTGGATTTGGAAAATCCTGATCGTAGGTGGTCAGGTAATGAAGTAGGTTCAAGGGGAACCAAACCATTATAAACCATTGTGTTCATTTGTTTATTTTTCCTGCACTTTATTGTTTTGCTTGTTACCTATATTGTGCACATATATTGTTTAATTATTAAACTGAAAGGTAACGCGAAAATCTGCCACGTCCAATTCACCCCACCTCTTGGACGATAATACTGGGCCAACAAGTGGTATCAGAGTGGGTTTTTGCATCAAAGAGATCTAACCATTTCTTTGAGTATGACAGGAAACAGTTCTAATGTTAATTATAAGGACACGTATGATGAAGGAAACTTTGTGAATCGCCCTCCATTGTCTAAGGGTGGAAATTACTTGCACTGAAAAACAAGAATGAGATATTTTATGAGAGCTCTTGATTCTGATATTTGGGACATTGTAAGAAATGGTTATACTACACCCACAAAGATTGAAATGGAGTGGTTGTGCTGAAGGAGAAAAGTGAATGGCTACCTAGAGAAAATAAGTTAGAGCAATTAAATGACAAGGCCATAAATATGCTTTTCTGCAGTCTCTCCATCAATGATTTCAAAAGAATCAGTGCCTGTAACACTGCTAAGGAAATATGGGATAAACTGGAGGTCACTCATGAAGGCACCAAGAAAGTAAAGGAAACCAAGTTGCGGAGCTTGAGGAATCATATTGTGATGACCCTAGTTTTTAAACAAGAAAACATCGAGCCACTCGGGCTAGCACCTTCCTCAATAAGGTACTAGTAACCCTCAACCTTTACTCATACCATCATTTCCACAAACATTCAACCATGAACAAGTCACACAAGGCTTAGATATAAACAAGACAAAGACAATCAACCAAAGTACAAAATTATCATGAAAGGTTAAGTAAAGTAAGGTTATCATAGTCATCCATATCCAAGTATAATACCAAAATTTAATGAAAAATAAACTACTCTTTAGCAAGAACGAGACGCTTCCCGCTCCATCTAATACGCACCAACTAGACGTGATGGAGTTAACACCAGTAGAGGTCATGTGCAATGTTCTTGCCCTTGTCTCAGGCATTGCAGGATCCTAAAGAATAAAAGAGTAGAGTGAGCTTATAGCCCAGTGAGATGATATCGCATATCCACATCACATACTCACCAATAGGTTGAAAACCATACACATCGATCATCTCATATGAATACTACTATTACATGTGCAAATTATAAAAATAAATATTGGTACAAAGTACACATTTTCATCGAAATCCATAGTTCGAAATCAAGTTAAACACCAGTCATATAACATAGGTACATCCTAGATACTTCCTGTGACACCTCGCTAAAGTATTACGACAAAGTACCAAACATACACCTAATTCCTTGATGAAATAAGAGAATTTAAACTCATAATGACCCTAAATTATTGGTTTGAAGATCAAATGAACCTTAAAACGATGTGTAAAGAACCAAATGGTAGTGTTACACACCATTCATGAAGTATTGGAACATAGAACATGGGACTCAAACATAAAAAATTTGAATAAAAAATGCTAATTCCTAAGAGAAAACATAGAACACGGGACTCAAAAAAATCTTAAATTTAAGATGTTTGAAACCTTAGAAAACCCCATTTTGATCATCTAAGAAGAAACGAGACTCGAAAATGAAGAAAACAAAAAAAAGGGAAGGAATCAGACAAGAAACGAGGGAAAAACGCGCTCTTCCCTTCAACGAGCTCGTTCTTCAATTTCTACGCTGAAGGAGCGCATTCCTCCTTTTAATGAGCGCGTTCCTTCATCTGAAAATCTATAAAAAAAAAGCACGAAATTCTCTCATTTTAGACTTTTCAAATTTGGGCAAAAGTGAGAGGGTTTCGAGTGTGACTTGGAGGGTTTCTTGGGGACTTCAAGGGTGATTCTAAGTGACTTTTAAAGGTGTTTTGGAGCTTCCAAACATTAAATCAAAGACATTGAAGGTATAATTTCTCCCTTTCCTTAGCTTGAATTCTTGATTCTTGTGTTTTTCTTGGGGAACAAGTCATCTTGCTTATACCTTGATTTGAACTTAAAAGAGTTTCTAGAGTCTCTAATGATGTTTTTAAGGTTGTTTTAATGTTTTAAACATGGTTTTGAGCAAAGATGAAGGGATTTATGGTGGTTTTGGAGATAGTTGAAATGTAACTTGTTCTCCAAGCAACCAAGTGGGTTTCATTTTGATATTTAGATGTGTACTTCCTCTTGGGTTTCTCTTTGGAGATTTCATCTTGATAGATGAAATCATACTAAGAAAACCAAATTATGTGAATAAATAAGTGTTGGAACTATGTTTTTGAGAAATATTGCTTGGCTATTCTACAAAGGGTTTTACCCCAAACCCTTAAGATACTATGAACTAGAGAAAGCCAAGAGTCCATTAATGATTTTGGGTGTGTGAGAAACTCCTAAACCCCAAGGAAAATGGTAGAGAACCCATGAATGAGATTCTAACACCCTTTGTCTCTACAAATGGGTGTAAAGAATCAACATTCAAATAAATAAGTTAATGGGTTCTATTTAAATGATTCTTGAATGATAATAAGAGGTTGAAGTTGTTTATGAATTTTACATAGTTCTTGTTTAAAGAAACCTAATGTTGGAATTAGGTGATGATGTATGGACCTAGAACCAAGGTTCATAATCTATGGGACTTGAACCACCCAACATGGCCAATGTTGGGTTATCAATGAAGGGAGTTGGAAACCAAACCCTTGAAGGAAAGTTGGAGGTCCATAAATGTTTAAGGACCGGTAAAATGTGATTGATTGAAATAGTCAAGTTGTGATAGATGTGTATGATTAGATGAGCTAAGACCTAGTTCTATGTATGCTAGGAAGTGAGGTAAATGCCAAGTGAGGTGAAGGCTTCCAAAGCAGGAAACCAAGTAGGAATGATATCACTGTGAGTAGATTCCATTCCCCCATCATATGCATATCATCATAGCTATAAAATTGTTTTATCTCACGATTCATGCTTATTTACATGTTATTGAATGATATTAGCATGAGGTGTAGCTAAATGAGATTTTGTACATGTATGAATATGATTTTTATATGCAATGATAGAAAATACCTTGTTTTACATGTTTATGCGTAAACGGTTGTTATGGCGGAAAATGAGTAGATCTTCATGGATAAGATTAAATGTACATGATATGACATGTTGAGGTTATTATTCATGCCCTTATGATAGTTATTACATGTCTTGAATTATTCATTGTTGTTCCATGCAAACTAAATGCATATTTATACTTACGTTGATTGATGTAGAAAACATGCTTAGGTTATATGGTGATGTTATACATGCTCATGAATATGAATATGTTGGAATGTTTCGCATGCTTATTAAATTAATGTACTGGTTGGCCACGTGTTGTATCATCATGCCATGAACGTAGTCTTACATATTAAGACCATGCATAAATTTTGGGTATAATCCTACGTGTTTGGTTATGGAAGTGGCTGGAATCGTGATAAATTGTGTGAGGTCTACTATTAGAGACATCATCGGCTGGATGTCTGGGGTATTCTAATTTGGTAGATAACAACCTCACGATTGAGAAGTCATCGGCTGGACGTCTGGAGGGCTTTCAATAGTTACCAACCATTGGGATAAGAGCCCGATTGTTGTCATAGAATCATAGGTTTGATGCTTCATACCTTTGAAGTATCTAGGATGTACCTATGTTATATGACCGGTGTTTAATTTGATTTTAAACGATGGACTTCGATGAAAATGTGTACTTGGTACCAATATTTATTTTTATAATTTGCACATGTAATAGTAGTACTCATATGAGATGATCGATCTGTGCATGGTTTTCAACCTATTGGTGAGTATGTGATGGCGGATATGCAATATCATCTTACTGAGCTATAAGCTCACTCTACTTCTTAATTCTTCAAGATCCTGCGGTGCCCGAGACAAGGGCAAGAGCATTGCATATTGATTTCTCTCAATGTTGACTCCATCACGTCTAGTTGGTGAGTACTAGATGGAGCGGGAGGCATCTTGAGCTTGCTTAGGAGTAGTTTATTTTTCATTAAATTATAGTATTATACTTGGATATGGATGACTGTAATAACCTTACTTTACTTAACCTTTCATGATAATTTCACACTTTGGTTGATTCTCTTTGTCTTGTTTATGGTTGAATGTTTATGGAAATGATGGTATGTGTAAAGGTTGAGGGTTACTAGTACCCTATTGAGGAGGGAGCTAGTCCAGGCGACTCAATGTTTTCTTAATTGAAAACTAGGGTTGTCATATTTGGTATCAGAGCTCAGGCATACGACCTTCGAGCAAGGGGTTATGAAAACCGGACAACATGAACAAGTTAAGGCTAGAGTACAAGACTTTGAAATTTGAAATTATCAAATCATAACCACACATCCTCGACAAACTAGGTTAGGATAAATTTTCTCTCCAGCCCGGTACTAAGTATCGACATTGTATCCACTCTACCCGGTGTAAGACCTAACTCATCAACCATGCTACCCAAAATAAAGGATAATGTAGAACCAGAATTAATCAAAGTATACATAACTCTACCACAAATGTTAATCATACCTTCAATCAATTCCTTGGTAGCTACCGGTTCTAGTGTTTTCAAAGCTTGAGTGGTCTCCCGAATCAGTGGCTCCGAAGTCTGACTAGGCCTAGCTGCTGTAGACGGGGAATGAGAACACTCAAATCTCTTGTGGCTTGGCAATCTATAACTTTAACATACAATCTGTGGCTGAGATACTGAAGCTCCAGTCTGAGAGCTCCTTACCGGTGCCCTTGATCCCTTGCATCGGCCTCTGGGTGCCTGTTGTGTTCTAGGTGTTGGAGGAGTCTGTTAGCCTAAGCAGTTTATCACTTAGCACGCTCCTAAGTATACTTTGATGAAGTATATTTTGATGATTACAAACAAAATCCTTTTCGGTGCTTATCTCAGCACCTCAGGAAAGCAAAAATCTTACGAGCGATTTGATCAAGGTATTCAAGATCACATCATACATTCAAGATCGTTTCAATCAAGGGCTTCAAAGATCATATTATACGAAGAACATTTGATAAGAAAACTCACGATTACATCATTCGATCAATGTTCACAACATTCAACTCAAGTGCGAAATTCATATTGAAGATCTCATAATGAATAGTTGGATTTAAATATTAGAGAAAAATGAGAAGTACACATAGTATTTAAGGTATCTTTCACTTTTTGCTATTGCTCAAACATTTTTCAAAACCATGTACAAATCACTTACATACATCTTTCAAAATTGCATATATTTCTTGCATGTTTTGAAACATATACTTTAAGGTATTTAACATGATTTAATTTTCTATGTTTGATTTGATTTTAAATTGACCGAGATTTTAATCGTATTTATCAAGTTTTAATAAAAAATCAAAACTATTTTTCGAGAGTCTTTCAAGATGCTAATGATTTAGCAGGGCTCTCCTGAACTTGATAAGTTGGGACGTTGATGACTCATTAGGAAACTGATAACATTCAAGGTTGAATTGAACTGATTCATCAGGACTCTTACTTATAAGTAGCGACCTCACCTAAAGTCAACCTTTGCAGTTGTCAGGACGCTGATAGTTATTAGTTGGAAAAACTATCGGGACGTTGCCTAGATAGGAACGTCCTCATCTTTGGAACCAACTAAATAACTTTCAGGACGTTGATTGTCCTTCAACGTACTTAGTATTGCTTTTAAATGTTTTAAAATGTTAGGACGCTTACCTGGAAGTAGCGCCTTCACGTATTCAAATGTTTTTAAAACAAAACAGGACGCTAATTGTGCATTAGCGCCCTCAAGGTTTAGTCTTTTCAGTTGCAAAACAACTCAGGATGCTCATGGTTTAGGAGCGCCCTCACTTCAATGTTCAGCAGGAGCGTATGCTCCATAAGCGCCCTCAAGGAACAAAACGACAAAGTTGATATTATGCGTCAGGACACTGATTAAGAAATTAGGACGCTAACTCAACAACTGTCATTGTTCTGACATGTACACTATTTTCGTTTACTTTTCAGAACGGATCTTTGCATAGATTCCTTTTAGGATTTATCAGAGATTTTCTCTGATGCATAAATCATGCTTTCTAAAGTATTCCTTATTCATGTAATCTGAAAGGAACAAGAATGGTCATGAAAATTGCAGTTGCTATTTTTGTGATACATTCTAGCCGTTGTGCGTAAACGTTCACCTTGAATTTTAAATTCAAGTATCTAACAACTGTTTTCTACCAAGTCTATAAATACCAGCACTTTGAATCAAACAACTTGCCGATAATTTTTATTTTGCCAAAAAAAATTTGTATGTTAATCATTTTTCAATCTTCCAAAAAGTTTTCAACTGTTATAGTTTTCAAAGTATTTTTCACTAATACTTTATTTTTTCAAAAGATTTTCTTACTGAGCTTAAATTATATTCTATTTTTGAAAATCTATTTTAATTATATAGAGCTGGTTTCTACTTAAATTCTCAGCTCGGATTTATTCTTAATATCAATCATGTTAATGAAGGAATTTGAGATGTAGTTCATGAGAGATACAGTTGTACTTGATTTCATATCTTAGTACTGTATCGAACTATATTAGTAGTTGTGTTAACTAATGAATACTGAACCAAAAGTTTTCACGTTATATATTTTATCTATTTTGAAAACTATCTGAGTTTATGTTATACATTAGTCTTGCATTTTCAACTTCAATGTTTTAATGGTATCAAAAGTTTTCGAAGAAGCATCCAACTGATTTACATGACACATTATTCACTCTTTTCGAAATAACACTTGAGAAATACCGAACATTGAAAGGTAAATGACTGTAAGTGTATCTACTTTTAGCATTACGCACTCAAATTTATATATTTTTGTAATGCAATGTATATGAGCTTAATTGTAAAGTGTTCTTCTCAGTTAGAACCAACATTTTTGTAATTATGATATGCTGGTGTGTTTCTGAAATGAAACAACTAGGACAAGTGAATGCAGTTCACTCAATGATTTCAAAGTATAAATCATGTCAAGGTCTATCTTCACTTGTAAGTAGGATTACGATTGTTCCTTATCCCGTAAAAGGATAATGGTTCTTCCTTACCCCGTAAAAGGAATATGGGTTCTTCCTCAGCCCGAAAAAAGGAAAACGGTTGTTCCTCATCCTGTAAAAGGATCACGGTTCTTTCTTATCCCGTAAAAGAAACATGGGTTCTTCCTCAGCCTGAAAAAAGGAAATATGGTTCATCCTTAGCACGTAAAAGGATAGGTTTGTGTTGAACTTGTAAAAGGGCAGTTGTAACAGTTTGGTTATCACCCGTAAGATAATCAGTTAGTGGATTAATAAAATCCTAATCGGGATATTAGTATTGGACGTAGGCACGGCCAAACCACTATAAATCGGTTTCTCTTGTTTCCTTCTATTTCTTCACCTTATTTTGTTATGTTCAATTTCTTATAATTCCATGTTTTTAAGTATATAATTGAAACAGTGGAAAAGTTTTGATTTGACCATCTCACCCACTTCACCCCCCTCTTGGGTGCAACAACAGAGTCATCGCCAGTGCATGTGTTTGTACCCTCAGGAATGTATTGATGTTGAACTCGACCCTGGAACAATGCTTGTACTATCTGTTTGTCCCCCAGCCATATGACTGCTCTACCCTACCTCAAACCGGGCTCTCTTGTTAGCTCTGGACTTGCCACCCCAACCACCTCTTCGCCTCTTATAACTGGTTATGGTGGAATCTGGTGTTGAGGGATCGCATGTTGTACAATGATGTGCGCCCCCCGCTGTTCAGCTAACTCGAAGTCCTGGGCTCTGTTAACGACCTCAACATATGTTTGTAGCCCCAAGGTAGTCAGCACCTGCTGAATCGCCTATCTCAGTCCCGCAATGAATCTCCTCACCTTCTTTTACTCCGTGACAACCAATTCTGGGCAGAATACCACTAAGTCTGAAAACCTCTCCTCGTACGCATTCACAGACATGTTACCCTATGTGAGAAGGAGAAACTCTAAAGCACGTCGGTCAATCTCTACTGAAGGGAAATACTGATGGAAAAACAACTTCTTGAACTATGTCCAAATTAATCTCTCTATGTAGTTGTAACACCCCCTCCCACCATCTCAGGGCCCTGCCTACCAGTGTATAGCTCGATAGTACCACCTGTGACTCGTTATCCAACATCATGGTCCTCGCTATCCTCTCCATCTGTCATATCCAATTCTCAGTCTTCTCTAGGTCTAATGAACCATTGTATGTAGGAGGATGGCGCTTCATGAACCTCTCCATAAGTAAGGATGCCCTCAAAGTAGCATCATCAACCACAGGTGGCGTCTTAGCCTTTGTAGTGGCCTCAACTACAATAGGTTGCACTACTGCCTCTGTCGGCGCTGGTAGTGGAGGGGTGTTAACATTAGATTGTTGTCCCTGTGTCCTGATAAGGGCAAGGACCTTCTGTAGCTGTTGTTTTTGTGCCAGCACAAACTCCTCCAATCACTGAATCCTCTCGGCATTTGTCTCTCCCTGAGCCTCTGGGGCTCAATCTCCATCAAGAGGTCCTCTGTGTGTCCTCATGAATAGTTTGAGACATCAAAACATCGCCTTGGGACTTTTTGAGAAAATCTTAGAATTCTTCTATTAGGGGGAAGCTTTCATCTTATCTAGTTCGTGGTCGATTATCTAGTTCTTTAGATATGGTAAACTTAACTTTCATGATTTGGTGATTTCAAATTTCAAAGTCTTGTATTTTAGCCTTGACTTGTTCATGTTGTCAGGTTTATATAACCCCATGCCCCAAGAGGTCGTTAATTTGTCTCTGATACCAACTGTGATGACCGTAGTTTTAAATTAAGAAAACATCGAGCCGCCCAGGCTAGCACCCTCCTCACTAGGGTACTAGTAATCCTTAGCCTTTACACATACCATCATTTCCACAAACATTCAACTATTTTAGATATAAACAAGACAAAGACAATCAACCAAAGTGCAGAATTATCATGAAAGGTTAAGTAAAGTAAGGCTATTACAATCATCCATATCCAAGTATAATACCAGAATTTAATGAAAAATAAACTAGTCCTAAGCAAGCTCAAGATGCCTCCCGCTCCATCTGGTACTCACCAACTAGACGTGATGGAGTCAACACCGAAAGAGATCAATATGCAATGTTTTTGCCCTTGTCTCAGGCATTGCAGGATCTTGAAGAATGAAGGAGTAAAGAGAGCTTATAGCCAAATAAGATGATATCGCATATTCGTCATCACATACTCACCAATAGGTTCAAAACCATGCACACATCGATCATCTCAAATGAGTACTACTATTACATGTGAAAATTATAAAAATAAATATTGGTACAAAGTACATATTTTCATCAAAATCCATAGTTCAAAATCAAGTTAAACACCGGTCATATAACATAGGTACATCCTAGATACTTCCAACCTATGAAAAATCAAACCTATGGTTCTATGACGACAATCAGGTTCCTATCCTAATAGTTGGTTACTATTGAAAGTCCTCCAGATGTCCAACCGATGACGTCTCTATCGCTAGACCTCACATAGTTCCTCACAATTTCAGCCACTTCCACAACCAACCATGTAGGATTATACTGAAATTTATGCATGGTCTTAATATGCAAGACTACGTTCATGACATGATGATACAACATATAGCCAACCACTACATTAATTTAATAAGCAAGTGAAACATTCCAACATATTCATATTCATGAGCATATATAACATCACCATGTAACCTAAGCATGTTTTCTACATCAATCAACGTAAGTATAAATATGCATTTAGTTTGCATGGAACAACAATGAATAATTCAAGACATGTAATAACTATCATAAGGGCATGAATAATAACCTCAATATGTCATATCATGTACATTTAATCATATCCATGAAGATTTACTCATTTTCCACCATAGCAACCGTTTACGCATAAACATGTAAAGCAAGGTATTCTCTATCATGGCATATAAAAATCATATTCATACATGTACAAAATCTCATTTAGCTACACCACATGCTAATACCATTCAATAACATGTAAATAAGCATGAATCATGAGATAAAACAATTTTATAGCTATGATGATATGACTAGCTATATCAGATGGATTCAACTAGTCTGTCAAAGCATGTGGAAGGAACTCTTATCTCAAGGAACCCCATGATGAAAATGTTTTAATGATTCCAAAATACTCATGTTTGTGTATCTAATGATCTTGTTAATTGTTTCAGAACTATCAAGAACCAAAATCAAAGAGCAGAGCTTACAAGTCTATTGAAAGTTCAATGTCTCGAGTTTTCAAGCACTTGAAATGTAAAACTTTCGATCAAATGATTCTTGGCTAGATTAACATGTTTGCATGTTTTGATCGATGTGTTTGAAAGGTTTTCTCAAATGATTTAATCTTTTAATCATTTCATTATTTAATTTGATCAAATTTCTAGTTGATTTAACAGAGTTTTGAAAGTTAAAATTAATTTCAAAATCAGTCATTAAGTATTCGATAAGGACGCTCATGTTTCAGCAACGCCCTCCAAGACTTGGTAAGTTAGGACACTGATGATACACTAGGACGTTGATAATGTTCAAGGTTAAAAAAATCATATCTATCAGGACACTTACTTCCACAGTAGCGCCTCATTGAATCAACCAAAGAACTTATCAGGACGTTGATTTAACATCAGCCCGTTGGTCTTGTTTAAACATCAGGACGCTGACTGTCCAGTAGCGCCCTTTTGTTTTCATACTTTTAAATATTAGGACGCTTACACCTTCAGTAGCGCCCTTGTGATCTTAAACGATTTAAAACAAGTCAGGACGCTTATCTTCGAATAGCGCTCTCACAGCTTTAGTCAATTTTGAACAATAAATAAGTTAGAATGCTTACGTTCAAGTAGCACCCTTACTTCGCTGTTCAGCAGGACACTTATGGACAATAAGCGCCTTCAAGGAACAAAACGACAAAGTTGGCTTTATGTGTCAGCACGCTGATTGTCAAATCAAGACGCCAACCCAACACTGTCATAAAGTTGTATCTGTGCACTTTTGCAATCTATCTTTTAAAAACTTTTTATGTACATAACTCTTTTCAGGCTTGTCAGATATTTCGTCTGATGCATAATGAATCACGTCCTTTGAGACTTTCTTTTTTCATGCAACCTGAAGAGAATTAGAATGTTCATAAAGATGGTTTTTGCCATCTTTGTGAAAGATTCTAGCTATTGAGTGTAAACGTTCTTTTTGAAATTCAAAATTCAAATGATCAACAGCTCTACCATACTAAGTCTATATATACCAGCACTTAGAATCCAAACAGACACCAAAAAGTTTTGAACCATTGCTTTTGAATGTTAGTCGAATTTTCAAATCAATTTTCAAGATAAATTGTTTTTCAAAGTGTTGTCTTTGAAACATGTTTTAAGGTTTTTTAGATTGAGCTTATCTTATATCTTTCATTGAACATTTGTTTGAAGTTTGTTGAACTGTTTTACTCAAATTTTCAGCACAATTTTTAATCATACATCATTCTTGTTAGCGGAGAAATTTGAGAGATAGTTCTTAGGATACAGTTGTACTTCATTTCATATCTTGTATACTGTATTGAGTTATAAAAGTAGTTATACAAACTACTGATTACTTGCTTTGTTTTTCAACTAGTGATCTTTCTTATGCCTATAAGTTGAGAAGGTTTTAGGTTAGTCTCACACCTGGAAGTTGAGATAGGTAGTTCTCTAGCCTGTAAGTTGAGAGGTATAGGTCGGTCTCAAGCCTGTAAGTTGAGTAGTGTAACGATGGTTCTCACACCCGAAAGTTGAGTAGAATCCCTTAGTGAAGAGGTTTAAAATCCTAGCAGAAGAGGTTAGGTAGTGGAGGTAGGCAAGTAGCTAAACCACTATAAATCAATTGTGTCAATTGATTTATTTTTTCGCATTTTATTATTCAACAAGAACAATACTGTACGAAGAATCAAGAGCTTCATGGTTGTATTTCTTATTTAGAATCGTAGTGCTGTAGAGTAACATCTACATGTTCCAACCACCACATATGATTTGCATCTTTTGGAATATCATACATATAATTTATCATACTCATGCATATACACTATTATATTATTAATCATGCATGCACACACATTAGTTTGATAATTAAACGATCACATAGTTAAAATTGTTTATCATGCATATTTTTATCAGTGATTAACATGCATTCATTTTATCAACTTTGCATGGTTTCATCGTTTTACGTGTATTGTATTGAATGTCTCAATCATATGTTTAGTCAATTGATTTACACATATTTAACTTGTCAATTATACTTTAATCTTGTCAAAAATTATTTTTAAAGTTAGTCTATGTATTTGACAATGTCCCAAACTCATTATGATAAAAAAAATTGGGTTTCTTTCACTTGACAATGAAAGAACGCACTCCTCTCTTAAGGAACGTGCTCCTAAGCATTTTTCTGAGATTCAATATTTTTTTATCAAAGTTTAAGGAACGCGCTCCTTGTAAGAGGAACACGCTCCTGTGGTTTTTCCCGATAGTTAGAATTTTCTGATTAGGGAAAAAGGAACGCGCTGCTTTAAGTAGGAACACACTCTTGTTGTCAAGGGAAAAATAGAAAATTTTATAGAGTCAGTGCTTCTTAATAAAGGAACCCAATGTTACGCCCAACAAACATATTAAGGAACGCGCTCCTTGATTGGAGGGAAATCTGAGATTTTTCAGATTTTAAAGCAGAAATGCGCTTCTTCCTCGTGGAACGCATTCTTGTGCTTCAATGTGGTGTTTTTCTATAAATACCACACTTTTTCATTTGAAGAGCAACTTTTGTAAAACTTAGATAACTTTTGCATTTTTCTTCTTAGTATTTCTACATGTCCAAAACAAATTCTTGAGTGATTTTAAACCTCTTTCAAAGCAAAAGATCACCTACATTTGATCTATTGATTCATACTTTCAAAAAGTTCTCCAAATCTTTTAAAACATTGTGAAACTTGTATGTTTCCATTGAGCAAGTGTTCAAGATGTTTTTGAGTGCTATCTACACATCTTGTTGTGTCTTGATCATTCTTGAATGTCACTCTTGAAGAATCATTGTCTTTCAACTTTACCAAAGTGGGGTATAATTTCTCTAACTCAATTCTTGTGATTTTGTTTGAGCAAATCAGTTTTTGTGCTTATGTTAACATCTTGAAAGCTGATTTTGTTTTTATTATTATGTGTAAAACCCTATTTTGATCTTCATATCATTATATCTTGTTTAGTGGTTTCATAGACATCTTGTGGTATTGATTCATGTGTTAAAGTTATATTATATTGAATCAACTTCATCATAAATCAATACTTGGTTTGCTTGATTTTTGATCTTAATCATTTATACCATTAGAATCATCAAGTTTTTTATCATCGTTATATATTGATTCTTGTGCTTTAAACTTATCATTATTAGAATCAATATCTTATTACATGTGCATAATTGATTCTCAGTTTTATATCATATATATTTGAGTCGATTACATTTGAGAAAAAATATTTCAACACATCGCATCATTTAAATCATTGTGGTTAGAATAGTGGTGTTTACTCGTTCAAGATCGTAAGCTTAATATCTTTGAGAGTGTCGTAGTACACATCTCTATTTCTTTTGTAATCTTGATGTATTGTTAACATGTTTATCAACTTGGGATTTTTATCATATATTGTACGGCTCGTAACCACCCCCGTAAGTTGGTTACAGTATGACTTTTTAGCCAAGCCCTTGTGTAGGGTAGAGTGTGGCTTTTTAACCAAGCCCTTGTGTTGGTTAGTATGTGGCTTTCTAGCCGAGCCCTTGTGTAGGTTAGCGTGTGTGGCTTTCTAACCAAGCCCTTATGTTAGTGTAAACGGCTTCTAATCACGCCCGTAAGTTGACTAGCCAATAATGAATTGGGATATCCTGATCATGGTAATTAGGTAGTGAACGTAGGTTCTAGGGGAACCGAACCACTCTAAATCTCTGTGTCCAATTATTTTCTTGCATTTGTTTATTTTTTTTATTGTTACCTACGGCACACTTTATCCGTTTAGTTATATTATCCGAAAGGTAACGCAAAAATCCGCCAAGTCCATTTCACATCCCCCTTTTGTACTATAATACTAGGCCAACAAGTGGTATAAAAATGGGTTTTTGCACTCAAAGTTATCTAACAATTTATTTGAGCGAGACGGCAGAACAATGCTCAACTAGTTATAATAAGGACAACAACAAATACACTGACAGACCATCGATGTTTAGAAAAGAAAGTTTTTGTGAGTGAAAAATTCTCATGAAAATTTTTATGAGATCCCAAGATGTTGATATTTAGAGAATGGTGGAAAATTGATATACATTTTATGACGCCCCAAAAATTATTTCATCTAGCCCAGGGCTCCGTTCTTATGTTATTAATGTGGCCAGTCTGGGTATAGGAATTCAGAGTGTCCGAATTTTCAGAGAGCTCAGGGATTTGTGCAGCAGTCCAGTGCCAGTGAGACAACGAAGGTAGCTACTAAGCCAGACCTGACAGCATCTAGGACTTTGGTGGAAGGTACTCTTATTATTTGTGGTACTTCTATGCATGTATTATTTGATGTTGGGTCTACATTATCATTCATATCTGGACGTATGGTAGATAGTTTGCATTTGACTCCCATTAGGGCTAGTACATGGTTAGTGGTGAGTACTGTAGCCGGGGAGAGGATCTACCAAAACATGATCTGTAGCCAATGTGTGGTTCAGATTGGTGATGTTGAGATGCCTGTTCATTTCTGAGTCCTGGATTTTTTAGAGTTTGATGCAATTCTAGGGATGGATTGGCTCGCGGCTTATCATGTAGTTGTCGATTGTTTCTCGAAGAGAATCATTTTCTAGATCCCCAGACACCCAGTGTTTACACTACAGGGTAGAGCTTCAGACCAGACAGTCACAAGGGGTAGATTTGTGACTGATGGAGATAGGGAGATTTTGGCTGGGTTAGTGCCTGATGGGGAAGAGCTAGTGAGGTGATACTTGAGGATATTGCCATTGTTAGGGACTTTCCAGATGTGTTCCTTGCGGATCTTCCAAGATTACCACCGAAGCGAGAGATCGATTTCATTATTGAACTAGTCTCTGGCACGACGCCTATCTCCATGGCACCATATAGAATGGCGCCAGCCGAGTTGAGAGAGTTGTAGAAACAGATCGAGGAGTTATTGGCTAAGGGCTTTATTTGCCCGAGCGTGTCACCCTGGAGAGTTCCAGTTCTTTTGTGAAAAGGAAAGATGGGAGCTTGCGGTTGTGCATCGACTATCGCCAATTGAACAGGGTGACCATCAAGAACAAATATCCTCTCCCAAGGATTGATGACTTGTTTGATCAGTTGAGGGGAGTGAGGTATTTTTCGAAGATTGATTTGCGCTCTGGGTATCATCAGCTGAGGATCAGGGAGGAGGATGTGCCTAAGACAGCATTCAGAACCCGCTATGGACATTATGAGTTCCTTGTGATGCCATTTGGTGTGACTAATGCACCGGCGATGTTCATAGACCTGATGCAGAGGGTCTTTAGGCAGTATCTGGATAAGTTTGTCATCGTCTTCATTGATGACATATTGGTGTATTCCAAGACTCGGGTTGAGCATGAAGAACACTTCAGAGTGACCTTACAGACTCTAAGAGAGCATAGGCTATATGCAAAGCTGAGCAAGTGCGAGTTTTGGATCACCGAAGTGAAGTTCTTAGGCCATGTGGTGAGTTCTGAGGGGATTTCAGTTGATCCGTCTAAGGTTGAAGCCATTATCAGTTGGCCTAGGCCTACCACAGTGACCGAGATCAGAAGCTTTCTTGGGTTAGCTGGTTACTATAGGAGATTCGTTCAGGGATTCTCCAAGATAGCTACGCCTATGACTTGGCTCACCCAGAAAGATGTGTCCTTTGTATGGACTGAGGAGTGTGAGAATGCCTTTTTAGAGTTGAAGAAAAGATTGACATCTACACCAGTGTTGATTTTTCCAGAGCCTGATCAAGAGTTGGTTATCTACACTGATGCCTCTCGTATCGGCTTGGGTTGCGTGTTGATGCAAAAGGATAGGTTCATTGCTTATGCATCGAGGCAGTTGAAGGTGCATGAAAAGAACTATCCTGTTCATGACTTAGAGCTGGCCGCAATGGTTTTTGCTTTGAAGATTTGGAGGAATTATCTCTATGGTGAGAGATTCACTTTGTATTCTGACCATAAGAGCCTCAAGTACTTGTTCTCTCATAAGGAATTGAACATGAGGCAGAGAAGGTGGTTAGAGCTCCTCAAAGACTATGATTTTACATTGGAATGCCACCCAGGTAAAGCCAATGTAGTGGCTGATGCGTTGAGCAGGAAGCGAGTAGAGACAATTATGGTAGCACGCCAGATGTCTCATGAGTGGAGACTACTTGAGGCGGCTACGGTTATGAGTATATGAGATACCCCTTCAGATCAGATTGTGATATGTGCTCAAATGAGAGCTCGGCCTACACAAGTCCAGGAGGTGATTGACCAACAGAGACTTGACGTTCAAGTCTTGGGCTGAGAGCAGTGATTTTACCGATTGGCACTTGTCATCTGATGGTGCCTTGAGATTTAGGGGACGTTTATGGGTTCCCGCAGATCCACGACTCAGACAAAGTGTTCTCCTAAAGGCTCACAGATCTCATTATGTTATTCATCCTGGCGGAACCAAGATGTATCATGATATGAAAAGAATGTATTGGTGGCCCGACATAAAGAGAGAGATAGCTCAGTTCATTCAGAGGTGTGAGATCTGTCAGAGAGTCAAAGCTGAGCATCAGAGGCCTGGAAGGCAGATGCAACCGCTTGCCATTCCTGAGTGGAAGTGGGAGCATGTCACTATGGACTTTGTTGTGGGATTACCCAACACCCCGAGGAGACATAATGTTGTTTGGGTTATTATTGATCGCTTGACTAAGTCCGCTCACTTTCTACCGGTAAACATTAGGGATTCTATGAACAAGCTGAGCAAACTCTATATGCGGGAGATAGTCAGATTACATGGAGTTCCAGTTTCGATTGTGTCAGATAGGGATCCGAGGTTTACATCGGTATTCTGGCAGGGGTTGCAGAGGCAGCTCGGCACTAGACTAGATCTCAGTATCGCTTTTCACCCTCAGACGGATGGCCAGTTTGAGATGTTGATATCGATTTTGGATGATATGCTTCGAGCTTGTGTCCTTCAGTCCAGTGGTAATTGGGAGGAGTACATACATCTGTGTGAGTTCGCGTACAACAACAGCTATCAGTCCAGTATTGGCATGGCTCTTTTTGAGGCATTGTATGGTCGACCCTGTAGATCTTCGGTCTGTTGGACGGAGGTAGGGGATATTGCAGTGATGGGACCAGAGTTTGTACAATAACACACAGAGAAGATTAAGAGAATCAAGCATAATATGAAGGTAGCCCAAGATAGGCAGAAGAATTACGCTGATGTCAAGCGAAAGACCGTAGAGTTCGAGGTGGGTGACCAAGTTTTATTGAAGGTCTCACCTCAGAAGGGCCAGACGAGATTTGGGATAAAAGGGAAGCTCGCTCTGAGATTTATTGGGCCGTTCGAGGTTTTAAAACGAATTGGCCCCGTCGCTTACCAATTAGACTTGCCACCTCAGTTAGCAGCAGTCCACAGTGTCTTTCATGTGTCAATGCTGAGAGTGTACAAGAGTGATTTTGATCACGTCTTGGACTGGACGAACATTGAACTGAGGCAGGATGGGACTTATGATGAGGAACCTATTCAGATACTTGACTGGAAGGTCCAGAGGTTACGTAATCGCGAGATTCCGATGGTTAAGGTGAGATGGCAGTTCCATGGCGAGGAGCAGGTTACTTGGGAACGTGAGGACTACATGATGGAGCACTTTGCCGAGTTCATGGGCTCAGGTAATTTCTTAACCTTAAAACTTCGAGGACGAAGTTCATTCTAAGGTGGGTGTGATGTGACGCCCCGAAAATTATTTCATCTAGCCCATAACCCAATTGCATTTTGCCCAAACTCTATGTGTTGCCTTGATATGTTTGGTGTTTGTTTGATGGTTGTTTAATGTTTGTATATTTGATGCTTGATAATGTATATAAATATGTGCATTATAAATTGTATATGGGTCATGTTAAATTAAACTATAATGCATATGTTATTATTTATGCATGGCCCCATTAAACCATGAATTGATATGGGTTAGGATTGATTGAATAAAAGGATAAATGAGAATGAAAATCTGGTGTATTAAATGATTGGACATTTAAAATACATGGGAGCATGAGATTGGTTAAAGTACATATTGTTGGTATGGGTAGTATGAGACCAACACATGTCAAGTTGGTGCATGAGACCAACACATGTCAAGTTGGTGCATGAGAATGGACAAGTGTCCCATGCCCCATTTTCCTTCTCCAATACATGTCAAGTTGGTGCATGAAAATGGACAAGTGTCCCATGCCCCATTTCTCTTCTCCAACACATGTCAAGTTGGTGCATGAGACCAACACATGTCAAGTTGGTGCATGAGAATGGACAAGTGTCCCATGCCCCATTTCTCTTCTCCAACACATGTCAAGTTGGTGCATGAGACCAACACATGTCAAGTTGGTGCATGAGAATGGACAAGTGTCCCATGCCCCATTTCTCTTCTCCAATACATGTCAAGTTGGTGCATGAAAATGGACAAGTGTCCCATGCCCCATTTCTCTTCTCCAATACATGTCAAGTTGGTGCATGAAAATGGACAAGTGTCCCATGCCCCATTTCTCCTCTCCAACACATGTCAAGGTTGGTGCATGAGAGTGAAAAAGTGTCCCATGCCCTACTTCTCTTCTCCAAGGAAGTCCTAGAGGGTGAGATAAGTAGAGAAAAAGGAAAAAAGAAGAGAAAGGAAAGAAGAAGAGAAAGAAAGAGGGAGTCTGGATTTCTTGTGCAGTTTAGATCAAAGTAATAGATCTCCTACATCTACCGTTGGATGGATATGATATTTGGTAATGTGGTTTACAACTGACCTTTATGCATTATGATGGTGGAGATGTTTATGAGATAAGTAGTTTGTGTGATATAGTCATCTGAGGTCGAGTATTTGCAGAAGGAAAGGAGAAATTGTCTGATTAGAGACTTGTTCATCAAGGAGACTTATCTTTTTGGTACACCTTTGGATTGAGATGAGTTTTGGACAGAAGGTTTGTCTCTTACCATACTTCAATTTGTACTGTTTATTTTGTGAGTAAGTATTTCTGTTAGTAGATTGATACATCTGAAAATAAGTATTTCTGTTAGTATATTGATACATCTGAACAGAATATTAAATGAAGAATTTGGTAGGGTTGCTTGTATTAGACCTAAATTTAGAATATGAACTTAGACCTTTCCAAATAGCTTGCATGTCAACTATGTTGACCTAGTTGCCATTGTTGATGAACCCATGATGCAAAATCAGTGATATACATGGCTGAACATGGTGACCTAGTGTAAATCGACAATATGGCCTATGTATGGAAAATTTTATATTTTAGGGCTTTTGATGCTTTTGGCCTAGAATCATTGAATTGATGCAACTTATGTTTAATTAAGCATGATTAGGGTTGATTATGCTACTGATTTGGTGCTTGTGACCATATCATGGGTTAGGCCTACTTGTGATCAAGTGACCCAATTTGGGCATGTTTATACCTAAGGAATTGAAAATCAATATTTTTGATTAATTGAACAGTTTATGAATGAGAACTATGCATTAGAGGCCTAAGTCATGTGATTTGAGTTGAATGATGGGATTAGATGAGATTTAGGTTTATTGTCTATATGTAGGCTGATTTGGGGTTGATGTGTAATGTCTATGTGATTAAGCATAGAAATTGATGTATGGTTGGATATTGATGAACGTTTCAGAACCTTGATTGGGTTGATTCGGTTTGGTGTCCGTGTGTGGTTAGATACTCTCGCGAGGCTTGGTTGTGAGTAGACTTCATTTATGATTATATCTTTTATGTCATCATATCACTTATATATATTGTATGTTGAAAGCATGAATGTGTCCTAATGTTTTGAATAATACATTGATTTGAGAAAACCTTATGACTTTGGTTGGGCCCATCTATCTGGCTAATAGGGGGACTTAACCTTGTCATAAGAGGGTTTTAAAAAGGAAATATTTGGGGATGAGAACGGTACGGTGAAATAGACGTGCACTAGTAACCCCAATGCATGTGGAATGTGGATCCAAATTGATAAGCTTTTACTTTCATCGAACTTATTATAAATGCTTTATATCTATATGTTATGAGCTTTTAATCATGCTACACGTTGACATGCATACATGATATTTATTGATGAGTGTTGATAGCATATTTGAATTCTATTCACTGGGCACCGTTGGTTCACCCTCATTTTCCTCTTTCAGGTCCTTCTGTCCTGAATAAGGGCAAAGGAGTAGTCATATCTTGAGGGCCTTGTCGGCGAGAGAATCCAAGGCCTCGATGTGAGTTGAGAGGCATTTTGATTGAATTGTGGTTTAAATTACGATGTATTATATTTTGGACTATGTAATTATAACACTTACCACATTGTAGTATGGGTGAGTTGGGACTTGTTAGATAAACCATGTGGGCATATGACGGTTTTATTTATGGTTCATTTTTATGGATTATCTCTTGTCTTGGATGATTAATACAGTGGGTAGTTTTGTTTAGTACATTTTTATATTATGTCGTTGTTTAGGATAAGGCTCGTAGGGTCTCAACCACCTCACGGGGGTTGAGGAGTGGTTGGAGATGCCTACGCCGGGCTTCCCGCCCCGGCATTCCACACGCCATTCCTAGCGGGGTTGGTGGTTCGGGGTGCGGGGTTGCCACACTTTTCCTAACAAGCCAATTGGGTTGTGGACAACTCAAGAAAGAGAAGAGTATCGCCAAAATGCCAAGGCGGTGTACGCTTTGTTTTGTAGTTTTCTGGATAATGAATTAGAACAAGTTAGTTAATGTGAGACTGCGAGATCCATGGGAACTACTTCATTTGGTTCACTGTGAACCACTAGATAACAAAAAATGAAGGCTCAGGGATACAGAGAAAAGATTTGGAGATTTCGTATTTCTCGCCGATGAACCAATTGACGAAGCGTGCTCGAGATTCAAATTAATTATTGAAGACTTGAAGGATCTAAATCAAAAGATACCATCTGGGATGAGCATCCTCTGCTTTGCTGACAAGCTTCCGAGAATATGGGCAGAAACTTTTACTAGCATAATAGAAGCATTTAATCCATGGGAGTTCACCTTGGAAGAGTTTTGCATTTTACTGACATCTATAGAAGCCAAGGATGAAATTGTAAACCTATTGATGATCACCCAAAAGGGGGGTGAATTGGGTGTAATAGCCAGTTTTGAAATTTTCTAAGTTCTTTAGTGGAATCTTTAAGATGATACAAGTAAATGCTCTAAATATCAAAGTCCACGAATGTAAAGGGTGGAAATAAAGAGGACATAATGATTTTAACGTGGTTCGAAAAAAAAAATTTCCTACCTCCACGCCTGGAGAAACCTTTTCTAGGACTCCACTATGCCAGGTTCACTTCAATAACGGAACTTTTCCTTTTGTCGTTGAACCACCAACTGGGAGATGAAGCAACTTTGGAAACCTTATTTTTTAACCGGGCCTTCATCAAGCCATCCTCGACGAGCCATTTGCATTGACGAAGGTATGAATTCAGAAGAAGTACAACCATGATATCAAGAGGAAAAGAACAAGCGATGTTCACTTACCATCTGATCTGGTCAGGATCAAACCCACTGAATTAAGGTTATCTACAGATGTCAAAAAAGAATAGTGCCTTCTCTCAAGGTCAATGCCATGCACCGATCGAATGCAGTCCTTGAACTTTTGTCATCATACTGCGGCGGTGACTCGTGTTCTTTGCAAGCAAACACATAGAATACTCAACTAAAGAGAAAAAATGATGAAATACATATTAAGGAACCGCAAAAGATAAATCATACCTATGATTCTGTAAGTCCTTGGCACTCGCCCAACATATGACCACCCAATAGGTTCCCAAGCTCCCCTTACGAATAACCATTTATCCTTCTAGTACTTGCATGAACTCGGACACTCAAGAACGAGGTTCACAGTGGCGCGGGGAGATATGAAATACCAACCAATCGAGTTGAAAAACTCTGGGAGGATTAAGCCCCTCCACAACGCTACACACCCTACCAACTTCTTTCGTGCGATGGGATTTAATTGCTTGGGCGCCAAAACCAACTTCATAAGAAACTTGGAAAATATGACATGTAAGGGGAGCCACAACCCAGCCTTGAACAGATATGAACTAAATGTCACCTCACTAGGAGGAGGGCAACATGCACGTTCACCTTTGCGGGGAACCCACATGGTCATCCCTTCAGGTACCCCAAACCGTCGACGAAGGGCTTCAAGCTCCTTCTGGGTTACCCTGGACGGACGGTTGTCCGTGGAAAGTTGGCAAGGAGGAGCGAATGAATTTGAATCCTCACTTTCCACCAGCTCATCATCAGAACACTCCACTTTGTACTCAAGACAAGGGGATGTAGGAGGATAATTCACCCCATCAACCATGCAGGTGCCTCACACACTCTCATCCCCTTCCCAATCCTTTATGGAAGGAGGAGAATGCAAACGATCCCTATGACCCATCATGAACACTCTAAGAAGTTGCAAATCGAGGTAAGAAGTCTTAAAGCTCAAGTTTAACGCCCTGCAGCCTGACACCACCCTTAAGGAAGAACACAAAACAAAAACTAAGGAGAATTAGGTAGAAACCTCAAGAAACTAGGAGATGAAAGTAACAAAAGAAATTAACCCCTACCCAAGGAACATATATAGACCCAAAAATCCAGGAAGCCACTTAACCTAACAAAGCCTTAGAACCGCACAATCATAGTTTTATAGGCAGCAAACATTGTAGTCAATCAAAACAATGACAAGTGCCGTGAATGAAAAAGGAACTCGAGGTACTCGCCAGGGGCTTGTTGTTACGCCCAAAAAAAGACAAAGGAAAGAACTAGTGGAAGGCTTAAGGGCGGGCCAGGGGCCCCCCAGACAACATTGGGGAAAATCCTCGTGAAAAGAGAAAACACAAAAAAGACCCTTGGCCGTATCCAAATGGCCACCCTTTGGCCGCAGCCGAGGCTACTCCCTCAACCATGACTGAGGGTTCTTTCCTCAGCCATGGCCGAGGGTTTTCCCCCCTTTTAGCCACAACAAAGACTTCTCCTCAGCCACAGCCGAGGGGCTCTCTCACCTACCGCGACCCGGATTTCCTCTAATTTTTACCTAAAAACTTGAATTACACAACCTAGAGTAGGGGTTCCCAAGACCCAAATCGTGATGTCTCTGTTAATCAAATTACCCTCACGACCCTCATATATGAGAAAAGATATTTTGATGATTACGAACCACATTCCTATATTATATATTGTATACACATTGCATATCTTATTGCAGGAAGGTTCGATGGTGCATGGTGAAAGAACTATCAAGATCAAGTTGAAAACCATAATCTGTCGAAGATAGAATTAGAACTTGATAGGATTGTAGAATCTCTGGTATCACTGTTGAACCAATTATCCTCATGTCCCTTACGAGAATATGTCCCTAATATGAAAGATATTTTGATGATTACAAACCACATTTTGTTTATGATATTACTGCACATATGGCATATCTAATCTTACTTGAAGGTTTCAAAGAATCAATAATGCATGGCGAACGTATTAAAGATCTTCTTGAAGACCATGATCATTTGAAGATGTTCGGTTGTGATTAGATTATGATAGGTTATAGGACCTTCTATGTCATATGATTCAGCGATATGTATGCCTACATGTTTTAATCGATTGTTTGCATATTCGATTTAATTTGGTTACATTATGTTTTATCGAGCTTTAATCGAGAAATCAAAATTGTTTTTATAAAGTCTTTTAAGACACTATTGTTTTAGCAGCGCCCTCCTAGACTTGATGAGTTAAGACGCTCAAGGTTGAATTGAATTGATTAATAAAGACGATTACTTGTAAGTAGCGACCTTTCTTTTAATAACCTTTGAGAGTGTCAGGACGCTAACTTAGTTTCAGCTCGCTAGAAGTCCTTTTTGTTTTCAAGTGATTTTTATATTTAAGGACACTGATAGTTATATGTACATTTATGACTTAGTAGCACCCGCACTTCAATGTTCAGCAGGACGCTTATGCTCCATGAGCGCCCTCAAGGAACAAAACGACAAAAGTTGATATTATGCGCAAAGACGCTAATTCAACAAATGTTATTGTTCTGAAAAGAGCACCATTTGTTACTTTCTTCAGAACCGTACGAATACTTTTTAGAACTTTTCAGAATCATACAACAACTTTTTCAGAACTTTTTGAACATTCTAAAAGCATGTCAGAACATTCTCTTTTCGTGAAAGGATCAGACGATTCAGGTGCTATCGTCGTAATGTGCATTGAGCTGAATCAATCCATTTTGGGAAAGAAAGTATAAATAACCTAGAGCGCCAAAATTATCAAGTCCATTGAGCTTTTGTTATTTATATACGTGCTGCCTTAGAGTAGAAAAACAACTAATGATATACGAAAACTAATATTTATTCAAAACGTATTAACAGTTTTCACTTGTGCCAAAATACTTTTTTAAAGTTAGTCGTCTTTCACTTGTGCTTGATCTTATGATCTTTTGAAAGAAAAACTTCAAGTCTTCTGGATTGATTGAACTTCATCTTCATTATTTTGACAATCCATTGAAGAAGACAAAAGCTCTTTGAACCTGTTTTCACCATAAACTTCATCATACATATTTTGTTGAATCTGTGATCATAGAAGTTTCAATTCAAAGCTTTGTAAGTATCACATTGATACTAATTAAAGAGAATCATATCTCATCTTATATTAAATTTGCAGTGACTGGTTAACCACTGGGCAAGAACAAGTGTTGCTCGAAGTTGTAACGGTCATCTCACACCCAGAAGTTGAGAAACGGTCTTCTTACACCCATAAGTTGAGAAATGGTAGTTCTCACACCCACAAGTTGAGAAAGTGTACCGGTTTGATTTTCACCCGTAAGAAGGTCCACACTGGAGTTTGAACAAATTCTAACTGAGGAGGTTAGGTAGTGGATGTAGGCGCGGTCGAACCACTATAAATCTTGCTTGCATTGTCTCATTTACATTTGTTGTATTTGATTGCTATACTTTGTTTAATCTGCTTTCATTATTCCGCACATTTATAAGAAAGGTTAAAATCTACTAAGTGTCCAATTCACCCTCCTTCTTGGACATATCTGGGCCAACAATCACATGATTCAGCAAGTGCTCATACCTTTGCATAATTCATCATGTTTTAACTCTGTTTAATCGATCTTTCAAAAACATTGAAAATCTATTTTCTAAGTATTTGATCAGGACGCTAATGTCTCAGTAGAACCCTCCTGCACTTATCGAGTCAAGACGCTGAAGATACATTAGGATGCTGACAATGTTCTAGGTTGAAAACTATTCATGTCCATCAGGACGCTATTTATGCATTAGCGCCCTCATTGAATCAACTGTGTGAACTTTTTAGGATGCTGATTGAATATCAACACGCTGATTAATTTAAACATCATGACGCTTACGGTCAAGTAGCGCCCTTATAATTTCTTATTTTAAAAGTTTTAAAGTAGGTTAGTACTCTTACGTTTCAGTAGCGCCCTCATTTCACAGTTCAGCAGGACACTTATTAAATATGAGCGCCCTCAAGGAATAAAACGGTAAAAGTATGTATTATGTGTCAGGACGCTAACCAACTATTAGGACACTAATTCAACACTGTCATAAAGCTGATAACTGTGCACCCTTTTAGAAAAAAAAATTAGAACTTTTTGAAACTTTTGAGAACGTCTTAGAACTTTTTTCAGAACATTCCATTTTCATGAATGCACAGATGATTCAGGTGTTGCTGTTGTGATTGCACGGACTAAATCAATTCATTTCAGAAAAGAATGTATCAGTTTGATTTAAAATTACGTTGTGCGCCAAAAACATTCGTGAAAAACAAGTTCAAGTGTCATTGTCATCTATAACTGTTTTTGCTTGTGCAAAAACTTTTGAAAGTTATTTTTGTTGCAAAACTTTGATATTTGAAACACTTGAGTACTTGGAACATCTTCTGGATTTTAAAGAACTTCATTTCATATCTTTCGAAAATCCATTGAAGAAATGAAGCTTAGAACTTTCATTTTCAGCTGCACTTCATTACATACACTTTGCTGATTCTGTGGCAATTGAGGGTTCAATCAAAAGCTTTGTAAGTATCTCTTTGATTTTAAGTAAAGGGAATCATATCTCAATCTTGTATTCATTAATATCAGTAACAGTCGTCACTGGAATAGAGCAAGTGTTGCTCGAGTTATAAAGGTTGTTCTCAAGCCTGTGAAGTTGAGAAACGGTTAAGGTTGTTCTCAAGTCTGTGAAGTTGAGAAAGTGTAAATGGTTTGATCTTCACCTATAAGAAGATCTGTTAGTGGAGTTTGGACAAAATTCTAACTGAGGAGGTTAGGTAGTAAACGTAGGCGCAGCCGTACCACTATAAATCCTATGTCTTGTCCTTATAGTTCATTCTTCATTGCTTTGTGTAATTAGCCAAACCTGCTACATTTCATTGTATTGTTTATTTTAAAAGAAAGGTATAAACCGTTAAGTGTCCAATTCACCCCTCCCCCCTCTTGAACATATCTGGGCCAACAGTCTCCAAACTTGATATTGCACAGAACATATCTCAACACACAGGATTGTTAATCGACTCTTGATAAGGAAAAGTATAAATCACTCTCATTGATGGAGAATGATATTAAATGCAGAAACCACCCCCCCTCCCTCCTCATCTATAAAAAGGGGTTCAGTCTATAGAAACAGGTATGCTCTGAACCTCAAACTCTTTGCACTTGGATTTTCTCTCTTGCAAAATTTAACTTAGACATCAGAGTGTCTTTGGTGACATCAACCCAGTGTCACTACTCTTTGCAAGTTAGGAGTGAGGCAATCATATAGAAGAACTTTGGAAGAGGAGCAGAAAGTTTTGCAATCAGTCAGCCGACATCGCACCCCAATCGTTCAAGGGGAGATTTTGGGCTGAAACACTACTAATGAAATCATTTACTTACTTAGCAAGAATTTTTTTTTTTAGATTGTATATTTTTCATTTTCTCACCTTTAAGAAAGAAAATAATACTCAATCAACATACAATTCTATTGGACTTGGGCTCTTGTGTCCAAACTATGGACTTTTAGGAGTTGCTTTGAGTAATTTAAGTTGTATATTTTTTTTCCTCTAAATCTTTGTAACTACAAGAAGTTTATTTAATAATTAAGTTCTATGAAGAAGTAGCTTTTCAAGCTTCATAACTTTTTGTATTGTTCCTGTATGTATACACAACACACACTTACAAAATATTAGTGAATATACACATATCCATACTAACCAACAACAGCAATATGAAAACAACCTCCAGTTCCCTATTGCGACCTGGACACGTCTTAAGATATCAAGTCATCTTTAGAGTCCACCAGCTCTCACACCAACCGCTAATTGACATCGATAGTAGGGGTGAGCCCTGCAGGACAGTAACTAGATAACTATATATATACAGTTCAATTGTTTTTGAATTATTTTTATATTTCGAAAGTCATATAAGATGCAAAAAAAAAACAAAAAAGCTTTTATCTCGTGAGAACATGTCTCACAATAAAACAGCCTTCAAGCCCGACCAACCCCAAAAATTAAAGAGATGAAGAGAAAGAGCGACGGGAATTAATGTAGATACTCCAACGCTCCTGTCTATTATTGGGTGTGCGAGAAATTAATGTGTGGTCTTCTTACAGCTGGAATCAATTATATCAATGCTTATTTAGTTTGACTGCGGAAGTCAACATTCCGTGTCCATCAACATCGCACCCATGCATGCACTGCGACCTTTTATTTTCTCTTCTTTTCAAATGATACCTTCAAAGCAAAAAGAAACGCGTGAAGAGCAGCGTTACATCGCCCGCACTGAGCCCCCAATTACTTTGTAAAGGGGTGGGTCCAATGAAATAAATATATAAATTTCTTTTTAATGAATCCTACAAACCTTAGAGTATTTTAATACTTTGGTAATGTGATGTTTATTTAGGTTAGGTTTTTAAATGTTTAGCCATATAATATACATGTTATCCACGAGTAAGGCGTACTTAAATAATTCTTAATTATATCATTGTTTTTTACGTTAATATGTTTTAAATTATTAGTATTTTATATCATCATCTTTGTAGCTAGAGCATCAAGTCATTTAGACATAGGCTTAGTGGACTAGATATAAGTTGCGATTTAATTATGAATATACGTCTATTAATTAAATATATACTTTTGTAAAGTGGCCTTGCATCATGGCCATCTTGTTAAGAAAAAAAAAAAAATATGTGCATGATAAAAATTCTATTTTATGTACTAAAAGAAAACTATAAAGTATATGTGTGTATATATATATATATGTTGTATTTATTTGATGTATATGCGAAGAAAATTTAGTATTAGTATCTTAAAACATGATAATGTATAGAAATTATAAAATGAAAACTACTGATCTGCTCCATTGAATAAGAAATAATATTTTACATTGAAACTTTTTTTTTTTGCACTCCATTGAAAAGTTTATTTAAGTACAGTTTTCATTTTTTAAAAGGCAGATTTACAAGTGAGAAGTGCCACCTTAATTTGCTCACACTATATTAATTATATATTATAATAAGACTTTAGCTATTATCATTAATACAAGGGAGAAGTGGCACCTTTGCTCACAGTACTCTACTAACAATATTCACAAATAATCTAGTTATACTTTATTTCTTTTGAGATAAAGGCATATACTTTCTCTATGATCTTGTGTTGTGGGCTTATGACCCTTGTTGCGAGGGCTTTACCATTTTATCTTTAGGCATTGTCTACTTTCATATTAGACTTATATACTCAATTTGTCTCTATGACCTTTAAAATTTGCGTATGCATGCATGTCCTTTGGAATAATTCATGATATTAGAAGGATATACTCTAAAGCAAAGTATTAATGTATAAACTGTTGGATCAAAAAAAAAAAAAGCCAGTCTAGGTATGGACTTTATATAACTAGTTTTAGATGCAAATCAATCAAATAATCTTTGATTCTAGTGAACTTTCAACTATTTCATGCTCCCATTATTGAAGTAGTTATTATTCTGAAAAATTCAGATTATTATTATAAAAATATATCCGCTATACTTATATCTAATAATAATAATAAACATTATTATTTTCGTTCTCTGCATATAAAAAGTTGTTGTCCATCTAATCAAAGATGTTTGGGTAATAATGAAGGCAATGGCAAGTGCGCCTCCCACGTACGGGCCAACCTTTTTTAAATGTCTATCTTACTTAAACCCTAACGTCTACCGTATATATCACTTTCAACTTCTCGTCTACTGAGATATTCACGAATTCTCATGCTCCAGTAGTCTGGACAGCCGACAAACTAGTACAGCCAAGGAGGCTCGCTTTCGCTGCTCACTCCTTTCCATTACACATTAAAAAACAACTTAACGGAGCAAATTTGCGACGACGGACTTTGGTTTTCTTCTTCATGAGCTCCTCCATCCACTCCACTCTAGTATGCTATTGCAATCCCTAGCTAGCTACCTACTTCTGGTTTCTCTTTCTGCTCTCTTATTTTTGTGATTTGAGGAACAGATCGGGGCTGAATCGTTGGATCTGAGAGCTACAAATTAAGAAACGCACTCACAGTATTATTAATTGTTCAAATCTCCTCTTACCACCGACGACTGCAAAATGAGAGTAGTGCCCCATCAAAACCTTGTAGCTGCTGCGATTCTGTTGGCTTATCTTCTTGCCTTTTCTTATCTCATTGTGCACGGTTCCACAGCAAATCTTCCAAAGGACGAAGGTATGTATGTTTATCTTATATATACAATTGCAATTAATATTCTTACTTAGTTTCTACTGATCATCGTCAGGAGCTATGTATTAAGCTTATATAATATGTAGAGTGTTTAGATGATTCGATCGATTTGGTTGGTGGTGCAGTGGAAGCTCTGGAGAAGATTGCGAGGAGATTAGGGAAGATAGATTGGGATTTCAATGAGAACCCTTGCAGTGGTAAGGGTAATTGGAGCGTTCCTGATGCTCCCAAAGGGTTCGAGAGTTCCGTCCTCTGCAATTGCTCCTTCGACCACAACGCCACGTGTCACGTCGTAAGCATGTACTACCTCACTCCTTGTATCCCTTTCTCCTTCCACTTTTTTTTTACGCATTTTTCAAAAAAATTAGAAACATTTTTAGAAAAGGAAAAAGAATAATTAAGAAAGCTTGTAAATTTGAGGAAAGAATTCTCGATTGGCGATCAAGTCACGAGTTATAAGTATACTGCAAGAGTTTAGGTCACGTGGCCAGATGGCAACGTTCTTCTTGGAGAAAACCAGTCCATTGGGCTTCGTGATGAGCTCAATCTAAAAAAGAATTTTTTTTTTATTGTCAAAATAAAATAGAAAAAATATTTTACTGGAATTACGTTAGGGTTTACCTCACGTGATCACATGACATATATAATTTACATTCGTAGATCGTGGTGTAGACGCTTGACGTTTGACGCAGACGAGCTTTGTTTGTAGTATCGAGACATATGATCTTGACCATTGAAATCCTTATACCTTGGTAATTCTATGTACGATGTAGATTCTTCCACGTGGCAAACATTGTATGGCATACCCTTTTTTGCTTATCCACAAGTAGACCATTCTATATATATATCAGCAGCAACAGCTAGCAATTAAAGAACACTACATCTCCGCGTGGGACAGAGTATAATTACTAAAAGCAAGGAAAAGGATTTTATGTACGGTATCACTTTCGTCATTCTACTCGATTAGTGGTCCAAGAGTGAGCGAGTTGGTGGGATATGTAGTGTCACTACCTCATTTGTGATTCCTATGGTTTGTTTTTTGGAGGACTAGCTAGTATATAAAGTAGTGTAGGGGCATGATGTGTATTTCTCAGGAACAACGAGTTATGAATGACTTTGACCCAAAGTAACTTGGGCCAATCAGGTTCTATCCGAATAAATCTAGCTAACCAGGCTGGCCAGCAATAGGTTGGATCAGTTTGGGTGTGTGTTTTTATTAATATTTGCTTTATTACTTTGCAAAATCTTTATGACTAAGTGAATTAGTGTATACATATGTTAATAGTAAAACATTGCAAAACATGGTCTATTAATCCTAATGGAAAAGTAGAATAGGAGATGAAGATCTCAACCATAAAATTAAGAGCATACTGATTTTTTTTTTTTTTTTGAGGGCTGACATAAAATAAAAAATACTGACACACAATTTATATGTTCTTCATCTTATTAACATCAAAAAATAATAATAATAATAATAATAATTAGGCTATTCATGCCTTTTATAGCATAAGTGTTGGGTAATTATAAAAGCAATACTATTAAATTAAGTCTACAGGTAATAAAAATGTAATACTACTAAATTAAGTATACTGGCAATCTTTGTGCTTATTATATACATCCCATAGTACGTTAAATATAAAATTAATAATTAGCTCATTTGTTAAATGGTTGGAATATAGCTTCGACTGAAGACAAAATTAGAGCCAATTGATTAAGATTGTCTGGACGCATACAACAAAAACTACTACTATATAATAGATGTTAATACCTAACATTAACAAGGGATGACAAAAAATAATATAACTACTTGTAATGTAATTATATACCTAACCCTTGATAAAGTACGGTAGAGGAATTGAATTCATGTAATTGTCCCCGTGTATTTAGAAAAATTATATATATATCTTGAGTTAAGTACAACTTGTGAATCAAAGAGGAAGAGAAAAGAGTGTTTGTTTGGTTTTCATTAATATTTGAAAAAATGAATTGCAAGAGAATGAAAATAACTTATGCAGTTGGAGCCTTTAAAATGGTAAGTTATAAATTCTTACAAGTATGTTACATACTATAATGCCCTTTTCCTAACAACTAATAGGATATAATACTCTAATATTTACCCACAAACTTATGATACAGTAAGAAGAAGTATTACAAATTGGACGACGAAAATTGAATAGCGATTTATAGAGTTTGACTTGTTGAAGAAGTATACAAGTTCCAAGGATGAGGAGGCAAAATATAAAGTGATGGTCTAACTCTTGATGTAATGATAGAATGTTCAATAATAATCATAAGGACATCGAGCAGCTGTGGGAAAGTACTAAGTTATTAGCTAGCACATGGGTGCACGCCTCCCCTTGGGGCAATGGGATGTCAATTGCTGGTTGATTATTAAATTGGAGTGATTGTCCATTGTAAGTATCTTGGAATTTGGCTAGTGTGTCTTGAGGTAGTTTCGGATGCACCTTGTTATGTATTATGTATCATATTTATTGCTTCTATAATAAAGTTTTATTTCTCTTAAAAAAAAAAAAAAGATGTAATGATAGGTGAGATGACAATTAATCTTGATATGCTTTATTTATTAACATAAAACAAAGTTGTGAGTAATCAAAATACCTCTCTTATTGTCCTAGGACGTAAAAGTGAGAGTAGTAAGAGAAATATCCATATTTACAAATAAGAGAAAATTTTGAGTATTTATGAGACAAGCTCATTGAAGAATTAATGTTAGTGGTATCTTGGATTGATAGAGAAAATATCTCTTAGGAGAGAAACCTATCTTAATGCCCACAACATAGTGTAGGGGGCCCAAATCTTTTATGTCAAATTAATGTGTTAATACTTACTTTAATGCTACAATCTCATCTATATCATCACCAGTGAAAATCATGTCATTAACATAAAAACAAAGGTATGTGTTTTGTTGGGCAAACCTAATGAATAAGGTTGTATCCTGATCATTGGGGCAAAAGTCAAAGGAAGCAATCATGGTAAAAAAAACTTTGCAAACGAGCTTGAGGTGATTGTATGAGACCATTTAATGTTTCCCTAAGCATACATACTTCTTTGGAATTGTGGTGAACACGAAAGACTTCTACATTTAGAAAAGCATTTTTAAAGTATTTAGTAGTATAATCTACTACTATTTTTAATTTTAATCTATAAATGTTAAGTTCGTAAATGTAATCACCTTGTACCTTGCACTTGAAGAACCTATGGCCTCTATCACCTTAAGTGTCCCTTTTCCTTTCAATTACTTCCATGGTTGCTGCTTGGTTGATTCGTTATCTCATCATTTATGAATATGGGAAATGCATTTGCTTTTTCCCGACATTTTTGCCTTATCATCTCTTAGATTTTGCTTCATTTCATATATTTTTTTCTTCTTCCTTATTGGTGATCGTTTATCAATTAGAAATTGGTTTCTAGGAGTTGTTTTAAAGAGAATTGAATACAAACCGAGATGTGAATAATACAAGTGAGGAGAACAAAGACAAGAGTGTTAGGCTTTATTGAATGAGAGAATGAGTACAATGAGAATAAAGAAAGATTATACAATATAAAAGGAAAATTACAAAACTACCATTCCTATGAACCAGTACAATAATTACATAATTACAATTATAAGAGAAAGAAAGAGAATAAATTCTTTTTTAAGAATGGTTAGATACCATTTTGATACAACCTCTGTCTGTCCTGGTTCGGATCAACAATGCTGAGTGTCCTAGGACAAGCTTTGTCACAGGAAATGCTTATTGAAACCTGAGGCAATTTATAGTTATTGGTTAAAGGTTATTATGTTATCAAATCTGCTGCAATAGAAACAGGTTTTCTCAAAATTTTATTAGATTTAATTTGTATCTAAATGATTCTCTATTGATCCCCTGCCAATCTGCATTCCTTCCCTACTATAGCTTTGTAGAATTTTCTAATAGGCTTGAGGCTTCTGATTTTGTAGTTGCTGATTGAAACCAATCATTTTCTCTGTTGTGGGCAAAGTGATACTGAAAAATGCTAAAATCTAATTTATCAAATGAAGACGGAGAAGACAAAGACGAAGAAAAGAAAAATGCTAACATCTAAAATCACTTGATTTCATACGTCTTACAATAGTCTTATTTTTTATATGGTTGCAGCAATTTGAAAGCTCAAAACCTATCTGGTAATCTCCCACCAGAAATTTACGAATTTCGCTTCCTTCAACAACTGTAAGCTATTGCACTCTAATCATGATGCTACTTCCTAATGCATTTATGCTATTTTATGATGTATATCTATTCTATTAAACCTTGAAAGTTGCTCCCAACAGTGATCTCAGTCGCAATGTCTTTAGTGGCTCTATACCTCCCCAGTGGACTAACATGAAACTGACTGACCTGTAAGTTTGCAAACATTTTTTACTTTGCTGATCAACTTATTGACTGAACAAAACACTGAATTTGTTTCTTTATCAAATACAGCTCTCTCATGGGAAACCGCTTGTCAGGACCATTCCCTGAAGCTCTAACTAATATCACCACCCTAAGGAACCTGTATGCTTTAATTTCTATTGATCATTTACTCAGTCTAATGGTGCAAATCTGTTTATGCTCTCTAAATGTGTGAACTATTCATTCAGGAGCATTGAAGCAAATGAGTTTTCAGGAGCCCTTCCATCAGAAATTGGAAACTTAATCGATCTGCAAAAGCTGTTGGTCTTTATACCTTTCCATGTTTTTGCACTTTCTATTCTCTCTGTACTTGAAAAGTGCAAGGTTGACGTTTTTTTTCTTTTGTTTCTTCAGTGTTCTTTCATCAAATCAGTTCACAGGAGAATTACCTATAGCACTTGCCAAGTTGACCAACATAACTGATTTGTGAGTGAATACATTATTGCTTTTTCCTCATAAATTCTACTTAAATTTGGAACCTCTTGGAAAAATGTGTTTTTTTGATAAAAATGTAGGAGGATAAGTGACAATGATTTTTCTGGGAAGATTCCTGATTTCATAAGGAGCTGGACAAAGATTGAAAAGCTGTAAGCACTTATGCCTCATATATTCCAAAAAAAAAAAAATATATAGATTGTTCACTTGTTGCCTCTATTGGATAACCATTTATACTGTATATTACAGACATATACAAGGAAGCTCTCTTCAAGGTCCGATTCCTCTGGGCATATCTGAATTGACAAAATTAGCTGATCTGTATGTGTTTATTGCCTCTTTCTTGATGTGATACTAAATTATAAATTTAAATAATATTTTGATTCTTCCACACAAAGAATTACTTGATACTAAAGAACGTTGTTCATATGCTCTAATGTGCAGGAGAATTAGTGACTTAAATGGGAGTATATCAGATTTTCCACAACTGAGTAAAATGGAGTCCATGAAGACATTGTGAGTTGACCTCTATTGCTTTCCTCTAATGTTCACTGATTTTGATACACTTGCAGCTTTGGTAAAGCTTTGAAAATTTTCATACATTGTGCAGGATCCTGAGGAAATGCCAGATTCATGGAACAATCCCTGAATATATTGGTCATATGAAAAAGCTGAAAAATCTGTAAGTAGTTCATCACATGACTAGATTAAGCATTCCCTCATCAATAATTGGCCATGTCTTATGTATAATGTTGGGATTTTGGTTCGAACTCAAAATAAAAAGTGTCTAATTTGAGTATGAATATAATAGAAAGTGTGCTAGTTTGAGTAAGTTTCTAATTTTTTGAATTTCTAATTATAGTAGATGTCTAATTTTATTGTTTGGGTTATATTAGAAGTTTGTCTAATAATTATTATAAATATGGGATGGGTGGATCAAATTGAAGTGTGGTAGAATGACCGAGTAACGAGTTATAGGCTGAGAGTTTATGAGTGATAGAGTGTGTGACAAAAGGTGAGTGTCGAAGGATGGCCTTTTTGTATGCAATCTTCTCAATATAATGGATTTCTCCACCCGTGGACGTAGGCATTGATTGGTCGAACCACGTTAAATTGGTTGTGTGATTGTTTGATTCATTATTTGAATATTTCCGTTGCGTATTGGATTAATTGATTGGGGTTGTAAAACCCAACATATAATTCCTTCAAGTTGTTGAGATTCTAAAAGAAAATGATGAAAGTAATCAAATGGCGTGGGATGAGGTGACTTGGAGAATAACATATCAACCATCATGGCAACTAGAAAGACCTGTTTCCATGTCTATGATCATTGCTACTAATATTCATTTTCAGCACGCAACTCATTGTGCATGTAGAATGCCCTCGAATCATACATTGAGTGTGCAACTCACAGGCATCCAATGTACATGATAGATCTATATATTGTGCTGAAAACGGGTGCTCAATGTTAGAAACCACTAGAAATGACAAATACCAAACATTGTATATCAAAGCTGTCACTAACAAATTTCTTTATTAAATGTAATATCTAATATTTACACTTTTTGATTTTTTATGTGCACTTTTCCCTTACATATTCTTTTCGACACCTTGATGGTAAAAGCAATTAAAAAATGTAATGAACCAGAAATATTTCAAGTAACCAGAAATATTTGTCAAAGTAGTCTTATAGCCTCTATTTATTTCAATTTCATATCCTGGATACCACATACATACAATGGGTTAAAGGCAAAGTGTAGAGCTAATTATTCTTGTTAGGGCTTGTCTTGTTTTCTTCTATTGTCACCAATTACTATAGTCTTCATCTAAATATGTAGCATCACAGTTCCATTGGATTGCCAAATGCCTACTACAAAGGATGAACGCATTTGGATTCACGCCAAGTGGTTCACCATACCATTCTCTACATCTATCTTTGTGGCATATATATCTTGTCGTAGTGTTTTTTCTATTTCTTTTTGAATCAAGACTCCCAATAAGTTTTTTATTGTTTTACTATTAAATTTAAAATGAATGGGCATATATAAATCCAAGGCCCTTTTAATTTGAAGCCTAATTTGTATCTTTATTTCTTTATTCTCTCTTGACACAGTGACCTTACCTTCAATAGCTTGACTGGTGAAATTCCAACATCCTTTGCCAAACTAGGAAGAGTTGATTTTTTGTAAGTTGCTAGACTCCTAAAATACATTTTTTTGTTGTCTTAAATCTTCATTAACATTAACAATGTCCATATTTTCTTTCTTTGATTAGGTATTTAACTGGAAACATGCTTACTGGACAAATACCTGGATGGATCCTAGGAAGAAACAAAAATGCGTATGTACATACATAATTTCCTTGAAATTTTCTCCTTTTCTTTTCTTATTTTTCTCTTGGAGTTCACTGCAAGTTCTCTATTTAGTATGACTCATTCTTTTTATTTTGTTTCTTATTTTAGGGGGAGGGGATGTTGGGGGACGTTCTAGAGAATTTTGAGATTATATTTTAATGTAGTCCTTACTTTCGATATTCAATAGAAACCTGACGACCTTTTTCTCCTTTTCTCTTCCTATCCCTTTTTCTAAATCAGGTCTTGCAAACCACGGGTAGCTATAAATATGTGAGGCTTTTGAGTTAATTGATTTTTATCCTTGGTCCTTTCCACACTAGATGTTGCCTAGCTACTCTTTATTAGCTAGCTCTTTACAAAGTAGTTAAACAATTTCCTCCAATAAATACTACTTGAGCAACACAATTTTGACTAAGACAATCATAGTTAATGCAGTGCTTTTTGTTGCAAGCAGGGATGTTTCTTATAATAATTTCACATGGGAAAATTCAGGCCCAATTGAATGTCCACGTGGGAGTGTGTAAGAATGCTTCAACTTCTAACTTTTTACTTTGTTCATATGCGTAAATTTATTTGTCTAACTCTACTTTTTGTTTTTATCTTCAGTAACTTACTTGAAACCTATTCCGGATCAACAACAAATAATGTGTAAGCTTATTGTTATATTTCTTAGAAAACATACCTTTTCACTTTTATTATTGTTGTTTGGTGATTCTAATTCAACCTTGTTTTTAACCTAACTTTATCGTTAATTGCATTCTTTTTGTCTTGCAAATTACCAGCAAAATTCAATCTTGCTTTAAGAAAAACTTTCCTTGTGCTGCTTCAAAGAATCAATGTGAGTAAATTATTTGAATGTGGCAGTTAAATTGTTTACCTTGAAATTTTCTTTTCTTAATGTGGTTTTTTTTATACTACTTAATTTAGATATTTTTCAATTGCTACATAAATGTGGAAGAGTGTTTTTCAAGTATTATATGATCAACACATCCCATTGAATGTAAAAGGAAAATTTTATAAGCCAATCATGCTCTATGGAACTGAATGTTAGCTAACTTTTCCCTACTTTATGTGCACACTTTCAAATGAATAAAGAAATGCAAAAATGCATCCTTTTGATCATGACAATGCAAGAATGCAACATAAATTTGGCCTAGATATAAAGTAAATAATGCAACAAATTGTAAGTGTAAATTAGGGCAAATTACATGGTAAATACAACAAGTAATAAACTTGGGGAGTCTCAAGGTCGAACCACAAGGATTGGGATGGGTTCCTAAAACTTAAGTTTGCTACAAGAAATGAAAATAGAAAATGAGAAAAAAGATAAGAGTATAAGTGGAATTAGTATGCTTGGATATGATGAATAATACATACAATATGAGGAACAATAAGGAGATAGAAATTATAAATTTATGGCATTAGAGTAGGTTGAATCCTTCACTCTCTCAGTCCTTCACAACTCGATTCAACTCAACTAAGCCTTTTTTTCAACTATATGGGTCTTTTAGTTTTAATCCTTCTTGAGTAAAAATGATTAGGGTTGGCAATAACTAAAGAGTTTTCCCACCCACAAAGATAGATCTTTAAGTGTATGAGGGCAAGATGTATTTAACATGAAATACAAGATAAAACTAGTGTTCTTGTCACGACCCCCTCCGTGGAGTGACGTCATGACCGGCCCAGAGTATTATACACATCGTACATAGAAGTATACAATACCCTGTCAGCCTTTCAATAACCCATTTTTCAAAAATTTTCGTCAGCATGTCCCCAAAAAACGGACATATTCTCAAATTCATCTAATTTATCACAAAATTATTCACAAAGCTAAACTCAACATTTCATATGCATATATCAAAAACCACCTCATCATTACACCATAATCCATCAACATCCCACACAAAGTCCATAACTAAGTGTATTCACTCAACTCATCTATGTGATATTATTTACATATGAGATTATAATTATAAATTTCAAAATAAAAAGTTCACCAACACCCCTCAAAACATACATACACCAAAGAAGAAGAAGAGCCTGCTACTCTTCCTTCGCCTTTCCTTTTCCTTTAATGTCTTTATCTTAAATATTATAGGGGAATGGGTGAGCTACAACATGCTCAGTGAATATTTCCTGTCCATGGCATTTATATGCATTTAAGTAAACATGTAATTCAAAGCATATAAAAGATATCAAATCACATATGCATCATTTAAATAACATATGCATGCTCATAAAGTAGCTTGAAGCTTCCATGCAACAGTTTCATAAATTATGCAAGGTTTTATAACAATACATCAGTCTCCCTCCTTCCAAGTAATAGAGCGGGTCTCACCCCTCGTATGACCTCTAAAAGGGTAGTCACAGCTTCTCATTACTCAATTCCAATTCAATCATTTCAAGGATCGTATTCCTTGTTAGGACAGTCCAACTGCACAGTGAGCTCCTAACCCAACACTCACCCAAGACTAATTCCCAACGAAATAAATTCATGTTTTGACTTGCCCGTGCAAGTCTAACATGCACCATTTTCTAAAACATTTCATGAATTGTAATTTAATACAAGAAACAGTCCAATACATAGCATGCTTACATTCAAATCATTTTATATCTACAATGCCATACAAGAAACCAAGACAAGAAAAATACTCACAATGGTTTGCAAGACAAATTCTAACCCAAAGGTACTCGCTACACAAATCCAACACAAGCAGGTCACTTGTGAACACTCCTCAAGTCACCAAAGTTCGCCTTTCAAAACATCATTCTGTGCAAATTTCCAATTCAAACCATCCTCAATCACAATCACACAGTAATACACATCCAAACACATTAAAATCATCATTAAACATGCTCTCAAACCCTTAGCTGCTTCAACAGTTGAGGTGGAACATTCAACCATAAAAACACTTCAATTTTACTCAATTTCACAAGTAATTAACTTGCACAACATCAAGGAATTACTTACCAATAAATTTCACATCAAATCCCTTCAATTCCATGATCAAACCCTCTTTTTCAATCCACAAATCTAACCATGGTAAATCAACAAAACTCACATATGTCGTATAACTCGAAGAGAGGAATACAAATCTGTAAATTTTAGCTTGAAAAGACAAATCCATACCTTGGATTTCATCCACCCAAGCCCTTTCTTCTCTTTCTCTTTCTCTTTCATTCCTCTGCTTTTCTCTAGCTCCAGCAAGCTCCATCATGCTGGAAAAGTCGAGAAATTTCACTTAAAACATGCACAACCGCCTCACCGTCCATTTTAAAAAATGTTGTCAAGACACCAGAAGCGTGCTCCTTCCTAGGGTTTAGGCTCGCTTCTCCTTGCCCAAAAAACATAATTTTCTTCAGAACCCGTGAGGAGCGCGCTTCTCCCCCTTGGGAGCGCGCATTTCTGACATTTGAGAATGTGATATCTCGGGTTTTCACCACTGAAGCGCGTTTCTCGACATTCCAGGTTGAATTTTTTTTTTGAATGTCATTCCAATTGTTACAACTAAGGTCCTAGGGTATCAATGACCCTATAATACACACAATCACACTAATCTAAGACCGAGTACATACATATACGCGTATAAATACGACTAACAATACGTATGATCAATGAATATGTTCGACTCAAATGTGCGGGGTGTTATAGTTCTAATCTGTGTGATGGCAAGATGTAAATTTTAAGTGTGTGAAATACATGATATTACACTTCAAAGAAAACTACAAGTCACACTAAAAATAGAAATGAATTATCCCAATCTTTCATTAGATTTTGAAAAACTAACTATACAAAGGACATGATATAATGTAGAAAGCTTAATACAAGATCAAAAGAAAGCATGAAAGAACATGTGTCAATTAAACTCAAGTATAAATGTTACCCAAGAATTCTTAAAAAAAGAGTGGATAGGGCTTCCTCCTAGCCCCAACAAAAGACTTAGCTAGCCTTCCATGGATTTGAAGGCCATGAAGGAACAAAATAAAGAAGAGAAATGGAAAATGAAAATAGGAGAGGAAGTAGGGAAAGCTTCCAAGTGATCAAGAGAGAGATGAAAAAAAAAAAAAGTCTTCTCAAGCATGGATTTGAGGGGTTTATATAGTAGATCAACGGATAGGATGGACCAATGGGAGATGGTCTAAGAGTGATGTGGATGGATGATTCAATTGGCTCATGCTTTACTTACCCTTTTTGTACGAGATGGAAGAAAAACTCAAATCAAGGGTGATAGATAGTTGTGTATAGTAGATTGCATAAAGAAGGGTAGTTAATGTGAATGAGGGAGAATATGGTGCGTAAGAGAGACTTTCCGTAAATGAGAAAAAAAAAAAAAAAGAATTAAGAGGAGTTAGGACTAAGCTTAAAGGGAAAATAAGGCCTGTGGAATTCTTGGAATACTATTTGACTTGACATTTTCAATATTGGTTCTCTCCTAAATTTAAACTCATCCTTGGATTTTTCTCAAGATTCGGTAAAAAATTTGGTGTACGATGAAGATGTCTCCAAATGTGTCATGTGTCCTCAACTTGGATTCCTCCAGCTTCCATTACAACCGTAAATGCTCCTTAGGATTCTCAAAATGTCCATTCAAGTGATGAATGAGTGGGATGATGCCACGTGTCACGAAACCAAGTGGCATAACTTCTCCAAAATGATGAAATCAAGTTTCCTAATGCTCACATGCCCCAATACGATCAACCTCTCATTACCTCTTCTTTTCTACAATTAATGCACATAACGTGTAATGAGAAATAAAGCTATGATGAACTTGTATTATGCATGTGATTTGAAAATTAATATATTTGCTTCTTAGAAAATGTATGAATTTTTGTAATGAAAAAGTCAAACATATTTTATAATTAATTATTAAATCACAAGCCTTAAAATATGGTAGTGTTTTATTATAGGATAATAATTCAATGTCAAAATGAACATTATCAACAATATAGGAACAACACTTGAACAAACCAAGTGTAATGAAAATGCTAATGTTAAGATGGATGTATGGTAAAACATTAAAAGATAAAATAAGAAATGAGCATATTCATGAAATCATAGGATTAGCTCCAATTGGAGATAAAATTAGAGGAAACTTATTAAGGAGGATTTGACATATACAACGAAAACCTTTGGATTTGTCAATTAAGAAGAGTGACCTATTAACAATTCATGATAATGAAAGAGTTAGACTCTTCATTTAAAATAATAAGGACAGAAGATAATTAAAAAAGATATAACTACTTATAATTTAAATGTTGACTTAGCCCTTGATAGAGTGAATTGGAGAAAGCAAATTCATGTAGTCGACCTCATATATTTGGAATAAGGCTTAGTTGAGTTGATTTGATATTCAAATATTATAAATAATAATGCTAAACCGATTGGGTGCTGCTTTTATGTCATATGGTGTATATTTCCATATGAACATGATGGCATATAATCATGATGTCCTAAACCGTCACATATTCATCAATACAGTTAAATAATGCAATTAACAAAGCATCATGTTAAGCATGGTTCCAATGTAAAACAGTACACAGTGAACATGATGGCATATAATCAAGATACTTGTATCATATCTACAACTATGTTTTAATTTTCAAAAACTAATCACATAACATAGAAGCATTCGCTTTAGCCATGTGAGAGTTACATCATCACTTCTACTTGCATATCCATGATACTTCCCATGTCAGGTGTGGTTCGAAAATGTTGGTCATCCTATCACCCAAAGTATCAAGTCTATATTACATGACTACTGCCAAATAGATCCTACCTACGATTAGCTATTTTAGCAATAAAAGAAACATGTTAATAAACCAAGTGTGACAAAAAAGAAAATGTTGAAATGAATATGTTGTAAGACGTTAAAAGATAAAATTAAAAATGAACCTATTTGAGACATGGTAAGAGTGACCCTAGTTGGATTCAATTTACTTAGGCACAAACAATAAAATCCATTAGATATGCCTCCCTATTAGGAAGATTGATTGACCTACAAATAATAAAAGATAATGATGGGGGCAAAAGGAAGATGTAAAATGACATACACAAATACAATTAAGAAAGATATAACTACTTGTAATACAACTATCAACCTAACCTTTGATAAAGCAACATGGAGGAAGTAGATTCAAGTGGCCAACCCTTGCAGATGGGAAAAAAAAATTTTGAGTTAAGTGAAGATAAAAGGGGAAAAAATTTCTTTCTTTTTCTTTTTGGATTCCTATTACCTCATTTTGCTAATCGATTAAAATTTTGATGCGTTTTTTAATTGTAATGCTTGTTTCATAAATATATTATTAGTGCTGGAAAACAAACAAAACATGCAAGTGACTAATTATTTCCTCGCAACCTTCCTACCTGACATGAGATACGTATAAGTACTTGTATAAAATGATTTTCATCCATACCAGATTTCTATTTTTGATCAGATTTGTTTAACTTATTACTCCACTTAATAGATCGTTATGCACTGCACATTAACTGCGGCGGTCCAGAGACAACGATCAATGGAAACATCAAGTATGTGGCCGATATAGAAGCAAGAGGTGCTTCAACATTTTATATGGGTCCGAATTGGGCATTTAGTAGCACTGGAAACTTCATGGACAATGATGTTGATGCCGACATCTACATTGTGAAGAATTCCTCTTCTATTTCCAACGTCTCTTTGCCCGAGTCAAACTTGTACACAACGGCACGCGTTTCTCCTCTCTCTCTCACTTACTATGGCCTTTGTCTTATGAATGGGAATTACACTGTGAAGCTTCACTTTTCTGAAATTGTGTTTGCAAATGACAGTTCGTTTAACAGCCTTGGGAAACGTATATTTGATGTTTACATTCAGGTAAACAGAATAGGGTAACTAAAATGAAAATGCATTTATTTTCATCACTTTGTGTTTTATTTTATTCTTTATGTTCAAGTAAACATATTCAAGATTGGTTTATCTTAAATATGTTTTGTTTAGGGGAAACTGGTCCTCAAGGATTTCAATATTGCAGAAAAGGCTGGTGGACCTAGTAAGCCTATTGTAAAAAATTTCACTGCAGTTGTGACTAGTAATACTTTGAAGATCCACCTCTATTGGGCTGGAAAAGGAACAACAGGCATTCCCGATCGAGGAGTTTATGGCCCTCTCATATCAGCTATATCAGTGGATCCTAGTAAGTTCTTCTAGCTTATTTGCTTCAATGGTGTGTGTTAAAGAATTTGAAAATATAATAATCAACAGAGAATCAAAACCTTTAAAAGAAAATTATTTCCAAATAGTATGTGAAGAAAATTGATTCTTTTGGATGTTTCTTTATAGACACAATAAGTTTCCTGGTTTTTGTTCTACAAGCCAGCCATCAAACATTTTAGCGCTTGTGTGATTCCTATACACTTATACACCTTATAAAAACGTACTTTGCTCTCTCTATCTAGATCCTTGATCTCCTAGAATTTCTATTCAAATGGCTTTTTTTGTTTATCAAATTACAGATTTATTCCATCTTTTGTTTTTCTGCTTGTAGTTTTAGTCCCTTTGATATGGTTGATTTTCATTGACCTAGTTTAATGATTATTTTCAAGAGGAACATGGTGTTGAAATTCATCATCCTTCTTTTCTAATGTCTTTTACGTTCTTTCTTCAATTGCATTGGCACTTTTCAATTTTCATTCTTTATTATCAAGTTGTATCTCAAGAATGATGACCAACCTACAAGGCAACAATAAATTGAAATTTTTATTTCATTTAGATAATCTTTATCTCTTCAGAATTCATCATAGAACAATTTGTTCTGATACTAATGTCCCCCACTTGGTAGATTCTTTTGACTAACTGGTTTACAAATTGTTCTATGTTTTCAGACTTTGAACCTCCTGCTGAAAGCAAGAAGGTCCATACCACTCTTCTGGTTGTGGCTGGTGTTGTAGCATCAACATTATTCCTTATCCTTTTGGTTTTAGGTATTCTATGGAGAAAAGGGATGTTGGGAAAGAATAAGTCAATGGACAGAGGTAAGAAAAACTTTATCACATTGCTGTAAATATAAACTTACATAGTATATTTAACAGGCAACATCTATATAGCATTTAGTGTTTGCATTCAAATGCTTTGTCCAGTCATCCAATGTTAATTACTTTTACGAAACCTACTTTTAGTTTTATTTAAGATGTTCGTATATATACTTTTTGAGTTGTCTACTACTTGGTGCACCTCTATCATATTCATATGTGTGCACCAGAATCTAGTGTTGAGCCACTTCTTGATTTGCAACATGTAGCTCTAACCAAAACTACAACTTATCCTTTTCATGATGGGTGATACCACAATTGCTTCCGAAAAACTTCAATGGATGAGCCATCAATGAGTTCCTAGTAAAAAATTGGACTTTAATCAGTCTAGAAAGGGTGTAAAGCAGTAATTAACATTCCTTTTCTTTTATTTTTGTTAATGCTTTTATTTAGTTTTTAATAAGCATATTTGTCTTGTTACATTGAAATAATAATCACGTGCAACCATGACCGGTGGAACCTACGAAAATGGCATGTCTTTTTGATCAACTTTTAAGGTCTTGGTACTTCAAAAAAAATTAGGAGTGTACAGTCCTTGAAGATCTTCAATAGAGATACTATAAATCTATGTTCGTTATATACTATGCCACTATATGTTCACATATCCGGCATTATACACGTTTAGCCAACTATAATGCTCTAATTAGTTAGTATCTTTAATTGATTTCGCACTGCTTGTGCAGATCTTCAAGGTGTAGATCTACAAATGGGATCTTTCACTTTAAGACAAATTAAAGCTGCGACCAAGAATTTTGATTTGGCCAACAAGATTGGAGAAGGTGGTTTTGGTTCTGTTTACAAGGTATCATTAGTCAAGTGACTTACACATCAAACTATTTCCATTTTGACCATTTCTCCAGTCATAATATAACATTATAGCATCCCTATTTTCCATGTGTTGTTTCCTTAATTATTCTAGTCATAACTAGATCATGTTTAGAAGTTTCAAGGAGATATTATCATAGTTGCAGATCCTGTTTGTGGTACCTTTCAAACATGGGAAAAGACAGTTTTTTTTTTTTTTTTTTTCATTTCTTTGTGGGCAGAATATGTGAAATTTTGGATTCAAATTTTGCTCTTCAAACATTTCAATCTAAATTTAATTATTTAATTATATGAAGAAGGGAAGTATAGTCCCTTTTAGAAACTATAAATCCATTATTTTACAGTTTACATGAAATGCAGGTTGCTTTTGTTAATAATATCTTGATATGCATTGTTGAGCCTCCACCTATTAGCTATAGCTTTTGTGTTTTGGTGGTTTCTACCATGGTGTCAAAGCATTGGTTTCGTAAGAAGTCATGGGTTCAAGTCTTATTGTCCATTTGCATATTCCCATTTGCATGATTAGTATTTACCTTTTTGTAACACCCCGATTTTCAAAACTTAAATTTCAAGTAAAATAATGAATATTTTAATTTTATCGAGAAAATCACTGAAAATCGAGATGTTAATCGTATCCGTCTATCTTAACCCATAACCATTATATAGGTAATAAAATTTGAAACACTATGAAGTTATATTCTTCTAATCAACTTATTAGTTAAGATAAACAAATACCCTTTCATCTTCATACCAAGGACCACATAATTCCACTATACAAATTTCTATAGTGAATTATGAGGGTATTTGTCCTTTTCCATCCATCATGGACACAATATTTTAAATACATTCATCAAATAGAATTGAAGTCCAAGGCATTCACACGTGAAATAAATCACAGGGTCTTTATTAACCGTAATAATGTTCATTGAATTTCGATTGTCAATACAATCCGTTCAAATAATAAACTTTTAAAAATCAAATAAAAATATTCAGTCCTATCACCATAATACTAACAAATTAATTAATCCACCCCTACTACTTTGAACTACTGAACTATGTCACGAACTCGCGATTTTATTCTTCTAAGCACCTGCATATGAAAAATAGGGGTGAGCTTGCAAGCCCAGTGGGTCATCTAAACAATTCACAACATTTTATTATGATACATACACAAGAACATTACAAACAAGTTTCACACATTAATCGTTGCAACATTAGATTGTTTGAGTCGAGAATTTTATCACGTTCTGAATCACGTACCTTTAGGAAATCAAACCCAGGGTGGCACTACTCAAAAATTAGAAACTTGTTGGCGATATTCATCATGAATAATTGCCCCATAATAAACATTGGTGATATTCCTTAGAATAACTGCCCCATAATAATCAATGGCGATATTCCTTAGAATAACTGCCCCATATGTGTGATTCTTATCTCAATTATGTTCTTTAGTGATGTCACACCATACATACAACCTAAGTATGATATTAATTGTATTCACAAGCCATATTCAAATTTCACTACACATAGTATCATGTCACAATGCCAAATATAATAGTATTAACGCATAAATTTTTCTATGCCAATATTCTCATGTCATGTATTTCATCATCAGGCATTATAATATACAACTGAATTCAATTACCACATGAATTGCATGCATCCAATTATCATTTGATCAGAACAAAAATTATTCTGACACACATATCATCATAGTTAACAATCACAACATGGTATATATAAAATCATGTACAATAGGCATACATAAGCAATCTAATAATACTATAGACCTAATTAATTTAACATTTCTATCTATATCTCAAAATAAAATATTATAAAGGCATAGAATCCTCCCCACGTGAATCGCTAAATTGCAAATCATACGTTTCATCCTTGCTTCCATTTGTCTCAGGCATTTCCCATTCTTGAACAAGAAATGGTGATCGAAAGAACTCAACAGAGCAGTTGTAATCTTCGAACATAAATGAATAAGACCCCTCTGTTCGAAATTCGTGACGCCCAGATGCTTCAAAAACCTTACTTTTATCTTCCACTGAGTTCCTCAAGATGCAAACAAGAGAATCCCACATGTTCCTATTAAGAGAACCCCCAACAAAAACCAAACGCTTCCCTCTCAACAATTTTAACATATCTCTCCCATCCAACCTTGGCATATTGCAACCCTTTGGCTGCCATCTGAGCTTCTGATAATCAGAATCAGGCCTACCGTTTAAAAAACAATTGAAATGCTCATCTATATGAGGGCAAGACCCACGGGGGTAAAGCGGATAAGAATCATCTCTCACCCATTTCCCATCAAATATATCACAACTCATCAAAGAACTAATCAATTTTTCTCTCTTAATCTTCTTCTCCTCTCCTTTCTCCATATTATAATCCAACTGTTCCGATTTCAAAACCCCACTTGTAGAATTCACACTAGTCCCATTACTCGTAAAGTTCGAACCTTTACTACCCAGAACCCCCTTCTTCTTCTTAAGCGCCGGCGAGATACCCACCGTCTGATTCGCATTCAAATCGTCTAATTTTTTGCATCTGGGTATCGAGATCTAGTCGAATTAACACCAATCTGAACCATAGATTGAGTAGAATTCGGGAAAAAGTGAGAGAAAAGAGATGAAAAACAGGATCTATAAGAGGAATCTGAACCAGAACCAGCGGTGGCGCTGAAGATGTTAGAGAACCAAGGAGAAGATGAGTTGCTAGAAGGGCTAAAAGCTAGAAAAACAGTGCAAGCGACGAAAGTGAACATGAAACTGTAAGCGAAGATCTTAGTTCTTCTGGTTTGGAAGATTGAGAACAAGTTGTAGAACTCGGAAGAGAAGAGGAGCGTGAGATTGGGGATGAGAAGCAACAGAGCTCAACAGTAGCAGCAGCAACAACGAGTTCTTAGCTGAACTTGAGGCGGGATTGGGTTTGGGGTTTCAGACGAGGCGGGATTGGGTTTCAGGGTTTTAGGGTTTTTGAAGATGAACGAGAGCAGCCAGAGCAGAGAGAAGAGAGAGGCGATTGGGTTTTTTGTGCGGCTGGGTTTCGAGAGAGAGTGTTGGGTTTTTGTGCGATTGGTTTCGAGAGAGAGGGGCTTGTGCGATTGAGGTTTTGAGGCGATTGGGTTTCAGCGATTGGGGTTGAGAGTCACGGCGAGAGCGAAGTTGCAGAGCGAGATTGCAGGCGAGATTGTAGGCGAGATTGTAGGCGAGATTGTAGGACGAGAGAGCCAAGAGTCACGGCGAGAGCGAGATTGCGAAATTGGAAGGTAGATATTTTCAGAATTTTCAGGGATTACGTTTGAAATTGGAAAGTAGATTTTTTTAGATTTTTCAGGGGATTACACTTTTCTTCTCTGTCCTCTAGCTCTCTGCATGTAGGATGAGGTTGGACATGAGGAGGAATGTTAATAATAGCTTGACATGCATTGTTGGGCTTCTACCTATTAACTTATAGCTTTTGGATTTAATGGTTTCTAACAACTTTTTCTTTATATAGTTATATAATGCCTAGATTATTCAATTATAGATATTGCTAGATGTACTTTGTAATTTAATTTTTATATTCAAAAACTTCACTATTTTGTTAGTATTAAGTATTTTTAGTTTTTGGAGTAATTCTTACCTTTGTTATAAATTAAAAAAGAAGTGAATGAAAAATCTTTTTGTTCCCAAGGAACATAATAATCCCCTGTGTATAGGATGGGAAAGTGAGATTTTAATAGAACCATTGAGAAACTTACATAGGAAGCGAAAGTATTTTATGACAGAACTTACTTTTCAAACACTTGTCTTTTGGCTGTTTCATGGAAAATATGAGCTTTTTCTCAACATTAGATTTCCTCAACTGTTAAGTAGGCTTTGAGTTTTGAAAAAATGGAAATATTTTCTTTAAGATATTGGAGCCTTTTGTGACTTGAGCAATTAGCAAGCTGTAACTCCTTGTTGAAATTTTATTAGAAAAAACTGCATGTTTGATGAATAATTGAACATACCATCCCTCGTGAAAAGACTCATTTTCACTGAGAATAATATAAAGAAAGAATACAATTTCTTTTCTTTTTTTAGAACAACATGGAGTAGCCTTACTCTTCGCTTTACCTATCTCCCTGCCTTTTACTGCATTCACACATTCCTTGTGCTCTATTTGCTTAGGTTGAAGACTGATTTCTATTGCACTAACACATTAATTCGGTCCCCTTTTATCAAAGAAACTTATCTTTTATTATGATTGTATGAACCCTTTTTGTTATTGCATATAGGGCTTATTATCAGATGGAACGGTAATTGCTGTGAAGCAGCTTTCATCAAAGTCGAAGCAAGGAAGCCGTGAATTTGTGAACGAAATTGGCATGATTTCTGCTTTACAACATCCAAATCTTGTAAAGCTTTATGGTTGTTGTGTTGAAGCCAATCAACTATTATTGATATATGAATATATGGAAAACAATTGCCTTTCTCGGGCACTTTTTGGTAAGCGTAGTGCAGCTACTTTCATAGAAACATCTACATATTCAACAAATTATATGCTGTTTAATAGAGATTTACTGAGTTATCTTGACTTAGGTAAGGATCCAACATGCCGCGTGAAGCTGGATTGGCCAACTAGGCAAAATATTTGCCTAGGGATAGCCAGAGGTCTAGCTTTCCTTCATGAGGAGTCTAGATTGAAGATTGTGCATAGAGACATCAAGACCAGCAATGTGTTGCTTGATAAGGAGTTTAATGCCAAGATATCTGATTTTGGTTTGGCTAAGCTTACTGAAGATGAAAATGCTAACATCAGCACTCGCATAGCTGGGACCATGTAAATAGTAAATACATGCAGTTTTCATTTACCAGCTCTATTCAATTTTATTTCTCTTTTGCCTTATAGAAATATTCAAATTTTCCTTAATATTTCTAAATTGGTAGGTAATTAGATGAGTTGTAGCAAGTGCAATCTATGAGTTATTATAGTAATCCAGCCTGATAAATGATATTACAACGATAGAAAAACCATGTCAAAAAGTAGCTTATCAAATTATTTAAAGACCAAAAGGACTCAAGCAACCTGTGAGTTATTTGCATGGAGTTGATATGAATGAACTTGTAGAAACAGCAAAATATTGCCGCATATTTGTTCTGCTACTATTTTGAATAGGAGATTAGAAAAAAATCAGGTAAGATATGGAACTATTAAAAGTAATTGTCTACAGTTATATAGAAATAATGGTTTCCTTTATTACAATGCAAACACAATATAAGGTATCCTAATCAGTTGTACAGTTGTAGAGGTAGCTGATAACCATTCTTTTGCATATAAACCATTCTTTTGCATATAATAAAAGTTTCCTTAAAACCATTGTCTAACATGTAGAACAGCAAAACAAGTTTTTCCTTTCTAATGGACTTGTTGGGAATCAACAACAATTAAGATGTTTTATGTAGAGGTTGATGTTTCCATTATCTAGACATTTATTAGTCTAATGGGTTTTTTCTCCTGCTGATGTATTTTTGAGTCATTTCATAGCTGCTGTCAATGAAGTTTTATGTTTGGTTGAATTATCAAGAATGAATACTACATTATTCTGCAAACAATTCTCCTCTCAATCTTGTTTTAATTAATGAAGCAAGTGCTTGTTTTGTCGTTCAAGAGTTGAATAGTATATATATATATATATGATACCAATTTTTATGCAACTAATTTTCAGTTCATCATTTCAAATGAAGGTCGGCCATTAGCATTATATATATATATATGACTTTATTAGTTTCCACTAAAGAAAATGATGCAAGGAAATTGATAGTAGTTTAGATGCATATATGGAGTTTATAGCATTTCAAAAGTTTGCACTTTTAACTCAAGTTTATTATTGTTTTTACTTGCAGTGGTTATATGGCTCCTGAATATGCAATGCGTGGTTGCTTGACTGCCAAAGCGGATATTTACAGCTTTGGAGTAGTTGCTTTGGAAATTGTAAGCGGAAAGAGCAACACAAGCTACATGCCAAAGGAGGAATATGTCTATCTTCTCGACTGGGTAATATTCAAAAATCAATCTCCCCATTCTATTTCTAGAGACGAATTAATATTCCATTTTTTGTTCATCTAGTTTATAAACATGCCTTGATCTATTGATTTGTTTTAGGCTTATGTTCTACAAGAGAGAGGGAATCTATTAGAGTTGGTTGATCCAAACTTAGGATCAGAATTCTCTCCAGAGGAGGCTATGGTGATGCTTAATGTTGCTCTTCTATGCACCAATGCAGCCCCTACACTTAGACCCTCCATGTCTCAAGTAGTAAGCATGCTTGAAGGCCGAACAGCCGTTCAAGACCTTCTATCCGACCCGGGTTTCTCTGCTACTGACTCAAGAATGAAGGCCATAAGAGATCACTTTTGGCAGAATCCAGATCAATCACATTCTATGTCAACCACTGGTCCATATACAGGTACAGGTAGCTTGAGTTCATCAAATGTAGATATAGAGGATGGCATTCATTGAGAGCTACTTCCCTCTCTTCATGAGTGACTGTTGTCTCATATTTTTGTGCATATTAGATGTGTAGGAGGCAAAGGCCTCATGTTGTACAAAAAAGAGATGTATCATTGAGGAGTTCTAGTTGTTGTAAATTCTTCTCTTATATTTCAAAAAAGAATAAATTATGGAAATAATTAATTTGCAGTTAATGTCTAATACATTATGAGAACTGTGCAGCATTGCATTCACCTTGTTGTTAATAGTGTAGCACTGTCCAAAAGCTTTATTGTGGACTATATTCTCAAAATTCTAACATTCTGTTAAAAGAAATATGTGATGAAACAATTTTGTATAGTTGTATAGTTATTCAAGTTAATAGAATATGCAAATCTTTAACAAGGAATAATGTCCTTGGATGTTATTTCTCCATCCCTAGAATATTGTTGTTGTTGGTGGTGGTGTTGTGTTTTCGTTCTTTGGCTTTCTGTATTCCTGATCTATCCACTAGGCCAATCCAGTTGGTTTTTTGCACTTTGTTTTGGTCTAGCAGCTATATTACAATTCATTCTCTTCTTTCAAGGCCTACTTGTGTCTCAGGATGAGACTCTAAAAGAGTGGCTGCAATATCAGGAAAAAAATTCTTCCTCGATCCCTTTTACCTTCATTGATTTAGAGAGTTCTTTCGTGAAGAAAGTTTATCTTCTGCTTCTGTAGTTATTTTTGTTTGTTTGCTTTCGCAAACGAGTTTTCGTGGTAGTGGCTCCAAGTGATAGTTAGTTGGTTTGACTATATACTTGCAATTTACACAAAACCAAGGCTATTTATTTTCTGTGAATTAAATTCCATTATATGTACTAAGTTTTGATTTACGAGGTATAAACTAAGACTTCTTGGAGATGTGATTGCCCAATCTCTTGATCTTCATGGCATCCTAAACGTTAAGTGTTGGTTTACAGCCAAAAGTCCATCAGGCGTTATACTTATAATGTGCCCAAGTTGTAAAAGGCATTCATAACGGTTCTCCTTGCGTTTTTGTGATTCTAAATCTTATAAAAACAGGGGAGAAACAGTGAGAGTTTGGTGAAGATTCACTGAAATTTGTGTGGAAAGAGCAAGAGTTAAAAAAGGTTTAAAATATGTACATTAAGCAATACTCAAAAAAAAAAGCTAGTAGATGTAAGCTTTATATTGAACATTAATTTTTTAATAATGTTTGACTAACACATGCACATTATTTCCTAAAAGAGTTGTTGAATTACCTCGAACCACGTGTTAATATGTAATTCAAAGCGATTTAATAACTTTTAAAGGCAATGTCAACAAAATATGTTTGAAAAAAATATTTTCCTTATTTTTTTTAGCCATCGAAGAGGAAAGGAGTGGATGCGAGCAGGGTTGGTGGCAAGGGAAGAAAGAAGCGGATATTGAAGAGGCTACTTGGGCGCCAGAGGTGAATGTTGATGCTGAGTTGATTAAGTTGTTTGAACAGAAAGAAGGCGGCGGGAGCAGGGCGGTGGTGGAGTGGAGTAATTGGCGTCAGAGATGCAGGAAGCTATTGGATCATGATATTTTTTTTTCAGGTTCAGTTAGTGGTGTTTTTTTAGTCTCTGAACTGAGAAGAGATTTTTGTTTCAATTACAATTAATTAATGCAATATTGAGAAGTAGAAACTACTGGTAATGGACACCTCTTCAATGCTGAATTGAACAGGCATAGAATATGCTGATATAGACTTGGTCCTGAGTCCTGACTACAAGTAAGTAAACTGGAAGATTTCTAAGAAACCATGGTTAAAACCTAACATTTGATGAATTCATATCTTCAACATAGAGCCTACATTCTAACTCTTAAAATATATATAAAACGTATACTTTCAAAGATTGTCACCACTGCAAGGAACAAAAGCTAGCAGCAATGAGATGAAGAACAATCTAATTGAAATCGAGAAACAGATTATCTATCTTAACATGTGATCCATATCTTGTTTTTATTTAATCACCCATTTACTTCTTCTTGTGAAAACTAACTACAAAGGAGGGGGCCATATTTATTTTATTCAACTTTGTGATTATCACTGTTGCTGCTTAGTTTAAACTCCAGATCCAGCAAGCCTACGCCTTGTTGCATTTGAAACTGACACCTGACCAAGTCTATCAGCCTCAGTAGATACCATCCTCTCTTTCAGGGGCATGTAATGTCGAAGCCATATGCCGGTATATACCTGTAAACAGCATACAAAGAAAGATAAACAAACCATAGTATTATTAGAAAGATGGGATAGCAAGAAAAAAAAAACATACTTGAAAGAAAATTAGAGGAGCTTGCTTAAAACTAGGGTGCCACAGGCACAGGGTGAAACCAAAGTTTATTTTTCTATTTTAATCAAGGTCTATTGAACAAAAACAAATAAAAAAAAGGAAAGAAAGAAAGATTTTTCTGCAGTTTTCACATACTTCTTTCAAATTCACAATTAATATTTGAGATTCTCTTAACAGTTCAAAATGGGGCAAGTACAAACATTGACCTTGCTAGTTCAAAAACTTTCAATTCGCTCAGTTCTATAACCTTCCTTTATATTGGTGTGATTGGAGGAGGGTTAAGGTGAATCTATAAAGATATAAACAATAACTCTCTACAGTGTTTCTGAGCGCCATGTGGCACTTTTACGTTTCCCTACTCCCGTCTCTTTTCCTATAAGACAACCTTATTTCTTCCTTCTTTTCAGCCTCCCAAACTTCTCTCTATTTGTGAATCTCTAGGAAAATCAATCGCAAATTGACAAGCAGTTTCGTTGGCTGGCTCACATCATTATAAAGTTCACGCAAACTTAAATTTTATGATACCTATTTCTTTCATTTTTAATTTTAATTAGGGTTTCAACTATCTTAGTTCTAAGTTTTGAATTTCGCCACGTGGTTTTAGTCATAAATTTTTATTAAATTATATATAATAAAAAGAGTTATTAAAAATCACAATAATCTTATAAATGTATTGTCCATTGCAAGTATAATTTATTGTCTACCACAAGTTAGTGATTATTGCTTTTTTAATTATATTTTTTAATATTTATCATCTATTTTTTATTGATTCTTAAAAAGTTCCCTCACATAGCACGGGGTTAGATATAAGACAGTATCGAGATACCCATTTGCAATATGCAGATGACACTTTATTTGAAATGGTAGCTATCAGAGTATTGGAGTTGTTTTGCAGAATGTTGGGTTTGAGAATTAATATGTCAAAAAGCCAAGTGGTTGGTATTAATGTGGATGGAAGTGTTCTTGCTTCAATTGCTAATAAGGTGTGATGCTCGATTGGTTCATGGCCCATGACTTACCTTGGATTGCCTTTAGGTGGAAATTCGAATGTTCTTAATTTTTGGGATCCAGTGTTGGAAAAGATAGCTAAGAGATTAGATGGATGGAAGAAGTGTTTTCTATCAAAAGGAGGTAGATTATCACTCATTAGATGAGTGCTCTCTGCTCTACCTACATACCTTTCTCTTTTCAGGATTCCCAGTGGAGCGGCTAAAATCCTTGAAAAAAGATTTCAGTCCTTTTTATGGAATTGGAAGGTGGTGTAGAAACCAGTGGGTAAAGGAAGTTTGGGGATTGGGAATTTAGTGAAGAGAAATGAGGTTCTAGCTGCAACATGGTTGTGGAGGCTCTCTCAAGGGGAAAATTCTTTATGGGTACGTTATCAGAAGCATACACGGTTCCTCACGATCAGGATGGGACATTGGGACATCCTCTTCTATTACATGTAGAAGTCCCTAGAAATACATTCATTCCCTTGTTCCTTGTTTTTCTCCATTTTTGTCGCGAGTTTTAGGCAATGGGATATCCTTCCATTTTTGAGAAGATAATTGGTGCGGTGAATCTTCTTTGGCAACTCGGTTCTCACGCTTATATCAATTGTCGCATCTCCATAACAAACCAATTGCTCGTTTTGTCAATCACTCAAATGGTAATTCATCTTCTTATTGGAATTTCCATTTTTCTAGACCATCATCTTCTAGGGCCATTGACCAATTGGATGATCTTTCCGCCCTCTTAGATAATGTAAGGTTGTCTCAAAAGGAGGATTATTTAAAACGGTCATTATCTCCTTCCAATCGGTTCACTTGTAGCTCTTTCTTTGATGTTTTAGTAGATTGTCCTCCTTCCAATTTTTCTCCTTGTGTATCATCACTATGGGCTGCACATATTACTTTCAAAATTAAATTTTTGGGTGGTCCCATTTGAATAGGAAGATTAACATTGCAGATGTTATGCAAAAGCATTTTCCTTACCGTTATTTATGTCCTAAGTGTTGCTTGTTGTGTAAGAAGGACGGGGAAAGCGTTGACCATTTGTTTGCTCAATGTGAATGGATTTCTTTCTTGTGGCAACGGTGGGGGCAAGTGTGTGGGGGTTCCTCATTATTCTCATACGATTGAGGAATGTATTGTATGTTCTCGGTCACCCCATCATTCTAGGAAGGATTTGGAGACTGGTAGACTGATGTCCTTGGCCACTTTATGGGTGATTTCACCGTCCATCCTCCATCGCCACCAAAAATAATTCAAAAAGGATGTGTTGTATTAATATTTAATTTCAGCTAAAGCTCATGTTAGCCACCCAACAAAAAATGAAGACTGAATATACCTTTTCTCCGACCAAACACCTTATAGACTTTGTATGTACAGGAGAAGGAAGACAAACTGACTTCAATATGTGAGTAAAACATTGGTGATGACCATGCTTCACGAAGTATTACAATGTAGTCACTAAGTCACTAATTATACACCTTTATGGACTCAAAAGACCCAATAGACATGATTCCAAACGGCATATAAAGATAAACATTACTATTACACAAAAGGGGTAGTTTTTGAAAAGTAAAGAAATATCATGGACAGAGGTACAACAAAGACCTTTTTTAGATGCACCAACAAGGAAGTGGCCTATTAACAATTCATGATAAAGATAAACATGGAGCAAGATTTAAAATAATATGGACAAAGATAATTAAAAAAAACTAGTACTATTTGTAATTTAGATATCAACTTAGCCATTGATAGGGCGGAGTGCAGAAAGCAGATTTATGTAGTCGACTCCATGTAAGTGAGTGGAATTTAGTTAAACAAATAATATAATAATAATTGATGTTCTATATCAACATCAAGGGTTGCATGTCCTTGATAAAGCTAGAGTGTTTTATCCTCTTGCATCAAATGGTGCAATTCATCATATCATAATTCATCTATATTTGCTCATGCTTCATGATTCATCGTTGAACCCAAGGTCACCATTCTCATGCTATTTTCTAGGTCCTCTTGATCATACACCACCCTAAGTTGATTAGTCCCTCCTTTTTCTCTTATCTATGATTTTGCGCTTGTGATGAGAATTGTAGAATGTATTAATTAAATTGATTCTAACAGCATCAAAATCTTGATGATATGCAACCTTTTTGCATTTAGACTTGTTACCAAATCTAACATGAGAGTCTATTTTTTACTAGAGGAATCAGTCTATTTTTTACTAGCGAAACATTAAAAGGATTTATAATATGAAGAGGACTAATTTTCCACCTCTCTCTTGTAAGGGAAAGGAGTGAATGGAGTGGCGACCAAGCAGCGACCGACGAGGCAGTCCAAGACCTAAGCTTAGCAAAATTTTTAGAAGGGATATTGAGGAGGAGAGAAAGGGAAAGCCTCGTCGAGGAGTGATTCTAGCTCACACTCCTGGCTGTTCCAAACCTTCCGAACGACACTTAAATGGTTCTTGCAGAGCCTAAGTCGTGACGACAACGAGGTCATCCTCAAAGAAGCAAGAAAGGAGCGTGTCTTCTCGGTCAACTTTGATCGGCTTGGATTCTCAGGACCATTGTTGTTGCAAGGGGAGCTCGAAGGAACAGAGGTTTTAAGAGAGCCCACAGGGCTAGCAACCACGTCACACTTGTGGAGACCTTCAAATATCGAAGAGGGTTCTAAATGCGAATCACCAAGGAGGAGAATGGCAACCAAAGGGACATTTTAAATCATGTCTCATGACTACAGCCTTCTACCGACTCTACCTACTATACCATTAGCCCCACAGATGTTATTGTCACTTTGGAAGCCTGCCTACTGAAAATCCTCAAAGTCTAGCTTCCTAAATCAATTCTTAAATTCATGAGTTCATGAGGATCAATTCTTAAATTCATGCGAAATTGAGGTGTGTTTGGGAAGTGAAAGAACTAAAATACCAAGTCCTAAATACCCATAATTCTCAAAGTGTCACAAAATGCCCATTTGCTTTGTGATCATCAAAAGACTTTGATCAGACACAGCAGGATTTAGCATATATAGTGATTCTATCAATGCACTATGAGTATATGTTTTTGTGCACATATGAATAATGTTCACATCAAATTGAGGACAAGGTAAAAAATAAAAGAAAATTTTGATTACTCGAAATCTTAAAGTAAATTAGGAAAAGATATAAAAGTCAAATAATAGGGGCCATGAGACTAACCTGTTGTGGCCTCATAATCTTTGTATCTGGATCATCTAGAGACTCCCGCCAATGTGATAAATAGCCAGCCATGCGAGGGATTGCAAATAAAACAGGAAAAAACTCCGTTGGGAATCCAATCGCCCTAATTAACAAGTGTTCAACATTTTAATATCCAAAGCACAATAACATTTTGACATTGAACATGAACCATATTTTAAAACATACCTATAGATTAAGCCAGAATAGAAATCAACATTTGGATAAAGCTTCCTCTTAATAAAATAATCATCCGATAGAGCAGCCTTCTCCAATGCAACAGCTACCTGAAATTCACATAAAATCAATGAAGAAGCCAGCATATTAATATAAAAAATGTACCATATTTTTAATCCAAGGAATCCATTAAGAAACATATCAACAATGTAAGAAAATGCATCTATGCCAATGTGCACTTAAATGCAATTCCCTTGCCCTTTACTCTTTATGAATTCTTCTTTTTTTCCTCCTCACATAACACCCGAGAAAAGCCTATCCAGAAAGCAAAGGCTTTGTAGATCAATTCTTTCCAGATCCCACAATAGCCGGAGAATTATACTTAACTATGCCCTTATCTTACTATCATTTCAGAAGTGAAAAAAAAAATAACGGATCACTGTAACTACAACTACTGAATTCTAATAAGTCAGCACAAGCATAGACATGGATTATTAGCTAATATCAAGAGATCTTGTATGGATACAAAGATCACAACTTATCTTCTATGGACCTCAAGAAACAATTGAGAAATCATTGTGCTTACTGTCTAATTCCCCGACAACTTATAAGTATTTTTTCTTTTTCTTTTTTGAGAAGAGACAAAATGATTCTATATTAATATGAGGGAAGTAAAACATTGAGCATAAGGAATACTCATCAACATACAGTATTAGCAATGACCACCCAACAAAGTTTAAAAAAAAAAAGCCCCAAAATAAAAGCAACAACGAACCAAACAAATTACACAAGAGCATCCCAGCTTCTAAACCAATCTGCAAAGGAGGACCCTGCTCCTAACTTAAAAGAAGAAATCCAAGTTGCAGCTGTGATTTTAGAAGACTCTCCTACCTGAACAGCTTCACTTACAACATTCCTGAATATCCTGTTGTTGCGTTCACACCAAATTGACCATAAAACAGCCATAGACACAACACATCCAACTTTTCTACACCTACTACTAACTTCAATAACATGATTGAACCTAAAACAGTTTTCGCAAGAGAGAGGTGTTGAGAACTTCCTGAGCAGCATCCTTTCCCATCCAAACCAAACCTGCAAGGAGAATGGGCAGTTGAAAAACAAATGATCGACTGCTCTGGACCTTGATAACACAACACACAGCAGTGCGCAGAAAGACAAACATGCGGCAGCCGTTTCTGGAGCAAGTCTTGAGTGCATATCCTGTTGAGAGCCACAAGCCAACCAAACACTCTAATTCTATTTGGAATTGGAGCTTTCCAAATGTGGTTACAATAGGAAGGGTTTGGGGTACAGTTGAAGTCATTGAGAAATTGAAAGAGAGATTGACATGTGTAGGAGCCTGAATTGTTAAGGGACCAAAGGAAAGAATCACTTGAGGAGGGGAAGATGCGGACATGGTCAATAGTGGACAGAAGGGAGCAAATTTCAGACTCTTCCCTTAATGTAAGGTTTCTTGGGAAGTGGAAGTTCCATGAGGGTTGTTCAAGGTGGGAAGAGGGAAGGGAAGCAAGGAAGTGGCAAATGGGGGCATTAGGACAATTAGAAAGTGGAAAGAGAGAAGGGAAAGAATGGCCAAGGGGGGGATCACCACACCAATTATCTTCCCAAAAGCGAATCAATTGGCCATTTCCAACTTTGGGGGTGATATGGGGTAAGAAAATGGGGTAAAGGCTGGATATGAACGTCCACGGATTCCTATGGGTAACGTGAGATGCACTACCGGATTCCATATTTGCTTCTAATGACCTGGATCCGTAACGCTTCGTTTTCATTCATAAACCGCCATAGCCATTTTGCTCCAAGGCCTGTATTCTTGTTCTTAAGGTTGCCAAAACCAAGACCACCAAGTGCCTGTGATTTTTGGACATTCTTCCAACTGACCAAATGAAAACCATTTCCACCATCCCCACATTTCCAAAAAAAAAGACCGTCTCAATTTCTCAATTTTGGTAATCACTGCAATCGGCATCTTGAAGATAGACATATAGTAATTTGGCAAAAGCCATGAGCAACGACTTAACAAGCACAAGTCTCCCACCTCTTGATAAAAAACTACGCCTCTACCCACTAAGCCTCTTTTCAACCTTGGACACTACGGGATTCCAAAAACTCTCCTTTAATGGGTTACCTCCCAAGGGGAGTCCTAGATAGGACATTGGCCAATCACCAACATCACATCCAATTTTCCTTGCAAGAACTGCCAAAACTGTAGGATCCATGTTGATACCCACAATTTGGCCTTTGGCCATGTTGATTCTCATTCCGGATAACTTGCAAAAACAATGAATAACCTTCATCAAATGCAAGACATTCGGCCCAAACCCCTGAAGAAGGAAGAGAGTGTCATCTGCATATTGAAGATGAGAGACCTCCACTTTATCTTTCCCGATGGAAAGACCTCGGACCAAATCGCATTGGCATGCCTTTTGGACAAGGCTTCCCAAAGCATCTGCTACTAATGTAAATAGGAATGGAGACAAAGGATCTCCTTGGAGAAGGCCTCTACTGGCATCAAACTTGTCCCTCGGCCTACCATTAATTATAGCAGAATAATTCACCGAACTGATGCACCCATGAATCCAACTTCTCCATTTCTCCCCATGCCCTTATTAAGCATAAAATCATCGAGGAAAGCCCAATCAACTGTATCATAAGCTTTAGCAAAGTCTGCTTTGAAAACCACGCCAGGTTTCTTCAAACAACGTTATTCCTCCACTGCTTCATTAGCAATGAGAACCACATCAAGGATGTGTCTATCTTGGATGAAGGCGGATTGAGACGCGCCAATGGTCGTATGAAGAACATGTCGAAGCCTATTAGCCAACACCTTGGCAATTATTTTGTATAAGCTTGTAACCAAACTTATAGGCCAGTAGTCAGTAACTTTTGCTGAATTAAACTTCTTCGAAACGAGACAAATATATGTATCATTGGTCTTTTTATTGTTAATTCCTTTCTCATGAAACTCCTCCATCACTTTCATAATATCATCTTTCAAAAAAAGCCAAGCTTTTTGGTAAAATAACATAGAGAAGCCATCAGGCCCCAGAGCCTTATTCCCTTCACAAGAAAAGATTGTTTCGAATTTCATCCTCTTCAAAAGGCCTCTCAAGGAAGCAACTTGCATAAGAATCGATAGGTTTTTCTTTTTTTCCGTTATTCCTTTTTTCTTTTTCTTTTTTTTATTTTTTCGAGAGGGAGGGAAGTGTGTTTGTTTCCGAAAGAGAATGTTATTTCAAAAAACTTTCTCCAATGATGTTTTTTCTACTAATAGATTTTCTGCATCAAGCAAGTCAATGTAAAGGTCTAAGGTTTGCTGACAGGAATGGTGACTTAGGGTGCACAATGAAGATTTGTATCACCCCAGCTTTGGTAGACTATATGTACTATGGCAGGCTGCTAAACTATCAGAATGGTGTACATTGTGGATCCTGATGAGAGCTTAACTAACGAAGCAGTAAGTTTCATCAATTCCAAGTAGACTGCTTTCAAGGTTTGGTTAGTGTCAGGTGGTTGGTACCTGGTGACAATTTCAGATAGTTTAGTAGTGAACACTAACTTCCACGGTTAGCAATCCATTATCAAAAAAAAAAGCTAAAGGTTTGATATCTGAAGAGTTCATAATCCACAATCTCAAATTAGTCCATCCATATTTCTTAGTTCTTTTGTGTTGAACAGAGATGTAACAATTTTTAGAAGTTGATAAAGTACGACATTGTGGGGGTTCTTGAAGACTTCTTCCAGAACAGGGTAGTTAATATACATAATACAGACAAATGCGAGTTACATATATCTTATGCCTAAAAAGTCACACTCTTCGCTTGTCAAAGACTTTCGACCTATAAGTCCTGTTACAAGCCTATACAAATCATTTATAAGGTCTTGTCATTGAGTTTGAAATCAGTTCTCACAAAGACCATCGAAGTTAATCAATTGGCTTTTGTATAAGGGAGACAAATCTTGGACACAGTGTTACTTGCTAATGAAGTGGTGGAGGATTACAAGGTCCACAAAAAGGCCGAGGTGGTGCTCAAGGTTGATTTGATACAATCAATTGGCTTTTGTTGAAGGAGACAAATCTTGGACACGATGTTAATTACTAATGAAGTGGTGGAGGATTACAGGATCTGCAAAAAGGTCGGGTTGGTGCTGAAGGTTGATTTCGCTAAAACTTATGATACATAGAAAGGGGATTCTTGGAGTTTGTGTTGTGTGCAAAAGGTTTTGGTGAACACTGCATTAGGCGGATCTTAGGATGTCTTTGTTCAGTTACCTATTCAGTTGTGATTAATGGGCAAACAAAGGGCAAGTTTAATAGGGAGCAGGGGCCTCAACAGGGTGATCCGCTTACCCCCTTTCTTTTCACATTAGTACCAAACGGGCTAGGTAGATTGATGACCAAGGTGAGACAATGTGGTGATGTAAGAGGGTATTCAGTTGGCTCAAAGAAGGTGGAAGTTTCACGTTTGCAATATGTCGATGACACACTATTCTTTCTTGAAAGGGATGAAGATAATGTCTGGAGTGCCATCCGACTTTTACAATGTTTCTCTCTGGTTTTGGGCTTGAATTTAAACTTGGCAAACAGCCAATTGGCTGCTATTAACATCGATCTCGAGGTATTACTTCGACTTGCAGATAAGGTGAGCTGCTCAGTCTGTGTTTGGCCTCTAAGGTACTTAGGCCTCCCTCTAGGGGGGAACCCAACACATGCAAGTTTTTGGGAACCAATCATAACAAAGATTTCTAAAAGGAGAGGGGTAGAAGAAAATTTTCCTTCCTAAGGGAGGTTGATTGGCTCTAATCCAGTATGTTTTGTCAGCATTATCGACATATTACATGTCAATTTTTAAAATCCCATGTGGTGTGGCTAAACAAATTGAAAAAATGATCAAATCTTTCTTTTGGAAATGGGTGGACCCAAGTAGTCAAATGCAGTTGATACATTGCACGATGGTCCAACGGCCCGTGGATAAAGGCGGCCTTGGGATCAAAAATGTGTTTAAGAGGAATATTGCCTTAGGAGTTAGGAGCCAAATGAATTTGGAGATTACTTTCAAAAAAAGAATCATTGAGAACTCGAGTCATTTTCAATGGCCACATTTCAGTTGAGATTGGTCAACCTTTAGAACGCACCCACAAATCCACATTCTGAAGCCTGTGGAAGTTCATCTCATCCTTGATTACCAGTCTCTCGCCTCATATCAACCCTATAGTCAGTGATGGTTGTACCTTCAGATCTTGGGAAGAAAGGTGGATCAGGGACACAAGCCTTTTCGTTTCATTTACGCGATTATTTCACTCATCTCTTGACAATCATCCCATTGCATCTTTCTTCATTCCAAATGTCCAACCTATCGAATCTTGGAACCTACAGTTGATTAGAAAACATTTCCCTCTCCACCAGCCCAAATCATTATCGTTGGTCACTAGATCCAACAAGTAAATTCTCATGCAAATCCTACTTTGCGTCCCTCATTGATGACCCATCCATACCCACTTATGTACTTTCATCACACATTTGGAATGTTCATATCCCTTTCAAAAGAAGGTGTTTGGTTGGCTACTGGCTCACAATAAGATTAATACTAGCGATGTGTTGCAAAGATGTTTCCCCACTTCAAATTGTTGCTTTTTGTGTTTTCAGGATGCAGAAACTTTGGAGCACCTGTTCTTCTTCTTATGTCCAGCCTACTAGAAGGATCTGGCTTAATTGGTTCACATTCTCTAAAGGAAGAATTTTCATTCCCCACAATTGCGTAGGTCTCTCATTAACTCATCAAACTTCCTCTTCTCAACTGGAGAAAGAAGTGGGGATTAATTGCCTCTTATGCAACCCTGTGGTATCTTTGGCTCAAGCGCAATAGAAGGATATTCCAAGATAACTATGATGAGTCAAAAAGTGGGATTACATCAAATTGTTGGCTTGAACATGGTCACCATGTGCAAATGGGTATTCTGTTTTTGAGTGGTGGCGAGCTTGGTCATCGCATTTGTAATTTGAGTAGCTAGATCTTGCGCCCTTTTGAGGCATTAGTTTGTCTTGTGTTCAGCTATTGGTGTCCCCAAATTTCCGAGTACCCCTGGTACTCTGCTCTCAGGCTGTACTCTTTTGCATTATATCAACATGTATAATCTACTTTGTTTCTTTTCAAAAAAAAAAAAAAACAATTTTCAGGAGTTAAGTCCATTTTTGTGTGATTGGTCATCCATAATAGATTTTAAAATCAATAAATTCCATTGTGTAACCACTGAGAAATTAAGTACGAGACAACTACTGTAGCATTGTTTTCATGCGATAACATGCATTATTATAGGAAGTTCGCAGAAGTTCCTACCATGAATTTGCAAAGATACGAATTGGTCTTGGAGCACGAGAAATACCTCAATGAGTGGATCCCTTCCAACAATGGAAAACACTTCCTCTGCTAGCTTTCGAATAACCTTAGCACGAGGATCATAGTTCTTGTATACACGATGACCAAAACCTGACATCTTTCTCTTCCTACACATCCAAGTTGTAACAGGCATTAAGTACAGGAATATAAATACAAAGCAATGCATTACTTTATGGTTGGCGATTAAGAGCTATATAGCAAGCAAAAAAGAACAAATAGATGTAAGAATAACCTGGTTTTCACGCCTTCAATGAACTCTGGTATGTTCTCAATGGTTCCTATCTCACCCAGCATCTTAAGCACAGCCTATGACCAACCAATCAATACATTAAATGATGCCTCAACTCTCAAGGCTATGGTCCCAGTCGAGCCCAATGATTTCAAGACACTTAAAACAGTAAATATAGTCAGAACAAGCATGTGGATCTCATTGCACAGATCAGCACTTCCAATGAAATCAAATTCTTTAAAGTATTGATTCAAATTTAAAAGAGAAACATGACATACCTCATTAGCTCCACCATGAAGGGGACCATACAGCGCTCCAACAGCTCCAGCAAGAGCAGTGTAGACATCCACACCGCTGCAAGTATGCTATCAGATTGTCATTTAAAAATTGAGGGTGGATGCTGAGCTAGCGTTGATGGAAATAAGATGCATACCTAGATGCAAGATGCCTAGCAGCAGCTGTTGAACAATTCATTTCATGCTCTGCATGAAGTATGAAGAGAACATCTAGAACACGAGCTAATCGAGGATTGGGCTTATAAGACCTGTTACCTCTGCAATTTCGCAAGAAGAATAGTTAATAACAGATTACAAACATTGAAAAACTCATCCTCCAAGATTACATACATTAAAAAACTAAGCCAGGCAATAGGATTCGTAACACAAGTTTACAAGTCTTTGTGTGTATTTGTTATCCATGCACGTGTATCTAGTTCTAACCAAGGATGGGTTCATACGGCCTGTTGTCTCTGCCAGTCTACGAGATTAAAGGAGGAACAAGTTACAAAACTCATAAGGCTCAACCGCTCAACTAGGCAACAAGTTTTATAACCAACACACATACATCTCCTTGAGAACTATATGTGTTTTGAGTGGCCAATCTTCTATTGTCAAATGTGAGTAATTTATGGCCTGGGAATACAGTGATAAAATTTATGCCAAGAAACAGAGACCATATACATAAAATTTCCTGAAACCATGGTTTCAAAAATTGATCGAGACATGTGCCTTGAAGGGTTGAGATTTTGCCTTTTCAAGGAAAGTATGTGAAGCTTACGCCTCAAAAGTTACTATCTTTAACCATTTTTTTTCGAAAATATCTTTAGTTGAATATCCTTAAAGATTACTGTAAAATTTTGCTTCCAAGGCCCTGCCTTAAAAACCCCATACAGGCCTTTTCAATAGCTTCGACAGGGACTTGATTACACTACACACGTTTTAAATACCAAAGCTTAATTTCGTTAGGCACAGGGTATTATGCAAAGAGACAACTATACTAAGCTCTCATTAGAAAACACATGAAACCTAAATTTCGGAGGATGAAAATAAAGAAATATAATCTTTCATGGTAAATAAAAGATACTAATAGAAATTGATATCTTAGTAAGATGTAAACAAGAATACAATAGATATGAAGTTTTTTCATATAAAGATGATAAAGGAAAATGGCAATTGAACATACAATGAATCAAGCATGTACAAGAAGTTCTCTGAATAAGAGAGATTGCTTGAAGGAAGAACAGGTGGCCTTCCTGCCATCCTTAAATATGCTGCTGCTGCAATTGTTGGCGCCTGCAAATTCAACATTCAATTTCCATAAACAAATGATCACAGAAAAAATAAAATAGGGACACAGACACTCAGTAGTATTGCAGAAACTAAAGGTTCTAGGCTAAAATCAACCAAAAGATAGACTAAAGCATCACAATTAAATCTTCCAACCCTCACAAAACCATTAAGGGAAAAAATCCAAGTAAAAGAAACTAGATTCACAAGCAAACCTTTCCAAGTATGCGTGCAATTTGCTTATCTCTCACTTGTTTTGATTTGTAAAGATCTTGGCCCTGCTTCACCAAAATTGCAACATTAAAACTATTTGAAGTCCTACGAAAACAAGAAATGTTGTAGTAAAAAACAGTGCATTGCAAATAACTTGTTAGATTTTTCATTTTAAATCAGAGGAATAGCCCATTAATTTTTCAGTGAGCAGCAAGGAACTGCAGGCCACGTAAGATGAACGTTACTATATGTGAAAACCATTGCATCTGAATCTATTAATGTCTAGATGATAAGTAAAGTGAAAACTAGTCCACCTAAGTCCAATAAATGTTGAGAGGTTTCCACAGAGACAGAATCCAATTAATAAGCCTAACAATCACTTCAATAAGCTAAAATTCCATACATAACTGCAAGCCACTAGACCATACTTGAAGCTCAGTCACTTCTAAAATCCAGACGGTTGTAGGAATATACTTCTCCAGTGAGGAAACATATGCAGCTAAGCTGCTTGGGTTTTACTGCCAGTCAGAATTATGAGAGGAGCACAATTGATGATAGATTTAAAGAATTGGAATAAAGCAAAAACACATTTTTACGAATTGGAATGAAGCGAGTCAAGCGACTAACCACATTCTGACATCCTTTGTCAGCTAAAATAGGGAGCAAGTCAGCAACTAAATTTAAGCATTAACTACAATTCACTCAGTGTATGTGCATCCACATGAAATCTAATGGATTTTAGTGGGAAATAAGAAGCACAAAATCCTTGTGCATGTAAAAATGTTGAAAATACGAGAAGAAAAGTAGCAGTGAGATATGCTACAATGAGTTTAGCAACTCTAACCAGACTCAGTCGAATAAGAGATATCAGACCTAACATCCTCACATGTGATACACTATAATAAGCAAAGTGCGTCTTAGAAGTTCAAATCAATTACTCAAAGCCACTTAGAGTAGCATAGCCTACACCAGTGTTTTCAAGGCGCCAAGGCGATTTGCCTTGTCTAGGCAAGGCATAGCCTAGATGAAGACTAGGCGTGGCCTAGGTGATAAAAAAAAAAATTATTTATAGGTCCCAAGATAATTAATTAATTATTTATAGGTCCCTGGACAATTTAATGAATGTTAAATTTTCATAAAATGATCAAAAACACTTCATATTAGTGAAAATCATGTCCACAAACCACAAGATTCGATTTCGAGCTTAGGGAAGATGTTCGAAGATATTCCAAGAGATTTAAAGCGTTCCCAATGCATCGAAGATGAAAACCGATTTCGTCGATGAGCAAAACAACAGCGGAGCAGCCAAAACCCGTCGCCAGAGCTTTCAAGGGATGGTGACGATAGCAGAAGGGAAGTCGATGGACGAGATAGAATTTGGGATAGAGGAGTCAAGGGTTTACAGTCGAGAATGTAGAGGAGTTGCTTTTAAAGGGTTTTTTTATTTATAGAGACCCCCCTCAAAATTTTTGCCTAGGATGTCGCCTAGGCGACGCCTTAAAATCACTGGCCCTAAACCCCAAAAAATAGCGAACAACAGAAGTTCAATAAACAGTAAGAAGCAAAAGTCTCTTCTGCCTAAAACAAGAAAAAGGAAGAAAGGAAATTTGTGAACTCAAGCAGTCCAGCTTTAGATACAGTTGCATCAAGTAGTCAAGTAATATTTCATAAAGCAAATCTAAGGGTTTTGGGAGAACTTTCAGAATCAACTTACCCTGAGAGCAGGATTTGCATCAGGATGGAACACAGACAAAGCACTCATTGCACTCACAAGCACCCCCATCGGGTGCGCATCATGAGGCATTGACTGTATAATATCCTGCAAAAAAAACACCACATAATAAACTAGCTTATAAAATTGATAGAGAGCACTGGGTCAATTCAACTCAATTTCAAAGTGATAGAAAAAGAAACACACCAGAATTCCCTGAGGAACAGCTGAATGTTGTGAAACGGCAAATTCCCAGTCTGCTAATTGGTTTTGTGATGGCAAATTCCCAAACACTGATAAAAATGCAAGAAGCAGAGTTATGATAGATAGCAGAAAAAGGGATTCATAAAACACATGAAATTAATATATATATATATATATATATATATATATATATATATATATATATATATATATATATATATATATATATATATTGTAATGTAGAGACTTACTTAAGAGATATGCCACTTCCAGGAATGAGCTGCTCTCGGCCAACTCCTCAATTGGGTATCCTCTGTATCTAAGAATCCCCTCATCTCCATCGATATAGCAAATCGACGAACGCACTGGAGCTGTGTTAAGATACCCAGGATCATATAGCTTAAGTCCTTTGTCATATCTTCCCGCTGTTATCTGAGAAAAAAAAAAAAAAGAACCTTACCATTATTAGCAAAAAACATGAATAAATATCAACAAAAGAAACTCTGAAGCAAAGATTAAATTAAAAAAAAAAAAGAACGAAATTGAAGGAAAGAGAACGGAAACTTATAAAACCCAGAATAAATGAACAATTTGCAATTTGCATCCACGACAAAAGTACATTCGCATCCAATCTACCACCCATTAATTATCGAAAAATTGGAATTACCCGGAACTCGTAATTCTATAAGAAATAAACAAAATCGAACAAGAAATAATACCCAGATAAAACACCCGCAAAAGATAACAGAATTAAGAAAAAAAACCAAATTAAGGGTATGTTTGGGTCGCAACTCCAATAACAAAAGTATGTTTCCTTTTCGCAGAAAAGGAACCGTATATAATAACAAACAGGCTTTAAATTCATCGATTCAGAAACCCAAATATTTCAACAGAGAGAAAAGATGCAGCAAAAGGATCCTCAGAATTCCAATATCATCACACCTTCTTCAAATCAGTTGCTTTCACAGTTCCTTCTTCAGAAACCTGAACTTGGTATTTCTTCCCTGTTCGTTCATCAACGATCGTCAAAAAACCTTTGAGATTACCGGGAGGAGGAACGAGGTGATCCTGAGCTGAAACCGTTGATGTTTCAAGAACACGAGAAACAACAGCAGCAGAAAGATCAGAAGCAACCAAGTGCGATGTAAGAACTGCTAATCTTCCCCGAGCTAACACCGATGGATCGATGCTCTCCATCTCTTTCGACTAAATTACCGACAAGTTCAACAATTTTTTTGCCCTTTTTCCAATGAATCGATGGAGTTTTGAATCAGATTTAAAGGATTTATTTGGGTAATAATACCAAGTAGGCTGGTATATATCAGCAGTTACGTCTCGTGTCAGACGTGTATTGGATAAAGAGATTGTGACAGGTTAGATCGAGTAGTACGCGAGTGCCACGATATAGTGCATTTTACGACGACATGGTCAGGCCTTGTGACTTTTATAAAATAGTAATGCGAGACTGACTCACTCCCTGTTAAAATTGCCTTTCAGAGGCGCCTTGAATCAGATATAGATTTATGATACGGAACGATTCAATAACCCTACAGAGTAATACCAATAAAGTCCGTTTTTAAAGTATTTTTTTAAAATCAAGCATAAGATAAGATTGTCTTTTATGATATATAATAGAAAAAAAGACTTTTCAAAAAAAACATAAAAAAATCATGCAACTTCTACCTATTTTTTTAAGCAACTTATAAATGTAGTTTTTAAGCAATTTTATGCCTAATTTAAATAAAGTTAATTATTTTTGTTTAAATTTATACTACTTTATATTAAAATTAGTCCTAAAGTTTATATATATATATTACCTTTTTCCTATTTATAATCAAAAGAGTTGTTTTATCTCTTCTATTTAGAACAATATCTATATTTTTTATAAAAAATTTAGTTGTACTCAATATTTAATTTTTTTAATTATAAAGTTATTAGTTTCTTGTGCGACGTATATGCATGCACATTGATAAAGGATGATTCAGATTAATATCCTCAAAACTATTATTTTATATGTCTGCATCTCTTCTACATTGATATTTCTGTTTCCTCTTTTTTATGATTGAAAATACATACATTTGTGTTAGTAATTAAAGGAAAAATAGTTGAATAAAAAGTAAATGCTCTAAACACCCTTTTCATAAAAGTAAAATAAAGCTCCTAATTTTTTTTCTTTTCTTTATTAGTTTATGAGAACATATATTCATAAAATTTATGTAGAATATATCATTTGGTTTAGATTTAGATTAATTATTTGGCAAAGGTGAATAATGCATGTTATTTCATAGAGATGAACAAATAAGAAAGCTTCTATCTATCTATTTTGAGTTTTTCATCTCATCATCATTTTTACATTTTTTCCACATTTGCCTTTATTGTTATTCTTTATTAAAAAAAACAAAAAATAAATAAATATTAGATTCATGGGATAAAATAGGCATTTTACCTCTTCCTATAATTCTCATGGAGTACTATTAATGGCATCACCATTTTTTTTAACCCACAAACATTTTTTTGAGTTTTCATAATTCTTTATTTGTTGTAAATATGTTGAATATCTAAATAGTATATGCATTCAAGTTATATAAATACATATGTATACGTATCCCACATGAATCATGTGGGAGCATAATTATTTATCCATGTAAAAGCATAGTTACTCATTTCTACCTATAAATAGATGAGGGATTTGAAGCTATGGTGTACCAAGATTTTTCAAGTTGTAAGCTCTCTCTTATAATCCTCTTGAGCAATTAGTATTCATCATTTGTATTGAAACAAAGTTCTGACAGTTTTACAACACGTTATCAGCACGAAAGCTCTGCCTAACCAAAGATTTTGATCATAAAAGGTATATTAAGGTAAATTTTTATGTATTTTTATCAGTCATTTATTTGATATATTTTCAGTTGTACTGTTATTTTATTTATTTATTTATTTATTTTATTTTGATTTCATAGCCTGAAGCTATGTAGAGAAATTCATATAGCATGAACCTAAATTGATATTTTGTTTACATAACCTGAAGTTATGTAAATTAATTTATAGCCTCAAGCTATTAAGAATTATTTTTTAGCCAAGAGCTATATTTTTTTTATAACCACAAGTTATGTCATTATTTCATTTATTTTTTTTTCTAACATCATTAACAATATTTCATGTGAAATCACATGAGTTTTATCCACGGGACCCACATATTTGTAGATTTGTAAATTAATTTGAAACTAATATTATATATTATTACATTAACATTGACACTAACATTAATATTTTCTTTTATTATGACGTCATTACTAATACTAACATTGACACTAACATTTTCTTTTATTATTGCGCAATTACATTAACATTGATACTAACATTTTCTTTTAATATAATGCATTATTACATTTTATTTTATTGCTTGAATAATTATTTATGATTAATTAGTCCTTTCAATTATTTAATGTAATTATTTTTTATGAACCATTTTTTTATGAAAGTGAATCAAATCTTACCAAAATTATTTTTGTTCAGGAAATGACAAACATTACAAAACTTGAATTTGTTGCACTAGATATTTCTGGAAATAATTACTTATCAAGGATCCTTGATGCCGAAGCACATCTAGATGCTAAAAATCTAGGAGAAACAATTAAAGAAGGAAATTATGCAACCTTGCAAGATCGTGCAAGGGCATTAATTTTTCTTCGTCATTGTAACATCTCATACTTTTGGTCAAAAATTCTACATTGACTTATACATATACTGAGATGTATAATGTGCGTATAATACGTAGGGATACAAGTATGCAAGTGTATGTAGTTGTATTTCTATAAATTTCAATTAAATTATCAAAATCTAAATAATATGTGTAAGTTGGGTATATATATATTTAAATTTAGCATGGTGAGTTGCTTTATTAAATTGCATGAGGAGCGTGAGATCATTTTTTGTACTTATCTTTCAATCTCTCTCTCCAATGTGCTTGTGAAGGAAGGAAGAAGAACGAAGAGAGGAAAAAGAGGTATAAACGCCGAATTTTCGCCTAATCGGGGCCCACGGTAAGTGATTTTTACTTTATTTTTTCGTGAAATTGATATTTACGTTAGATGTAACGATTTTCTCGGAGTAATTTTTGCTATGGGAGCTGTTTTACAATGTTTTCGAAATTGAGACTTTGTCGCAATTTGAATGAAAATTTGCTATGAAGGTTGAAAAATACTTCCTAGACTGTAGAAACCCTGAATATGTGGTTAGATTGCATTTTTTGGTTTACTTTGAATTTTTATAGTTGTTGAAAGTTAGATTTGATACTGGAGACCTTTGGAACCCTATTAAAACCCAATGAAACTTCGGTTTGAAATTGTAGAAAAATAGATCTACCAATTCCGAACATTTCGATGTTAAGATTATGATTTTTGGATATGATTTGATATTTTTAGTAACTAAATATAAGGTTTTGTTGAGTAAAATTGACTTTAAAGACTTTCATGAACATGCACAACCTCAGTGAAATACCTGTTGAGGGTGATAAAATGATAGTATGACTGATTTTACATGTGTTGATGTGGACAAAATAATTTTAGGAATGTCCTATATTTTTAATAAAATTGATATATGTTTCTAGTAAAAAAATAAAATTGAGACCTAGTGAAAATATCTAGATTAACCGTAACACCCCAATTTGTATTCTTTTCATTTTTTCTTTTCCCACTTGTACTCTTTGATCCAAATGTAAGCAGTTATAATGCTAAAATGATGCCAACACGTAAACAAATTGGGTGCACAATTATACCAACTTCTCAAAAACATTTCTTTATTTAAACATCTTGTTTACTTACATATATACCAATGTAATATGGTGGCTGTTAAAGCCACTTATTGTACAATCTCACTGCCTTGCTTTTAATATTCGATCTCTCTGTATATATATATATACATCGGATAAGATTGTAATATATTACGTTATATATATATATATATATATATATATATATATATATATATGTAAGGCTTATTCATAACTTAACTTATATATATGAATATAATTGTATAGTATAATATATATATAGAAACAAAATCTTCACAAGAGCCGAACTATACACGTGCTCAATTTTGGCATCTTTTCTTATGCTTCTCTACCAGCAGTAACCCCCATGTACCGTACGACTAGTTTCCTGAGATGTAGTAGGAAGGGTGAGCTAAAAGCCTAGTGGGTCTTCCTGAAGTTCTCACGCTTTATACAAAACGTTAGTACACGCATTAAACCATTCATTACAGTATCACAAGCAAAATAATCAATTCAATCGTATGACCATAATAATAATAATGAATTTGCCAGCATAGGATATTTCTACATCAGGTATACCTTTTTTGGTTGTATTTCGCTCTCAATGTGGGTCAACCAACACCCAGTTCTCATGCTTACACAATACAGTGGAATACGAACAATACATAACTAAAGAAATGTATAAAGAACAAGAACTTAAAGAATCATTCCCACCTCAATTTTACTAGGGTCTCCCCGTTGTTAGAATTTCTTCAGAGTCTTTCTACTGAAACTCTTTTTCTCAGATAGTGAAACTGAAACAGAATTAACTTAACCCCTAGCCCCTATTTATAGGAGCCCAAAAATTTATGTTTTCATTTTGCCCTTGATCATTTCTGATAATTACAAGTAGACAAATTTACTATTTTTTAGGTGTAAATTTATCATTTTGCCCTTACATGCAAATTTACCGTTTTACCCTCAAAGGTGAATTTACTATTTTGTCCGCATATGTTTTCCTCATTTACTACTAGGTAAATTGACCATTATTCCCTTAGACTTTTATTATAATTACAAGTCAATTGAATTTATCACTTTGCCCTTAGACTTAATGATTATTACCAATTAGGTGTATCTACCATTTTGCCCATTGACTTTTATGATATTTTCTAATTAGTTGTTTCTTTGTAAGATTGTAGGATTGTGGATTTTTGTGGTATTACATTAACCGTAGAAACGGTACAGTAGCGTCTTCAACTGCTTATGAGTCCTAAATTGAGTTGGAATTTAAATTCATGGAATGTGTATAATATTTTTTAGGTTGCTAAAGTAAGAATTAGTGGTGAATGAACAAGATTTGGGTCAAGTGGAGTGCACTGAATAAATAATACTAGTGAGTATGATTAAGTATGATGTAGATTAGATCTTTAAATGAATTGATAAATAGTTATTGGTGATTGGAAGTGTGCTGGAAAATTTAATATGTAAATGCAAACTGAGTATTTATGCGTGAAATGGATAATGAATAAATGAAATTGATTTATAGAATGGTCATGACAGGATTTCAGGTATGTCAGGGTACAACATACTTGAAATTCTATGTCGGTCGTGATGTCACCCAAAAAGGGGTCGCGACAATATTGGTATCAGAGCATAGGTTTAAAAGCCTTAAAAAGATAAGTGCTATTTTATTATGTTTGTGGGTATGGGTATAGTGTATGGGTAGCTAAATTATGTTATAAAAGATATGATGTGATTATCTGATGTAATGTTCTTCTCTTTCTGTAAACTGACAAATTCGAGGAGAGTAATAAGATAAAATCATGGATCCACAAGAGGAAAGGATCAAAAAGTTAAAGCAGATGGTAGCCATGCAGTAGCAACAAAATGCTCAATTAATGGAAATGATGACTAAGTTGAGAGAGGAAATACAAAGGCCTAATGCACCGGCAGTCCGTGAAGTTGGTGCTAGCAGTGTTGGGGCCACAGAGGAAGTGCTTGCTGTTGAGGCAGAAACTCCAGCACCTGAAAATAGGGAGGATGAGAAAGAAAAGAAACATTGTGAAAAGGTGATGAAAGCCTTTAAGATGCGGGAACCTCAAACACTTGCAGGGAATCTGACTTTGGAAGATGTTGAGAACTGGTTGATGAGGATGGAAACCATCTTTGATGATATGCAAGTTCTAGACAAGGATAAGACTCATTTGGCCAAATTCAAGCTCATAGATGATGCAGAGCGGTGGTGGAAGGCCACAGATAGAAAACTTGATGAATTTAATTCATGGGATAAATTTAAGGCTTTATTTTATGAAGGCTTCTTCCCTCCTGCAGAGAAGGATAAAAGGCGTGATCAATTTACCAAGCTGAAACAAGGAAACATGTTCGTCCGTGAGTACGAGCATGAATTTAATAGACTGGCTTTGTTTGCGCCCGAAATGGTACCTACTGACAATTTACTGATGAAGAGACTCTGAGATGGTTTTCGAGACCCGATCCATCAAGGGTTAGCAATAGCTGGGGTACAAACATATGCTCAAGCCATGAATCAGGCCTTGGACTATGAGACAGCAGAAGCTGCAGGTAGAGATGTCGCACCACTTGCATAGCCACCATCATCCGAGCAGTATCTGTCGTTCTTTGGAAAGAAAAAGTCAAAGTGGAACAAGAAGCAATGGGGTGAGAACAAGAAATTTCGGTCAGGAGAGGTATCGAGTAGAGTTGAGACTTCTACAGCATTAGTGGCACTAGTCCCATCAGCAGTATTTAGAGGAGCACAGTCTACGGTGAAATCTCAGAGTCAGAGTTCCTCTGTGAGACAACCAATGTTGTTAGGGCGGGGAGTTGGATGTGGACAGGGTTGGACACCGACACCTGGAGTAGTCTCAGACTGGATCTTCAGCACCTCAGCCATCGATAACTTGTTTTCGTTGTGGTCATAAGGGACACAAGAAGAACTAATGTCCATTCCAGACACCACAGGTAGTGCCAACAGTTCCATCCTAGGTGACTTCATCATTTCCCAAAGAACATGTCAAAGCAATTACAGAAGCAGATCTTGAGGCCAGTAAGAATTTGATTTAAGTTATGATCAATATCTATGATATTATAATGTATGTTTTGATTGATGCTGGATCTACATTACCCTACATTTCTGGTAGTATGGTAGATAGATTGAAATTGACTCCAGTTAGAACCAGTACACCCTTAATATTTAGCACAACCGCAGGGGAAAGAATTTATCCTAATATGGTTTGTGAGAAATGTGTAGTGAAATATGAGAGTCACGAGATGTATGTTGATCTTATAGTACTATAATTCTTGGAGTTTGATGCCATACTAGGTATGGATTGGCTAGCTGCCTATCATGTTTATCTTGATTACTTTGCCAAAAGAGTGGTATTCCAGATTCCAGGACAACTTGCCTTTGTTTATAGAGGCATGGACACCTCGAAACCCCCTACTCGAGGTCGATTACTTACTGATGAGGAAGCACAGATCTTGGCTAGTGTAAAGCCAGAGAGAAAGGTCAAGGCATTCAATTGTCAAAAATTCATGTGGTAGATAAATTCCCAGATGTATTTCCTGAGGATTTACCTGGATTACCACCAAAAAGGGAAATTTACTTCATTATTGAGCTAATGCCTGGAATAAAACCTATCTCCATTCCACCTTATTGCATGGCACCAAAGGAGTTATAGGAACTTAAGGTGCAGCTAGAAGAATTTTTGAGCAAAAGGTTTATTACTCCAAGTGTATCACCCTGGGGAGCACCTGTTTTGTTTGTTAAAAAGAAAAATGGGAGTCTACGGTTGTGTATAGATTACCATCGGCTGAATAGGGTGACAGTGAAGAACAAATACCCTATCTCACAAATTGATGATCTGTTTGATCAACTGATTGGGGCCAAATTCTTTTCCAAGATCGATTTGAGATCAGGATACCATCAGTTGAGGATTAGATAAGAGAATATTCCAAAAATAGCTTTCAAAACGAGGTACGAACATTATGAATTTTTGGTTACGCCATTTGGGTTAACCAACGCACCTGCTATGTTTATGGATTTGATGCAAAGGGTGTTCAAACTGTATCTTGATCAGTTTATTATCGTATTAATTGATGATATTCTTGTTTATTCCAAAACTCGAGAGGATCATGAACAACACCTCAGGATTACACTACAAACACTGAGAAAACATAGATTGTTTGCTAAACTCGGTAAATGTGAGTTTTAGATAAAAGAAGTGAAATTTTTGGGTCATGTGGTAAGTGCAGATGGTATTCTTGTGGATTCTGCAAAGGTTGAGGCAATTATCAATTGGCCAAGACCGACCACAGTGACTGTGTAACATCCCGTAGTTTTAATTAATTACATATGTTGAAGTATGCGTATATCGAGATGTATAATACACGTATTTTATACGTAAGAGGCAAATATATGCGTATATGAAAATACATGCTAGATTTAAGGGGTATTAGTAAATAAATAAAATTATTAAATGAAGACGATACATATGGGATCATCCAATATGGGTGCCTACAATTTAAAAAATGAAGTTGAATTAAATTGATTAATTTATGAGGTTGGTTAATTCAATATGTGGATTGTAGTATGATTTAATGAATTAATGAATAGTATGATTTAATGAATAAAAGTTAAATATTAAAATGGAAAAGTTGCTTTATTAAGTTAGATGAGGTGCATAGGATCATTTTATATATATACTTATCATCTCATTTCAACCTCTTACTCTCCAACGTGTAAAAACATTAAATAAAAATAAAAAGAAGTTGCAGAGAATAAAGAAGAAGGAAAGAAGGAGAAAGAAGAAAAATGGAAAACGATGGATTCGCGGCCAAATTTGACATGCCAGTAAGTTAGTTTTGCTATTTTTCGTCGTGAAATTGATCTTTAACTAGTGTATGACGATTCTAGCAGAGTAATTTTAGCTATGGGAGTTGTTTTACAGTGTTTTCAAAATTGGGGTTTTTACCCAACTTGAATGAAAATTTGTTCGAAAGGTGGAAAAATACTCCCTAGACTATAGAAACCCCGAATATGTGGTTAGATTTCATTTATTTGTTCATTTGGAATTTTTATGGCTGTTGGAAGTTTGTTGGAAGTTAGAGTTTATATTGGAAACCTTTCGAATCATATTAAAACCCGATGAAACTCCAGTTTAAGGCTATAGAATGGTAGAATGAACTGTTGTGAGTCCATCAATACTAATTTCATGATTTTTGGAGACCGTTTGACAATTTTAGTAAAAAATTACATGTTTCCAATGAATAGTGACGTGAACAGTTTGTAAATAGTACTGTGATTATATCCAGTGAATAAAATGGAATTGGAATCTAATGAAACTTCGGTTTGAGATCATAGAATCGTAGAGAACTAAATTCCGGACGTTTCGATGCTAAGATTGTGATTTTTGGATATGATTTGATATTTTTAGTAACTAAATATATAGTTTTGCTGAGTAAAATTTACTTTCGTGACCTTCGCGAACGTGTAAAACCTTAGTAAAATACCTGTTGAAGGTATTAGAATGGTAGTATGACTGATTTTACACGTGTCGATGTGGATAGAATAATTTTAAGAATATACTACTTTTTAATAAAATTGATATATGTTCCAATAGAAAAATAAAACTAAGAATTAGGGAAAATATGAATTGAAAATCTATTTTCACTGTTCTTTCTTGTGGAAATATTTAGATTGACCACAGAAACGAGATAATAGGTTTTCAATTGCTTATGAGTCCTAAATTGAGTTGGAATCTAAATTCACAGAATGTGTATAAGATTTTTCAGGTTGATCTTTATTATTAATGATTTGAAGTAAGTTGAGAAATTAAATATGTAAATAGATATGAATAAATGAAATTGAATTATGAAGTGGTTGTGACAGGTTGAGGTAGTTGGATTTAAATTGGAACTGGACTCGAAAGCGACGGTGATTGTATTTAAGTTGAAAAGCCTTGTACAATGAGTATAGTTTTCTTGATTTGGTTCTTGTATGACATTGTATACATATAAAATGTTTGATTTTATACATGCTATATTTATATGTAATGCATTAAGTTTTTATTGATCATGCAAACTGATTTTAGCAATTGAAGCTTATAATAATGTCATTTCGTTAGGAATTAGACCCGGATGAGGTTTTGCGAAACCTCATTGTCAGTAGGCCTGCCCTAACAAGGGTTGCGATCCTTAAAATGACTGTGAATTGGGTAATGAGAGGTTGTGGCTACCTTGTAACGGCCATACAAGGGTTAGACCCGCTCTCTTGCCTTGAAGGAGGGAGATGGTAATTTTTTTATGAAACTGTGCACTGGTTTATTGAATGAGCATAAATTATATATTGGGTGCATGTATAGTATTTTGATGAATGTTGCATATGTGTTTTTAAATATTTTAATTTAAACGATTTGATATGCCATGTTTCTCTAAATGCATGCGATTGTCATGTCAAGAGCTATATTCACTGAGATGTCGTTTGCTCACCCCATTTCCCTCACCATTTCAGGTACTGAAGCAAAAGGAAAAGGAAAATAATTGAGAGTGATTAGTACGTGATTAGGACATAACATTATTGATGTACGTATGCTTTGGAAGAAGTGGTTACATGTTTTATTTATTTTGATATATATATATATATAATTATCACACATTATATATGTATTACCATCTAGAGGGGTTATTTTGGAAAACTAAAATATCAATAGTTATTTTGGATTGTTAAGAGATTTGGCGATGATATATATACTTGGACAATGGAATGTTTGATTAATGAATGACAATGGTGGTATTTTGGATTATGGTATAGATGGATGGAATGGTTATATATGATGACTGAATGATTGACATTGTGAATGATTATATATATATACATATGATTTGATTTGTGGTGTATAAGGTTTTGTGAAATGTCCATTTTATGGGGAAATGCTGCCGAAATTTCTGAAAATTTTGGGAAGGATTGTGAGACTATGTGAAGGCTGACAGTATGTTATCTACTGTATATGGGTATGTACAGTGGATAGTATACTGTGCCCGTCATGACGTCAGGGGCGTCGTGACAGACTGAAATCAAAAGTTTTTTGGGTTTGGCTGGATACTAAAGGAAATTTGTGGAAGGATTTTCTAAAATTGCTACTCTACTTACACAGCTAACTAAGAAAAATATTTCTTTTGTGTGGTCTGATGCCTGTGAGGAAGCTTTCACTGAGTTGAAAAAGAAATTGACTACGACGCCAGTGTTAGTACTTTCAGAGGCTGGGAAAGAGTTAGCAATCTATACTGATACATCACATTCAGGTCTGGGATGTGTATTGATGTAAGAGGGTAGAGTTATAGCTTATGCATTTAGGCAATTAAAGGTGCATGTGAAGAACTATCCGATACATGATTTAGAACTGGCCGCAGTGGTATTTGCATTGAAATTGTGGAGACATTACCTTTGTGGCGAGAAGCTCACATTATATTCTAATCACAAAAGTCTGAAGTACTTGTTTGACCATAAAAAGTTGCATATGAGGCAACGAAGATGGCCTGAGTTCTTAAAGGATTATGATTTCACTCTTGAATATCATCCTGGAAAAGCCAATGTGTTTGTTGATGCGCTGAGCAGAAAATAGGCTGCAACTAGAGTTGTGGCTTGTCAGATGGCTCATGAGTGGCGGATGTTAGAGAGGGCTACAGTCATGAGTACTTTTTCTATTGATTCTCCAGTGGGTATTTGTGCTCAGATGCGGATGCAACTGACTGACACTCATACTTAAAGGCTTAAGGATCTATAGCAGCACAATCTTGACTTTGGCATGTACGATTCTTGGGCTGACAGTTCTGATCGGGGCAATTGGCATCGAGATGCAGATGGTATCTTGCGATTTCATGGGAGGTTATGGGTATCGTTTGACCGAGATCTTAGAGCTGAGTTACTCCAGGATGGACATAGATCCCAGTATACTATCCACCCGGGAGCGACTAAGATGCATCACGATATGAAAAGAATAGTATGGTGGCACGGGATGAAAAATGATATAGCTGAGTATGTACAAAAATGTGGGGTGTGTCAGCAGGTGAAAGCTGAACATCAGAGGCCTGACAGACAAATGCAACCATTGTTCATCCCTGAATAGAAATGAAAGCATATCACGATGGATTTCATTAACGGATTACTTAGATCTCATGGTAAATATGATTCTATTTGGGTAATTGTAGATAGATTAACAAAGTATGCCCATTTTCTTCTGACAAAAAACTAAGGACTCTGTGGATAGGCTGAGCAGGTTGTACATACGTGAGATAGTGAGATTACATAGGGTGCCCGTGTCTATTGTATCGGATCGAGATCCGAGGTTTGCTTCGAGGTTCTGGCATGCATTGCAGACTCGGTTAAGGACCCATCTCCATCTCAGTACTGCATTTCATCCTCATACTGACGGTCAAGCTGAGAGAGTGATTCAGATGCTTGAGGACATGATCAGGGCTTGTATTTTAGAGTCCGGTGGGAGTTGGAGTGAATACCTTCATCTGTGTGAGTTTGCATACAATAACAGTTATCAAGCGAGTATTGGTATGGCGCCATTCGAGGCCTTATATGGTAGACCTTGCAGATCTCCAACTTGCTAGTTTGAAGTTGGAGAGTCACAGTTACTCGACCCAAAAGTTATTGTAGATCACATAGAGAAGATTAAACAGATCAGGCGAAAACTTAATGCAGCCCAAGATCACCAGAAAAGTTATTTTGATAACTGACATAGGCCGTCAGAGTTCTCTGCGGGTGATGACGTCTTGTTTAAGGTCTCGCCACAGAAGGAAAAAATGAGGTTTGGGATTAAAGGGAAACTTGCTCCGAGATTCATTGGTCTATTTAAAATTTTGGAGAGAATTGGACCAGTAGCTTACAAACTTACTCTTCCACCTCAGCTTGCGGGAGTTCATAATGTCTTTCATGCATCTATGCTGAGAAAGTATCATCGAGATCTAGCTCACGTACTTGATATATTACAATTAAAGTTGTGGAGGATATTACTTATCCAGAAGAACCTATTCAGATTGTGGATAGAAAAATTCAAAAGCTCCGGAACAAGGAAATTCCTTTAGTACGAGTTAAATGACAATTCCACGACAATAAAGAGTAGACTTGGGAACGCAAAGATCAAATGAAGGAGCGATTTCCTGACTTATTTAAATCCTAAGGTATAACCTCTTTAATTTAAATTCCAAGGACGAAATTTTCTAAGTTGGGGAGATTGGAACATTCCATACTTTTGGTCAAAAATTTTACGTTGACTTATACATATACTGAGATGTATAATGTGCATATAATACGTAGGGATACAAGTATGCAAGTGTATGTAGTTGTGTTTCTATAAATTTTAATTAAATTATCAAAATCTAAACAATATGTGTAAGTTGGGTATATATATATTTAAATTTGGCATGGGGAGTTGCTTTATTAAATTGCATGAGGAGCGTGGGATCATTTTTTTTGATACTTATCTTTCAATCTCTCTCTCTCCAACGTGCTTGTGAAGGAAGAAAAAAAAAACAAGAAAGGAAGGAAGAAGAACGAAGAGAGGAAAAAGAGGTAGAAACGGCGAATTTTCGCCTAATCGAGACCCACGGTAAGTGATTTTCACTCTATTTCTTCGTGAAATTGATATTTACGTTAGATGTAACGATTTCCTCGGAGTAATTTTTGCTATGGGAGCCATTTTATAGTGTTTTTAAAATTGGGGCTTCGACGCAACTTGAATGAAAATTCGTTGTGAAGGTTGAAAAACACTTCCTAGACTGTAGAAACACCGAATATGTGGTTAGATTGCATTTATTGGTTCATTTTGAATTTTTTTAGCTGTTGGAAGTTAGATTTGATATTAGAGACCTTTGGAACCCTATTAAAACCCAATGAAACTCCGGTTTGAAATTGTAGAAGAATAGATCTACCAATTCCGGACATTTCGATGTTAAGATTATGATTTTTGGATATGATTTAATATTTTTAGTAACTAAATATAAGGTTTTGTTGAGTAAAATTGACTTTGGAGACCTTCACGAACATGTAAAACCTCAGTGAAATACCTGTTGAGGGTGGTAGAATGATAGTATGATTGATTTTACACGTGTCGATGTAGACAGAATAATTTTAGGAATATCTTATATTTTTAATAAAATTGATATATATTTCCAGTAGAAAAATAAAATTGAGAACTAGTGGAAATATGATTTGAAAATCTATTTTCTTTGTTCCTTTTTGTGGAAATATCTAGATTAACAGTAGAAACGGTATAGTAGCATCTTCAATTGCTTATGAGTCCTAAATTGAGTTGAAATTTAAATTCATGAAATGTGTATAATATTTTTTTAGGTTGCTAAAGTAAGAATTAGTGGTGAATGAACAAGGTTTGGATCAAGTAGAGTGCACCGAATAAATAACACTAGTGAGTATGATTAAGTATGATGTAGATTAGATCTTTAAATGAATTGAAAAATATTTTTTAGTGATTGGAGGTGCCCTGGAAAAATTAATATGTAAATGCAAACTGAGTATTTATGCGTGAAATGAATATGAATAAATGAAATTGATTTATAGAATGGTCATGACAGGATTTCAGGTATGTCAAGGTACAACATATTTGGAATTTTGTGCCAGTCGTGACGTCACCCGAAAAAGGGGTCGCGACAGTCATCATCTTCATGACTGTTTAAAAACTGAATATCTTACAGTGAAGGACCCTTATATCCTTTGGAGCAATCTAAAGGAAATGGACCATCAAAAGACCGTAATTTTACCGAAAGCTCATTTTGACTTGATGCACTTGAGGTTGCACGATTTTAAGACAGTCAGTGAATATAACTCAGCACTATATAAAATCAGCTCTGAATTAAAGTTATGTGGTGAGAAGGTTATTGATGAAGACATGTTCGAAAAAACATTCACTACTTTTCAAGCCTCGAATGTGCTCCTGCAGCAGCAATATCGAGAGCATAGATTTACAAAATATTTTGAATTGATATCATGTCTTCTTGTTGCTGAAAAAATAATGAGTTTTTAATGAAAAATCATCAAGCCCGTCTAACGGGTTCTGCACCATTCCCTGAAGCAAATGTTGCATCAATTGTTAATCATAGTCTTGGATGCAGTCGTGAGCATTTTAAACAAGGACGAGGACGTGGTAAAGGTTACACCAAATATACCCGAAATCGCGATGGTCAGTTCTTCCACCAAAAGTGGAATAAACTAATTCAACACAAGCAAAGTGTAAAGGTTTATAGAATAAACCTATTAAGAACCAAGAAAATGCTTGCTATAGATGCGGCATAAAAGGCCATTAGTCCCGTACCTATTGTACGCCCAAACATTTGGCTGACCTTTATGAAGCTTCACTGAAGGGAAAAAGAAAAGAAGAGAAGTTGAGGTGAATGTTATTGATGGAAACATGGATATAACACATCTGGATATCTTTGACTTTGTTGAAGATCCTAATGAAAAAAATTAATAATGAGAATGTTAAGTAGTTTTATGATATTCAATAATATCTTTTTGTCTCTGTATTGTTCTGTTTTAATTTATTTTAATGACATGTACATTTTTGTCTTAAATATCTCCTTATCTTTATATATATTCGTCTGTTTTAATTCATGTATATTTTTGTTTAATTACATGAGTAGATGGATTTTCATAAAGAATGCTCAAATTCTGTGTTAAAAAGCAAAGATACGTGTCTTGCAGATTGTGCGTCAACACAAAATAAAATATATTTCTTGAATTTGAAATTGGTTGAAGCCAATGTAAGCACAATATCAGGAACTACAAATCTGATTTATGGCTCCGGAAGAGCAATTATAACGTTGCCTGGTGGAACAACATTACATATTGAAAATGTTTTATATTATGTTAAATGTAGAAGAAATTTACTCAGTTTTAAGGATATCCGTAGAAATGGATATCATATTGAAACCATGAATGAAGATAGTAACGAATATCTTTATATTACTTCATTCTTTTCTGGCAAAAAGGAAATATTGTAAAAACTCTCTACTTTATCTTCTGGATTATTTTCACAAATATAAAGTCAATTGAAACAAATGTAATCATGAACCAGAAGTTCAATGATCCAAAAACATTTATAATGTGGCATGATCGGTTAGGTCACCTTGGATCCTCAATGATGAGGCGAATAATAAAAAATTCGGATGGGCATCTACTAAAGAACCAGAAGATTCTTTTGTCAAATGAATATGATTGTGTTGCTTCCTCTAAAGGTAAATTAATTATTAAACCATCTCCTAGTAAACTCATAGTTGAATCTCAGTGTTTTTAGAGCGAATTCAAGGGGACATATGTGGACCTATCCATCCACCCTGTGGACCATTTCATTATTTTATAGTTTTAATTGATGCATCAACTAGATGGCCACCTGTTTCTTTACTTTCAACTAAAAATGTTGCATTTGCTAGACTTCTTGCATAAATAATCAAGTTAAGAGCCCAATTCCCAAACAATTTGTCTTGATAATGTTGGCGAATTTTCATCTCAAACATTCATTGATTATTGCATGTCAATTGGAATTGATATTGAGTACTCAGTTCCTCATACTCATACTCAGAATGGTTTAGAAGAATCTTTGATCAAACGCATTTAGTTAATTGCTCGACCATTACTTATGAGAACGAAGTTATCAACTTTTGTCTGGGGACATGTTGTTCTCCATACTATGTCATTAATTCACATTAGACCTACTGCTTATCATGAGCATTCCCCCTTACAGCTTATACTAGGTCAACAACAAATATTTCACACTTAAGAATTTTTGGTTGTGCAGTGTATGTCTCAATAGCTCCTGCACATAGAACTAAGATGGGTCCTCAACGGAGACTAGGAATTTATGTTGGTTTTAACTCTCCTTCATTTATAAGATACCTTGAACCTATGAAGGGTGACGTTTTTACTACCCGCTTTGCAGATTGTCACTTTAATGAAACAGTCTTCCCACCATTAGGGGAAGAAAAACCAATTGCTTAGAATGTATCAACTTTGTCTCATTATGATCCATGTACAAATCAATGTGAACTTGAAGTTCAGAGGATCGTTCATATGCAAAGAATTTCAAATCAATTACCTGATGCATTTACTGATATAAAGAAAGTGACTAAATCTCACATAACATCTGCAAATATTCAAGCAAGAATTGATGTCCCCGAAGGACAAGTTGATAATTCATTGGCAAATAAATCAATAAAATGCCTAAAGCGTGGGAGACCTGTTGGTTCAAAAGATACATTTCCTCGAAAATAGAGGAAACAAATGAATGAACAGGAAAGTACTCTTGAAGAAGTACAAGGTGAAAAACAAGTGTCCATTGAAAAGGATCAGTCAAAGGATTATATACCTCTTGAAGAGGAACATGATATGGAACAATTATCCCCTAAAGAGAAACAAATGCCTAAAAATGAAGAGATCTCAATAAATTATATGCATACTAGAAAAGTATGGGATAGAAATAATATTGTTCCAAATAATGTATTTGCTTTCAATGTATCCCATGAAATTTATAATGACGAAGATCCAGAACCACAAACTATGGATGAATGCCAACAGAGAAATGATTGGCAAAAGTGGAAAGAGGCAATCCAAACAGAGTTGAACTTGTTGAGAAAATGAGAGGTATTTGAACTAGTAATCCAAACGCCAAAAGATGTAAAGCCTGTTGGATATAAATGGGTATTCATACGAAAGAGAAATGAGCAATGAGATTACAAGATATAAAGTTTGTCTTGTAGCTCAAGGTTTCTCTCAAAGACCTGGTATTGACTATGAGGAAACTTATTCTCCTGTCATTGACGCAATTACATTTCGTTTCTTAATAAGCCTTGCAGTCTCAGAAGGACTTGAAATGCGTCTTATGGATGTCGTCACGACATATTTGTATGGATCTATTGACAGTGAAATATATATGAAAATTCTTGAAGGATTTAAAATGCCTAAAGCATATAATTCAATACCTCGTAACATGTATTCAATAAAGTTACAACGGTCTTTGTATGGTTTGAAACAATCAGGTCGTATATGGTACAATCGCCTCAGTGAATATTTACTTAATGAGAGATATGTGAATAATCAAATATGCCCATGTATTTTTATAAAAAAAATCATCACTTGGATTTGCAATTGTTGCAGTATACATTGATGATTTGAATATTGTAAGGACTCATGAGGAAATTGACAAAACCTCTGAACACTTGAAAAAGGAATTCGAGATGAAAGATCTTGGAAAAACAAAGTTTTGTCTCGGCCTGCAGATCGAGGATTTCCCAAATGGAATTCTTGTCCATCAATCAAATTACATTGAAAATGTTTTGAAGCGTTTTAAAATGGACAGGGCACATCCCTTCAGTTCCCCAATTGTTGTAAGATCACTGGAAGTCAATAAAGACCATTTTCGCCCTCATGAGAATGAAGAGGAACTACTTGGTCCTGAAGTACCATATCTCAGTGCAACAGGCGCACTTATGTATCTAGTAAATTGTACGAGACCATATATTATTTTTTCTGTTAATTTGCTTGCTAGGTACAGTTCCAAACCAACTCAAAGGCATTGGAATAGTGTTAAGCATGTATTGCATTATATTCGAGGAACAAGTGATATTGGTTTATTTTACTCAAGAAAAGAGAACAAAAATGCTCAGATACGCCGATGTTGGATACTTATCAGATCCTCGTAAAGCTCGATCACAAACAGGATATATTTTCACTTATGGTGATATTTCTATATCATGGAGATCTGTGAAGCAGACAATGGTTGCTACGTCTTCGAATCATTCGAAAATTATCGCAATTCATGAAGCAAGTCGAGAATGTGTATGGTTGAGATCTATGATTCAACATATTCAGGAATTATGTGGATTATCATCAACCAAAAATCCTCCTACAATATTATATGAAGACAACGCAATATGTATTGCCCAGTTAAAGGAAGGTTATATCAAAGGTAATAGAACCAAACATTTTTCACCAAAATTCTTTTTCACGCATGAGCTACAAAAGAATAGTGAAATTGATGCCCGAGAAATAAGATCGAGCGACAATCTTGTTGACTTATTTACCAAAGCTTTGCCAACTACAACTTTCAAGAAAATTATATACAATATTGGGATGCGTCGATTTAAAGATCTCTCAGGCAAAGTTACAGAAGTTAATTCACCCATGAAATCTCGAGGAAGAGAATTAAAAAAGGAGAGCTATTGTTTAGTGCACTGTATTATTTTTTCCCTTTGCTACGATTTTTTCCCACTGGGTTTTCCTAGCACGATTTTTAACAAGGCAGCCCTAAAAGTATAAGACTCCAATAGAATATTGCACTCTTTTTCCTTCACTAGATTTTTTCCATTGGGTTTTCTTTAGCAAGGTTTTAACGAGACATATTCTACACATGATGGATATTCAAAGGGGGAGTGTTGTAAATATGTTGAATATCCAAATAGTATATGTATTCAAGTGGTGTATTATCCAAGTTATATAAATACATATGTATATGTATCCCATATGAATCATGTGAGAGCATAGTTACTCATCCATGTGAGAGCATAGCTACCCATTTCTACCTATAAATAGAGAAGGGATTTTAAGTTATGGTGTACCAAAATTTTTCAAGTTGTAAGCTCTCTTTTGTAATCCTCTTGAGAAATTAGTATTCATCATTTGTATTGAAACAAAGTTCTAACAGTTTTACAACATCATTGATTTTTTAACACTTTTTGTCTACTAGTTTAAAAATCTTAAATGATAAAATAAAGAAACTTATCTTGAACCTAAAATGTTAATTCATGATTAAAAATATATATTTGTGAGTAACACATTTAAACAAAGTAAAAAAAAAATGAATTTTTGAATTTTTAAAATAGGATATATAATAATTTGAAACAGTTGATGAACAAGAATAGAAATTTTCGCATATAATCATATTGTAACACTAAAAGATGTTTTTTTTAAAGTCATTTTATATTTTTTTTATAATTACAAAATTGTTGATTAATGTTGGTGTGTTGAAAAAAATGGTTGGGGCTAGGGGTGTTAATGAATTGGTTCAAACCGCAAAACTGAATCGAATTAATGTGTTTGGTTTAGTTTTTAATAAGTTTGGTTTGAAAAAAATATAACTCGATATGTTTGGTTCGGATTATGGTTTGAGGCTTTAAAAACCAATTTGAACCGAACCGATTCTAAAAGTAAATTTATTAATGTTTATTTTTAATGTATATGATTCTTTTATGATATAAATTGTCACACCCCAGTACACAGCACACCGCAGTGTCTAGTACCCCCGTGATGTGATGGGTACCTCATACAAAGCGTACCTCAGCCATTACTATCCATAATATTGTTATACCTCAATATACAGCCCGCACACAACGTCTAGTATCCCCGAGATTTTTTGTCCGACACTATTATAAATATTCTTATATAAAATTATATAATCATCTTATATGACCAAGATTGTTTTTAATTTTTTTAAATACGCATTAGGAAAGTTATAATTACTTCATACATATACGTATATTATTGATTATTTTGACTTGTTTAATGCATATACAATTAAGATTTCAAACAGATCAACCTAAACTGGACCAAACTAATTATGTTTTGTTCGATTTTGGTTTGAGTTGATAATTCAGAATAAATCGATCAAGGTAAACTGAATCAAACCCGATTATGTTTGGTTCAGGTTAGATTTAAGCATTAAATAGACTCAAATCAAACCGTTGACACTCTTAGTTGGGGCAATCAACATCTCCCATTCCACAAAATCTTCGCAATGTTAATTAACCCTCCACGGATTTAAAAACTCCTTTTCTTCTCGTGCAAATTCAAAAGCTTTTTTTTCTCTTTTAAATTTCTATCTTCTTCTTCATTCTTTTATATTAAGAAAAAAAAAACACCTTCTACTCTTCTTTTCTAATTGTAATAATAATAATAATAATAATAATATATATTTGTTTTGTGTGCATATGTATATCAATTTCACTTAATAAATTTTCTGAATCATTAGATAATTTGTATTAATTATTTGTATTTTGTATGTTGAAATATACACGAATCTTTGCATTTACTTACTAATACATTTAAATTGAAATATTCGCACGTAACGCACATAAATACCAAGTAGTACACTGTGGTATATAATCTTCAAAAAGATCTAAATTTATCTTTCTTTTAGAACATTTAGCCACCAAGCCACCAAATTTACTGTGAGAATAACATCAAATGATAAGTATACCACCTTAAATATAACAAAGAGTATACATAACAATTCATTGGTTTTGGACATTGCCTCTGCATCTGCCAGCTCTTTGTTACATTTAAGGTGGTATATGACCCAAAATATAATAAATAACGAAACTTACATTAATACGAATAAATAAAATTTGCCACTCTGTATTAACTAAATAATGATTATTTATCATATTGTAATTTTTTCGTGTTTTTTATTTAAGCTTAAACTATTTAGCTATTTAATATACTTTTTTTCAATAACTAGTTTCTTTCATACTGCAATGATCAAAATCTAATCTTCACTAATGAGATAAACGTATTCATTCTGATCCAATCTAATTATTTAAATTGGATTTTTTGGAAAACTTTCCTCTTAAAATTAGAGCTTAAATTAAAAGATTTTTTAGAGATTAGGTCGTACAAGGATTTAGTGTAGAGGGTTTCATAGTTTTCGAAAATAGCATTTGAGTCATCAACCAATCAACCTATCACCAATCAATTAAATTACAGGTTGTCAAATAGTACATTTGACCATTTTGCCCTTCTCATGTTTAACCATCTTTTTAACTCGGATTAAAGTGATTCAAAAGACATTAAAATTGATAAGTTCTTGACCGGATAACTCGATTGACCGATCGGACAACTCGGTTAATCGATTGGTATATCGATTGACCAATCGGTCAACTCGGTTAACCGATCGGTATATCGATTAACCGATCGATAAGTAAACTTCAAATGATCATAACTTTTTTGTTTTAACTCGGATTTGAGTAATTCAAGATGTATTGGAAAGAGAAAAAAAATATCTCTACAATACCAAGTGTTTTAAGTGACTTTTTGATCACCGGTGACCGGTCCGGTGGCTGCTAAACGCTCAATGTATGTAAAATCACCAATGAACTGTCCTCAGTGATCAGAAAGTCAGTTAAACTACCCAGTGTTGTAGATCCTTTCTTTTTCTTTCTAACGCATCTTGAATCACTCAAATCCGAGTTAAAACGAAAAAGTTATGGCCATTTGAAGTTTACTTATCGATCAACTGAGTTGACCAAACAACTATTCTATCGATCGGTCAACTATTTTATCGAGTTGACCGATCAATGAGTTTGTTGACTGATCGGTATGGCGATTGACGAATCGATATGCAAATTTTAAATAACTATAACTTTTTCATTTTAACTCTAATTTAAGTGATTCAAAATGCGTTAAAAAAAGAAAGAGAAGAGCTACAAATCCAGGTGCTTTAAGTGACTTTTTGGTCACCGGTGATCGGTTTAGTGGCTGTTAAACACTCAATGTATGTAAAATCACCTATTTTCGGTCACTGGTGACCTATCCCTAATGATCCTAAAGTCAGTTAAACCACCTGATGTTGTAGATGTTCTCTTCCTCTTTCCAACGCATCTTGAATCACTCAAATCTGAGTTAAAACAAAAAAAATTGTGGACATTTGAAGTTTACATATCGATCAGTCAACCGAGTTGTTCGATCGGTCAACAGAGTTGCCCGGTCAAGAAGTTATCAATTTCAACGCATTTTGAATCACTTTAATCTGAGTTAAAATGATGGTTAAACATGAAAATGACAAAATGGTCAAATGCATTCTTTAACAACCTACAATTTGATTGACGGGTGATAGATTGATTAGTTGAGGACCTAAATGCTAATTTTAAAAATTATGAAACCTCTGCACTAAATCTTTATACCAACATGGCCTAATCTCTAAAAATCCCTAAATTAAACCACTTCTAATTATTCTTTATGCATAAATAAAACGACACATGATGGCCATATATGATTTTCTTTTTTTCTTGAAAAGCCATGCATGCATGATTTAATATATAATTAATAATATTATTGAATGATTGATTAATTGGATCGGATTTATGTTGAGAGTTAGTATTTAATTGGTTTTGCATTAGTTTTAGCTTGAGGAATAATAAGAATTAATGAATTTTAAAATATTTCAGCATTTATTTAAAACACCATTAAGAGAAGAATTTATATATTTAGCAAAGTTACACGTACTAACAATTAGCTTTATTTCATAGAGAGAACATCTCGTGTTATTTATTACGTTATAATATAATTCTTTATAGATATCTTATTTTCTAAGTAGTGAAGGAAGAAATAATAGCAAAACAAAACTAACCCATATTCTCATAAATTAACCACTACAAAAGGTAAACTTTGGAACTCTTTATGTAGGATTATTTTTATTTTCTCACTCATCTCATTTTGAACTAAACAAGATAACGGCGATGGATATACAAGATTCAAAATCCTCCAAGGAAGATAAGCTACCTTCTTTAATTATTTTTTGAAGAGTCCCTTAAGGAGATTAAAATTCTCAACCATAAATATGGTAGAAATAGCAAACGTCGGCTAGCTTCAACGGTATGCGTCTGAATATCTTCACTCGAAATTGAGAGTTCAATTTTTTCTCATTGTAAATAAGTGAGAGTTTTTTTTTAAAATAAAAATGAGAGCGAGACCGTGATAGTTGGTTCGTATAGTCTCTTTTATCTTTTAACGTTGTACTCGCCTTTTTTGCCCTATTGAGGGGTCCTAACTTCTTTTGACTCTTGTGTCAGCATTCTTTGACCTTATGTCAACACTAAAAATAAACAAAAATAAAAAAATGGTGAAGATATATTAACCACTTTAATTAAGATGTGAAAACTCTTAATTAATAGTTTTTAAGACGCATAAAATTAACGTGGATAAAATTATCACAAAACAAGTCCATTCCATGATCGAGATTTATCTAATAGCTCGGGACATTCTACACCTCAATTCTAATCATATGATTAGAGGCTTTAGCTACATTCCCAGGTCTTGTAATGTTAGCAAACTTCAGATTCATGGTTGATGATCATGTAGCGTTGGTTAAAGAGGTTCCTCTTTGGCTTTTACTTACAACTCAAGGAGATGTTACTCCTTTTATCTTAATACCAACATAGAGAGGTCTTGTAATGTTAGCAAACTCCAGATTCATGGTTGAGGATAACGTATAAATGCTGGTAAAAAATAACTTTAAAATTATAAGATTACAGGTTTAACTCTTATAGTATGGTTCGGCGATGGAGTTGGTTAACATTACCTGAATTGAATCTATCACCGTGGATGGAACATTATAATTGACCAAGCATTTGATGTACGGTGATAGATGCCGTATGCGGTTGAATTTGGTAGACCTGTGGGGTAGAACGATGAAGGTTCTGATTTGGTTTGTTCTAGAAGAATTGGTTATGTAAGTGTGGATGCGGCGGAACGCGGAACAGGTCAGTTTTTGCGTGGGGCCCAGTTGTGGTGGTGGCGTTATCTTTCTTGAGATGCTAAAACGTCTGTTGGGCAGGGGGCAATTTTCACGTGGATCTCGGATGGATGCTCACGGGGCCGCCACAGGCTCAATTTTTCTTGACTTTTTTTTTTTTTTTTTTTTTTTTAATTTCTAAAATTATAAATTTATGAAAATTTGGACCTTGTCGATAGAATTATACATACATTAAATATATTTTTATACACTGAAAAATATTAATTTAACTGTAAAATAATATAACTATATTATAATTATATATTTATATTTATTAAAGTTTATATATCTTGAATTGTGTAATAAATAATTTAATAATATAAATATGTAATTGTAATATAATTATATTATTTTATAATTAAATTAGTATTCATCAAATTATTCTTATTAATTAGTAGTTCTTTAATTAATACCTGATGAACTATAGGAACAATTGAAAATTCACAAGTAAACGTGAAAGAAAACACAATACCCAAAATAAAATGGAAACAAAATATAAGTAAAAAGATAAATAACTAAATATAAATACTCATAAGAAAAACATACAACCTGAGTCATTGAAGATAAGTTGTACGATAAAAATAAAATAACATTATTTAAAAACAATTTAAACATTTAACTAAATAGAAATAAAAATTAAAGTCAATATTCTCTTTTTGGTGGGGAAACAAATTTATTAAAACAGGAAACAAAAACAAGTGAAGGAATTAAAATACAAGAAAAAAAAGAACCATGGCCAGGAGCAAAAAGCCTAAAAACAAGACAAAGTAAGAGAAAAGACTCCAACACAAAAAAACAAAACCTCCCTTATCTTATATAAATATATATCTCACTTCTTATCGTTTTTCACGAGCTCATTAAGCACACCTAAAATCTCAGATGGATTGATGATTTCTTCACCCTCCTAAGCTTTGGAAGAGGCCGTTAGCAACTTGGTTCAATTCTCGGAAATAATGAGAAATTGGAAACAAGTGAAAAGTAATAAAATATTATAAGGTGACAGTTGTTTGACTTCATTTATAAGTTACTAAGAAATGATGATTGCTTAAAGAAAATTGTAAGGTACTAACTGGTCTTGATTATTTAGGAGCCTGGGGAGAAATATTTAAAATGGGGCCTTCTATACATTAATAAACAAATATTTTTATAAATATTGCGAATATATTACAACGGCATATTTTCATAAATAAACAAATAATACTTTTATAAATAACACATTACCACCATATCCAAGATACCAAAATAACCCATCACAAAAAAACAAAATTAAATATATTTACAAAGGTTTCAAAAAACAAAACATTATAACAAATCAAAAGTACCCAAAATGCATTTCAAAGTTTTTACCAGAAAACATATTTAGTACTTGTTTTTTAGATTGACTCAATTGTTTTAATCTTTTTCTTTTTTTTTTCCTTTTTTAACATTCAAAATCATATTTCCTAGGAAATATATTTGTGTAATTATCATAATCCACACAAAAAACACAAATACAAATTCAATACAACTTAAAACTACAAAATCAACAATATAAAAAAAATACAAAATCAATACAATAAAGCTACAAAATTAATACAAACAAAGAATTATCCCAAATTTCACACAAATATTTAATATAACCTAAAAACCACAAAATCATTACTATAAAAGTTACCAAATTAATGCAATAAAGCTAAAAAAATCAATACGAATAGAAAATTATCACAAATCTCATACAAATATCAAAGAGTAACAAGTTCAAGAAAATGCCTAATGTTCCCCGACTATTTTGACAACTTTAACCTTGTTGATAAAATTATACCTAATCCAAATACAAAATTAAGTATGTTTGAATTTTAAAAGAAAGAAAAGAAAAAACAGGGGCAGGGCATTGTTGTCGCACTGTGCGACAATAGCGACAGCTCGAGCATAGTTGGAAATGGAAGAAAAGAACCAAAGAAGAAGAAAGAAAAAAGAAGAAAAAAAGAAGAAGAAGAAAATAAGTTGAAGACGCAGTGAGATAAGGTGAACTGTTGGAGGCGAAAGAAGAAGAAGAAGAAGAAGAAGCAGCTTGACAGACACCGAAATGTCGATGGTGCATCACTATCATCTAACTCATTTGCTCATCAGAAGTTGCACTTGGCTAGGATTTTGATATACGAAAATTATAATTAGGGGCGATGAACAGTTAGTATTTTTTTTAATAGACAGTAAAAAATGTAAAATTTTTTGGATTAAAAAATAGTTAAAAATGAGTAAAAAACATAAAAAAATAGAATAAATAAATAAATAAATAAATAAATAAATAAATAAATATATATATATATATATATATAGGCTGGGAGGCCCACAAATTTAGGGCGTCAGACACAAATTGTGATTAGGACGAAGAACAATGAGTAATTTTTTTTTTTTTTTGTAATAGGCAAAAAAAAAGTGTAAAATTTTTTGGATTAGAAAAATAGTTAAAAATGAGTTAAAAACAGAAAAAAACATAATTAAAACAATGGTTGCTTGAAGTAAGTTGTGAGGTTGCTTGAAGTAAGTTGTGAGGTGATAGTTGCTTGAAGTGAGTTGTGACAAGTCACTAAGAGGTGATGGTTGCTAGAAATAGGTTGTGGCTTACTCTACAAGTTACTAAGAGGTGATGCTTACTTGCTAATAGCCTTATGCTACCTATAAATAGGCACCATTCTCTTCATCTCATTCCATCCCATTCTTCTATTCTTCTTCTTCTTCCTAGTTCTCTTCTAATTCAAGAAAATTAAAAGAGTCTCATTGTTCTCTCCTTGTATGTATAAAGAGGGTTGTAAATTATTTTTTATAGTGATTTTCCTACCGTTGTTCATAGATGTTTCCCTCAAATTGAGGGTTTTACCATATAAAATCTTTGTATCTCCTACTTTTCTCTGGTTTTCTCATCTTATTTTTTAGTTGTATAACTCTACATACGCCTGAAAGAGTTTAAAAAACTCAAGAAAAAAGAAAATCAAGAAAATAAGAACAAAACAATCTGAACTGTTTTCATTAAAACATAAAATGAATGACACATCAATATACATACAACAAGTAGAAGCTGCTAGAAGATATGAAAATAACTAACTTAACAACTTGAAAATGACAATTGGCAACTGTTAGAATAACTAACTAGCAGAAGACAAATTATATATCCTAACATTCTCCCCTTAAACTAAGAGTAGACAAACATTCTACTCAAAGTTTATGTCGCAATAGAAGAAACTGTAATGAAGATATGGCTTTGGTAAAGATATTAGCGATTTGTTCACGTGAGGAGATGTGATGCACAACAATTTGGTTATGGAGAACCTTCTCCCGCACAAAATGCAAGTCAATTTCAATGTGCTTAGTTCGGGCGTGTGATAAGTTGATATTTAGATGTGTTTTAGGGTATGTTTTAGATGCTTTTAGGTTAGTTTGTTCATCTATTTGTTTGTTTATCTTAGTTTGGCCTATTTGTTAGTTTAGACAATTTTTGATATTTTATGCTTTATTTCGGTGTTTAATTTCATAAGTTGATTTAGTTGATCTTATAAGCGTTCTAATCATTTGTTTTATGGGTGTTTAGATGTGTTTAAGGTCAACTTGGATGATGAAAACATGATACCAGAAAATGCATGAAGTATGGAAGGCAAACAAGCATGAAAATTTGGCTAAGTCCACAAGAAAGTGGTGGAAAAATAGTGCAAAAAACCCGCAACTGGGCGCTGCGGAGCCCAGACTTTCTATTTTGCGCGACCTTTTGATTTTGGCCATAACTTTCTCAATTTAACTCTGAATTGGACGTGGTATGTTTCTACTTCTTCCTTACTTGAAATACTACAAGATGAGAGGATTTTGAGGGGAATATGGAGTGGAGAACAAGAGAAAAAATGGCGACGAAGAAAGCAAAGGTGTGACAGAATTAGAAACCTTCTAATTTTGTTGCGAACTTTCCTAGTTCAACTTGGAGTTTCTTATTGCGACTTCCTATGGACTTGTAGCTCTATAAAGACAATTGTTTGGGGTTTTTAAAGCATCATAGAGAGGAGAAAAAGTCAAGACAACTAGGTACGAAGGGAAGGAAAATATCTTGAAGTTGGAGACAAGGGAGAGAAATTCAAGCTCCTAGAGTTCTAGTTTGTTATTTTATATTTATATTGAAGTTTATAACAATGTTTTGTGTTTCTATTGTCCAAGTTATGAACTAATTTAGTTTTCTAGAGGATAGATGGATCCTATACTAGATTCTATGTGTTAAGGTTTGGTTTTATGTTTATTGTTAATTGAATCTTCTTAGTTTATTTATATTTTTCTGGGTTTAATGCTTTTGATCTCTTGGCCACGGATTGAATGATCTTAGACTTGGAAGGCAACACTCGAGAGAGTGTTCCTTTGGTTGGACTAAGGAAAAAATAACCTAAGATTATCATAGAACCCGGAGATTTAAGATATCTTTTGAAGTTGTAGGAAAAATCATAAAACCTAATCAGTTGCTAGGGTTTTGGTTGTTATCGAGAGATCGAAATCAAGCCTTGGTGATATGTTCTAGTTCGACACTCGAGAGAGAGAACTAGAGAATTTAGGATTCTTGACTTATAAACTAGAAGAGGATATTAATGATAAACATAACTAATCTACATAAATGACGGTTAGGTGAAGTTGAACCTCTAGACTTTTCTCTATTGATCTTTCTTCATTATTTGATTGTTTGTTTAGTTACTATTATTTTTTTGTTTTACTCAAGTATTCATCGAATTTGATCATCTAGATAAAGTTAAGGTTATCAACTACAGTAATTAGTGAGAGTAATCAATCCTTGAGGATGATAACCAAATTCTTATCTGTATATTATAACTTGACACAGTACACTTGTCGTTTGCACTCAACAACGTGAAAAACAGGATTAGCCGCCATCTTAATGGAGCTAAGATTGTCACACCACACTTGAGGAACTCTTGTTTCAACAACACCAAGTTCAGAGAGAAGAGATTGAACCCATAGAATTTTGGTAGTTAAGGCAGCCACGCTACTATATTCAGCTTCAGGTGAGCTTCGTGACACAGTTGATTGTTTTTTTGATGTCCAAGAGAAAAGATTAGAAACAAGATAAACAACAAAACCCGTAGTAGAACGACGATCACCGGGATTGGAAGCCCAATCCACATCACTGTAGCCTATAATATTTAGATCTGAAGAGCTTGTAAAATGTAAACCATAATCTATAGTCCCTTGCAAGTACCTCAAAATACGCTTGACACACTTCCAATGAGATTGCAAAGGATGTTGCATAAATTGGCATTCCCGGTTAATTGAGTATGCAAGATCAGGCCTAGTAATGGTGGCATATTGTAATGCCCTTACAACACTCCGATACAGTTGCAGATCATCCACCGGGTCACTGCCATGTGCAAATAATTTCTCCCTACCCACCATAGGTGCAGGCATAGCATTAGCAAATTGCATTTAAATGCGAGCAAGTAGATTAGTAATCCACTTCTTTTGAGATAGAATAATCCATCAAAAGTGCGCTCAACCTGAATGCCAAGAAACTATCCAAGAACACTAAGATCTTTAAAAGAGAATTGAGAATTGAGCTGTGAAACCAGGTCAAAAATGGCAGCTAAATTATCACCAGTAATTAGGATATCATCGACATATACAAGCACAAGAATAGACTGATTGGAATGGAATCGAATAAAGAGAGAATGATTTGTTTTAGCTGAGACAAAACCAAACCATTGTAGAGTAAACTTTAGTTTGTTGAACCATGCACGAGGGGCTTGCTTCAGCCGATATAATGCCTTGTGTAATCGAAACATCTTGTCGGGAAATTGAGGATCTTCAAACCCAGGAGGTTGAGAGAAATACACTTCTTCATGCAAATCACCGTTCAAGAATGCATTGTTAACATCGAGTTGTTTGATGGACCAACCTTTCAAGAGAGCAATACTAAGTATGATATGAACTGTTGTTTGTTTAACCACGAGACTAAATGTCTCTGTATAATCACAACCCGAGACTTGACTAAAACCCTTCGCAACCAAATGAGCTTTGTATCATAAACCATTCTATTATTCAAAAATACTGATTTTCAATTCCTTAGGCATAAACATGCTCAAATTGGGCCATTTGATCACAAGTAGGCATAACCCATGATATGGTCACAACCACCAAATCAGTAGCATAATCAACCCTAATCATGCTTAATTAAACATAAGTTGCATCAATTCAATGATTCTAGGCCAAAAGCATCAAAAGCCCTAAAATATGAAAATTTCCATACTTAGGCCATATTGCCGATTTACACTAGGTCACCATGTTCAGCCATGTATATCACTGATTTTGCATCATGGGTTAATCAACAATGGCAACTAGGTCAACATAGTTGACATGCAAGCTATTTGGAAAGGTCTAAGTACATATTCTAAATTTAGGACTAATACAAGCAACCCTACCAATTCTTCATTTAATATTCTGTTCAGATGTATCAATCTACCAACAGAAATATTTAATCACAAAATCAACCGTACAGATTGAAGTATGTTAAGAACCAAACCTTTTGTCCAAAAAGCAGATCAATCCAACGGTGGACCAAAAATATAAGCCACTTTGATGAACAAGTCTCTAATCAGATAATATCTCATTTCCTGCTGCAAATACTCAAACTCAGATGACTATATCACACAACATACTTAAGCCATAAACATCTGCACCGTCCATAATGCAGAAATATCAGGTTTAAACCACATACCCAAGTAACATATCCATCCAATGGTAGATGTAGGAGATCTTTTAGTTTGATCTAAACTGCGCGAGAAATCCAGACTTTCCGACCAGCTTTGTTTGAGAGGTTATATCTCTTAGAAGAAAACTATAATCATGATCTCCACCGACCAGAATGCATAACCATAAGCTACAAACTTGGTGACAAATTGTGAGCTCAATCGGACCATATATTCTGAAGATCCAGTACTTTGATGAAAATGTTGCTGAGATTTTCCTCAAAGAAACTCTCTCTTTCTTTCTCTTCTTCTTTCCTTTCTCTTCTTTTTTCCTTTCTCTCTACTCATCTCACCCTCTAAGGCTTCCTTGGGGAAGAGAAGTAGGGCATGGGACACTTGTCCACTCTCATGCACCAACCTTGACATGTGTTGGAGAGGAGAAATGGGGCATTGGACACTTGTCCATTTTCATGCACCAACTTGACATGTATTGGAGAAGAGAAATGGGGCATGAGACACTTGTCCATTCTCATGCACCAACTTGACATGTGTTGGTCTCATGCACCAACTTGACATGTGTTGGAGAAAAGAAATGGGGCATGGGACACTTGTCCATTCTCATGCACCAACTTGACATGTGTTGGTCTCATACTACCCATACCAACCACATGTACTTTAACCAATCTCATGCTCCCATGTATTTTAAATGTCCAATCCATTTAATACACCAAATTTTCATTTTCATTTATCCTTTTATTCAATCAATCCTAACACATATCAATTCATGGTTTAATGGGCCCATGCATAAATAATAACATATGTATTATACTTTAATTTAACATGACCCATATACAATTTATGATGCACATATTTATATACATTATCAAGCATCAAATATACAAACATTAAACAACCATCAAACAAACACCAAACATATCAAGGCAACACATAGAGTTTGGGCAAAATGCAATTGGATTATGGGTTAGATGAAATAATTTTCGTGGCGTCACATCACACCCACCATAGAATGAACTTCGTCCTCGAAGTTTTAAGGTTAAGAAATTACCTAAGCCCATGAACTCAGCAAAAGTGCTCCATCATGTAGTCCTCACGCTCCCAAGTAACCTGCTCCTCGCCATGGAACTGCCATCTCACCTTAAACATCGGAATCTCGCGGTTACGTAACCTTTGGACCTTCTGGTCAAGTATCTGAATAGGTTCCTCATCATAAGTCTCATCCTGCCATAGCTCAATGTTCCTCCAGTCCAAGACGTGATCAAAATCACTCTTGTACACTCTCAGCATTGACACATGAAAGACATTGTGGACTGCTGCTAACTAAGGTGGCAAGGCTAATCGGTAAGCGACGGGGCCAATTCGTTCTAAAACCTCGAACGGCCCAATAAATCTCAGAGCAAGCTTGCCTTTTATCCCAAATCTCGTCTGGCCCTTCTGAGGTGAGACCTTCAATAAAACTTGGTCACCCACCTCGAACTCTACGGTCTTCCGCTTGGCATCAGTGTAACTCTTTTGCTTGTCTTGGGCTACCTTCATATTATGCTTGATCATCTTAATCTTCTCTGTGTGTTCTTGTAAAAACTCTGGTCCCATCACTGCAATATCCCCTACCTCCGTCCAACAGACCGAAGATCTACATGTTCGACCATACAATGCCTCAAAAGGAGCCATGCCAATACTGGACTGATAACTGTTGTTGTACGCGAACTCACACAGATGTATGTACTCCTCCTAGTTACCATTGGACTCAAGGACACAAGCTCGAAACATATCCTCCAAAATCGATATCAACCTCTCAGACTGGCCATCAGTCTGAGGGTGAAAAGCAGTACTAAGATCTAGTCTAGTGCCGAGCTGCCTCTGCAACCCCTGCCAGAATACCGATGTAAACCTCGAATCCCTATCTGACACAATCAAAACTGGCACTCCATGTAATCTGACTATCTCCCGTATATAGAGTCTGCTCAGCTTGTCCATAGAATCCCTAGTGTTCACTGGTAGAAAGTGAGAGGACTTAGTCAAGCGATCAATAATAACCCAAACAACATTATGTCTCCTCGAGTTGTTGGGTAATCCCACAACAAAGTCCATAGTGACATGCTCCCATTTCCACTCAGGAATGGCAAGCGGTTGCATCTGCCCTCCAGGCCTCTGATGCTCAGCTTTGACCCTCTGACAGATCTCACACCTTTGAATGAATTGAGCTATCTCTCTCTTCATGTCGGGCCACCAATACATTCTTTTCATATCATGATACATCTTGGTTCCGCCAAGATGAATAGCATAATGAGATCTGTGAGCCTCTTGGAGAATACTCTGTCTGAGTCGTGGATCCGCGGGAACCCATAAACGTCCCCTAAATCTCAAGGTACCATCAGATGACAAGTGCCAATCAGTAAAATCACTGCTCTCAGCCCAAGACTTGTACATCACAAAATCAACGTCAAGTCTCTGTTGGTCAATCACCTCCTGGACCTGTGTAGGCTGAGCTCTCATCTGAGCACATATCACAATCTGATCTGAAGGGGTAGCACATATACTCATAACCGTAGCCGCCTCAAGTAGTCTCCACTCATGAGACATCTGGCGTGCTACCATAACTGTCTCTACCCGCTTCCTGCTCAACGCATTAACCACTACATTGGCTTTACCTGGGTGGTATTCCAATGTAAAATCATAGTCTTTGAGGAGCTCTAACCACCTTCTCTGCCTCATGTTCAATTCTTTCTGAGAGAACAAATACTTGAGGCTCTTATGGTCAGAATACAAAGTGAATATCTCACCATAGAGATAATGCCTCCAAATCTTCAAAGCAAAAACCACTGCAGCCAGTTCTAAGTCATGAACAAGATAATTCTTTTCATGCACCTTCAACTGCCTCAATGCATAAGCAACGACCCTATCCTTCTGCATCAACACGCAAACCAAGCCGATACCAGAGGCATCAGTATAGATAACCAACTCTTGATCAGGCTCTGGCAAAATCAATACTGGCGTAGATGTCAATCTTTTTTTCAGCTCTAAAAAGACATTCTCACACTCCTCGGTCCATACAAAGGACACATCTTTCTGGGTGAGCCTAGTCATAGGCGTAGCTATCTTGGAAAATCCCGAAACGAATCTCCTATAGTAACCAGCTAACCCAAGAAAGCTTCTGATCTCGGTCACTGTGGTAGGCCTAGGCCAACTGATAATGGCTTCAACCTTAGACGGATCAACTGAAATCCCCTCAGAACTCACCACATGACCTAAGAACTTCACTTCGGTGATCCAAAACTTGCACTTGCTCAGCTTTGCATATAGCCTATGCTCTCTCAGAGTCTGTAAGGTCACTCTGAGGTGTTCCTCATGCTCAGCCCGAGTCTTGGAATACACCAATATGTCATCAATGAAGACGATGACAAACTTATCCAGATACTGCCTAAAGACCCTCTGCATCAGGTCCATGAACATTGCCAGTGCATTAGTCACACCAAATGGCATCACAAGGAACTCATAATGTCCATAGCGGGTTCTGAATGCTGTCTTAGGCACATCCTCCTCCTTGATCCTTAGCTGATGATACCCGGAGAGCAAATCAATCTTCGAAAAATACCTTGCTCACCTCAACTGATCAAACAAGTCATCAATCCTTGGGAGAGGATATTTGTTCTTGATGGTCACCCTGTTCAATTGGCGATAGTCGATGCATAATCGCAAGCTCCCATCTTTAAAAAGAACTGGAGCTCCCCAGGGTGACACGCTAGGACAAATAAAGCCCTTAGCCAATAACTCCTCGAGCTATTTCTGCAACTCTCTCAACTCGGCTGGCGCCATTCTATATGGTGCCATGGAGATAGGCTTCGTTCCAGGGACTAGTTCAATAATGAAATCGATCTCTCGCTTCGGTGGTAATCCTGGAAGATCCGTAAGGAACACATCTGGAAAGTCCCTAACAATGGCAATATCCTCAAGTATCACCTCACTAGTCTCTTCCTCATCAGGCACTAACCCAGCCAAAATCTCCCTATCTCCATCAGTCACAAATCTACCCCTTGTGACTGTCTGGTCTGAAGCTCTACCCTGTAGTGTAAACATTGGGTGTCCGGGATCTGGAAAATGATTCTTTTCGCAAAACAGTCGACAACTGCATGATAAGCCGCGAGCCAATCCATCCCTAGAATTGCATCAAACTCTAAAAACTCTAGGACTCGAAAGTCAATAGGCATCTCAACATCACCAATCTGAACCACACACTGGTTACAAATCATGTTCGGGTAGATCCTCTCCCCAGCTACAGTACTCACCACTAACCATGTACTAGCCCTAATGGGAGTCAAATGCAAACTATCTACCATACGTCCAGATATGAATGATAATGTAGACCCAGCATCAAATAATACATGCATAAAAGCACCACAAATAATAAGAGTACCTTCCACCAAAGTCCTGGATGCTGTCGGGTCTGGCTCGGTAGCTGCCTTCACTGTCTCTCTGGCACTGGACTGCTGCACAAATCCCTGAGCTCTCTGAAAACTCGGGCACTCTAACTTCCTATGCCTAGCCTGCCTACATTGACAACAAAAGAACGGAGCCCTGGGCGCAGATGATCCAGTCTGAGATGTCGCCACGTAGCCTTCTCGGCCTCTACCTCTGCCTCTGCCAGCAGTCTGTGGGAATGAGGGTCTTGGTGCACTCGGTGCCTGAATGGGAATCGGGACAGGAGAGGAAACCATTGGTGGGGCCATCACACCAGTCTGAATCTGGGATGCCCCACTCTGAGCACCCTCGGACTGTGCTCCTCCATAAAACTTTCTCTTCTTTCCCCATTTTCCCTTTTTCCTATGAGTCTGGGACTGTCCCCCGGACTCTGCCTGTGAAGTCTGTACACCCGGAGCTGCCCGTGTAGACATACCATCAACCCGTTCAGCCAACTCATACTGTTTGGCCCTCTGGACCACTGTGGCAAAATCAGTCATATTTGTCACAGACAAGGCCTGTCGGATCGCAGGCCTTAGGTTCAAAGAGAACCTCATAATCTTATCACTCGGTGTCTGAACTAACCCAGGGGCATAAACTGCGAGCTGCCTAAATCTGAGCTCCTACTCCCTAACTGACATGGTGTCCTGTGTGAGATTCAAAAACTCGAGTTGCTTAGCCTGCCTCTCAGTCTCTGGAACGTAAGTTTGTAAAAACAACCGTTTGAAGGTGTCCCAACTCTTCACTGCCCCCTGTGTATCCAACATTGAAAGCCACCAGTCTTCTGCATCACTCTCCAGCATGTGAGCAACACAAAGGACCTGAGACTCCTCATCAAGCTCTAAGGAGCGACTGATCTTCTCAACATTCTTCAGCCAATCTTCGGCCTTCTTCAAGTCAACCCCACCAGTGAATTCCTTAGGCTTCAGCTTCATGAACTTCTCTAACAGTCTGATCCACCGATCAGTAGGGTTCTCCACAACAGTAGGAGCAGGTGTAGGCATAGGCTGAGGTACAACCATCTGAGGTCCTGCTGCAGCTGCAGCTCTACTAGTCTCGGCCCCACTAGTGCCCGCCTCCTGAGGTATTATTTGAGGTGACTGTCGAGCAACAGCCTCAACCTGCTGCACCAACGCCTGTATCTGTGCAGTCTGAGCTTCCATCAAGCAGCCCTGTGCCTGAATGATCTCCTCCATTCTCCCCATCCAGTCATCATCGGATGGCCCTGTGTGTGGTTGTCCCAGTCTCTCGCTCCTCCTCATGACACTGAGAAGTAGAAATAAGAGCAACCATCACACATTAAAGAATTTTAAACATTAACAAAGCCTCATAACTACCCATATCATATAATACACACAGAAAATATGATAGTAAGGCTTTTAAGTTAGTTCCTTTAAGCTTTTTAATCACCTAAATCTCTCACCCAATTCCTAGGTCAAAGTCATCTAGGTCCAATACATAGACCAAACCTAGTAAACATGGGCTCTGATACCAACTGTGGCGACCCCGCAGCCCGGACCACCAACCCCGCAAGGAATGGTGTGCAGAATGCCGGGGCGGGACGCCCGGCGTAGGCATCTCCAACCACTTCTCAACCTCCGTGAGGTGGTTGAGACCCTACGAGCCTTATCCCAAACAACGACATAATATAAAAAGGTACTAAACAAAACTACAAACCGTATTAATCATCCAAGACAAGAGATACTCCATAAAAATGAACCATAAATAAAATCGTCATAATCCCCACAGTCCATCAAGATTGACATACACATACAGTTCAAAATTATGGGTACAAAAAAAACCCTCATATGCCCACATGGTCCATCTAACAAGTCTCAACTTACCCATACTACAATGTGGTAAGTGTTATAATTACATAATCCAAAATATAATACATCATAATTTCAAACACAATTCAATCAAAATGCCTTTCAACTCACATCGAGGCATTGGATTCTCTCGCAGGCAAGGCCCTCAAGATATGACTACTCTTTTGCCCTTATTCGGGACAGAAGGACCTGAAAGAGGAAAATGAAGGTGAGCCAACGGTGCCCAGTGAATAGAATTCAAATATGCTATCAATACTCATCAATAAATATCATGTATGCATGTCAATGTGTAGCATGATTAAAAGCTCATAACATATAGATATCAAGCATTTATAATAAGTTCGATGCAAGTAAAAACTTATCAATTTGGATCCACATTCCACATGCATTGGGGTTACTAGTGCACGTCTATTTCACCGTACCGTTGACCCCAATCATGTTTATTTGGGGTTACTAGTGCACGTCTATTTCACCGTACCGTTCTCATCCCCAAATATTTCCTTTTTAAAACCTCCTATGACAAGGTTAGGTCCCCCTATTAGCCAGATAGATGGGCCCAACCAAAGTCATAAGGTTTTCTTAAATCAATGCATCATTCAAAACATTAGAACACATTCATGCTTTCAACATACAATATATATAAGTGATATGATGACATAAAAGATATAATCATAAATGAAGTTTACTCACAACCAAGCCTCGCGAGAGTATCTAACCACACACGGACACCAAACCGAATCAATCCAATCAAGGTCCTGAAACATTCATCAATATCCAACCATACATCAATTTCTATGCTCAATTACATAGACATTACACATCAACCCTAAATTAGCCCACATATAGACAATAGGCCTAAATCCCATTTAATCCCACCATTCAACTCAAATCACATAACTTAGGCCTCTAATGCATAGTTCTCATTCATAAACCATTCTATTATTCAAAAATAATGATTGTCAATTCCTTAGGCATAAACATGCTCAAATTGGGCCATTTGATCACAAATAGGCATAACCAATGATATGGTCACAACCACCAAATCAGTAGCATAATCAACCCTAATCATGCTTAATTAAACACAAGTTGTATCAATTCAATGATTCTAGGCCAAAAGCATCAAAAGCCCTAAAATATGAAAATTTCCATACTTAGGCCATATTGCTGATTTACACTAGGTCACCATGTTCAGCCATGTATATCACTGATTTTGCATCATGGGTTAATCAACAATGGCAACTAGGTCAACATAGTTGACATGCACGCTATTTGGAAAGATCTAAGTTCATATTCTAAATTTAGGTCTAATACAAGCAACCCTACCAATTCTTCATTTAATATTCTGTTCAGATGTATCAATCTACCAACAAAAATATTTAATCACAAAATCAACCGTACAGATTGAAGTATGTTAAGAACCAAACCTTATGTCCAAAAAGTAGATCAATCCAATGGTGGACCGAAAAGATAAGGCACTTTGATGAACAAGTCTCTAATCAGATAATATCTCTTTTCCTGCTGCAAATACTCAAACTCAGATGACTATATCACACAACATACTTAATCCATAAACATCTGCACGGTTCATAATGCAGACAGATCAGGTTTAAACCACATACCCAAATATCATATCCATCCAACGGTAGATTTAGGAGATCTTTTAGTTTGATCAAAGCTGCGCGAGAAATCCAGACTTTCCGACCAGCTTTGTTTGAGAGGTTATATCTCTTAGACGAAAACTATAATCATGATCTCCACCGACCAGAATGCATAACCATAAGCTACAAACGTGCTGACAAATTGTGAGCTCAATCTAACCATATATCCTCAAGATCCAATTTTTTGATGAAAACATTGCAGAAATTTTCCTCAAAGAAACTCTTTCTTTCTTTCTTTTCTTCTTTCCTTTCTCTTCTTTTTTCCTTTCTCTCTACTCATCTCACCCTCTAAGACTTCCTTGGGGAAGAGAAGTAGGGCATGGGACACTTGTCCACTCTCATGCACCAACCTTGACATGTGTTGGAGAGGAGAAATGGGGCATGGGACACTTGTCCATTTTCATGCACCAACTTGACATGTATTGGAGAAGATAAATGGGGCATGAGACACTTGTCCATTCTCATGCACCAACTTGACATGTGTTGGAGAAAAGAAATAGGGCATGAGACACTTGTCCATTCTCATGCACCAACTTGACATGTGTTGGTCTCACACTACCCATACCAACCACATGTACTTTAACCAATCTCATGCTCCCATGTATTTTAAATGTCCAATCCATTTAATACACCAAGTTTTCATTTTCATTTATCCTTTTATTCAATCAATCCTAACACATATCAACTCATGGTTTAATGGGCCCATGCATAAATAATAACATATGCATTATACTTTAATTTAACATGACCCATATACAATTTATGATGCACATACTTATATACATTATCAAGCATCAAATATACAAACATTAAACAACCATAAAAAAAACACCAAACATATCAAGGCAACACATAGAGTTTGGGCAAAATGCAATTGGGTTATGGGCTAGATGAAATAATTTTCGGGGCGTCACATGTGGTGCTAGTGTTCATTTTCTGATAACCTTGAAAGCAAATATTGTGAAATGGCACCGAAAACCAAAAAAGTGCAGGAATCTTCCTCTTATGCTCCTCTATTTGATCAACAAAGATTTGTTAGTGCTAAAATAGAAAAGCAATATAATAAATCAGTGGTGAAGAGAAGTCTTGTACAAGAAAGGGGAATGAATGCTTCTCAGGCAGACATTCCTCAAATTGCAGAAATAATTGCTGCTAGACAATGGCGAACATTTGTGCGCCAATCGGACCCTGCTTTTATTTCCACAGTACGTGAATTTTATGCAAATGCTCAAGAGCGTGATGATTACAAGGTGTTTGTGAGGGGGCACATGGTGTCTTTTGATCGTTCCACCATCAATGCATACTATGGATTGCAGAATATTGCCGATGATGGTTATTCTACTTTTTTAAATGTAGGAGTCGAATGAGATCATCTCTACTCTGTGTCGCCAAGGAACAGTATGGAAGCTAAATAGGGGAGTCATTTATTCATTCCCTCGAAAGGGCTTAACACGGCTGAGTAAGGCATGACTTAACTTCTTATGTGGTAAGCTAATGCCCGTGAACCACTTATCTGATGTGACTAAAGACAGGGCCATTATGCTTTATGCCATCATTTCTGCGAAATCCATTGATGTTGGGAATGTAATTGCAAGCTCTATTGTAAACAACATCAATCCGTCAACAACGGGGGGCCTTACGCATCCTTCACTTATATGCGCATTATGCAAAAACGTTGGGGTGATTTGGCGACCGAATAAGGAGATTTTATATCCAAAAGCCATTATTGATTCTGGGACTTTTTGTTGATATAAAGATGCGATCATTTCACCAAGTACAGCGTCTAGTGAGGGGCCATCCTCTTCTCATCCACCTGAGGAGCAGCAAATCACTATGGATAAGCGGTTGTCCCGTCTTGATCACTTGATGGAGAAGACCAATCGTTTCATTGACTACCAAGTCCAATACAATGCTGTGTTACAACAGTTTGTGAATCTCACCAGTCCACTGCCACTGCAATTTTCCGAACAACCAATATTTCGAGCACAACAATCGACTGCAGATGATGACTCCAGTGGAGAAGATGAAGATGAGAAGGAGGACGACTGAAGCAGTTCAGTCATTTGCTCGCTCAGAAGAGAGATCAATGAAATCTTCATTTCTTGAGCCGGCTAGGGGAGTTTCTTGAACCTTTCCTTACTATTTTGTGTTCCATTGAGGACAATGCATCATTTAAGTTTGGGGTAGGGTTCAATGTTTATTTTGTGTAGTGTTTGTTTGCATATTAGCATAATAGTGTGTAAAATAAATAGTAGGTCTTAAATAAAACTCATATTCCTTTATGAGCTTTGGTTTTGATTTGATTTTGTACGGATAATCTATGATAGTATTAACACTCATTTCTGAACATGACTTTTGGAAAATTAGAAATTACCTTTAAGTCTGTGTGCTTAATCTGCTCTACCATGTTTATTGAACATCTTTACTGACATCTAAATGTGAAATCATAATCATGAGTCCCACTTGATGTTTAAATTGAGATTATGCAAAATAAGGACCTTTAGATCTCATTTTTAAACTGAACTTTAGAACTTTATGTTTTGTCTTGTAGGTAAATAAAAAACCTAAAAGCGAGTAATGTGGATTGGTGTCAAGGCCATATTGAAGAAAAGCATGAAAGAGAAATGGTAGAGAGCAAAAACTGGCTAAGTAAAACATAAAGGAAAAATGTTGTGGCGCCCATTGCAGCGCCCAAAGAAAAAAATTAATCTCTATCAGAGTGCTGCGGTGCCCATCGCGGTGCTACGATGAAACTTCTGGCTTTTTTTTTTTTTTTGTCTTTTTGACAGTGATGTATAAAAAGCTCATTTTAGGGTTATTAAAGAGTATCTTACGTTAGAGTGTAGAGAGTAACAGTAGCAGTAGAAGAGAGTAGAGAGTAATAGTAGCAAGGAAGAAATTGAAGAAGAAGACAAGTTGCAAAACTTTTCAAAGGAAAAAGAAGAAGAGAAACACTCAAGGGGGTTGTCAATTCATTTCTTGTTCCATACTTATTGTATTCATGTCTTTTCTCTTTAATTTCTCTATTGTATTCTTGACTTTGAGGATGAACTAAACATTTCTATTAGAGGGTTTGATGAATCTACGTTGAGACATATGGGTTGATATTCATTATTTTTGTGTTGTTGAGCAATTTGACTTGTTTATTTTTAATTCTCCAAACTTAATGCTTACAACTTGTTGGCCACTTGTTGGATGAATTTAGATTCGAATTCTTAGACTCGAGAGAGGTGTTTTCGAGTTTGAACGAGTGAATTGAAACCTAGGGAGTTTGTATCGAGTCGAGAGACTTACGACCCCTTTGAAATCATTTAAATTGAGACTTAGGTCTTAATGCATGTTTTAATTGTTAATTTACATTCGAGAGAGGGGATTAGCAATTAAAGCATAGGTGTTTGAATTTACATTTGAGAGAAGGGTTTAAAAAATTTTGGATTCATGATTTATAAACTTAAGAATTAAATCGACAACATTATCTTTTGATACCCATTTAGATCAACATAGTGAAATGAACTCTCTAATAATCTCTATCCATTTATTTTCTCTAAACCTCTATTTAATAGTTAGTTTAATTTAAGCTATTTCAATTTTTAGCACACTTTATCATCACGTTTTGTTAGCCTAGATAAAATCAATACTTTAGTAGTTTTGGGCATTTTTAATAGTTAATTTCACTATCCCTGTGGATACGATAACCCGCTCACCATGGGTATTATAACTTGATATTCGTACACTTGCGAATTAAATTTATGCTATCACGCAAACATGGCTGGATGAGTCGAAGAAGGCTCTCGATGCTATGGGAGTCGATGAGGCTCGAAAGATTCTACTTCCGTCCTACCAAGTTATTAGTGGAGCGAATACATGGTGGATAACAGTGAAGGAGGACCCAAGGGTCAACACCATGAACATGACTTGGCAGCATTTCGAGTCATTATTTATCGATAAGTACTTCCCCAGCACTGTGAAGAGGTAAAAGCGCCAGGAGTTCGTCAAGCTATACCAGGGCAGCATGACAGTCAGGGAGTATGTTGTCAGGTTTAAAAATTATCGGTTTACTCTTTCTCCACCATCTCAACGGAGCAAGATAAGACCGAGAAATTCTACAATGGCCTTCGTTCTGACATTCGACAAGCCTTGTCGATCTTGGATCTCAAGATTTACTGGGAGGTCGTTGACAAGGCCATGAGCTTTGAGTAGGAAAAGATTGTGCAGGAGCAAAGAATGAATAAGGGAAAATGGCCTGCAACGTTTTTCCAACAGGGCTCGCAGTAGGGCAAGAAGAAGAAACCCTTCTATAATCAAAACCCAGCCTTCCCATCCCCTATTCAGAAGAATGAGGCCACGATACTTGCGGCTGAATCGCCTAACTCTAGCCATCAGGGTTTTTGCAATCATGGCCGAGGAGGCCGTAATGGCAGGGGTGGCCGTCGAAACAGCAATGGCAGGGGTGGTGGTCAACACAACAATCAGCATGGCCAACAGAACCATCAGCAGCAGAGGTTGACATGTTTCAACTGCTGTCAGCAGGGCCATGTAAGAAATGCCTGCCCCCACCTTCAACAACCTGTTCCCGCTATTCCAGTCCAACAAGCCCCACCTGCTGCTAATGCTCAACCTTGGCAGAACCAGCAGAACCAGGGGCAACAAAACCGTGAAAAATATTTGCCATCGCTCAACAACCCCTCTCAGACAATAATGGTACATTTTCCTTGTTCAATACAATGGTGCATGTCTTGTTCGATTCGGGTGCTACGCATTCCTTTGTATCTTCTGCATTGGTAAGACATTTAGGGTTGCGTCCTGAACCCATAGACATCACAATCCATGTCACATCACCTTTAGGATCTGGTACTGACATGAATATGCAGTGTTCTCGATGTGAGCTTCGAATGTCAAAACAGATAATATATACAGATCTTTTTGTGATGGACATTGAAGATTTCGACATCATCCTTTGCATGGACTGACTCGCACCACTGAATGCAAGGATCGATTGTATGAAAAAGCAAGTTCAGTTAACTTTGCCCACAGGGGAGTTTGTCAAGATTCAAGGACCGAGGAAAATGATACACAACTTGACTGTTGCACTTCTCAAGGCACAACTTCAAGCTCTATCCCTTGGTGATGACAATGAATCACCAGCACTGTACCCTCTTGAAGTACATGATGCCCAGTTATATCTGAATTCCCAACCATTTTTCTAAATGACCTTCCTGGTCTACCTCCGGTTAGGGAATTTGATTTTGAGATCAACCTCATACCTGGGATAGGGCCTATCTAAATTCCACCATACAGAATGTCCAATGTTGAGCTGGTCGAATTGGACAAAGAACTGAAGGAATTGGAGAGTAATGGCTTCATCAGGAAAAGTTCATCACCCTGGGGCTTTCCAGTTCTGTTTGTTCACAAAAAGGATGGTTCGTTACGACTTTGCATCGACTATCGCAAGTTGAATAACGTCACCATTAAGAACATATACTCGTTACCCAGGACCGATGACTTGTTCGATCAACTTAGAGATGCCAAGTACTTCTCTAAGATTGATTTATGATCCAGTTATCATCAACTCCTAATCAGAGAGTCGGACATTACCAAAACGACATTCAGAACTCGGTACGGTCACTACGAGTTCTTGGTTATGCCGTTCGGTCTAACAAATGCACCTGTTGCGTTCATGGATTTGATGAACTGCATTTTCAGGCTATATTTAGTTTGATTTGTGGTGGTCTTTGTGGATGATATCTTGATATATTCCTTAACCGAGGAAGACCATAAGATACATCTGAGGATTGTCCTCCAGACCTTGAGAAGCCACCAGTTGTATGCAAAGTTGAGTAAGTGCGAATTTTGGGCGAAATGAGTTCAATTCCTAGGCCATGTGGTTTCAGGCAATGGCATTGAGGTGGATCCTTCTAAGGTTGAAGCGGTTTTAAACTGGAAGCAGCTTACCACTGTTACTCAAATTAGGAGTTTTCTTGGTTTGGCTGGCTATTACAGACGCTTCATCAAGGATTTCTCAAATATTGCTGAACCTATGACTAAGCTTACTCAGAAAGATGTGCGATTCATCTGGAATCCCACTTGTGAAACATCATTTCAGAAATTGAAGAAACGCCTCACGATAGCACCAATACTAATCACTCCAAGAAATGGAGTTGAATTTTCACTATACACTGACGCCTCTCTCCAAGGCTTAGGTGTAGTACTAATGCAAGAAGGCCAAGTTGTTGCATATGCTTCGAGGCAACTAAAGATTCATGAGGGTAATTACCCAACGCATGACTTGGAACCTGTAGCTGTCGTATTCGCACTGAAGTTATGGCGTCATTACCTATACGGTGAACGGTTTGAGGTTTTCTCGGATCACAAGAGTCTTAAGTACATCTACACTCAGAGAGACCTAAACCTCCACTAAAGACGATGGTTGGAGTTCTTGAAAGATTATGACTTTCAACTCCAGTACCATCCTGGTAAGGCCAATGTTGTGGCTAATGCCCTGAGTAGAAAATCTTATGTTGCTTGCACTCTTAACTTCGAGATGGGGAAGTTGGCTACAGAGATTGAGAATTTTAACCTACAACTGATCGAGGAGGGAGCAAAATCACGACTCTCTCAATTATCAGCCAACTTTGAGCTGGTTTGAAAGATTTCAGCAGCTCAAGCCAACGACCCTAAGTTAATAGAGAAACAAGAACTTCTATTCAGCAGACAGGACCATCCTCACTGGTCGGTCTCTGAAGACGGGGCGGTTTTCTATAAAAAACGTCTCTGTCTACCGAACGATCTTGAGGTTCAGAAAGAAGTGTTCACTGAGATGCACTGTTCGACGTTCGCTATGCATCCTAGGGGTGACAAGATGTACAAGGATGTCAAGCGACAATTATGGTTTTCTGGAATGAAGAAGGCGATTGTAGACTTCGTTCCTCGATGTCTCGTTTGCCAACAAGTGAAGGCAAAATGTAGACTTCCCTCTGAACTTCTCCAGCCTTTACCTATTGGAGAATGGAAGTGGGAGAACATCGCAATGGATTTTGTTACAGCCTTGCCTCAAAATAATAAAGGGCAAGATGCTATCTAGGTTAACATTGACAGACTTACAAAGTTTACACACTTTTTACAGATAAAGTTCACGGATAACCCCACCAAGCTTGCCGAACTGTATGAAAAAAAGATCGTGCGCCTCCATGACATACCACTTACGATCGTCTCTGATTGAGACCCTCGATTCACATCAAAGTCTTGGTAAAGCTTCCAGAGTAGAATGGGCTCCAAGATCACCATGAGCACAACCTTTCACCCTCAGACTGATGGGCAGTCAGAGCGTCTGATCCAGATCTTGGAGAATATGTTATGGTGCTACATTTTGGACTTTCATGACGGATGGGTAAAACACTTACATTTGGCTGAGTTTGCATACAACAACAGCTACCAAACTACTATCGGCATGGCACCGTATGAGGCTCTCTATAGTCGCCCTTGCAGATCTCTGGTATGTTGGTTAGATATGGAAGATCGACCACAGTTGGGGCCTGAACTAGTTCAAGAGACTTCTGAGAATATCACACTAGTAAATGAGAGACTTCGTGTTGCACAAAGTCGACATAAGAGCTATGGTGACAAGTAGAGGCAGCCTCTAGAATTTGATAAGGGGGACTTGGTTTTTCTAAAAGTTCAGCCTACAAGAGATGTCAAGGGAAAACTCTCCCCACGGTATATCGATCTATTTTAGATCGTTGAACGTATTGGCAAACTAGCCTATCTTCTATCCCTTCCATCGTCCATGTCTAAGGTTCATGACATTTTTCACGTATCCATGCTTCGAAAGTATCGTCCTGATCCTTCACATATCATCCCTCTAGTCGAGGTTCAGGTTGAAGAAGGAAACAAGTATCAGGAGAGAGCGATACAGATTTTGAATAGAAAAACTCAAGAACTAAGGCGACGTAGCATAACACTTGTGAAAGTGCTCTGGGATCACCACAGAGTTGAGGAAGCAACATGAGAACTAGAAGCAACAATTAAATAGAAATACCCTGAATTGTTTTCTAGTAATAATTGATGATGTGATACATTGTACTATTTCACTTATCAATAAAATGATGGAACTTTGTTTACAAATATCTTAATACATCGTTTCACTTAAATAACTATGCAAATGTCTGAAAATAATATCGATGGATGTAGTGATGCACACACGCAATGGCCTCTTTGGCAACCTGTGGCGACTCCTTCAGGTTCTGAGTCAAGTCACAACTACTTTGCATCACCAACTCCATCGCCCCACAGACATTGATCCTTATTGCCAGAGCGTGCATGGCTTTTTTGTAACAGTTTTGCCCGACACAATCCCGTGCCCTCATCTTGGCAGGATCTTCTACCAAAATTGCCAGGTGGACAGATTCGAGCAACAACACAAAAAAGCATCCCACCGCTCAACCTACTTCTCCTTAAACGATGCAACCAACAGAGCCCTACACCACCATCTGTTAGGTAAAGGTCGGAACCTTCCGAGGACGAATCTGACTCCATTTGTTCCCCATGGTTTCATGATGTTGAGGATTCCACCGGCCACAGTGTTATTCAGGGACCTTACAGGCACTACCCTGAGCTAGCAAACGATGACGACGACGGTAAATCTCACGCTGATAGTAATCATGACTACTTGGATTGATTTTGAGGGCGAAATTCTTTTAAAGGGGGTAGAGTGTAATACCCTAGGTTTGCACAAAAAGAAAAAAACTTGAACTTCGGGCAAGGTGCTTGAACGTATGGGCAGGGTGCCTGAACCTTCAGGCGCGCGCCCGAACCTTCGGGCACCTTTTTTTCCTATTTAAGGAACCCCTCCCCTCCTCATTTCTCACACCAAAATCACTTCTTCTTGAGATTTTTCTTCTCTTTCTCTCACTTATCTTGAGTTTTTATCTTCTTTTTTGAGACTCTCTTTTCGAAACTCTCTTTACGGTGCAACGCAGTTCTGCTCGGGGGAAGGCGCCAGTCCGAGGAAGGAGCTTTTATCTGAAGGTGGGGAACGAAACATAGGTTTGCGTGTCTTATAACTTTTATTTAAGTTACATTCATTTATCATTATGTTTACTATTTATTTACACTGCATTATTGCGTATAATGTTTATACTTGTCATACTTATGCTTGTATATTTAGAGTTCATGCATTGCACTATTGCTATGCCAGATTAGTGGTCAATCTGGCTCAACCAGACTCAGTCTTGTCCTCAGTAACTTTAAATAGTGAACGGGAGGCAGGGTGCTGCTCTAGACGATTGGTATTTAAGTAGACCTCGTGTCTCACTTCTCAAACTGGAGACTGATTTGGTTGGTCTTATTTGAAAGCTATCAGCTTGTACAAGTAATATTGAATGTCCTAACCTTGCACTTAGTGATACCGACCCTGATAAGGATCACCAGACATTGCCAAATCCTGTCTAATGTTAAGTAAAGACCGGACCTATTTATGCATTGGCATCATACATAAGCACCACCTGAGGACGTATGTGGTTTATGATTCATAGAATAGTTAGAAGCAATGCTCACTATTCATTATATTTTTCTGGAGAGGGACGTACAATGAGAACCCGACTACTCCTAGAGAGGGACATCTGTACGTGAACTTAGGCGACATACAATCATGGAACCAATATGAGACGGTGTCATGCATACATACATGTTGTATTGATTATGATTCTATGATGTGTATTTATGATATTTGATTATGAAGTTTGCTTTATTAATTGTTTTATTCACGAACTATTTTACCCACTGATCATGTAGCTCACCTCGTTGTTATCTAATTTTTCACAGGAGATTAGGGTGGACCGGTGCAGGTTTTTGGGCCCACATTTTTGTACCCTTTGTATTAATCATTAGGGATTTTGGGAGGATGTTCCCTTAACTATTTCATGTACAAATATATTCTGAAATTAATGAAATCAGACTTGTACTTAATCGTGTTTCCGCACACTCAGTTATTGTTATAATGCGTTCGCGCCCCATCCGTGAGTGTCCCACCGGTTTAGGCCCGTCCGGGCGGGGTGTGATACTAAAGTTCCGAGTCTATCAATACTTAGAATGTAAAGTCTATCGATCAACTTGCTCTCAACAAGATTTTATCGTTTGCATATTTTGATCATAATATTTTAATCGTACCTTATGATTTCTAAAGTATTTGATTTGATTAAGAGAAATAATGATGTTTTATTGAGCTTTAATCGAGAAATCAAAAATCGTTGTGTAAAAGTCTTTGAGGACGCTAATGTTTTAGCAGTGCCCTGGACTTGATGAGTCAGGATGCTGATAAAACATTAGGAAGCTCAAGGCTGAATTGAACTGATTAATAAGGACACTGACTTCTTTGTAGCGACCTTTCTTTTATCAACCTTTGAGAATGTCAGGATGCTGACTTAGTTTCAGCTTGTTGAAAGTTCTTTTCATCTTTAAGTGACTTCTACCTTTAAGGACGCTGATAAGTTATAAGTTGAATAAATTATCAGGACGCTATTTGCGTAGAAGCACCCTCATCTTCAGAATCAACTTAAATAACTTTCAGGACACTTACCATCCATCAGCGCACTTAACATTGTTTTAAAATTGTTTTTAATAGTTCAGGATGCTTACTCTTGAGTAGCGCCCTCGTGTGTCAAAAGTTTTAAAACAAAGCAAAACACTCACTGCGAAGTAGCGCCCTCACTAATTAAGTCATTTTATTGTCAAAGCATGTCAGGACGCTTACTATTTAGTAGCGCCTCACTTCACTATTCAATAGGATGCTGATATTCTATGAGTGCCCTCAAATGAACAAAACGACATAAATGATATTTTTATTGTTCTGACATGTAAGTCCTTTTAGCCAACTTTTCAGAACAACTTTTCGTACAAAATAAATTTTTTGTATTTGTAAGAGATACTCTCTGATTCACGAACCACGTTTTCTAAAACTTTCATTTTTCATGAAATGTGCAGTTGTCATTTTCGTGATATATTCTAGCTGTTGTGAGTAAACGTTTATATTTGAAATTCAAATTCAAATGAACAACAACTTCATCTCTACAAGTCTATAAATATAGACACTTAACAATTTGTTAAGATCACTGAAAATTCTCTGAGCTAAAACACTTTTTGAAAGTTAGTTGAATTTTTATATGATTCAAAAAACTTAAGTTATTCTAGTTTCAAAGCGTTTATTTGAATCATTACTTATTCAAATGATTTTCACACTGAGCTAAGATTCTATCTTTATCTGAAAATCGATTTGAAAGTTTGAATTGTTTTCACTAAAATTATTCAGCACTGTTTTTACTTATATCATTCTTGCTAAAAGAGAAATTTGAGAGATAGTTCATAGGATACAGTTGTACTCAATTTCATATCTTGTATACTGTATCAAGGTTGTAACAGTAGTTAGATAAACTACTGAGTTGATATCCTATATTCAATAAGGTCAGGTCTTCTCACACTCGAAAGTTGAGAAACGGTAGTTCTCACACCCGTAAGTTGGGATAGGTTGTTCTCACGCCTGTAAGTTGAGCAATGTAACGGTTGTTCTCACACTCGCAAGTTGAGAAAATGTGTAACGGTTTGATTCTCACTCGTAAGAGAATCCTTTAGTGATAAGGTTCAAAATCCTAACTGAGCAAGTTAGGTAATGGATGTAGGCGAGTAGCCGGACCACTATAAATCGATTGTGCATATTTGTAACCGGTTTTAAATTGTCTAACTGTCCAATTCACCCCCCCTTTTGGACATATCTGGGCCAACTAGTTCTCTATGTTAGAACATGAGAAATATGACATGGGATGGTCGTAGTATCGATAGGTATGTGATGCCTCATAAAGTTGTAGAAAAATCATAAAGCGTAATGCATTGCTATTATATGGTTTTTATCGATAGATCAAAATTATGTTTCGGTAATAGATTCTAATGCGACACAACAGAGGGTGTTAGAAACTATAGAATTTTGACTTATAAACATGCATAATGATTTGATAATAACCATGATTAATATTGCATAATTGATAATTAGGTGAAATTCAATCTCTAGGTATTTTAATATTGATTTTTCTCCAGGAAATTCTAATACATGCTATTTTATTCATTGCTTTAGTTTAAATAGTGTTTTAGTTCATTGATCATTTAAGTTTGGTTTTCTAGATAAAATTAGGGCTAGGAACGATATAAATAGTGTAGTAAATCAATCCCTGAGGACGATACCCGATTCTCATCGGTTTATATTATAACTTGGCAACCGTACACTTACGGTTTGCACCCATCAAGTTTTTAATGTATCCAAGTATTTCACTAAGTCATTGGAAAAGTTTAAAAATGGCCATGACACCCAATTCATGCCCCTCTTGGGTGTACCAACAAGTGCAATACAATATTCTTTGATATGTTAATAGTACTAGTATTATCACATAGAATATCAACGCATTCAACAAAGATTTGATAATCTTGAAGTTGTTGTTTCATGTATATTACCTGAGAACAACAACTTCTGGTTGCAACATATTCTACTTCAGCTATGGATAGTGCCACTGAGTGTTGTTTCTTGCAAAACTAGGAAATTAAAGAATTTCCAAGAAAGTGACAAAATCTTGAGGTACTTTTTCCATTTGTGAGACTTCTAACATAGTCAGAATCCACATAACTTTTCAGTTCAACTGACGCACCCTTAGAATACCAAATTCCTAGATTAGTTGTGCCATTAATGTATCTAAAGTTTCTTTTGACACATTTTAAGAGTGATTATCTAGGATCTGATTGAAATTTAGCACACTGATAGACACTAAACACGAGATCAGGTCTACTTACTATGAGATACAATAAGCTTCCAATCATACTTCTATATAGTTTTGGATCAATTGATTTTCCTTTTTCATCTTTATCTAGTTTGATTGTTGAGTTACAGGGAATATCTATTGATTTCAAACTATTCATTTGAAACTTTTTGATCATTTCCTTAGCATACTTTGTTTGGCTTATAAATGTGTCATTTGGCATTTGCTTAATCTGTAAGCTTAAAAAGTATGTAAGTTCTCTCATCATACTCATTTCAAATTCCTTTTGCATTATCTTTGAAAACTCATCACACAATTCCTTATTCGATGCACCAAATATGATATTTGTTGGCCCAGTATTATAGTCCAAGAGGGGGGGTGAATTGGACGTGGCGGATTTTCGCGTTACCTTTCGGTTAATATAATTAAACAAATAAAGTGCACAGTAGGTAACAATCAAAATAAAAAAATGCAGGAAAGATAATTGGACACAAATATTTAGAGTGGTTCGGTTGTCGTATAACCTGCGTCCACTACCCAATCACCACGATCAAGATTTTTCAATACACTATTGGCTAGTTAACTTACGGGTGTGACTAGAAGTCGTTTACAAAAGCCAACATAAAGGCTTGGCTCAAAGCCTTACACTAACCAACATAAGGAATTGGTTAGAAAACCACACACTAACCAATACAAGGGCTTGGTTAGAAAGCCATACTCTAGCTTGGCTAGAAAGCCACATTGTAACAAACTTACAGGCGTGGTTACGAGCAGTACAAGATATGGTATAAATCCCAGTTGACAAACATGTCAACTATACATCAAGATTAAAAATGATAGAGAGAAGCGTTCCACAACACTCTCAACAATATTAAGCTTACAATCTTGAATGAGTAAACACCACTATTCCAACCACAATGATTTAAATGATGCGATGTGTTGAAATAGTTTTTCTCAAATATGCAATTGATTCAAATATATATGATATGAACTCAAGAATCGAATGTGCACATGTATCTACATATTGATTCTAACAATGATATGTTTAGGGCACAAGAATCAATATATAATGATGATCAATATATAATTATTCTAAAAGTGTAAATGATTAAAATAAAGAATCAAACAAACCAAGTGTTGATCTATTAAATCGATTCAATATAGTATAACTTTAACACATGAATTGATACCACAAGATATTTATGAAACCACTAAACAAGATACAATAATATGAAAATCAAAATAGGTTTCACAAAAAATACTCAAAATGAAATCAATTTCCAAGGTATTAACTTAAACACAAAACTGATTTGCTCAAACAAAATCACAAGAATCGAGTTAGAGAAATTTTACCCCACTTTGGTAAGATTGAAGCTCAATGATTCTTCAAGTGTGATGTTGGATGAGAGATACCATGTTCAAGAATGATCAAGACACAACAAGATGTATAGATCATACTCAAAAATGTCTTGAACACTTGCTCAATGGAAACATACAAGTTTCACAAAGTTTTGTAAGATTTGGAGAACTTTTCGGAAGTATGAATCAATAGATCAAATGTGGGTGAACTTTTGCTGTAAAAGAGGTTTAAAATCGCTCAAGAACTTGTTTTGAACTTGTAGAAATGCTAAGATGAAAAACGCACAAGTTCTTTAGATTTTTCAAAAGTTGCTCTTCAAATGATCAAGTATGGTATTTATAGAAAAATACCACACTGAGGCACTGATAGTTGCATATTTAGATAGATTTTAAAGCAAGTTTTAGGTGTGTTTTAGGACATTTCATGCATTAGTTTCATGTGTTTATGTTAGTTTTGATGCATTTGTTAGTTTAGGATTAAATGGTTTTTCATGCATAATTTTGGTTTATTAGTTTATAATTTGATTCATTTTATGTTTGCGTGTGTTATTGATTTGATTTGATTCGTTTTGTAGGTTTTTAGATGTGTTAGTCATGGATTTAGATGATGAAAAAAAGTTATAACAAGTTGAAATGCAAGAACATGAAGAATGCAAGTCATAGGAGATGATAAAATGGCTAAGTCCACAAGAAAATAGCAGAAAAATGCACTAAAAACCCGTAATTGGGTGCTGCGGCGCCAGAGTTCGACAACTTTGTGCGACTTTTTTGTTTTGGCCATAACTTTCTCAATTAAACTCTGAATTGGACGCGGTTTACTTCTATGGATTACTTACTTGAAATACTACAAAATAAAAGGGTTTTGAGGTTGATTTAGAGTGGAGAACAAGAAGAAAAAAAGACGGATAGGGTTTGCAAAAGGGAGGAAAGCAAGAAAGAAGAGGAGAAAGTTTGAAGGAGTTGCAGGTTTTGCAAGAGGAAGAAGAAGAAGATCTTCAAGGGGGTTTTCATCTTTTAATTTCTATTTCTTAAGTTCTTGCAATGTTTCGTTTCCTTGTTGTTCATCTTTTCTATCTTGTATCCATGGATTGGTTTATGACTTAAATAGATAATTTAGAGTTCTGATTTAGCTTTGTTGGATCTTGTGATTGAGTCATTGTTTATGTGTTTTTGAGGAATCTTTTGGGTTTATTTATGATTCTCCATGCTTAATACTTTTAAATTGCTGATCACTCTTTGAATGAACTTAGATTTGGTTTCTTATACTCGAGAGAGGTGTTATCGAATTGGAGCAAGAGATTTGTAACCTAGGGTAGAGTATCGAGTCGAGAGACCTACAAAACCCTCTGAAATCCATTAAAATGAATCATAGAACCTAAGGCATTATTGATCTAAAGGTTTGTCATTCGAGAGAGGGAATCGATAGATCACGAGTAGATATTCAAGCTATCACTCGAGAGAGGGGTTTGAATGAAAAAGGATTCAGGATTTATAAATTTTAGAAATTAATTTATTAACACAATTATTAGAGATCGTGAGAGACAACATAGTGAGATCTAAACTCTAGAACTATAAATCCATTGATTTCTCTCCAATTTCAATTTAATTTGCATTGTTTTCTTAGATTTTTATTTTATTTTATATCTCTGCAATTAAATCATCCTTTTTGATCACCTAGATAAAACCACTAATCATTGTAGTTTTGGGCATTTTTAATTGTAAAATTAACCTTTCCTGTGGATACGATAACCCACTCACCATGGGTATTATAACTTGATATTCGTACACTTGCGAATTTAAATTTACCACATCAGGCACATGAACTTGTTCCTCAAGAAAGAAGCGCGTTTCTGCTTTGAAATATGAAAAATCTTAGGTTTCCCTCCAATCAAGAAGCACATTCCTTATATGAGGAGCGCGTTCCTTAATGTGTCCGTTGGGCATAAGAGCGAAGTCTTTCATCAAGAACCATTGACTCTATAAAAATTTCTATTTTGCCATTAACAACAGGAGCGCGTTCCTACTTGAAGGAACACATTCATTTTTCCCTGATCAGAAAATTCTGACTCTCAGGAAAAATTCTCAGGAGTGCGTTCCTTAGGAGAGGAATGCGTTCCTATACTTGTTTTGTTCCTACATTTTTCCCCATTTTTCTCAGGTTGAGATCATAAAGGAAAAGGCAAGGCTTGAAATCTGAGTGATTTTCTTCTTCTTTTTGGACGTAGACTTTGTTTGTATCTTTTTTGGGATACTTGAGTCTAGTTTCAATTGTTTTGCTCTTTTGAAACTGTATATAACTATCACAGGTACTTATATATATAAAACATACATAGTTATGGTTTTGCTTGGACTATATATGATAAACAGTTGAATGATGGACTATTATTTGAGTTCCATACAGTGTTGAGGATTTTGAACCTTATGATAATTATTTTGGATTGTTGCCATCATATATTTGGATGATGATGTAATATTTATTGTGGTTCAATTATCTTGATCATATACAAGTTGTGTATTAAGTTTATTAGGTACTTTCCGCGTAAAGGCTTATCAATGCCTTAGGTTTTCTTGTATTGTGGTATTATATGGGGTACTGTGCCGGTCGTGAGAGGGGTCGCGAAAATAATAGTGTATATGCATGAATATGATAACTTATATCCATGATTTTCAAAAATATGCAAAACATATTGTGGTTGGAACGAGTGAGAATTATTCTACAGTACTAAGATTCAAAACTAAGGATTACAAACATGAAGCTCTTGAATCTTCGTGTATTATTATTCCATCCACATGTTTTGATAGTATAGTTGAATTTGTCTGATATAGCTAGTTAGCACTGAAATAACTACGTCAAAAAGATTAGTACCATGATTGTTTTGTTTGTGATGATCAAAACACTTAGGAGAATACTAAGTGGAAAACCACTTAAGTCAACAATCTTCCTCTTTTGATGATGACAAATAATATAAACTTGATAAACAAGCAATCAAATAGTATTCATAGCATGATTCATAGGATATGGAAAGCACACATACTATGACATGTTTTAAGACAAATCCGAATTGTTTAACAAGATTCCAATAATTCTCCCCCTTTTGATATCATCAAAAAAGATCTAAGAATTTTCTAAATTCTTATGAAGAAATACCTAGGACATAGCATCAAAACACAAGAGCTCCCCCTTACTAAAAGAGATTGAGACTCCCCCTAAGTCTATGCATTTAATATTCAAGATGAAGCACACATGAATACATAGATAATGCCATATCACAAGAAAAGTCATGAGAATCAAGAATTTGAAGCACATGGAGAAATGTAAACATGATAAGTATTGAAAAAATTCAGCTTAAAAACATACATGGGCTAGCTAGATAAGATTTAGAACAAATGTATATCATAGCCAATGAGCATACATGTAGATGCATATACAAGATAAAATCTATAAGAAACATCTATACATGTAAATGAGATTTGCCAAAATAAATTTGATTCACAAGGAGTTTGAGCATAGGCAAATTCATCTCAAGATGATAGGCATAAGCATGATCAATTATACGCCAGGCGTAAGATGATATATGCTTTATCATTTATATCAAACAAGCATAAGCATGGGCATATACCAAAAATATAACATAGGCAAAGATTTCAACATTAAAGCATGGCCTAGCTATTTTTATTCTAATTAGATGCAAAAGATGATTTGAGAAGCATAAGACATCCATTAGAGATCAATGTTTAAAAACATTTTATGCACATAGAATTAGAAATTCAAATGTTGCATCAATGTCGTGGAAATGAAAGAACATGCCAGAAAAAATATATACACATAGGCAAGGGCAATGTCTTTCTAATGAATTAGGCATGTATAAAAATATAAATATAAGCATAGCCTAAGATATGGATTCAAAGTGATGCATTTGAAAGATATTAATTACGTATTATGCATACTTGAATCATGTAAATGTAAATTATGCACCTATGCAGATTATATAATAAATTCGGTACAAGCATGATCACAATTCAAATAGGAGAGCATAGGCAACAAAAATATGTAATGAGATCATGGCCTAGCTCTAGACATGAATTGTAGGCAATATGATAAGTTTCATGCATTTCGTAGCCTAGCAAAATTTTTGTTTTCGATCCAAAATATATATGTCATGCAAACGATAGTATTTCAAGTTTTCAAGCATAAGGGCAACATATTCACATACATATAAGCATTTTAAAGTTAAAATGTGATGCACAAGCCTATAGCATGATGAGTAAGGCAATATGATAGACAATATATGTATAATCATGAATACAACACTCATATTGCAAGCATTAACTGATGATAAGTATGAATGATATATGAGGTTAGACATGACATATTTATCAAACATTTTCCTAGGCATATAAACATTCTTCTATAAGAGCAAGAATGCCTAAGACATGATTATGTTAACTTAAGTAGTCATGTTAATTAGCTAGTTGCACACCTAGTGATTAAGTTTAAGCACATAGTTAACAACATTAAAGAGTATGTGCCATAAAAGATATATAATCAAGACTTGAGACACATACATCGTCAAAATGTATTTTTGTTAAAATTTTTTAATGAAGTACAAAGGAAAAAACATTTTAGAGGAAAATCTCTGATGATAAGTGACAAGACATATATAAATATTAATGAGCACACTTCCACTGTGTTTTTCAAATAATCAATGAAAATGCAACACATGAAAAATAATCGAATGACTTAGATATAAAATGTGAATAGCATAGTCATTTAAGTCCTTATCCATTCTAGTTGACAATCTATTAGTGTAATAATCATTGAGGCTTATGATCAACTAGGTCATTTTTGTTTGAATTTGTCATAAAAGATACAAAATATTTAATAGCACGAGACAAATTCAACTATGATTTATGGAAATTATTAAAATTTCATAAAATTAAAAACTTAAGTCAAGATAGTCATCCCATAATAGTTTCCTTCAAGATGGAGTGAATAAATATAAATTAAGATATGCATCAATTTCACTCAATCACCTTAAAAACATATTAGTCAGGATCAAATACGCTTTCATGATTGTCTAAGATTTAAGATAAGCACATCAATCATATGCCAAGACTCATAATGAAACATGACATTCTATATATGCAAGCTCAGAGTGTTAAAGAATCAAACTTTTAATGTAGGAGCATGCATGGAGTGTACACATAGGCATAATCATGACAAGAAGATAAAGATGGTAAGTACAAGTCATGACATGACAAAGTAGTTTGAACATGTGTCCTTTTAATATGATAAGCAGATATAGATATTCAATCAATCATAAAAGGAGACAAAACATTCATGATATCATATAAGCATGACAATACGAGATAAAATAAGTAACACACACATCAAAGCTTAATCATGAAAGCTAACATGTTCATTTTTTTCAAGTAAATGACAGTTTTGTTTTAATTGAAGATGTAAGATCATTTTAGTCATTTGGACTTGATTATCTTTAAAGGAATGAATATAATGAAATATGAAATTAAGCATATGATATTCATTCAAATGGAACAAATAAAATCTAAGCCTTATAAAGTTATATAAATTATGTGAAGGCTTATGTGAGTGAGTTATTCTTAAGAGAGTAATACATTTTAGACCAAGTCTTAATCTTAAAGAATAACTAATGATTTCTAGAGACAAAGGATTTGATTTTAATTCAAGGCTTCTACGAAAATCATTTTCAACTTTATTACTTTGTTTGATCCTTAAGATATATATATTTAATTAAGCTCAAAGAAAGGATCAATTTATCTTACCCTTAATAACCCCTTTTCTATGATATAACTCAAAATCATAACAAAGCCTAGGGTTATATAAGTGGGGTTTTTTTGGTTGAGATTGAGATATAACCTTTTTGAGGTCTTCTCATAATTGCTAAGAATTCCAAATTCTTAGACTCGGTTTGATCATTTCCAAGGAAGTGAATAAGATAATGAATGGCAATGATTGAATAATATTTGAAGTACATTCCACTCCAACTATTCAATGTCTTGTATTATCAAATGATATATATCATTTAAGTCCTAAAATACAAGATAGGTGGACTTGAAGTGATAAGCATTAGTTCTAGTCCAACACCAAGATTACGAGCATATGAACATATATGAGCAATTAAAATTTAGTTTTAAACAAGCTCATTTCATAATCAAATTCTTTTATTATGTTCATAGAAACTCATAGCTTACTAAATAGATGAAATTTCATTAAATGAAGTTATGAAGCACATTCCATTTAGTATGAGAATACAATTTACATGAGATAGTGAATGCACATGGTATGCTACAATAACAATGAACAAAATATATGTATAATATGAACACGTTCACATAAAAGAATGGAGGTAACAAATATGAATTTTGCAAGTTCATACTTCTAAGTTGCATAACTATTATGCTTTGCATTAATCGATCATTGAACAATATAATTAGGCATTAAACAAGTTCCATGTGATCACCACCTTTAGGCAAGTATAGGCATGACATATCAAAATTATTTGATTGAGCCTAAAATACTTCCAAGTGTCACAAATAAGATGTAAATCAACATGTGTGACATAAAAATATGGAAGATGCCTAAATTAATTAAGGCCTAAATGTTTAAGGCCATGAAAGTAAGCATATAGTTCAAAAATGTGAATCCATGTGATCTGGTGAACCATAACCTTTAGTACTCATACTCCTTTAGATTTCGTAATTCTAGCATCTAGGAGTAATTCTTTAGGTACCCATGCCATTTTATTATATTTATCCTTAAAAGGATTTCTAGTGTTCCTATGACATGTTTTGGGCTTAAAATATCTAACCTCAGGTTTGCCGAGTTGACTTTCTAATGTAGAGATCTTTTCTTTCTCTAATCTAAATTGAAGCTCTAAGTCCTCTTTCTCATTAGTAACATTAGCTACTAATTGAGTCAACTCTTCTAATTTTTCTTGAAGACAAATGTGATCATTTTTAATTTCTTCATTTTCTTCAAGAATAGTCTTTTTTTCCTTAGGAACATTTTCATAATCAATTTAAAGAGTTTTCAACTCATCCAAAGCATTGGTAATTATGTTCTTAAGTTGCTCATTCTTTTAGATGAGTTTGTCAAAATCATTTTGAAGCTTTTCATGAGCTATGGAAAAATCATCAAAAGAAAGATTCATGACATTAGAAGAACATTCATCAATATTAGAAATAAAACATATATGTTCTACATTCTCTTTGTCCTCACATGAAGAAGTGGAGGCATGTTGTGTGCAAACCGCAAGTGCAGTAGGAAGCTAGTGGAATTTTTTTATCTTCGTCGGCTCTCATAGCCTCAAGAGCCTTTTTTGACTCATCAAGCCATTTTTGCACTTCATCCGCATCAATGGTGCCAGAAAAGGTAAGAGACTGTAGCCTTTTATATTTTGTGATCTGGTCGGTTTGACTCTCCGACCCAGATCGAACAGGTGCCTGGATGGTGATCACCTGATTGGTCGCAGTCTCACGGACGACCGTTTGTACAATTACTTTTGTTGGTGCACCCAAGAGGGGGGTTAATTGGGTGTGATGGTCAATTTAAAACTTTTTCAATGACTTAGTGATATACATTGGTACATTGGAATTAAATGCATATACTAACCGAAAAGTAAAACACATAACTTAAAGCACACTAGAATATATAGTGGTTCGGTCAAGCTTACGTCCACTACCTAATCTCCCGATTAGGATTTTCTCAATCCACTAACTGATTCTCTTACGTGGTGAGAACCAAACCGTTATACATGCCCTTTTACAGGTTCAAAGTAAACCTATCCTTTTGCGGGCTAAGGATGAACCTCATTTCCTTTTTTAGGGATGAGGAAAAACCCATGTTCCTTCTACGGGATAAGGAAGAACAGTTTTCCTTTTACGGGATAAGGAAGAACCGTTTCTCTTTTACAGGTTTAGAGATAACCTATCATTTTATAGGTTAAAGATGAACCTATCCTTTTACAGGGTAAGGATGAACCAATTTTCCTACTTATAGGTGAGGATTTCACCTTAACATGATTTCACCTTGAAATCATCAAGTGAACTACATTCACTTGCCTTGGTTGTTTCAATCCAGAAACACACCAGCATTACAACACAAAATAATAATGGTGGTTTTAACTGAGTAGAACACTTTATAATTAAGCTCATATGCATAGCATTACAAAGATGTATAAATTTGAATACGTAATGCTAAGATACATACACGTACAGTCCTTTATCTTTCAATGTTCAGTATTGCTCAAGTGCAGTTTTGAAAAGCGTGAATGATATGTAAATCAATAAGTGCTTCTTCGAAAATATTATGATACCATTAACACATTGAAGTTGAAAATGCAGGACCAGGGTAAAACATAGACTCAGATAGTTTTCAGAATAGATAAAGTATATAGCGCAAAAACTTCTGGTTCTTTATTCAGTAGCTAACACAACTACTGATATAGTTCGATACAGTACTTAAGATATGAAATCAAGTACAACTGTATCTCTCATGAACTATTTCTCAAATTCCTTCATGAACATGATTGATGTTAAGTATAAATCCAGGCTGAGAATTTGAGTAGAAACTAGTTCAAATAGATTTTCAAAGATAGAATAGAATAGAAGCTCAATATGAAAATCTTTTGACTAAGTAAAGTATCATTGAATGGCCAATGATAAGAGAACACGCATATGAACATGACTCTAGGATAATGTAGAGAGTAATTTAGAAGTCTGTGTTCTTGATTCAACTTAGATTGGATGTGTGCATGTAAAATTATATATATTAGATCTCTAGAAATCCTAGAACAAGTTTGATTATCACTTGAGGTGAAATCCTAGAGAGCATGCTATGAGGAAAATGATTTAGGCCATGTTTGGATAACTTTGAGCCAAATAGCCTACCTTACTTTTTATTGTATCCATAGTTCCCATTTTGAGATATCATTTTCTTTGTTACCTATATATCAAGAAATTTGAGCTTATCATGTTTAATTTCCCTGTTTTTCAATCTATGTACCTTATACGCTTTGATCATGTTGAAGTGTTATTATTTGGATGAAAGAACAATGGGAAAGAAAAGTGAAGAAAAAGAGTGACAAAGAAGAAAAAAAGAGAGAGAAGTTTGCTTATGAGTTTTATTGAAAAATAAAAGAAAAAGAGTTAGAAAAGAAAAAAGGATGTTACGCCCATGTGTTGGCCTAGATATGTCCAAGAGGGGGGTGAATTAGACACTTAGCAGATTTTTACCTTTCTTAAAATTGTGCAGAATAATGAAAGCAGATTAAACAAAGTATAGCAATCAAATACAACAAATGTAAATGAGACAATGCAAGCAAGATTTATAGTGCTTTGGTCGTGCTTACATCCACTACCTAACCTCCTCAGTTAGGATCTTTTCAAATTCCACTATGGACCTTCTTACGGGTGAAGATCAAACCGGTACACTTTCTCAACTTACGGGTGTGAGAACTACCGTTTCTCAACTTATGGGTGTGAGAGGACCGTTTCTCAACTTGCGGGTGTGAGAGGACCTATTCTCTACTTACAGGTGAGAGAGAACCTATTCTCAACTTACGGGTGTGAGAAGACCGTTTACAACTTTGAGCAACACTTGCTCTAACTTAGTGACTTACCAGTCATCACAAACTGAATACAAGATGAGATATGATTCCCTTTACTCATAATCAAAGTGATAGTTACAAAGTTTTGGATTGAACCTTATGTGATCACAGATTTAACAAAATATGCATGATGAAGTTTATGTTGAAAGCATGATCAAAGAGCTTTTGTCTTCTTCAGTGGGTTTTCAAAATAATGAAGATCAAGATCAAGATCAATCAACCCATAAGACTTTAAGTTTTTCTTTCAAAAGATCATAAGATCAAGCGCAAGTGAAAGAAGATTAACTTTCAAAAAGTGTTTAGCACCACGAAAACTGTTAATACGTTTTGAATGAATATCAGTTTCGTATTTCATTAGTAGTTTTTCTGCTCTAAGCAACACGTATATATAAGAATAGCAGAGACGCAATGAACTTGGTAATTTTGGTGCTCTAAGTTATTCCAAATATAACGTTAACATTTTTTTGCCAAAATGGATCGATTCAACTCAATGCATATTACGACAATAGCTCCTGAATCATTTGATCCTTTTATGAAAGAGGAATGTTCTGACGAAGTTTTAGAACCTTTAAAAAGTTCTAAAAAAGTTGTTGTATGATTCTAAAAAGTTTCAAAAAAGTATTCGTTCGTTTCTAAAAAAGTTAACAGAAATAGCAGTAATGCCAGAACAACAAAAATATTTTTTCTGTAATTTTGTTCCTTTGAGGGCGCTCATAGATCATTAACGTCCTATTGAACAATGAAGTGAGGGCGCTACTAAATAGTAAGCATCCTGACTTTCTTTGGCAATTAAACAACTTAATTCATGAGGGTGCTACTTCGCAGTGAGCGTCTTGCTTTGTTTTAAAACTTTTGACACACGAGGGCGCTACTCAAGAGTAAGCGTCGTGAACTATTAAAAACAATTTTAAAACAATGTTAAGTGCGTTGACGGATGGTAAGCGTCTTGAAAGTTATTTAAGTTGATTCTAAAGATGAGGGCGCTCCTACACAAGTAGCGTCCTGATAATTTATTCAACTTATAACTTATCAGCGTCCTTAAAGATAGAAATCACTTAAAGACAAAAAGAACTTTCAGCGAGTTGAAACTAAGTCAGTGTGCTGACATTCTCAAAGGTTGATAAAAGAAAGGTTGCTACTAACAAGTCAGTGTCCTTATTAATCAAATCAATTCAACCTTGAGCTTCCTAATATTTTATCAGTGTCCTGACTCATCAAGTCCAGAAGGGCGCTGCTAAAACATTAGCGTCCTGAAAGATTTTTATAAAAATGGTTTTTGATTTCTCGATTAAAGCTCGATAAGACATAATGTAACCTGATTAAATCGAATATGCAACTGATCAATTAAAACATGCAGGCATGCATATTGTTGAATCACATGACAAAGAAGGTCCTACAACCTATCATAATCTAATCATACAACTAAACATCTTCAAACGATCATGGTCTTCAAGAAGATCTTTTAATACGTTCGGCATGCATCATTGAATCTTTGAAACCTTCAAGTGAGATTAGATATGTCATATGTGCTGCAGTAATATCATAAACAGAATGTAGTTTTGTAATCATCAAAATCTTTCATGATAAGGACATATTCTCGTAAGGGACATGAAGATAATTGGTTCAACAATCTTCCCCTTTTTGATGATTTCAAACACATTACTGTAGGCTTTGAAGCAAGCTAATAAAATGATATGTGTATGCATGAGATGCAGTACTAATGTTCCTTGTTTCATATGATATGAGTGTATTACCAAGGAATATACATAAAATATCACTAAGACTCCCCTTTAGTGTTAAATTCCCCATGAGTTTATGATGCTTCAATGATAGTACTTTATCTCCCTTTTGAAATGTCAAAAAGAGTAAAGTAGCATGAAATATATCTCCCCATATAGAAGTAAGCATCAAAGTATCATAGATCGGTCTCAGAGAACATCCCAAGCTCTCTGCGAATATGAACAAACTGGTCTTTTGGTAAGGCTTTAGTAAATATGTCAGCCAGTTGTTCTTTGGTGCCAATATGAGATAATATGGCTTCTCCATTTTGCACATGATCCCGTAAAAAGTGATGTCTCATTTGAATATGCTTAGTTCAGGAATGCAATACAAGATTTTTAGATGTGTTAATAGCACCTTTATTATTACACAGAATTTCAGCACATTGAATAAATATTTGATAATCCTGAAGTTGTTGTTTCATGTAAAAAACCTGAGAACAGCAACTTCTAGCTACAACATATTCTACTTCAGCTGTGGATAATGTCATGGAATGTTGTTTCTTGCAAAACCCAGAAATCAAAGAATTTTCAAGAAAGTAACAAAATCTGGAGGTACTTTTCCTATTAGTTAGACTACCAGCATAGTCGGAGTCTACATAACTTATGAGATCAAAAGTAGTACCTTTGGAATACCAAATTCCTAAGTCTGTTATGCCATTTATGTATCTGAATATTCGTTTGATACACTTTAAATGAGATTCTTTAGGTTCAGATTGAAATCGTGCACACAGACAGACACTGAACATGATATCAGGTCGACTTGCTGTTATGTAGAAAAGACTTCCAATCATGCTTCTATAAAGTTTTGAATCAATTGATTTACCTTTTTCATCCTTATCTAATTTGATTGCAGAGGTACAGGGAGTATCAATCGATTTCAAATTATGTATCTGAAACTTTTTTACCATTTCCTTAGCATACTTTGATTGTCTTATGAAGGTGCCTTTCGACATTTGTTTAATTTGTAAGCCGAGAAAGTATATAAGTTCTCCCATCATACTCATTTCGAATTCCTTCTGCATTAATATAGAAAACTCATCACATAGTTCTTTGTTCAATGCACCAAAAATGATGTCATCCACATAAATTTGAACAATAAGCATATTGTCATTGTGATGTTTGATAAACAAAGTTGGATCAAGTTTTCTTTTTGAAACTTATGATCTAAAAGAAATGAACTCAGTCGATCATACGAAGCTCTTGGAGCTTGTCTTAATCCATATAAGGCTTTGTGGAGTATGAACACATATTCCGAGTCTTGAGCATCTTCAAACCCTGGAGGTTGTTCAACATATACCTCTTCGTTAATGTATCCATTTAGAAAAACACTCTTTACATCCATTTGGTTTAAGGGAAAATCCTTATAACAAGCATTGGCAAGTAGCATCCTTGCTACTGGGCAAAGGCTTCTTCGAAGTCTATGCCTTCTTCTTGGTTGTACTTTTGTGCAAGCAATCTAGCCTTATTGCGGACAATGATACCTTGTTCATTCTTTTTGTTTCTAAAGATTCATTTGGTTCCTATAACAGATTGATGAAAAGGTCTAGGAACTAATTCTCATACTTTGTTTCGCACAAAGTGTCCTAATTCTTCTTGCATAGCAAGCATCCAATTTTCATCTTTCAACGCCTCTTCCACTTTAATTGGTTCAAATTGTGATACAAAAGCAACAAGCTCCTGATCTTTTTGAATTAAAGCTCTAGTGGATACACCCTTTCGTGGATCTCTTAAAATTTAATCTTGGGAAAGACCTTGAAGCAGTCTAGAGTTTTTAGAAGATTCTAAAGATGGTTCAAGCTCAAGATCTATAACCTTGGTTGTCTTGGGTTCACCGTCATCAAAATTTAATTGCTTAAATTCATCCTCAAGATTTTTCTTATTAACACTTTCATCAAAATTTATATGAATTGATTCTTCTATAGTTTGATTAGATTAGTTGAAGACTCTGAAGGCTCTATTGTGAGAAGAATATCCTAAGAATATTCCTATGTCTGATTTAGGTTCAAACTTATTTAAATTGCCTTTATCATTGAGAATAAAACATTTACAACGGAATACTCGGAAGTAACTGATGTTGGGTGCTCTACCCTTCCATAGTTCATATGGAGTTTTATTCAAATCTTTTCTAATCATAACTCGGTTCATCACATAGCAGGCAGTGTTTATAGCTTCACCCCAAAAATTATTTGCAGTGTTATACTCATTGAGCATTGTTCTACACATTTCCTACAGAGTTCTATTCTTTCTCTCAACTATACCATTTTGCTGTGGTGTCCTAGGGGCTGATTAGATGGTGAGTGTAACCTTGATTATTACAAAATTCTTCAAGATTTTCATTGAAAAATTTACCACCTCTATCACTCCTAATTTTGTGATTTTGTGACCCATTTCATTTTCGATTGTCTTACAGAATTTTATAAATGTTTCACAAGCATCAGATTTATGAGCTAATAGAAATACCCATGTGAATCGAGTAAAGTCATCAACAATCACAAACACATATGATTTTCCACCTAAGCTTTTGGTTTTGGTTGGTCCGAAAATATCCATGTGAATCAGTTCGAGAGCTCTAGAGGTTGATTGATGCCTCTTGCTCTTAAATGATGATCGGGTATGCTTACCAAGTTGACATGGTTCACAAACCTTATCATTTGAGTAAGTTCCTTGTCGGATACCCGTGGCCAGATCATATTTAACAATTCTAGATATGTTGTCCATATTAACATGAGTTAATCTCCTATGCCATAACTATGCATCATTACCAGAGATAGCACTTAAACATGTTACATTTTGTTTCTTCATGTCATTAAAGCTCGTGCAATACACATTCTTAAGTCTAGATACCATGAATGCAACAGTTTTATCCACATGCTTGACAATGCACCTATTGCCTCAAATGAAATGTCATAACCCTTGTCACATAATTGACTTATGCTCAAGAGATTATGCTTCAACCCTTTAACATAAAGTACATCAGATATGGATAAAGAATCGTTACCAATAGTTCTAATGCCTTCAATGTCACCTTTGTTGTCATCTCCGAAAGTGACTTTTCCTCCTTTCTTCTTTTCAAGGCTTAGAAATTTAGATTTATCTCCAGTCAGATGCCTTGAGCAGCCGTTGTCTAGATACCATATATCTTCATTTTTGCATATCTACACAACATAAAATACTTTTGACTTTGGTACGCATGCAAGTTTGGATTCATGCATGTTAGCATCAATAAGAACAGATTTTTCAATCCATGCATATTTCTTCTTTTTTCTACCTAAGACATTACATCTAAGTATTGTATGACCTTCCCTATGACATTTGTTGCATATTGGTCTTTTGGTCAGTACGGTATCGTCCTCCTTTTGTTTAGACCCATGAGTGTAGCCTAAGCCAGTTTTGTCTAATGTACATCTTTGTGATCCTAACATTATGTCAAATATCTTTTGACCATTTGTGAATTTAATCACTGTGCAATTCAGGTCTTCCTTTTCCTTTCTAAGAGTTTCATTTTCATTTTTCAGCTTCCCAACAACTTTCTTAAGTTCATTATCTAGAGACAGTCTGTCTAGCTCTTTTTGTTGGAATTCTATTTCCTCAAGAACTTCTTCAAGACTATGCTTGAGCTTTTCATTTTTCTTGGTCTCTTTACTAAGTTTTGACTTAAGTTCCAGAATATGAGCATAGAGCTCATTAAGTTTGTCAATGGGTTCAGATTTTACCTTGGTGTTTGCCATTAAGCACAGTGTTGCAGTGTGATCTGAATCTGCTTCATCTTCTCTTGAACTTGAATCATCCCATGTAGCTTTGAGAACTTTCTTGTCCTTTCTATATGAGCTTGAGTTCTTTTTATATTTAGTGGGACATTCACTCTTTACAGGACCTGGTTTGTTACAACTGTAACAAATTAACTCTACAGGTTTAGACTCGGGTTTCTTTCCTTTGTGAAACCTTGAGTAAGAGTTATTCTTATTCTTTCTCCTAAGCAACTTATTGAACTTTCTAGATAACATAGCCATGTCATCTTCTGAGTCTGAATCAGTTTCAACATTGAGGGCAATAGATTTCTTTTCTTTTTCCTCAACTTTCACTGGGCTCGTCTAATCTTTTAACTTCATTTCATGAACCATCAATGAACCGCATAGTTCATCAAAAGTATATTCAGCCAGATTCTTGGCTTTTTCAATGATTGTGGCCTTGGGTTCCCATGCTCTGGGTAGGCCTCTTAGAAACTTTCTAACAGTTTCTTCTATGTCACATATTTTTCCTAGGTTCTTCATCTCATTGATGTTTGTTGTAAACCAAGCAATAGCCTTAGCTATCGAATCAGTTTCCTTCATCCTATAAGTCTCATATTTTTCAACTAACAGTTGGAGCTTTGCCTTTTTAACTTGCAAAGTTCCTTCGTGGGTGACCTCTAACTTGTTCCAGATTTCCTTAGCGGTTTCACACGCACTAACTCTATTGAACTCTTCGACTGATAAACTGCAAAACAAAATGTTTACAGCTTGGTTATTCAATAGTTCTCTTTTCTTTTCCTTGGTACTCAATTCGTCTATTTCCTTTGGGACAGTAGCACCGTCAACTATTTTAGTAGGCGTTGGACAACTGTATGTCACAACATCCCACATCTCTAGATCTTGGGCTTTAAGGTAGTACCTAATCTTAGTTTTTCAGTGTGAATAGTTTTCTTCCTTGAACAGTATTGGTCGTTGGTGGAGTTTCCTTCACCTGAGAGATAAGTGCTTCTTTCGTTTTGTCTTGCCATACTCAATCAAAGATGGTTAGATACTTTGACGGTTAACCTGCTCTGTGACGCCCCGAAAATTATTTCATCTAGCCCATAACCCAATTGCATTTTACCCAAACTCTATGTGTTGCCGTGATATGTTTGGTGTTTGTTTGATGGTTGTTTAATGTTTGTATATTTGATGCTTGATAATGTATATAAATATGTGCATTATAAATTGTATATGGGTCATCTTAAATTAAAGTATAATGCATATGTTATTATTTATGCATGGGCCCATTAAACCATCAATTGATATGGGTTAGGATTGATTGAATAAAAGGATAAATGAGAATAAGAAATTTGGTGTATTAGATGGATTGGACATTTAAAATACATGCAAGCATAAGATTGGTTAAAGTACATGTGGTTGGTATGGGTAGTATGAGACCAACACATGTCAAGTTGGTGCATGAGAATGGACAAGTGTCCCATGCCCCATTTCTCTTCTCCAACACATGTCAAGTTGGTGCGTGAGAATGGACAAGTGTCCCATGCCCCATTTCTCTTCTCCAACACATGTCAAGTTGGTGCATGAAAATGGACAAGTGTCCCACGCCCCATTTCTCCTCTCCAACACATGTCAAGTTAGTGCATGAGAGTGGACAAGTGTCCCATGCCCTACTTCTCTTCCCCAAGGAAGTCCTAGAGAGTGATATGAGTGGAGGGAAAGGAAAAAAGAAGACGAAAGGAAAGAAGAAGAGAAAGAAAGAGGAAGTTGCTTTGAGGGAAGTCTCAGCAACATTTTCATCACAGAACTGGTTCTTGGTGCTATATGGTCAGATTGAGCTCAAACTTTGTCAGCAAGTTCGTCTCTTATGGGTATTCATTCTGGTCGGTGGAGATCTTTATTGGAGTTTTTGTTTGAAAGATATAACCTCCCAAACAAAGCTGGTCGGAAAGTCTGGATTTCTCGCGCAGTTTAGATCAAACTAATAGATCTCCTAAAGCTACCGTTCGATGGATATGATATTTTAGAAGGTGGTTCACAACCAATCTTTATGAATTATGAACGGTTGCGATGTTGGTGGATAAAGTATGTTGTGTGATATAGTCATATGAGTTCAAGTATTTGCAGTCGGAAAGGGGAAATTGTCTGATTAGAGACTAGATCATCAAAGATATTATCTTTTCGGTCCACCGTTGGATTGAGCTGATTTTTGGAAAGAATGTTTGTTTCTTAACATAATGGAATCTGTACGGTTGATTTTGTTATTAAATATTTCTGTTGGTAGATTGATACATCTGAACAGAATATTAAATGAAGAATTGGTCGGGTTGCTTGTATTAGACCTAAATTTAGAATATGAACTTAGACCTTTCCAAATAGCTTGCATGTCAATTATGTTGACCTAGTTTCCATTGTTGATGAACCCATGATGCAAAATCAGTGATATACATGGCTGACATGGTGACCTACTGTAAATCGACAATATGGCCTAAGTATGAAAAATTTCATATTTTAGGGCTTTTGATGCTTTTGGCCTAGAATCATTGAATTGATGCAACTTATGTTTAATTAAGCATGATTAGGGTTGATTATGCTACTGATTTGGTAGTTGTGACCATATCATGGGTTATGCCTATGTTTATGCCTAAGGAATTGAAAATTAGTATTTTTGATTAATTGAATGGTTTATGAATGAGAACTATGCATTAGAGGCCTAAGTCATGTGATTTGAGTTGAATGATGGGATTAGATGGGATTTAGGCCTATTGTCTATATGTGGGCTGATTTAGGATTGATGTGTAATGTCTATGTGATTGTGCATAGAAATTAATGTATGGTAGGATATTGATGAATGTTTCAAGATCTTGATTGGGTTGATTCGGTTTGGTGGTCGTGTGTGGTTAGATACTCTCGCGAGGCTTGATTGTGAGTAGACTTCATTTATGATTATATCTTTTATGTCATCATACCACTTATATATATTGTATGTTGAAAGCATGAATGTGTCCTAATGTTTTGAATGATGCATTGATTTGAGAAAACCTTTTAACTTTGGTTGGGCCCATCTATCTGGCTAATATATAGGGGGACTTAACCTTGTCATAGGAGGGTTTTTAAAAGGAAATATTTGGGGATGAGAACGGTACGGTGAAATAGATGTGCACTAGTAACCCCAATGCATGTGGAATGTGGATCCAAATTGATAAGCTTTTACTTGCATTGAACTTATTATAAATGTTTGATATCTATATGTTATGAGCTTTTAATCATGCTACACATTGCCATGCATACATGATATTTATTGATGAGTATTGATAGCATATTTGAATTCTATTCACTGGGCACCGATGGCTCACCTTCATTTTCCTCTTTCAGGTCCTTCTGTCCCGAATAAGGGCAAAGGAGTAGTCATATCTTGAGGGCCTTGTTGGCGAGAGAATTCAAGGCCTCGATGTGAGTTGAGAGACATTTTGGTTGAACTGTGTTTTAAATTATGATGTATTATATTTTGGATTATGTAATTCTAACACTTACCACATTGTAGTATGGGTGAGTTGGGACTTGTTAGATAGACCATGTGGGCATATGATAGTTTTTTTGTACCCATAGTTTTCGACTTTATGTGTATGTCCATCTTGATGGACGGTAGGGATTATGGTTTTAATTATCGTTCACATTTTATGGAGTATATCTTGTCTTGGATGATTAATACGGTTGGTAGTTTTGTTTAGTACATTTTTATATTATGTCGTTGTTTGGGATAAGGCTCGTAGGGTCTCAACCACCTCACGGGGATTGAGGAGTGGTTGGAGATGCCTACACCGGGCGTCCCGCCCCGGCATTTCACACGCCATTCCTTGCGGGGTTGGTGGTCCGAGGTGCGGGGTCGCCACATTCTCTGATACCAATTGTTGGGCTAGATATTTTCAAGAGGGAGGTGAATTGGACACTTAGCAGATTTTACCTTTCTTAAAATTGTGCAGAATAATGAAAGTAGATTAAACAAAGTATAGCAATCAAATACAACAAATGTAAATGAGACAATGCAAGCAAGATTTATAGTGCTTCGGCCGCGCCTACATCCACTACCTAACCTCCTCAGTTCGGATTTGTTCAAACTCCACTATGGACCTTCTTACGGGTGAAGATCAAATCGTACACTTTCTCAACGTACGAGTGTGAGAACTACCGTTTCTCAACTTGCGGGTGTGAGATGACCTATTCTCTACTTACAGGTGAGAGAGAACCTATTCTGAACATACCGTTTAAAACTTTGAGCAACACTTGCTCTAACTCAGTGACTTACCAGCCACCCCAAACTGAATACAAGATGAGATATGATTCCCTTTACTCAAAATCAAAGTAATACTTACAAAGCTTTGGATTGAACCTTCTGTGATCATAAATTCAGCAAAATATGTGTGATGAAGTTTATGTTGAAAGCAGGTTCAAAGAGCTTTTGCCTTCTTCAGTTGGTTTTTAAAATGATGAAGATGAAGATCAATCAACTTAGAAGACTTTAAGTTTTTCTTGAAAAAGATCGTAAGATCAAGCGCAAGTGAAAGAAGACTAACTTTCAAAAAGTGTTTAGCACAAACGAAAACCGTTAATACGTTTTGAATGAAAAAAAAAATATCGAATAAACATTGACGTATAAAACAAATGACTGGTGTAAATCAAGAACACAGACAATTTTCAAAATAGATATAAAATATAAGCGTGAAAAATTTTGGTTCAGTGATCAGTAGTTAACGCAACCACTGATATAGTTCAATACAATACTTAAGATATGAAATCAGGTACAACTGTATATCTTGAACTATTTCTCAAATTCTATCTCCAGCAAGAATGATACCAAATATGAATCAGTGCTGAGAATTTGAGTTGATACCAGATCAAATAGATTTTCAAAGATATAATGAAAATAAGCTCAGTATGAAAATCATTTGAGTACGTAAAGGTATCAGTGAATAATACTTTGAAAGTTTAGAAAATAAAATTCATTTTGACATAGATTAACTTTCAAAAAGTATTGGCAGAACACAAAGTGATTGGCAAATTGTTGATCCTAAGTGTTGGTATTTATAGACTTAGTGGGACATAGCCGTTAGACATTTGAAGTTCAAATAATATGAACGTTTACACACAACGGCTAGAATGTTATATGAAAATGGAAACTGCAATTTTCACTAACATTCTGGTTCTTTTCAGATTTCATGAAACAGAAAAGTTTTAGAAAAACTTATTTCATGTATCAGAGAAGGCCTCTGATAAGTCTGAAAATGACTCTGTGCAAATGTTTGTTCTGAAAAAGTAAACTGATGTAGTGTACTTATTCGAACAGTGACGGTTGTTGAATTAGCGTCCTGATTCTGTAATCACTGTCCTAACGGATAATATCAACAATGTCATTTTGTTCCTTGAGGGCGCTTATTACGTATAAGTGTCCTGCTGAACACTTAAGTGAGGGCGTTACTAACTCATAAGCGTCCTGACTTACTTTGTCACTTAGACGACTTAACCTTGAGGGCGCTAATGCACAGTTAGCGTTTTGCTATGTTTTAAAACAACTAAGTACATGAGGGCACTACTATCCGAGTAAGCGTTCTGCCTTTAAAACATAAAACAAAACATGAGGGTGCTACAACTATGTAAGCGTCCTACCAGTTAAAAATATTTTAAATAAGACACAAACACGCTAAAGGACAATCAGCGTGCTGAAAGTTACTAAGTTGATTCCTAAAGGTGAGGGTGCTTCTATTCAGATAGCGTCTTGATAGATTGTTCAACTTATAACTATCAACGTCCTCAAAGATACATTCTTTGAAGAACTTAAGACATCTTTCAGTGAGCTGATGCTGAGTCAGCTTCCTGATAACTTTAGAAGTTAACTAATAAGGGAAGCTGCTACTATACAAGTAAGCGTCTTGATAAATCAATTCTATTCAACCTTTAACGTTATCAGCGTCCTAATGAACTATCAACATCCTCACTTATAAAGTTCAGGAGAGCGCTGCTATTTCATTAACTTCCTGAAAGACTCTTTTAAAATAGTTTTAACTCGCGATAAAATATCAGAGAAATGTGAATAAAAACTCGGTAGATTTCAAATTAAATATATAGTATTAGATCATTTGAAATACCGTAAAAACATGAAATCAAAACACGCAGATTAGTAAAACATATGTAGATGATTTATGTATGATTTTGAAAAACATTTTGAGCAATAACGATTAGAGAAAGATATACCTTAAATACTTTGTGTATTTCTCTTTTCTCATAACCGCTAAATCCAAATCTTCATTACGAGATCTTCAATAAGAGCTTTGTGCGGAGTTGAATAACTTGAACGTTGGTCGAAAGATGTAGTCTTGTAGCTTGATCGAATCGTTCGAGTGAAGTGATCTTAAAATCATGATGTGATCGTTGAAATTCTTTCGTTGAGACAAACTTCACCGTTGTATGTGATCTTTGAGTTTGTTGATCGAGTCATTCCTTGGATTTTTGTTTTCCTTAGGTGCTTTGATGAAATCTTGATGCACACATGTTTAGCACCGAAAAGTACTTTGTTTGTGATCATCAAAATATACTTTATCGCAGTATATTTAGGGACGAGCTAAGTGATGAACCGCATAGGTTAACAATTTCAACCACTCAACTTTTCAAGATAGTTTCGGGCAAGTTGATCCTATTACAACATTGTCGACATCAATATCGCACCTTCAACATCAAATATCTAATTTTATTGATGCAAGATCTCAACGTACTATGGAGAGAATGGGAGTTGTAAGCATGGGATATTCAGGATTTGATTCAAGTATGGAGCAAGTTCAATATGGTAACCATTAGGCTTATGATTGTATGGGTGACCCTTTACCCTACCAATACCATTCGGGTATTTATAACCATGAGAACTACTCCTAAAATAATTCATAGAATGTCTTGCAACCTCAATCAGATTTCTACTATCAAGTAGAGGATGAGTCTTCTTTAGAGAATATGTTGAGCTCATTCATGATGGAGACACGGGCATCAATCACGAATTTGGAAGTTCAAGTGGGGCAACTAGCTTCAAACATGAATGCCCAACAATGTGGTTCATTGCCTAGTACTACCGAGATGAATCTTAAGAAACAATACAAAGCCCTCACATTGAGCTGTGAAGAAGATGTTAAGGGGGTTGTTTCATGATGTCGAGACATGACACCATCACCACCACCATCGCCACTAAGACAATTAAGTATTTTAGAAGTAATGCAACGCCATGAGGCCTCAAGAGGAGAAGAGATGAATACTTAACTGGTGGATGTACTTGAGTGTGGTGGTGATCATGAGGTGCTAAAGGATGTGCAATCGGACGATCTTATGGTGCCATATTTTGATGTTGTGCCTGCCAAGGTGAAAGAGTGTTTGGATGTCACAAAGTATGTTTTTGATTTTGAGGATCCGTTTGCTCAAGGGATACAAGCTAAAGTTGAGGAGGTTACTGATGATGTTCAATGCCATTTAGAGGTGCTCGAAAATCAATGCATAAATGTTTGGAAAGCACCAATTGAGTATTTCGATGACATTTCTTCGTTAGATGGGAGTGATGCTTCATCGGACTTTGTGTTTCTATTTGAGGATCGTTCGTATGAATTTTTATGGGAGAAGTGAGCAAGTCCGATCCGATGATTCCGTCATTAATGCTGAACAATGAGGAAGACGGGAGGATACTCGAAATAATAAGGAAACACACTCGATTCAAATGAGAAGAAAAAGTCAGGCTGATGACTTAAGCTAAGCGCTTGATGGGAGGCAACCCATTGGTCACTTTTATGTTTTATGTTTTTATTTATTTAGTTTATTAGTTGTTTAGTATCTACCTTTTCCAATGATTTTTATGTCTTTTGCTATCTATTTCCCAAGTTCTAGATCAAATTTGGGGGTCCTTGTGCGAGCTACATGGAAAGGATGGAACACTTATATGGAGACGTCAACCCTTTGGGTTCAAGGGGATTTTCTCAGCCTCTCCTTATTTTATTTCCATCCATTCTCTGTTAATGTTTTTACTTGTGAAGCATTGGGGATGGGGGGAGAGTTTTAATTTTTTATTTGTCATGGTGAAGATGTGGTAGTTTTAGGTTAGGATATCCTATGATCTTACAAATTTTGATTTGATTATAATTTTATTTTTCTAAATGGCCAATGATAAAAGAACATGTATATGAACATGACTCTAGGAGAATGTAGAGAGATATTTTAAGTCTGTGTGCTTTATTTGACTTTTAGCTTAGCTTTGTTGGAAATTCTCTAAATGTCTAGAGTGGTTGATTTTGTGGAATCATGATTTGTTTGGATTGGATTTGTGTAAGTAAAGTTATATATATTAGATATCTAGAAATCCTAGAACAAGTTTGATTATCACTTGAGGCGAAATATTCCTAGTGAGCATGCCATGAGGAAAATAAGTTAGGCCATGTTTGGAAAAGTTTGAGCCATATAGCCTACCTTTTTTTTTATATATATCCTCAGTCACCCATGTTGAGCTTATTGATCTTTTATTTGTTACCTATGCATTAATTCACTGGAGCCATGTATGTTAAACTCTTTAGTTTTCAACCTATGCATCTTATACACTTTGATTATGTTGGAGTGTTATCTTTTTGAGGGTTGAAAAAGGGAAATGAAAAAGGGTGATGAAGAAAAGTATATTGGAAAATTGCAAAGTTTGCTATATATATATATATATATAATGAAAAAGAGAAGAAAATGATGCTATGCCCATGATTATGAAAAGAAATAAGTTTGGGGGTGCAGTTGTTCTTTGAAAATAAGAAAACAAGCAAACAAAAGAATGGGGAAGAGAATGAAAAGTTTGAATATTTAAAGAGAGGATATATGTGCTGAAATTAGATTTTTGGTTCTAAATGTAATGTTGTGGATGTTAAGGATTGATCAAAGTGTTTAGGGTGTTTTTAGCCTCAATTTTGCCAACTTTTCCCTACATTTGAACCTTGGCCATACATTACAACCTAGGAAAGATTTATTGATTCTAAATGACATGTGATCTACATTAATGGAGAGTAATATGAAAGATTTGCCTATGGGATTCACTTTATATATGTTTATTTGAGATCACTTACACTTCATACTTGCTTGCACTTGTCTATGACTTTCAGGAATGGTTTTATGAGATTGACTACATGCTGATGTGTTTGAGAATGGAAGATGAGGTTAAGGAGTTGGATTGAAAATCTAGGCATCTCTAACACTCTTGAAATTTTTCGATGAATTATTATCTTTCAATGTGATCTTAGAGGCCATGATGATGATATGCATGTTATATTTCAAATCCAATTTTAAGTTGCTTGAGAATAGGATGGTAGATGATTGATTGATTTGGAGTTTTTGTTTTGTTTTCCCATTACTCGGGACGATAAAAGTCCTAAGTTTGGGGGTGTTTGATAAGTAGGAATTTAGTATATGTTTTAGAGCATGTTTTTGGTGTGTTTTATGGTATTTAGTTCATATATTAGGTTAGTTTATCATAAAATTGGTTATTTGATAGTTTTGTCAAGTTTTAGTGTTTTTGCATTATTTCGGTTTGGGTTTTTATAGGTTGGTTCATAAGATTATTAAAGCATGATTCTCACATGATTTGGGTTGTTTTCAAGGTGTTTTGATAGACCTAAAGTGGACTTAGAAGTTGGAAGCAAGTTGCATGAAGATACATGTGCAAATCAAGAAAAAAAGGCATGAAAAAATTGCTAAGTCCACAAGCAAGAGGAAAAAAAGGTGCAAAATTCCAGTGTGTGGGTGCCGCGGTGCCGGGATTCGACAGACTTTCTATTTTACGTGACTGTTGTATTTTGGCCATAACTTTCTCAATTCAACTCCAAATTGGACGTGGTTTGTTTATATGGATTCCTTACTTGAAACAATACAAGATGCAATGGTTTTGAAGTTGATTTCAGAATATATTTTTGTACAGGATTTAGGCGGTCTAGAGACTGCCAGTAATAAGGAAACATGCTCCAAAAAATCTCCCCAACTAATTTAAACAATTAGGTAAGGGGTACAAAATGAAGTCCCAAAACACCTCCACCCAATCCACCCTATACTCATGTAAAATGGTTAGTAATGGGATGAGCTATTGCTCAGTGGGTAAAATAGTTCATGAATATGACAATTAATAAAGAAGACATCATAATCATACATCAGATATACACAACAATGCATCATAAATAGTGCACAATGGCGTAACAGGTAAGTATACATAACACCGTCTCGTAATGGCTCTGTGACCGTATATTGCCCTAGGTTTACGTACAATGTCCATCTCCAGGGAAAACATCAATAATAGTAGGCACAATTATACCAGTAAATAATCAATAGATCACAGATCACTTACCTCCCTAGGTGGTTCTTATTTCATGTATGATGACTATGCAGTTGCGGGTCTGGTCTTTACTTACATTAGACAAGATTTGGCAGCACCTGGTGATGCCTATCTAGGTCGGCATCACCGCGTGAATTATTACGATGTCCAGTATCATCTATACAAGCGGACCACCTCCAATAAGACCAATCAGACCAGTCCCCGGATTGAGAGATGGGAACACAAGGTGCCTCTTAAATACCAAGTAGTCTAGTGCAACAAGCTGCCTCCCGTTTACTATTCAAAGTTACTGATAACAAGACTAAGTTTGGTTTAGTCAAATTGACAGCTAATCCGACATAGTAATAGTATAATACGTGGACTCCAAATATTAAGGCATAAGCATGACATGTATCAACACTATACATAATAATGCAACATAAGTGAATAATAGACATAATGATTAATGAATGAAAATTTTATGAAAAGTCATAAGACACACAAACCTATGTTTCGTTCCCACCTTCAAATTGCACTTCTTTTCAAAATTGGCACTTCTTCCCGAGGAGAACAGCTTCGCACCGCAAAGAAAGTCTCAAAAGAAGAGAGAGAAAATCGCAAGAAGAGTGAATGAAACCAACCCAAAGAGAGAGTGTGAGATTTGAGTTATGGTGTGAGAAATGAAGAGGGGGAAAGGCCTCTTTTATAGAGGTCCCCATGCCCGAACGTTCGCACTTCTAGTTTTCTGCCCGAACGTTCGCACTTCTAGTTTTCTGCCCGAACGTTCGGGCAATGCCCATTTATTTATTTATTTATTGTGTATAAACCAGGGGTATTACCATGAGGTTATTGTAAGCTATTTCATTATGTTATGACGTTTAAGAAGAGAATGTACTTCAAAGCTAAGAAGACAAGCATTGATATATATCTATGTTCCGAAACACATATGAGATGATAAAAATTATTTTTTGAACAAATATTGTTGGATGAGTACATTTATCAAGAATGTTTATGATATCCAAATCCCTATAAGGAGGATGGTGAATCATGGTTCGAAAATTCTCCGAAATTCGGCGAACTTCTACGAATTATTTCTCTTTTTTTACCATCGAAGTGCGAAGTGGATGTAAAATAAAAAAATACAAAAATTCGCCAAAATAGTTCGATAAAATTCGATAAACTTCAATAAAATTTCTATTTTTCAATTCAAAAATGTAAAAATTAGACAAGAAATTCGGTAAAATTCAACAAAATTCGATAAAATTCAACAAAGTTCGATGAAATTCGAGAAAGAAGTAAAAAAATGTTATTTCATTTATAAAAACAAAAAAATATCAATAATTATGTATTATTTTCAACTTCATCAACTAACATAGCAATATAAATTTTAAAAAATGATTTAGTAAGCTAACAAATTATTAGTTTATGGGATATGCTTTACCAAAAAAAGAAGAAAAAAAGCAAAAAAATAAATAAATAAAGTTGAAATAAGATAAAAACTTAAAAATAAATTAAAAAAATTTCCAAAGCCATCTTCTTTTAGTTAACTCTTATAAAACAAGATTAAAAAATAATACATTTAAATAATAAACTAATAAATTAAGCATGGTGAGATTCAAACTAATAAAGTATATGGTTGAGAAGCAAGCCACCAAAAAACTAAATATCAAAACAAAGAAAATAAATTATGACCAAAAACCACCATTTCAAATTCATCAAGTCACTTAATAAGATTGATTTTGTTAGGTAACTTATTGGTATTTTTATTATTTAAAAGTGTTTATTTATATTAGTTTTTTAGTTTATACTACCATAAATCTATATATTTAAGCATATATAAAAAATTCTCTGAACTTCTCTAATTAGGAAATTTTTACAAAAATTCTCCATGTTAAATTAAACTTTTCCAAATTAATTCAATTTTCAAGTGACCGAAGTCAAGTTGAAATCGAATTTTCGATCCTTGAATGTGTGTTAAACAATGTTAATGTAAAAACACATGTTTCAACTGATTATATTTATACTTTTATATGTGAAAAGTATCTATTTGTGTTTGTTTTCATCATTTCTAATAGTAATTATGCATATTTTAACATCTATATAGAAATTCTTTAAACTTTTCTAAGTTGGCGAATTTTTACAATAATTCTCAAAGACTTCTCAAACTTCCCCGAATTAATTCTTATTTTTAAAGGTCGAAGTGTCGGGCGAAATCGAAGTTTCGAACCTTGTGGTGAATAACATAAAAAAAACCTACAGAATTCCATTCCACTAAGAATTTCCACAAGATTCCACAAAAATATAAGTATTCTTTGAAGAAACACAAATGAAGAAATCGAGACATCTCATACAAAAGTTAGTAAAAAGAAATTCAATATTTTTTTAGTAATCAAAATAAATTAACCATTCACTTGTTTATATAAGGGAAAGTGAGGTTATTTAATCTCATCACAAAAACTACACCCTAAACCAAAAATTCTTAGAAAGGAAAAACACATTGATCTTAAACAATAATTCCACAAGAAAATTCTTAATATTTTTCTTAAGAAATCCGAAGGAATGCTCGCGTTAAAAACACCATCTAATAATACGTCAAACAAGTAAGAACATAGTAGCTAGATTAAAAATGACATACCCAATACCAAAAACAAACACATTCAAACAACATTTTCAATCCACAAAACCCATAACCAAATAACAAAATAACTGAACCCAACACATACATACCCATGTCAAGAAATCAGCAAAATACCACAAAATAGCAATTAATTGGAACAAAACCAACAATTATATTGATCTCTAAATAATCAGAACAACATAATCTTAGCATAAACAACAACATTAAGGGGCAAACAAACCATAAAACCATCAATGGTCGCATATGATGATAAAAACCAAGAAGCGCAGAGAGAGAGAGAGAGAGAGAGAGAGAGAGAGAGAAGCGCAAAAAGAAGAAGAGAAAGCAGCTGTTGCAGACGAAGAAAAAGAAGTGCACATAAACAGAGAAATCGTCAATGGGAGAATGAAGAAGAAGAAAAAACAGAGAGAGAGAGAAATCGCAATGGAGATATAAGGTTTTCATTAAGAAAATAAAATGGCGCGCTTTTGGAAGGAGTTTGGGAGAGTTGTGTTAAAGTTAAAAGAAAGAGGGCATTTTAGACTTTTTATAGGGCCAAACATGTCATAAATATAAATTTACATGAAACGTTCTATTCCTGTAAAATGGTATTTTTAAGATATTATTTTGGTAAATTTCCCAAAAATCTTTGGCAAAGTGTTGTTTTCAACAATAAGAATATGATTCAATTAAGTTTTTAATGCTAAATGATATTATATAACATAAAATTAAAATAACTTCATTTTTAATATGTTAAAAACGTATTACAATTCTTTATAAATTTGATTTATACATTACAATTTGATAAATTAAAGTAACATCGATTGAGAACTGCAACAAATCGGAGCCCTTGTTCTCAACTCTAGAATGTATGAATATGATAACAAGCACATATGAGGAAAAGAGGTAACATGTTCAACGTACATCATTTCCAAAGTATTTTTGAAATAAGCAAGAGTTTTTTTTTCTTTGGTTATCTCTAATTTTGAAAAAGAAGATCGTGCTTCTACAACATAATATGATTCTCTTCGTGATATTTGAACAAAATTATATTTCTACGACCAAACTCCCATGATTCAAGAAAGGTTATATCTCATGCAATTTAATTGTAATACCCAGAAAATCTCTAGTTAAACACTCCATTTTCTTCTCTACATGATTCAAAACACACAAAGAATTAATTGGATATTTATACAATATAATTAGATCATCAGCAGATCAGAAAGAAAAGCAAACCCGTCTGGTGATAAGCATTCCCAAACATACCCTGATCTTGCCTGCAAAGCTACAACCCATACAAAAAAAAAAAAAAAAAAAAAAAAAAAAATGATGTCAAACAAGATCCGGGAATCTCGGCGACATGTCGCCGGGAATCTTGCCGAGATCTCGCCGACGTGTCACCGGAACCTCGCCGAGATCTCGCCGAAATTTCCGGATCTCGCTCTCTTTGAACCAAATCGCAAACCTCGCCCGCTCGAAACCCTCTTCTCTTCCTCTTCCTTTCTTCCAGCGCACACCGCCGCCGCCGCTCTCCTTCTTCTCTCCCTTCCTTGCCGCTGCAACTCCGCCACCGATCTCATCTCGCCGTCGCCGCCGCCCTCTTCTACGCCGGCTGATCTTGCCGCTCTCTTTCTTCTCTTCGCCGACCTCTCGCCTTCGATCTCTCTTTTCCGATCTCTCGCTCTCTGCAACTCGCCCTCACTCCCTTCTTTTCTTCTTCTTCTTCTTCTTCTTCTCTCCTTCTCTTTCCTTTCCCCTCTTTCTTTTTCTTTCTCTTCTCTGTTTTCCTCCCCTGTTTTTCATCCATCCGCCTGCAACCCATTTGAATTTTTTGTTTTATTTTTCTTTTTCTTTTCCTTTTCTCTTCTTTACTGCAACTCATTTGACTTTCATTTTATTTTCTTTTTCTTTTTCTTTTCTTTTCTTTTACACAACTAACAATGTTATATAATATATATATTCATTATTTTTGAGCAACTAAAATGTTGTATAATATATATATATATATGTATATATATATATATATATCATACAAACAAAATCACACATACAAGTGTATATTATTTTTTTTAAGCAACCAAAATATTGTATAATATATTATATGTATATACATATATATCATACATACAATACATTATTATTTTTTTTAACCATTGCAACTCAATTATTTATTTTTTAGCAATCAAGATATTATATAATATATTTATATGTATCATACATATTTTTTGTACCAAGTGTTATTATTTTTAAAAAAAAAACATTACAACTCAAGTATTATTATTTTTTTTTAGCAATCAAGATGTTATATAATATATTTACATGTATCATACATTTTTTTTTAACCAAGTGTTATTAATTTTTTTAGCAACCAAAATGTCATATAATATATATATACACTTAGTTTAAACATCCAACCACTATATATATACATGTATATGTATATATCTCTACACTCATAATTGAGTAATTATATTAACAAACGTAATATACGTGTACAGGTTGAGTACTACGCGTGACGAGGAATTTACGTGATTTTGAAATTAGCGATTCAAGTAGGGATGATTCTAGGCCTTCATAATATTTTATTTGATATATAGATAGGAATGTTAAATTAATTAGGTTCATAGTATTATTAGATTGCTTATGCATGCCTATTGTACATGATTATGTGTATGCAATGTTGTGATTGTTTAACCATGATGATATGTGTGTTAACATGATTTTTATTCTGATCAAATGATAATTGGATGCATGAAATTCATGTGGTAGTTGAATTCATTTATAAATTATAATGCCTGATAATGAAATGTATGATTTGGAATATTGGCATAGTGAATGCGTGAATACTGTATGTATGGTGTGACATCACTAAAAAACACGATTAAGATAAGAATTACACATATGGGGCAGTTATTCTAAAGAATATCGCCAATGTTCTAGTTTTTGGGCTGTGCCACCCTGAGTTTGATTTTCTAACGGTACGTGATTTGGAACTTGATGAAATTATCGACTCAAACAATCTAATGTTGCAACGATTAATGTGTGAAACTTGTTTGTAATGTTTTTGTGTATGTATCACAATAAAATATTGTGAATTGTTTAGATGACCCACTGGGCTTTCAAGCTCACCCCTATTTTTATATGCAGGTGCTTAGGAGGATAAAATTGCGAGTTCGTGACATAGTGCAGAGTAGTAGGGGTGGGTTAAGTAATTAGTATTATGGGACTGAAGGTTTTCATTTAATTTTTAAAGGTTTATTATTTAAATGAATTGTATTGATAATTGAAATTCAATGAATGTTATTACGATCAGTAAAGACCCTGTGATTTATTTCACGTGTGAATGCCTTGGAATAGAATTCATTAATTCTATTTGATGATTGTATTTTAATATTGTGTCCATAATGGATGGACAAGGGCAAGTACCCTCGTATGAAGATAAAGATTTTATGAGAAATTAAAGGTATTCGTTTATCTTAACTACTAAGTTGGTTGGAAGAATATAAACTCATAGTTTTACAAATGTTATTATTTATAAAATGGTTATGGGTTAAGATAGACGGATACGAGTAGCATCTCGATTTTCGGTGATATTTTATATAAAATTTAAATATTCATTGTTTTACAAAAAAAAAAATTTGTCTTGAAAATCGGGGTGTTACATTAATTGCCTCTGTTGGAATGCTTAAAGTAATGGTCTTGTACTTGGCAGGAGGCAACATACTCAAATCCCCAAATTCCATTTCATAGGACTCCCATAGCTCTGACCTGCTTGATAAAAGAACAATTCATAGATAGAAATGCTAAACTTACTATTAATGAGATGACAATAATTAGGAATGACGTTAAAATTATGATGTATATAAAATTCATTACCAGTATGCCAAGAATTGAAAAGGTGAATACTTGTCATAAACATCTTTAACATATTTAACTCAGGGTTTTCTTGTTGCACCTTTTTCTTGCATGGACCTGTATGGAGATAACCAATTTCAATGACTCAGTACATCACAATAAATATACTATAATAATTTTTATTAATTAAGAAATTAATTAATATGATTAAAATATATATAATAAATTAATGAACAAAATAATTAAATGATGGCCAGATTAATTTTTGGAAGTAACCTTCTTCAAGTGTCTTAAGAGTTTCACTATCAGCAGGTATGCTATGGTAAAATCCCAAGCACGTCAGCACGTAGGAGCTTGCAAAGGAGCCAAAGCCTTTTAACTTCATTAGTTGCTTGTGAACATTCTCACGTACGGCTTCTTCCTCATCTTCCGATGATTTTTCAACTTCTTCTAACTGATGAAGCCACTTGCCCTTTTCAATTCTTTGAACCAGTCTTACAATAGTTCCTGCTCTATAACCAAGGTTGCAACGCTTCTTTAAGAATTCCTCATCAACACCAGCTAGTTCTTTGGAACTTGGAAAATCTCCAATTTGCTGCATATCTATTTTTTGGGAGCCTGATGTGCAATCTTTTTGCTTCCTCTTTCTCTTTTTATTGCTTGTATCGGCAGAGCAAGAAGTAGATTTTGGAGTGTTGGAATTTAATTCTAGTTGAAGCGCGCAAAGAGCTCTAGCCACCCCACCTGGACCAAGAACCAATAATATTAATTCATATATATATATATATATAGGTAGGTAGGCATGCATGTAGGTATACAATTAATTGTTATTTTTTATTTTTATGAGGGTGAAAATTGAAGGTCTCCCTAATTTCTATGGGATTTTCATAGATGTCTCCTTTTCTTTGAGTTTGATGATCCAATAATTAATAGTTAGATATCTTATACTTCAAAACCAAAAAAAAAAATAAAAGAAAAGAGAAAGAAAGTGAAGTGGGAGTAATAAAAGCAGATCATGTGGGTTTGATAATGAACGTAACTGGCAATTACATAAGGATATATGGATTTGATAATTAACTTAACTGGCAATTACATAAAAGGACGGACTTAACCATGTCTTCAAATAAAGTGGGGGAACGAAAAACTCGACCAAACCCATTGGTTTTGGCTTTGGGATGGATCATGTGAAATTCCCTCATCTTCCTTTCCTCCTTCTCAGATATCCACCATACATGCATTTATAATCGAATGGTAAATACAATACATATAGACTAGCTAGTACGTACCAGCAAGTGTTGCTGGTCTTGTGGGGTGATGGAAGCGCTGGCGCTCATAACTTGAACAAGCAAATAATTAGAAGATTGGCGGGAATTCGAAGGATGTGAGAGTCTGACAGTGAGATAAGTGGTAGGATCAGAGAGGAGGCGTAGTGGTCTGTAATACCCAGAAAAAAAAAAATAAAAAAATAAAAATAAATGGGCAGTTTGTGAAGAAACGGGCAGATTGGTTTGTGGACATCTGGTTTACACAAGCTTCAAGCTGGGGAATCACAGAACCAGTTCCTATCTCAAACTCAAACCCGTTACTACTTTCAAGAATTTCTTTCATGTCTTCCCCTTCCTTAACTAAAGAAACAACATAGCTTATGCACACAAGGGAACCATTAGACAAACAGACACCAGATTCCGGACCTTCAATAGCCAAAGAACACAATCCATCTTGCTGATTTTGATTTAAACTGCATTTTTGAAGAAAACTAGCTTGCAGAACAGAATGAGCAGATAAAAACAATGAAAACTCCTTCGAGAAATTAGGGTTATTCACACGAATCCCGAACATGTGTCCAGTAGCAAACGATTTTTTTTTGGGCATGCCTAGTTGTTTAAAATATTTGTTCAACCATGAAAGAACCCATAAAGCAACGTTCTCGAGGGCATCGTTCTGCTTCTTGTAAGTATCTTGACAAACACTCGAGTATCAAATTCCCAACCCTTGATGATATCTTCTATAATACCCATAAAAAAAAATAAAAAAATAAAAATAAAAATAAAAATAAAAAGATTTCAAACATGATCCGGAAATCTCGCCGAGATCTCGCCGACATGTCGCCTGGAATCTCGCCGAGATCTCGCCGAAAATCCTTCGCGTCTCGCTCTCTCTAAAACCAAACGCGCAAGTCACTTCCTCTCGAAACCCACTATCTCCCTTCTCATCTTGCCGCTGCAACTTCGCCACGGATCTCGCCGCCGCCGCCCTCTCTTCTCTCCTCCGTCACAGATCTCGCCGCCGCCGCTCTCTTTCTTCTCTTCTCTTCTCATCTCGCCACTGCAACCTCCACCATCCGCCACTGATATCATCTCGCCGCTGCCCGCTCTCCCTCTCTTCTCTTCGCCAATCTCTCGCCACACTCCGATCTCTCGATCTCTCGGTCTCTCACTCTCGATCTCCCGCTCTCTCTCCCTCTGCTCTTTGCACCTCGCCCTTACTCTCTTCTCCTTCTCTTCTTCTCTTTTCTTTCCCTTTTTTTCTTCTTTCTCTCTCTCCCCTGTTTTTCTTCCTTCCGCCCTCCTGCAACTCATTTTATTTTATTTTACTTTTTTTTTTCTTTTCTTTTCTTTTCTTTTAAACAACCAACATGTATATAATATATTTATATATATATATCATACATACAATATCACACATACAAGTGTATTTTATTATTTTTATTATTTTTAAACAACCAAAATATTGTATAATATATTTATATATATATCATACATACAATACATTATTATTATTTTTAAACATTGCAATTCAAGTATTATTAATTTTTTAAGCAACCAAAATGTTATATAATATATATATATATATCATACATACAATACGTTATTATTATTATTTTTAAACATTGCAACTCAATTGTTATTATTTTTTTTAAGCAACAAAAATGTTGTATAATATATTTATATATAAATCATACATACAATACATTATTTTTTTTTAACATTGCAATTCAAGTATTATTATTTTTTTAAGCAACCAAAATGTTATATAATATATTTATATATATATCATACATACAATACGTTATTATTATTTTGAAGCATTGCAACTCAATTGTTATTATTTTTTTTAAGCAACCAAAATGTTGTATAATATATTTATATATATATCATACATACAATACCACATATAATATATTAGATTATGGTATATCATATTTTACGTTTTACTATCTAGATCATCATATTATATCAGGTGGAAGTTTATTAGCTAAGTTATATTATACGTATAATGTGACCACCACCATACAACATAGACATGTATGCACATTATATTAATATAATATAATACAAAACAAGTGATTAACGTGTGATTTATGCGTGGATAGGTTGATAACGCCCAACGTCGAGGAATCAATCTCAACATTTTTGGAACTTAGCGATTCAGGTGGGGATGATTCTAGGCCTTCATAATATTTTATTTGATATATAGATAGGAATGTTAAATTAATTAGGTCTATAGTATTATTAGATTGCTTATGAACGCCTATTGTACATGATTATATATATACAATGTTGTGATTGTTTAGCCATGATGATATGTGTGTTAACATGATTTTATTCTGATCAAATGATAATTGGATGCATGGAATTCATGTGGTAGTTGAATTCATTTATAAATTATAATGCCTGATAATGAAATATATGATTTGGAATATTGGCATAGTGAATGCATGAACACTATTATAATTGACTTTGTGACATGATACCATGTGTAGTGGAGTTGAATATGTTTTATGAATGCACTTAATATCGTGTTTATACCGTAAGTATGGCGTGACATCACTAAAGAACACGATTAAGATAAGAATCACACATATGGGGCAGTTATTCTAAGGAATATCGCCAATGTTCTAATTTTTGGGTTGTGCCACCCTGAGTTTGATTTCCTACGGTACGTGATTTAGAACGTGATGAAATTCTCGACTCAAACAATCTAATGTTGTAACGATTAATGTGTGAAACTTGTTTATAATGTTCTTGTGTATGTATCACAATAAAATATTGTGAATTGTTTAGATGACCCACTAGGCTTTCAAGCTCACCCCTATTTTTTTTTACATGCAGGTACTTAGAAAATAAGATCGAAAGTTCGTGACGTAGTTCAGTGTAGTAGGGGTGGGTTTGATTAATTAATTAGCATTGTGGTGATAGGACTGAACCTTTTATTTAAGTTCTAAAGGTTTATTATTTAAACGAATTGTATTGATAATTGAAATTCAATGAATGTTATTACGGTCAGTAAAGACCCTTTGATTTATTTCACGTGTGAATGCCTTGGAATAGAATTCATTAATTCTATTTGATGATTGTATTTTAATGTTGTGTCCATAATGGATGGACAAGGGCAAGTACCCTCGTATGAAGATAAAGATTGTATGAAGAATTAAAGGTATTCGTTTATCTTAACCAATAAGTTGGTTGGAAGAACATAAACTCATAGTTTTGCAAATTTTACTATCTATATAATGATTATGGGTTAAGATAGACGGATACGAGTAACATCTCGATTTTCAGTAATATTTTATATAAAATCAAAATATTCGTTATTTTACTTGAAAATTAAGTTTTGAAAAATCGGGGTGTTACAGTTTGGTATCAGAGCTTTAGGCTTAGATCATGGGAAGTGTTACAAAGAATTTTGAGAAGCTTAGTATCATTGAGTAGGTATCAAATCTTTATGAGATTAGGGTCCAACTTGAACTAGATAAATATGCCAATTATAAACTTTATAACGTAATATCGAGAATGAAAGTACAGTGGGTCTAACAAACTCAAAACTTTTAGGACATCGGTTAGAGACAAGAACTTGTATGAAAACTATTTGGTTAGAATATGAGATCAGGATGAATCTTTTATTCTTGGTTCCAAAGCGGTATGGGTCGTGGAGGAATTTAAGGGTATTGAGGAGTCTTGAACTTGGAGACTGACAGGCAATGTTTGGTGAATGACTAACAACTCTGGACGAGCTTGTATCGCTACGTTCAACTGGTATGGGACAGCTTGGACATAGTGGGTACCTGGGAAGCCTTAGTTGGTAGGACATTTGCGCATTGTTTGGGTGTATTGAAGTTTCTTTATGGAAGCTTATATCCCCGGTGTCACACCCTGGGTTGCACAGCGTGCCCCCAACCCAGGTGCGGGCGCACCACCACGACCTCAGCCGTGTGGCGAACGCCTAGCCATTATGGATCCATAATATTGTCTCATCTCGGCCAGCCGCGCCACACAAGGACGCCGGTCACCGAGATCATTTATCCCCCTGTACAATCCACAGCACAAGGAGGGCCTCCCCCAAGTTCGAACTCGCAACCTCTTCCTCATAAGGTTAGATTTCGCAACTTGAGTATCCATTGAACCAATGGCTCAATGGGTACTGAAGTTGCGAAATCTAACCTTATGAGGAAGAGGTTGCGAGTTTGAACTTGGGGGAGGCCCTCCTTGTGCTGTGGATTGTACAGGGGGATAAATGATCTCGGTGACCAGCGTCCTTGTGTGGCGTGGTTGGCCGAGATGGGGCAATATTATGGATCCATAATGGCTAGGCGTTCGCCACACGGCTGAGGTCGTGGTGGTGCGCCCGCACCTGGGTAGGGGGCATGCTGTGCAACCCAGGGTGTGACACCCGGGCTAGAGTGGTATGGGACACTTGAATACGGAGGGTATAAGTGAAAGTTTGGGAATTTTCTTTATACCATTGTTGTGTGGTATATTGTTTGCTTGTTTGCTTGTCTTGTTTACTTGTATCAAAACCAAATCATGTACCCTGTGACAATCATGGATTGTCAAAATTTTATGAAACCTAGAAACTGAATCAATAGGACCATTTTATTTTCGAGAACTTAGAATTCTGAATTTAGGGTCACCCTAACCGGAAATAATTATCTCATGTAGTACTAAAGATGAGTTGAAATTTTATAGATGGCTGCACCTCGAAGAAGGAACACAAAGTCTGTGAGTGATCTCAGAAGGGACACTGAACCAGCTGAGCAGACACAATCGACATCCGAATCTCAACCGACGGAGCAAGAACATGCAAACCAAACAGTGAATGTTGGCTCTGCTGGAACAGAGAACGTCCAACCTACAACAGTTCCAACCCCTGAAATTGTTTTGGGACCAGAGATGATGGCTGAATTTGTGAGGCAAGTCGTGGAACAGGTGACCAGACAGATGCCTCAACCTCAACTAAATCCAACAATTGTGGTGCAAAATGAAACAGGAACTCGAAACATCAGGAGACTTGAAGAAAAGGAATGGGCAGATCAATTGAAAGACTTCCAACGTATGCATCCTTCGAAATTTGAAGGAAAACCAGATCCAAGGGAAGCTGACAAGTGGTTCCAGGAGGTTCAGGAACACTTGGAAGTTCTGGGAGTAACTGGTCCAAGAATGGTGGCAATTGCGGCTCACCAATTCATAGGTGAGGCCAAACATTGGTGGAGAATGGTTAAAGAAAGTCCTACAGTAGATGTGAACACTATGACCTGGGCGACTTTTGAAGAAATATTTTATGATAAATTCTTTCCCAAAGCGAACAGAAAAGAACTACGATCTGAATTTGTGAGACTGATACAGAGGAACATGACAGTGGCAGAATATGAGGCGAAGTTTACCGAACTTTCCAGATTTGCTCGTGAACTGGTCGCCAATGAACAGATGAAAGCTAGTAGATTAGCAGAAGGTCTCAAAATGGAGATTAGAATGGTGGTTGTTCCGATGAATCTGGAGACTTACAAAGAGGTAGTTGAACGAGCCCTGTTAGTAGAAAGAGAACTGAACCTACAAGAAACAATACGGAACATGAACAAAAGGCCGCAAGGACAGAATTCTGATTACCAAAGTAATCACAACAAGAGGCAGAATCTGAATAATTTCGGTGGCAATGGTAATACGTGGAACAGAAACACGTTCAACAATGGGAACCAGTAGAACAGATGACAGAATCACAACAGCGGATCAGGAGGGTCTAGGCATAATGGTGGACAACAGATGCAACAAAATAATATTCGGCACCCCAACAAAATAGAAATCAAGTAGTAGATACGAGACTTTGCTTCAAATGCAACCGACCGGGTCATTTGGCACGAAACTGTACTACGCAAGGAGTTCGACAAAATTTTCGTCCAGGCAACTGGAAGAACAACAACAATGTGCAAGAACGAAATCAAGCCAATCGTCCAAACTATAATCAAAATCAAATTCAAAATCAAAATCAAGGCAGAGTCTTTGCAATGTCTGAAGGAAATCCTGAACAAGAAGTTGGTACAAACGAAGTGGTGGAAGGTACTTTCATTTTATTTCATGTTACAGTTAAAATCTTGTTTGATTCTGGAGCATCAAGGTCTTTTCTTTCTGAAAACTTAGTCAGGAAACTACAACTTTCCACTGTACCTTTATCTGTTGTTATGAAGATTTCAACACCAATAGGAGTAAACGTCCCAACAACTGAAAAATGTAGTTGTGACCTTAGAATTAATGATAAGCTGATTTCAGCTTTATTGATACTCTTACCCATTAATGATTATGATGTAATATTGGGTATGGATTGGTTATCTGAGTACTAAGCCCAGATCGATTGTCTTCGAAAGAAGATTACTTTGCAGTTACCTTCGGGAGAGTTGTTGAAAATCTATGGGGATAGAAACAAAATCCCAAGGAATATCATGTCCGCACTTCTCGAATCTGTGAATCAAAAAGAGGAATTCAAAACCTTTATAGAAGCCGAGACTCTAAAGACCTTGAGGAATTTAGAACAGTACTTGGTGGTTAGAGATTTCTCTGAAGTGTTTCCCGAAGAATTACCAGGATTACCTCCTAAGCGGGAAATAGAGTTCAAGATAGAACTGTACCCTGGAACAGACCCCATAGCCATGTCACCCTACAGAATGGCCCCTGGTGAATTAATAGAACTAAAGACTCAGCTTGATGATCTTAGTGCGAAGGAATTTATCCAGCCGAGCGAATCACCCTGGGGAGCACCAATATTGTTTCCCAAAAAGAAAGATGGGTCGATGAGACTGTGTATTGACTATAGAAAATTAAATCAAGTCACAGTCAAGAACAAGTACCCCCTTCCCAGAATAGATGATTTGTTCGATCAACTGAAGGGAGCAACTTGTTTTTCCAAGATCGACCTAAGGTCCGGTTATCACCAACTTAGAATCAAAGGGTCAGATATACCAAAGACAACATTCAGGACTAGGTATGGACACTTTGAATTCAGAGTCATGCCATTTGGACTCACTAATGCACCAGCAGCATTTATGGACCTAATGAATAAGACGTTTAGGCCTCATCTAGACAAATTTGTAGTGGTATTTGTTGATGATATTTTGGTTTATTCGAAGACCCGTGAGGAACATCTGGAACACCTTACAGTAGTTTTGGAAACATTGAGGCGAAATGAATTGTATGCCAAATTTGAAAAATGTGAATTTTGGATGAAGTCAGTCAAATTTTTGGGCCATGTAGTGTCATCAGAAGGGATATCCGTAGATCCAACAAAAGTTGAAGCGGCAATGAACTGGGAAAAGCCAAAGTCAGTGACAGATATTAGAAGCTTTCTGGGACTAGCTGGTTACTATAGAAGATTTATTCTAAATTTTTCGAGACTAGCTGAGCCTATGACAAAGCTAACAAGGAAGGATGCCAAATTTAATTGGGGTGAGAAATGTGAGAATTCCTTTCAGGAGTTGAAGAGACGATTAACCATAGCCCCAATATTGATCACTCCTGCAAGCGGAGTCGGTTATGTTATTTACACTGATGCTTCTAAGAATGGTCTTGGTGCTGTTCTGATGCAGGAAGGTAAAGTGGTTGCTTATGCTTCTAGGCAACTAAAGACTCATGAACAGAACTATCCGACTCTTGATTTAGAATTGGCTGCTATTGTATTTTCCTTGAAGATATGGAGACACTATCTTTATGGAGAGAAATTTGATCTATACTCTGATCATAAGAGTTTGAAGTACATCTATACACAAAATGAGTTGAATTTGAGGCAAAGGAGATGGATGGAATTGCTGAATGATTATGATTTTCAGCTGCATTATCACCCAGGGAAAGCCAATGTAGTCGCAGATGCTTTAAGTCGAAAATCGTATAAGAACGATGCAGAAAAAGCCCAGATGTACCAATTGATTGAAGATTATAATTTGGGCGTACAAAAAGGTGAAAATCAGATTTTCTTATATAATATGAGCTGCAAGCCAGACCTACTACATCAAATTAAGGAAGGTCAAGCTCAGGATAGAAAACTGATAAAATGGGTGGCACACTACAAGAAAAAAGACTTTTGGTCATGAGACCTTTAGTAGCGACTTTAATTTTCGTAAGTAAAACCATGTTTTACTCACAATTTTTCAAAATCGTAAACAAAAGTCGTTGTTAAAAGTTAATATTTACTTACGCATTTGATGTCGTAAGTAAAACTATATTTTTCGTAAGTAAAAATATTAAATTTCATTTCGCCTTTTTTAGGTGCATATAGGCGCGCTTAACTTTTTATCACTTACGAATGCGAAAAGTTTTAGTAGCGACTATTTGGTAAGTAAAAGTAATTGCACAAAAAAAAATTATAAAAAATAAAATAAAATCAATAACCCGCCAAACACCGCTTCTTTCCCCTGTTTCATCTCTTTCGCTTCTTTCCCTCTCTGAGGCACCGTTAGCGAAAGCTCTTCTTTCCCCTGTTTCATCTCTTTCGCTTCTTTCCCTCTCATTCTCTCTGGTTCGCTAACTCATTCTCTCTGGTTGAGGCGCGCGAAAACTCTTCTTTCCCCTGTTTCATCCTCTCGCTTCTTTCCCTCTCATTCTCTCTGGTTGAGGCGCCGTTAACGATTAACTCTTGCGAAGAAGACGAGCACGAGCAGGTTTTCTCTTGCGAAGAAGACGAGCAGGTTTTGTCTTTTTTCCTTCTCAATATTCTCTCTCGTTGAAGACGAGTGGGTTTCTAAAGAGGACGAGTGGGTTTCATCTCTTTACCCACTCGTCTGTGCGCCGTTTGTGAAGAAGACGCGAAGAAGAGATATTGGGAAGAAACTTGTCATTTCTCAACTTGATAGTTGAAGCGATTGGGAACGGTTGTGGATTCGCTAAGGTATTTTTTATTTGATTGTTTGTGAATTTTCTATTTCTTCCGCGTGCATGAAATCTCAAATCAATGATTGATTTACGAGAGATTTTGAGGAATTTGAAGTTTCTCCATCATCTTTGAAGATTTGTTCGTTGTCGCCGACCACTGTGCAACTCTCTCTTCAGGTTCTAAGCTTTCTTTTTTAAAAAATAATCTGTTGCTCAATTGAAGCTTTTTTTCCTTGAAATTGCCGCATTTTTAAGCTTCATCTTGTGTTTTTGCAACTCGATACATTTTTCATATATTTTTTTGGTTTGTTGTTGGTGAACAATCAAATAGTATCCTAATCTTGTTTATTTTCCCCTATTTCTAGCAACTCGATTTTGTGATTTTGCAAAACTATTTTCATTGCTATATATGGTCTGGATAATCACTTGATTGAGGGGTTTAGGGCGTTAATATTTGGTATGTGCTTCCTTTGATGATGCTTTGTTGTTTATATGCTTGATTCATAGTGTTTGAAAAAAACCCATATTCAATTTTCGAGGGAGTTTTTGATTTTTCAACAAATATTGAGCATTGGCTTGCTTGCTCTATAATGGTTGGATATATTGATAAGTGGAGAGATAGGATGGTTGAGCCCAAAAAAAAACAGAGATAGGATGGTTGTCTTGATTTGGAGGCTTCTTTTTTTATTTGTGAAGGAGTGAGGTTGAATGAAGTTGAAATTTTAGCTTTTTGAATTGTGATTACAATGAAATATAATTGGTTTATCTGATATTTTCTTTATTTTTTTAGTTTCCGGTACATGTTTCTACTATGTGATTCTAGTGTGGCTTTTTGTTTACCATAATTTTTGCAGGTTGAGGCTGAAGAACAACCAGAGATTTTTGAGGCTTATTCGGTTTCTGCAGTTCCTTACTTTGTGTTTTTTAAGGTAAAATTTTTGTTGAGCTTGAATTTCTTCTACAGTACGGTCCTGCAAAATGTTTATTGTTTCTACATGCAAACATGCTAGCAAAATGCAAAGAAGTGGATTGTTCTCCGATGTTGAGAATAAGATTAATTATTTTGTGCACTACTATTACTAGTGAAATAAGATTTGTGTATTTGCTTGTTTCTTGATTCCATGGGTCTGTTTGGGTTTTTTACATATCCGTGCATACAAACAATGGAATTTTTTCTCTTTATAAAGCTGTTAAAATCAGCAGATGATTTTAATAGCTAGGAGCTGGAGATGTTTGGTTCTGGAGATGTTTTTTGGACACTAGGAGCTGCACTTATCGAAGGAAAATACATATGGCTAACGAAGTCAAAAGCTCAAGCAGGCAGTGTTTACTTTCAAGGATATCAAGGTCTTTCTTTCTTCTCTTACTCTTCTCTTCACTCTAATATTATGGTTTTTTGTTATTGTTTATTGGGCTAGAGTTAGGCTGACTGTGGCATCAGTAGAGTGTATGCCAGGCAAGAAGTGAGTTGCAAGTGGGGCATTGATGCCATCTTATACTCATTCAAAAAGGAAATCAAACAATTTAGTATTTGCAGCTGAAGAAAAGAAGTGAAGCTAAAGTATGATTCACCTGTTAATTCTTAGTCCAACTTCTCCTCCATATATGATATAATTTTTCTTTTTTTTGTATCATTTAAAGGAAGGATGAAGTATAGAGGTTATCTCGTTGAATATTGTGTTAGTGAAGCACTGAAACTGTAATTTAGAATAAATGATTCTTAACCTAGCTCCAGTTATGATATGATTTTATTGCATTTTTTTTTTCCTTTTTCCGAGTCTTTTCAGTTATTTCCTGTTATTCACTGAAATTGTGAATTGACAACACATGCTTTGATGCATTGTATGTCAAGGAGAAGAATGTATTCATCTCATCCACCCTGTTCTATTCAATTCTCAATGAATTCAAAAATCCCTTTTGGGTTAAAATGCAAGGACATTAGGAACTATGAGGAGAGGATTTGTTAAAACTGTCATCTTGTTCTATATCATTCCTATAGATTGAAATTCAGTTTTGCCTTCTTATGTGTTTAATCTCAAAGTAAATCAAGGAATTCAATGTGGTCATGGAGTTTCCAAAGAGAAGAATCATTTGGAATTGGTTTATACCATCAAAATTCAGAGATTAGGCTACTGAATGAAAATTTGCCTTGGTTAGCAAGTCAATGCCTTGAATCTTTCCTTTTCCACTATGGTTATAGTGTCTGGCTTTTACCTTAGAAATATTTAGTTTTCCAACCCACAGCAGAAACTTCTAGTAATCTGTGGCAGTTCACTTGATGGGATATTTTCTGCATTTTATCTATATCTATTCCAACTTCCAAGTTATAGCAATGAAAATCTCTCTCCCTCTGGAAACTATGGCCAAACTACTGTTTGGGCTAATATAGTCATAAGGTCATATGAACTATTAATTTCTTGTTTGTGACAAAGTTTCATCCCTAATTTTTCAATCAGTGTGGGAAGCAAAAATAGAAGTCATATGACTTGTATATATAATGCTCCTTGACCTTATTATAAAGAAGCAGTTGGATTTTGCAGCTTCATCTAGCTGAGCAGTATAGGAAATATAGATTTTTGGGTTGGGGATGGGAGAGGGAAGGCTGAGTTTCCCATAACCTGATAGAGACTATTATTGAATGGAGATTGATGCCCCTCATAGATTGATAATTTTATGCATTATCACATTCCCAGTCTTTGGCAGGTGATGGTGCGATGAACCAATTACTCAGCTATGGGAGTGGGGGTGATTGGAGAAAAGCTCTTGTGGCCATAGTGTGGCTTCATTTATTCATAAAATGTGTAGATACAGACTTCTTAAACAGACCAGTTTCTGAAAAACAAGACATATGCATGGGATCTACTTGGGAGAAAAAGGAAAGTCTGTAATTAACAAGATTTACAAAAAAAATAAAAAAAAACCCTACTACAAATGTTGGCACTTAATTATTGTAGTCAGAATTATTTTCCAATAACTCTAATGGCTTGAGAAAAATAAGATACTCAGTCTGTCATTTAATTCATGGATAAAAATATTTATTTGTCTTATTATTTGTGTTATTGATTAATTTGGTGTGATTTGTACTAACAAATTGTGCATTTTTTAGAAAAAATCAGCGACTAATTCAAGAAATCGATCAAAGAGGAAATGGATGCAAACTAATGGGTCAGTCTCTACGCCCAACCACCATTTGCACCAACACGATAATATCTTCTCGTCGGTTGGAGGAATTGAACTGTTTAAGAGGATGCATTGCGATTCAAACCAACATTGGCTAAATACAGAGGTCGAAAGTGCTTATGTAAGTCTTTAAATGAGTTTTTAGATTGATTAACTTTATTTTTTAAGTTTGTACCTTATATTTATTTATTTATATGCAGTTACAAATGGTTGATATAAGATTTGAAAATCAATGGCCTCCAACTGAAGATAAAGTGAACATGTCATATATCACAGACTTTCAGATTATGGAACGTGTTCTTAGTTATCGCTCTGGTTATCAAAAGGGATGGGCTAAGAAGGCAAAAGGCTTATCAAAAGAGATGTCACGAGCTTCTTCAAGAACACGTGGATCTTCATATGGTGGTCAGAACAACACATAAATGGAGAGTTTAGTGGCAAAACTAATAGATAGGGTCACAAATATTGAGGATGACGTTCGTCAGATCAAAGAGAATATCTTCCCACCATCATCATCTACTTCTACGGAGACCACATCTTAGTTATCTTTCGCTTGCATGATAGTCATGTTTCTATATTTTGTTACTTTTGTAAATTTTGCCTTGTGCAAATTTTAATTTTTGTATACATACTACTTCAGAACTTTATGGTTGTAGAAATTATAGATTTGATAAATGAAAATCTTCATTCCTTCTAGTGTTAAATTTTATTATTTGTCAAAATTTAAATTCTAAAAATATTATAGAAAAATATTTTTATTAGCTATTTTTTTTATAGCTTTGTATAACATTTAGTAACGAATTAATTACATTTACTTACGAATTTCATTGTAAGTAAAAAGGTTAGATTTGTTGCAAATTCTGGCAACCTTTAGTCGCAAAAGAAACGTTTTACTTACGAAAATGGAGTCGTAAGTAAAAATGATACTTTTACTCACGGAACTATGTCGTGACTAAAACCTTTACTTACGGTATTTTCCTCACGAAATTGCATTTGTAAGAATAAGCCTAAACATCGTAAGCAATACTTTTACTTACGAATTCTGGACTTTTACTTACGAAAAAATTTCGCGACTAAAAGTCTTTTTTCTTGTAGTGGCAGATGCAAGAGCCAATAATGGAGATACAAATTTCAAGATCGATTCAGAGGGATTATTGAGATTCAGAAATCGAATTTTTATACCCAGAATTGAGGAAATTAAAAAGACCTTATTTGATGAAGCACATCAGACTAAATACACTTTACATCCTGGTGGAGATAAGATGTACCAAAATTTGAAGAAAAACTACTGGTGGAAAGGTATGAAAAGAGATGTGGCCAAATATGTGTCTTAATGCTTTACATGTCAGCAAGTTAAGGCCGAACATAAAAGACCGTCTGGATTGTTACAACCTTTAGAAATCCCTAAATGGAAATGGATAACATAGCAATGGATTTCGTCGGAGCTCTTCCTAGAAATCAGAAAGGTAAGGATAAGGTTTGGGTAATTGTCGATCGGCTTACTAAAGTGACACACTTCTTACCTATTAAATCCACAGATACGATTAGTAAACTGGGTGAGATGTATGTGAAAGAGATTGTGAAGCTACACGGAGTACCCAAATCGATAGTGTCAGATAGAGATTCTTTATTCACATCTCAGTTCTGGCAGAGCTTACTGCGGGAATTGGGAGCCAAATTAACCATGAGCACCGCCTATCATCCTCAGACAGATGGTCAATCCGAAAGGGTTATTCAGATCTTAGAAGACATGTTGAGAGCTTGTGCCCTAGATTTCAAGGGAAATTGGAGTAAATACTTACACCTAGCAGAGTTTGCTTATAACAATAGTTACCAGACAAGTATACAAATGGCTCCATATGAAGCTCTATATGGACGACCATGTAGGTCACCACTGTGTTGGGCCGATTGGGAAGATAAGGTACTTACAGGACCTGATATGATAGTGGAAATGAACGAAAAAATGAAGTTGATCCAGAAAAGGCTAGTTACTGCACAGAGTAGGCAGAAGAGCTACGCAGATAAGAGGCGCCGACCTCTAGAGTTCTAAAAAGGTGATAAGGTATTTCTGAGAATAAGCCCTCAAAAAGGCATCATGAGGTTTGGTAAGAAAGGGAAGTTATCGCCTCGTTTCATCGGTCCGTTCAAGATTAGTGATCGAATTGGCGATAATGCTTACAAACTAGACTTGCCAACTAGTTTATCCGCCATCCACAATGTGTTCCACGTGTCGATGTTGCGAAAATATGAACCAGACCCTTCCCACACCATCGATTGGAAAGACGTAAAAGTACAAGCTGATGCCACCTATGAAGAAGGACCCTTACAGATCCTAGATTGGAAAGTTCATAGCTTGAGGAACAAAGACATCCCATTAATTAAAGTATTGTGGAAGCATCATGGAGTTGAAGAAGCCACTTGGGAACCAGAAAGCGAAATGAAAGCCAAATACGCCGACTTATTCCAAAGAACACTCTAGGTTTCGAGATACAACTGGTCAACAATAGAAAAAGTTGAACATCATCAAGTAAGTAAGCTTATACTTTAATTTCGGGACGAAATTTCTTTTAAGACGGGAAGAATGTAATACCCAGAAAAAAAAATAAAAAAAATAAAAATAAATGGGAAGTTTGTGAAGAAACGGGCAGATTGGTTTGTGGACATCTGGTTTACACAAACTTCAAGCTGGGGAATCACAAAACCAGTTCCTATCTCAAACTCAAACCCGTCACTACTTTCAAGAATTTCTTTCATGTCTTGCCCTTCCTTAACTAAAGAAACAACATAGCTTATGCACACAAGGGAACCATTAGACAAACAGACACCAGATTCCGGACCTTCAATAGCCAAAGAACACAATCCATCTTGTTGATTTTGATTTAAACTGCATTTTTGAAGAAAACTAGCTTGCATAACAGAATGAGCAGATAAAAACAATGAAAACTCCTTCAAGAAATTAGGGTTATTCACACGAATCCCGAACATGTCTCCAGTAGCAAACGATTTCTTTTTGGGCATGCCTAGTTGTTTAAAATATTTGTTCAACCATGAAAGAACCCATAAAGCAACGTTCTGGAGGGCATCGTTCTGCTTCTTGTAAGTATCTTCAGACAAACACTCAAGTATCAAATTCCCAACCCTTGATGATATCTTCTATAATACCCAGAAAAAAAAATAAAAAAAATAAAAATAAAAAGATTTCAAACATGATCCGAAAATCTCGCCGAGATCTCGCCGACATGTCGCCTGGAATCACGCCGAGATCTCGCCGAAAATCCTTCGCGTCTCGCTCTCTCTAAAACCAAACGCGCAAGTCTCTTCCTCTCGAAACCCTCTCTCCCTTCTCATCTTGCCGCTGCAACTCCGCCACGGATCTCGCCACCGCCGCCCTCTCTTCTCTCCTCCGTCACGGATCTCGTCGCCGCCGCTCTCTTTCTTCTCTTCTCATCTCATCTCACCGCTACAACCTCCGCCATCCGCCACTGATATCATCTCGCCGCTGCCCGCTCTCCCTCTTTTCTCTTCGCCAATCTCTCGCCACACTCCGATTTCTCGTCTACGATCTCTCGATCTCTCGGTCTCTCACTCTCGATCTCTCGCTCTCACTCCTTCTGCTCTCTGCACCTCGCCCTCACTCTCTTCTCCTTCTCTTCTTCTCCTTCTCTTCTTCTCTTTTCTTTCCATTTTTTTCTTCTTTCTCTCTCTCCCCTGTTTTTCTTCCTTCCGCCCTCCTGCAACTCATTTTATTTTATTTTACTTTTTTTTTTCTTTTTCTTTTCTTTTAAACAACCAACATGTATATAATATATATATATATATATATATAGTCATACATACAATATCACACATACAAGTGTATTTTATTATTTTTATTATTTTTAAGCAACCAAAATATTGTATAATATATATATATATATATATATATATATATATATATATATATATATATATATATATCATACATACAATACATTATTATTATTTTTAAACATTGCAATTCAAGTATTATTAATTTTTTAAGCAACCAAATGTTATATAATATATTTATATATATATATCATACATACAATAAGTTATTATTATTTTTTTAAAACATTTCAACTCAATTGTTATTATTTTTTTTAAGCAACCAAAATGTTGTATAATATATTTATATATAAATCATACATACAATACATTATTTTTTTTTAACATTGCAATTCAAGTATTATTAATTTTTTAAGCAACCAAAATTTTATATAATATATTTATATATATATCATACATACAATACGTTATTATTATTTTTAAACAACCAAAATGTTGTATAATATATTTATATATATATCATACCTACAATACCACATATAATATATTAGATTATGGTATATCATATTTTACGTTTTTACTATCTAGATCATCATATTATATCAGGTGGAAGTTTATTAGCTAAGTTATATTATATATATAATGTGACCACCACCATACAACATAGACATGTATGCACATTATATTAATATAGTATAATACAAAACAAGTGATTAACGTGTGATTTATGCGTGGATAGGTTGATAACGCCCAACGTTGAGGAATCAATCTCAACATTTTTGGAACTTAGCGATTCAGGTAGGGATGATTCTAGGCCTTCATAATATTTTATTTGATATATAGATAGGAATGTTAAATTAATTAGGTCTATAGTATTATTAGATTGCTTATGAACGCCTATTGTACATGATTATATATATACAATGTTGTGATTGTTTAGCCATGATGATATGTGTGTTAACATGATTTTATTCTGATCAAATGATAATTGGATGCATGGAATTCATGTGGTAGTTGAATTCATTTATAAATTATAATGCCTGATAATGAAATATATGATTTGGAATATTGGCATAGTGAATACATGAACCCTATTATAATTGACTTTGTGACATGATACCATGTGTAGTGGAGTTGAATATGTTTTATGAATGCACTTAATATCGTGCTTATACCGTACGTATGGCGTGACATCACTAAAGAACACGATTAAGATAAGAATCACACATATGGGGCAGTTATTCTAAGGAATATCGCCAATGTTCTAGTTTTTGGGCTATGCCACCCTGAGTTTGATTTCCTAACGGTACGTGATTTAGAACGTGATGAAATTCTCGACTCAAACAATCTAATGTTGTAACGATTAATGTGTGAAACTTGTTTGTAATGTTCTTGTGTATGTATCACAATAAAATATTGTGAATTGTTTAGATGACCCACTAGGCTTTCAAGCTCACCCCTATTTTTTTTTACATGCAGGTACTTAGAAAATAAGATCGAAAGTTCGTGATGTAGTTCAGTGTAGTAGGGGTGGGTTTGATTAATTAATTAGCATTGTGGTAATAGGACTGAACCTTTTATTTAATTTTTAAAGGTTTATTATTTAAACGAATTGTATTGATAATTGAAATTCAATGAATGTTATTACGGTCAGTAAAGACCCTGTGATTTATTTCACGTGTGAATGCCTTGGAATAGAATTTGTTAATTCTATTTAATGATTGTATTTTAATGTTGTGTCCATAATGGATGGACAAGGGCAAGTACCCTCGTATGAAGATAAAGATTGTATGAAAAATTAAAGGTATTCGTTTATCTTAACCAGTAAGTTGGTTGGAAGAACATAAACTCATAGTTTTGTAAATTTTACTATTTATATAATGATTATGGGTTAAGATAGACGGATACGAGTAACATCTCGATTTTCAGTAATATTTTATATAAAATTAAAATATTCATTATTTTACTTGAAAATTAAGTTTTGAAAAATCGGGGTGTTACATGATCTTTGAAGTGTCTTAGTTGATGGGTCCCATTGATTTGGAGCCATCATGAAGAAGCCATGGCTGCATACAACCTTCTCAAAATTGAAAGACAAAGATGACCAGCTTGATTCCACAAGGGGAAGATAGAGCGCGTGCCAGCAGCAGCTGCTCCTGCGTGATGGATTCGATTCCATTATTTCTTCACTAGTTGTTTAAGCTCTTCAAATAATCACCTATGTTACAGTTAATATAATCTTCAGTAATTAATCCCTACTGTATTGAGTTGGTGTTGGAAAAATGCAAATTGTTTAAGAAGATTGCATTGAGAAGACCAGTTTAAGAAGAAAAGAGGTTGCGCGCTTCAATAGTGGCCCGAGAAGAATTAATGCTTCGTACCCCGAGCGCTGCACGACATCGAGAAAGAAATCTCCAAAACCTTTCATGGGTTAGTATATATTATCTAAAATTGATTGGATTAAATTTTCAATGATTGTTTTTATATATATTCATCTGATTTTTAATGATTATTTATTTTACATTACATTTTATACTTTAGCATATTAATATTCGTAAAATTAAACGGGTTAATTTTTTATTCAAATACTTGTGTCGTTCTTTTTTAATTATTTAGTTACCACACATTTCATGGGTTAGTATATATTATTTTGAAATACATAGATTAATTTTATTTAATAGTTTTATGTTTAATAGTTTTGTGGTAGTTACATCGATTATTTAATAGTATTTAACAATGCTGAGATAAATTGTAGGGATTAGAATATTTTGTTCAGAATTAAATGAATTGTTTTTTCAATGGTTTTATTGTATTTTAAGAGTTTTAAATGGCTTTATTTTCACATTTAATGAATCATTTACTTTGCAGGAATTTTCCCTATTTATAGAGTTACAAAAAGAGCAATTGTTGTAGAGGAATTGAAAACACTATACTAATTGTTACAATTCTCTATTACATCACTTTTTTATGTTTAATACATCCAATCCAAACAAGGTATACTTTCCAATGAAGTTACAAATCTGATCTGAAAACTTGACATGTCAAATTTGTAGCAATTAATATGAAGATTTTAATTTCTTTAAAAATGCTATGCAATATGTTACATAGCGTTTGTAAATTTTTTGATGAACAATCATATCATTTTTACGAGGGCACGTGCGTTGTGACATGATATTTAAATTTAAAATTTTTAAAATTTTTTAACTAAAAATAAATTTATTGAAAATAGAAAATAGTAAAAAATTTTAATTTAAAAAGGTAAAATTGTAAAATCTTGTATAAGCACAAAAATAAAAAATATGAATTCAACTACTAAAATTAAAAATTACAAGTTTGGCCTTATAACTAATTTAAAATTTGTAAGATAACCATAAGTTTAAATAGATAGTTTTGAAAGTTTGTTAAAAATGATAACACAATAAACTTTTTCAAGTATTATCCGCAATGCACGTGCTCTTCCACGGTAGATATAATAAAAATACTTTTAGACCTTCTACGGTGAAGCCACTTTAGCAATAATTCCAACAATGCCCTTTATTTTCTCATTTAAAATTTTATTTTTTCAATTATGTCTATCATTTTAAAAAGGATAAATTAGTAATTTCAAGGTTTTTATATCAAGTTTTGTAATATTTTTGGGTCTTTGTAGCCGTTCCCAACCAATATTAATTAGTTTTCCAATCGATTAGTTCAGTTTTTAGAACATGTCCACGCCTCAACCTAACTCTAAATACAGTTGTAACCAACATCTAAATTTATACTACTTATAATATAAATACTTGTGAAAATTCACGGGAAGATTAATTTATCAAAAATCTCAACATTGCCCCTCAATTCTCTAATCTTTCAAGTATTTCATAAACTTAAACTTAAACTTTTGATGGTTATTTTCGTAATCTAACAATAAAAAATGGCCCGATAGACTTAAAAAATAAAAGAGACAAAAATGTATCTAACTTTCGATTTCTGAATAATTATCTTTTTTCCTAAATTTTGTCTCCCTCTACCCATGACCTACGACCCTTCACCCTTTTCAATTTTATTTGTTCTTCAATTTCTTTCCCAAATTTATGTTCTTTTGTCTCTATTGTCATTCCTCATCTCTCATTTTTTTTATGCAGAAAGTTTTACTGTCCATTATTTTTGTTCATTAAAATCCATTTTTTCTATAAAACCTTAACTCATTTCTCCAACAAGTATATATAATCAAAGATTAGCTCCGAAAAATAGAGATGTGGAAGCCTTTGGTACATAAGATAAGAATGAAAAAAAAAAGCAGTTTTTAGCCAAAATAAGAACAAATTGAAGACACAAGGATTTAATGAAAATCATGAAGATGCATCAAAAGAGGTTAATTCTCCCGTTTATGTGCGTTCAATTTTCATGAAAATAAGAATTTTTCGTTTGTTCTCACGTGCAACGAACATGCCTGTTGACTAGTAGTGGTAAATGGATATACATCTCAAACAATTTTTTAACCCGTGCCATCTTCGAATTGGGCGGATTCATTTGAATTGCCCAAGATCAAGATGTAGGAGCCACCTAATTAGAATCTAACGATAAGATTATGTTACACCCAAAAAAGGAACAACAAGAAAATCAGCTAAAAATCAAATTTAGTGGAGGAAATCGCCAAAGAAAAGCGGTGAGAAAGTCAAAGGCGAAACACTAGCGGGCATAACATAAGGTTCCCTTGGCCATCGCTGAGGAGAAAACACCCTTTGGGGACGCCACGGCCATGGTTGAGGGAGCCCCCTCCCCCCCGGCCAAGGTCGTCCTCGGCCATGACCGAGGGATCCTCCCCTAGCCATAACCAAGGACCCACTCTCAGCCATGACTGAGAGCATCCTCGACCACAACGAAAATCGCGTATCCACCTACTATGACTGCAATTGAGAAACCCAAACCATACGACCCAAAATAAGATTTCCCAAGATTCGAGATCAAACAAAGCAAATCCTGATGCACAAGATTGACAATCTATTGTTGATAAGGAAGAACATAAATCACTCCCTGATGGAGAAAACCATTAAATGCAAAAACCACCCCCCCTTAACTATAAAAAGAGGTTCATGTTCACTGAAAACCGCAAGTGTACGGTGTAAATAAATAGTAATAACCGATGAAAATTGGATTGTTGTCCTCTGGGATTATTTACCTCACCAATTACCGTGTTCACTAATCTTTAACTTTATCCAACAATTCAAATTGTAGGATTTCAAGCATATATGTAGTAGATTAATTTAATCAAAACAAATAACTATGAAAAATATCAATAGATGAGAAAATCTAGAGAATCAACTTCACCCAACTATCAATTATGTAATTTAGACACACTTATTATCAAATTCATTTTCTAGTCTATAAGTCAAAATCCTCAAGTCTCTAATTCCCTCTCTTGAGTGCCAAATTATAATGTATCATCAAGAATAGAATTTGATCTCTCGATAAAACCCATATTCTCAACAACCCATTAAACCTTGTGATTTTCCTACAACTTCAAGAGGTATCGTAAATCTCTCGATTCTACGACATTCTCGGGTCATGAATCCCTTATTCCAACCTAGGAAACCCTCTCTCGGGTGCCGCCTTCCAAGTATATAATCAACTAACAGGTGGCCAACGGATTAAAGGCATTAAGCATGAAAAATCATGAATAAACTTGAGAAAATATTATTGATAATAAACAGAACCTAAAATCAAACCATAATCTCTAGTATAGGATCCATCTCCTTTCTAGAACAATAAATTAGTTCATAACTTGGAATAAAGAAACAAAATACATGAAGAAAAACATGATAGTAAACATTAAAACAAAACTAGGCCCTAGGAACTTGTCAATTTCTCCCTTGTCTCCAATGAAGATTTCTTCGCATTCCTTTGCTCCTAGCCATCTCTTTCTCTTCTCTAGTGTATTCTCCTTTAAAAACCCTAAATTTTGATATATTATATGCCCCCAAAGTCGTAGGAAATCGAAATTAGAAAGTGTAGCAGAAAAATCCCAAAAATTTGCAAAAACTCGGAACAGTGCAACCCAGCGCCGCCCAGTGTTGAACAAATTATCCTCATGTCCCTTACAAGAGTATGTCCCTTATGTGAAATGTAGCACCCGTGCCTTTAGGTGACGTCATTTTGACCCATAGTGTACCCGCAGAGTACCCGTATACGTATTCGTATAAGTATGTGTATATGTATTTTGATGCTCGAAACATGTAAGTTCGAGTGTCTTTGCATGATTTTAAGTCATAAAGAGTGCGCATGAAGTTTCGAAACGATCAGAGACCCGTTCGACGTCAAAACATGTCAAGAACGGTGATTTGGATCCAGTGGAGCTCGCTCCATGGAGGAAGAAATTTTTGTCACAAATTACATCTTGGTTTGATATCCTAGATCCGTGGTCCGATTGAGCTAAAAGTTTTTCAGCTCATTCTTATATGATAGCTCTTCATTATGAACGGTGAAGATCTTGATCGGAGATACCTACTATGAGTTATAAGACTCCAAACACTGTTTCACGGATTTTGGAATTTTCTTATGCAGTTTTGATCAAACAGTTAGATCTCGCCATTTTACCGTTGGATTGAGTTGAACGTTTACCAGAATGTTGGTAACTGACTCATTCAACTTTTTACAATTAAGATGTTAAATTGTGGGTATTTTGCAAGAAATTGACTATCTAAGTGTAAGTATTGCAACGGGAAAACTGATTTTTTGATAGTTTTTGGCAACTTTTAGTTGTGGGCCCAAGCTTGTCTATTGAAGCAACCAAAACGTAATTTTAGACTCATTTGCTCATTTCTCAGCCAAAAAAGAGGGAACGGAGCTGGAAAGGAGAAAAGGAGAGGAAACCTAGGGTTGGTGGATTTTGCTCAAAATCCCTAAGGTTTGCATGTTTTTCCTCATTGTTCTTCCTTCAATCTCTTTGGTTCATGCATACTAGTGTTGTTTTGATGCATGCATTGTATGAAACCCAGATTTGAAGGGGTAGTGGAAATCAAATGTTGTCCAAATGCTTTGCATATTTGATATGTGTGTTTAGAGTGTGTTGGGAACCCTCTAAAGGCAAAAACCCCAATTTCTAACAAGAAATTGGTAGGGTTTAGTACAAATGACCTGGTCTTGGTTCATTGACCTAGACTTTGACTTAAGCTTTGCATGCCATCTATGATGGACTGATCAGTATTAGGGACTGATTCATGTATTTAGCTTGAGATTTTAATGGTGAAATCATATGGTTTAGTGTAAATGGTCATTGTTTGGTTCATGGCCTTAGGCTTTTCCAAAAGTCATGCATGTCAACTATGTTGTTCTAGGTGGCATTGTGAATGAAACCATGTTGTTAGATCAGTAAATTTTGTGGCTATGTATGGTGGCCTAGTGTAAAATTGACAATATGGCCTATGTATGAAAATTTCCAGATTTGGGGCTTTTGATGCTCTTGATATAAAATCTGGAAAATTATGCAATGTAAGTCTAATTGGACATGATTAGGGTTGTTTGATGATTGAATTCAGTGGGTTCTCATAATGGACACCCTAAGGTTGACTAATTTTGATCTAGGCTAAGTATTTGACATTTTTCATGTATTTTGGCAATTTTGCATGTAATTTGGGGATTTTGCCCAAATTGAGACTTTTCACCCAAAGCAAGTCAATTTATGAAATTGACTTGGGGATTGTTTAATTGGACCCAAATTGAGTAGAATCATGGGTTTAAAATGTTAGAACCTATGTTAAATTGATATGACTTAGTTCATTTTGACCTTATGTTTTATATTGGCCTAATTGGGGGTTTTGACCAAGACTTAGTCAATTGATGAAATTGACTTGATGTATAGTCTAATTGACCCTAATTATAATTGAATTTCATGTATATTAGTGGTTGGATCATGGGATCATCCTATTACATTCAATTTAGGTCAATCTTAGTTTAATTGAGTCTAAATGATCAAGTTGGGCAATATGGAAATTGGCTCAAGGGGGTAATCAATTTAGAATCTAATTGACTTTAGATTGGGTTTGAACATAGGGTTTTGACACACTTTATGACTGATTTTCAGTTGTGTGAACCATGTTATTTCCAGGTCTTGTGATTGATCTTGAACCCGTTTAGTCAATTGGAGAGTTTTGGCGATTGGATTGGCTAGACTAAGCCAATCAAGAGTGAGTGTTCTTTTACTTTTGGATTATTTATATGTGGCATTGTAGTATAGAAATGTTTTAAATGCTTCTATATGATGGTATGCATGTTTTAATATTCCATGAAATTCATTTGAGCATAATTCATTGGGATGACAATTTGGGTTGAGGCTCCTAGTTGAAATTTCGTCTTTTTTGGGAATTCTCGTAAGTCTAGCGGCGATCCCACTTGTGTACCTGGCAGAGGGTTTTATGGCTTGTGTATGGGTAGGTTAGTTTAGGCTAATCTTACGTGCTGCACAATCCAAGAAATCCTATTAGGATACGAGTATTGTGTGAGTGTTCAGGTACTGTGTAGCGCACCAGCCTTGAACCCCCGTACTCAGGAGGTGTTAGGATTGCATGAGCGCATGACTACAAATGTTATGCATCGTCTTATGTATGACTTGATCCATTATGTTAGCATGTACGTACTCTATTTCACCATCATGATATTTCAACTGTTTTATGATCTTACCATGTTTTATAAATGCACGTATATGCCACTTGTAAATGACATTCACTGAGCTGGCCGTAGCTCACACCTCACCATCTTTTTTCAAGGTCTGATAGAAAAGGAAAAGGGAAGCCTTGACTGCGGAGCGTCCCTTGTTTTTGTTTCACGTAGGTGTTGTACATTTGGTTTTGTATTTTGATAATTATGTACATGATAACACCTAGTAATTGTATATTTAACACATAGTTGAGATGTGTTGGGTTTTGTATCATTTTGAAGACTCTGAAATTTTATATTTGTAAAAATTTGGAGAAGTAATATTTTATTTCATTATGGTCATGTTAGTTGGTTGTTAAGGATGTACTTTTATTTCTTTTTGGGGATTCGTATATGTATTCGAGAGCTGACGGGACGTCGGGTGTACTGACGGAGGGTATACTTGAAGGTTCCCATGCCTGTCATGACGTCACGTAGAGTGGGTTGTGACAACTATGGTATCAAAGCGAGTGTTTTAAGTTTAAAATCCTTAAAAAGAATAAAAGACGTTTATGACATTATGATTGCCTTTATTAGTATGATTATAGGTGGTTATCTTAGGGGTAATTTTTTCCTGGATTGTGATCCTGATTGAGCTTTTCCTTAATGTGAATTTCAAATATTTACAAGAGAAGAAAGAGCAGGATCAACCATGGACCCAGAGGAACGCCTTAGGCTTATAGAGGCAGTCTTAGAGGCCACTTAGCAGCAGTAGGCCCAGATTCTCGAGTTGCTAGGCTGTATGCATGGTGTTAGGCCACCACCGTAGGGTGATGTAGCAGCGGCTGTAGAACACAGTAGTGTGGTAGCAGTAGTTTGGGTTCAGGCAGAGCAGGCAGGACCAACTGGGGTCCAGCATGCCATAGTTGGGGAGACTGAGGCTGAGTGGGCAGAGAAGGACAACTATGAGGGGGTTATGAAAGCCTTCAAGAATCGGAATCCTGCTGAGTTTTCGGGGAGGTCTTGATTTAGAGTATGCTGAGGGATGGTTGACTCGGATGGAGACCATTTTCAGTGATATGAGGGCGCTTGAGCATGATAAGGTCAAGCTTGCCAGGTTTAAGCTAATTGACAAGGCTAACAAATGGTGGAAACGGGTGGAACGTCTCGAGGGCGAGGTCCGGACTTGGACTAGATTTAAGGAGTTGTTCTTTGTAGAGTTCTATCCACGGGCTGAGAGGGATTAACGTCAGATCCAATTTCTACATCCAACCCAGGGCAACATGTCCGTGAGAGAGTACGAGCAAGAGTTCAATAGGTTGGCACTCTTCGCTCCAGAGATGGTTTCTACCGATGAGCTGAGGATGCAGAGGATACGGGATGGTTTTCAAGACCGTATCCATCAGATTTTGGCACTAGCTGGCGTGCAGACCTATGCGCAGGCTATGGGGAAGGCCGCAGAGGCCAATTCTCGGATGAGATTACCTGCAGTAGTCCAAGTACCCACAGCTCCTACAGTTCAGACTCAGCAGGCAGGGTCAGAGGCTCAGTATTTCAAAGGCAGGATAGGCCGACGTAATAAGAGGTCGAGATTCAGCGGCAGTGGATATGAGGCATTTATAGCCTTCTCTCCAGTATCAGTGGTACCACTAGCTGCAAGCCAGAGTGTTCAGATTTCTAGTCGATCCCAGCAGCAGCAGCAGAGTTTTGTCAAATCTGGTGGACAGCAGACAGTCAGGGCCGAGTCGCAGGTTGTATCTTCTGCACTTAGAGTACCGAGGCCAATTGTGTGTTATGGTTACGAGACTCCAGGGCATAAGAGGAACCAGTGTCCACAGAGGAAGCTTTTTGGTCAGTTTAGTCCTACAGCTGCACCTACCAAAGAGCAGGCCAGAGCTGTTACGCAGGCAGATCCTGAGGCTAGCAAGCAACTAATAGAAGGTACAATCAGCATTTGCAATTCTTTGATGTATGTCTTGATTGATGCTGGTTTTACTCTGTCATTTATTTTTGGTGGTGTAGTAGATAGATTGAGATTGTCTACTGTTAGGACTAGTTGTCGTTGATTTTGAGTACGGCGGCCGGTGAGAGAATTTACCCTAATATGGTATGTGTGGGATGCATTGTGAGATTCGAGGACCATGAGATGTCTGTTGACCTTAGAGTCTTAGAGTTCCTAGAGTTTGATGCCATTTTGGGTATGGATTGGCTGGCAGCGTATCATGCTCACATTGATTGCTTAGGCAAGAGGGTTATCTTTCAGATACCCGGAGAACCAACCTTCGTCTTTCGAGGCAGGATTGCATCGAGACCACCTACCCAGGGTAGATTAGCCACTGATGATGAGGTTGCTACGATGGCGAGTTTGTCGCCAGTGGATGTTGTGGGTCAGAGTATTCAACTAGCAGACATTCTTGTAGTCTGCGAGTACCCAGAGGTTTTTCCTGATGAATTACCTGGCTTGCCGCCTAGGCGAGAGGTACACTTTATCATTGAGTTGATGCCCGACACTAAACCCATTTCCATTCCACCGTATCGTATGGCACCGAAAGAGTTGAATGAACTCATAACCCAACTTGATGAGCTGATGGACAAGGGATTTATTTCTCCTAGCATGTCACCTTGGGGAGCACCTGTGTTGTTCATCAAGAAGAAATATGGGAGTCTTCGTTTGTGTATAGACTACCGTCAACTGAATAAGGTGACTGTGAGGAACAAATATCCACTTCTTCGTATTGATGACTTGTTTGACCAACTGATTGGGGCCAAGTTCTTTTCAAAGATTGACTTGAGGTCTGGGTACTATCAGTTGAGGATGAGAGATGAGAATGTGTCGAAGACTTCTTTTCGGACGAGGTATGGACATTACGAGTTTCTGGTGATGCCTTTCGGGTTGACTAATGCACCAGCTATGTTCATGGATATGATGCAGAGAGTGTTCAGGCCGTACCTTGACCAGTTCATTATAGTCTTCATCGATGATATCCTAGTCTATTCTAAGACAAGAGAGGATCATGAGCGTCATCTTAGAGTTACCTTACAGACATTGTTAGAGCATAGGCTGTATGCCAAGCTGAGCAAGTGTGATTTCTGGATGATTGAGGTGAAATTCTTGGGTCATGTGGTTAGTGCAGAGGCTATTTCTGTTGATTCTGCTAAGGTTGAGGCAATCATTGATTGGCCAAGACCTACAACAGTGACCGAGATTTGTAGCTTTCTGGGTTTGACTGGCTATTACAGGAAGTTCGTTAAGGACTTTTCCACGATATCCGCGCCGATGACTAAGCTGACTCAGAAGAACGTGGCCTCCACGTGGTCGGATGCCTGTGAGAGAGCTTTCAGTGAGTTGAAATAGAGGTTGACTGCAGCTCCAGTGTTGATTCTTCCAAAGCCTAGGAAAGAGTTGGTGATTTATACTAATGCATCACTCTTAGGTCTGGGATGTGTACTGATGCAGGAGGGTCGAGTGGTTGCATATGCATCTAGACAGCTTAAGATGCATGAGCACAACTACCCTGTGCATGATTTGGAGTTGGCCGCTATTGTATTTACACTGAAGCTATGAAGGCACTACCTTTATGGTGAGAGGTTCACTTTGTTTTCTGATCACAAGAGTTTGACGTATCTCTTTGATCAGAAAAAGCTGAATATGCGGCAGAGGAGATGGCTCGAGTTACTAAAGGATTATGATTTCTCTTTGGAATATCATCCTGGCAAAGCCAATGTTGTGGCTGATGCTTTGAGCCGTAGGCGAGCAGGGACTCAGGTGATTGCTTTTCAGATGGCCTAGTAGTGGCATTTACTTGAGAGAGTGACTATGATGAGTACACTCTCGAACGCACCACTTATTGAGATATGTGCTCAGATGCACATGCAGCTTGCGGATGCCCATATTCCGCGGGTTAGATATTTACAGGAACATACCCGAGTGGAAATGGGAACACATCACGATGGATTTCGTCATGGGATTGCCGAGGTCCCAAGGCAGATTTGATGCCATTTGGGTTGTGGTCGATAGATTGACCAAGAGTGCGCACTTCCTTCCTATGAGCGCCAGGGACTCTATGGATAGACTGAGCAGATTATATGTGAGAAAGATCGTGAGATTGCATGGAGTGCCCTTGTTTATCGTGTCGGATCGAGATCCACGATTTACATCGAGGTTTTGGCTGGCCTTACAGACTCGATTTGGGACCCGCCTCTGACTCAGTACAACATTTCATCCTCAGACGGATAGTCAGTCCGAGAGAGTGATTCAGATGCTAGAGGATATGCTCAGGTCTTGCATTTGTGGTGGTTGGGGTGAGCATTTTCCCTTGTGTGAATTTGCTTACAACAACAGTTATCAGGCTAGCATTGGTATGACACCGTATGAGGCTTTGTATGGAAGACCCTGTAGATCTCCAGGTTGTTGGTACGAGGTGGGTGATAAGCAGTTATGGGGCCCTGATGCAGTTGTTGAGCAGACTGAGAAAGTCAAGCTGATTTGGCAGAGGCTCAGGACAGGCAAAAAAGTTATTATGATAACCGGCATCGGCCGTTAGAGTTTGCAAGGGGAGATCTAGTTTTCCTTAAGGTCTCGCCACTCAAAGGTCAGATGAGGTTCGGTGTCAGTGGGAAACTTGCCCCTAGGTTTATTGGGCCATTCCGGATTGTTGGAAGGATTGGACCAGTAGCGTACAGGTTGGCTCTACCTTCTCAGTTCGAGGGTGTTCGTGATGTATTCCACATATTGATGATGAGGAAGTTTAATGAGGATTCATTGAAGGAGTCTTATCCCGATCCAGCTCATGTGCTTGATGTGAGTCATCTGCAAGTTGGGGAGGATACGAGTTATGAGGAGTTGCCTATTCAGATTGTGGCTCGTAGGATTCAGAAATTGAGAAATAAGGAAATCCCGCTTGTGCGAGTCAGATGGTAATTCCACGATAATGAAGAGCAAACCTGGGAGGGCGAGGACCAGATAAAGGAGCAGTTCCCCGGCCTCTTTACCGACTGAGGTTAGTTCTCTTGCTTTTATTTTTTTTGAGGACAAATATATTCCTAAGTTGGGGAGAGTTGTAGCACCCGTGCCTTTAGGTGACGTCATTTTGACCCATAGCGTACCCGCAGAGTACCCGTATACGTATTCGTATACGTATGTGTATATGTATTTTGATGCTCGAAACACGTAAGTTCGAGTGTCTTTGCATGATTTTAGGTCATAAAGAGTGCGCATGAAGTTTCGAAACCATCGAAGACCCGTTCGACGTCAAAACATTCAGTGGAGCTCGCTCCATGGAGGAAGAAATTTCTGTCACAAAGTACATCGTGGTTTGATATCCTAGATCCGTGGTCCGATTGAGCTGAAATTTTTTCAGCTCATTCTTATATGATAGATCTTCATTATGAACGGTGCAGATCTTGATCAAAGATACCTACTATGAGTTATAAGACTCCAAACACTGTTTCACTGATTTTCGAATTTTCTTATGCAGTTTTGATCAAACAGTTAGATCTCGAACGTTTACCAGAATGTTGGTAACTGACTCATGCAACGTTTAAATAGTTACGATGTTAAATTAGTGGGTATGTTGCAAGAAATTGACTATCTAAGTGAAAGTATTGCAACGGGAAAAATGATTTTTTGATAGTTTTTGACAACTTTTAGTTGTGGGCCCAAGCTTGTCTATTTAAGCAACCAAAACGTAATTTTAGGCTCATTTGCTCATTTCTCAGCCAAAAAAGAGAGAAAGGAGCTCGAGAGGAAACCTAGGGTTGGTGGATTTTGCTCAAAATCCCTAATGTTTGCATGTTTTTCCTCATTGTTCTTCCTTCAATCTCTTTGGTTCATGCATACTAGTGTTGTTTTGATGCATGCATTGTATGAAACCCAGATTTGAAGGGGTAGTGGAAATCAAATGTTGTCCAAATGCTTTGCATGTTTGATATATGTGTTTAGAGTGTGTTGGGAACCCTCTAAAGGCAAAAACCCCAATTTCTAACAAGAAATTAGTAGGGTTTAGTACAAATGACCTGGTCTTGGTTCATTGACCTAGACTTTGACTTAAGCTTTGCATGCCATCTATGATGGACTGATCAGTATTAGGGATTGATTCATGTATTTAGCTTGAGATTTTAATGGTGAAATCATATGGTTTAGTGTAAATGGTCATTGTTTGGTTCATGGCCTTAGGCTTTTCCAAAAGTCATGCATGTCAACTATGTTGTTCTAGGTGGCATTGTGAATGAAACCATGTTGTTAGATCAATAAATTTTGTGGCTATGTATGGTGGCCTAGTGTAAAATTGACAATATGGCCTATGTATGAAAATTTCCAGATTTGGGGCTTTTGATGCTCTTGATATAAAATCTGGAAAATTATGCAATGTAAGTCTAATTGGACATGATTAGGGTTGTTTGATGATTGAATTCAGTGGGTTCTCATAATGGACACCCTAAGGTTGACTAATTTTGATCCAGGCTAAGTATTTGACATTTTTCATGTATTTTGGCAATTTTGCATGTAATTTGGGGATTTTGCCCAAATTGAGACTTTTCACCCAAAGCAAGTCAATTTATGAAATTGACTTGGGGATTGTTTAATTGGACCCAAATTGAGTAGAATCATGGGTTTAAAATGTTAGAACCTATGTTAAATTGATATGACTTAGTTCATTTTGACCTTATGTTTTATATTGGCCTAATTGGGGGTTTTGACCAAGACTTAGTCAATTGATGAAATTGACTTGATGTATAGTCTAATTGACCCTAATTATAATTGAATTTCATGTATATTAGTGGTTGGATCATGGGATCATCCTATTACATTCAATTTAGGTCAATCTTAGTTTAATTGAGTCTAAATGATCAAGTTGGGCAATATGGAAATTGGCTCAAGGGGGTAATCAATTTAGAATCTAATTGACTTTAGATTGGGTTTGAACATAGGGTTTTGACACACTTTATGACTGATTTTCAGTTGTGTGAACCATGTTATTTCCAGGTCTTGTGATTGATCTTGAACCCGTTTAGTCAATTGGAGAGTTTTGGCGATTGGATTGGCTAGACTAAGCCAATCAAGAGTGAGTGTTCTTTTACTTTTGGATTATTTATATGTGGCATTGTAGTATAGAAATGTTTTAAATGCTTCTATATGATGGTATGCATGTTTTAATATTCCATGAAATTCATTTGAGCATAATTCATTGGGATGACAATTTGGGTTGAGGCTCCTAGTTGAAATTTCGTCTTTTTTGGGAATTCTCGTAAGTCTAGCGGCGATCCCACTTGTGTACCTGGCAGAGGGTTTTATGGCTTGTGTATGGGTAGGTTAGTTTAGGCTAATCTTACGTGCTGCACAATCCAAGAAATCCTATTAGGATACGAGTATTGTGTGAGTGTTCAGGTACTGTGTAGCGCACCAGCCTTGAACCCCCGTACTCAGGAGGTGTTAGGATTGCATGAGCGCATGACTACAAATGTTATGCATCGTCTTATGTATGACTTGATCCATTATGTTAGCATGTACGTACTCTATTTCACCATCATGATATTTCAACTGTTTTATGATCTTACCATGTTTTATAAATGCACGTATATGCCACTTGTAAATGACATTCACTGAGCTGGCCGTAGCTCACACCTCACCATCTTTTTTCAAGATCTGATAGAAAAGGAAAAGGGAAGGCTTAACTGCGGAGCATCCCTTGTTTTTGTTTCACGTAGGTGTTGTACATTTAGTTTTGTATTTTGATAATTATGTACATGATAACACCTAGTAATGTATATTTAACACATAGTTGAGATGTGTTGGGTTTTGTATCATTTTGAAGACTCTGAAATTTTATATTTGTAAAAATTTAGAGAAGTAATATTTTATTTCATTATGATCATGTTAGTTGGTTGTTAAGGATGTACTTTTATTTCTTTTTGGGGATTCGTATATGTATTCGAGAGCTGACGGGACGTCGGGTGTACCGACAGAGGGTATACTCGAAGGTTCCCGTGCCGGTCATGACGTCACGTAGAGTGGGTCGTGACATGAAAGATATTTTGATGATTACAAACCACATTCTGTTTATGATAATATTGCATACATGGCACATCTATTCCTACTTGAAGGTTTCAAAGATTCAATGATGCATGGTGGACGTATTATCAAGATTTACTTGAAGACCATGATCACTTGAAGATATATGTAATTGTATGATTAGATTGTGTTTAGGTTGTATAATCTTACTATCACATGATTCAGGAATATGCATGATTGCATGATTTAGTTGAGTTGGATCTCGATCATTTGCGTTGATTTTTCTATGTTTGATTTGATCCGAAAATAACAAGATTTTAATCGTATTTGTCGAGTTTTAAATCTTATTTATCAAAAATGTTTTTAAGGTTTATCAGGATGCTAATGTCTTAGCAGTGCCCTCCTGAACTTGGTAAGTCAGGACGCTGATAATACATTAGAACGCTGATAAGGTTCAAGGTTGAATTGTACTTATTCATCAGGACGCTCACTTTATCAGTAGTGGCCTCATTTAAGTCAACCTATGAATTTGTCAGGACGTTAATAGAATCAGCTCGTTGATTGTTTTCATAGTTTTAAATGTTTTAACAATCAGAACGCTTACTTATTAGTAGCGCGCTCGTAACTTTAAATATTTTAAAACAAGGCAAAACGATAATTATGGATTAGCGCCCTCACAAAGTTTAGTAGTTTTAATCGACAAAGTAAGTTAGGATGCTTACGAGTGAGTAGTGCTCTAACTTCACAGTTCAACAGAGCGCTTATGGTTTATGAGCGCCCTCAAGGAACAAAACGACAAAGTTGTTGTTACGCATCTGGACGCTGATTAACCAATCAAGATGCTAATTCAACACTGTCACTGTTCTGACACTTACACCTTTTTAGAACTGTGAAAAATTTTTCATAACTTTTTGAATCTTTTCATAACGTTTTAATACTTTATCAGAACATTCCTATTTCCTAAAAGATCAGAAGATTCAGGAGTTATCGCCGTAAATTGCACAGAGCTGGATCAATCTGCTTCGGGAAAAAATGCATTCGTTGTTTTTGAAATGACTTTGTGAGCCAAAATCACCAAGTCCTTTGCGCCATTGTTATTTCTATATGTATGCTGCCTTAGAGCAGATAAAAAATCAATCTATCAATATGAAAACTGAAATTCATTCAAAACGTATTAACAGTTTTCACTTGTGCAAAAACTTGTGGAAGTTAGTCTGCTACTCTCTGCTTTTGAATTCTCGATCTGTTGAAATACATTAAGTCTTTTGGATTAGTTGATCTTCATCTATATCATTTCAAAAATCCATTGAAGAAGACAAGATTTTTTGAACCAGTTTTCAGTCGAAACTTCATCATACATATTTTGCTGAATTTGTGGTAACAGAAGGTTCAATCCAAAGTTTTGTAAGTATTACTTTGGTTCTAAGTAAAAAGAATCATATCTCATCTTGTATTCAAATATTAGTGTTGGTTAGTCACTAGGCTAGAGCAAGTGTTGCTCAAAGTTGTAATAGTTCTTCTTACACCCGGAAGTTGAGAAAAGGTTTTTCTCACACCCGGAAGTTGAGAAAAGGTTTTTCTCACACCCGGAAGTTGGGAAATATTCTTCTCACACTCGTAAGTTAAGAAAGTATAACAGTTCTTCTCATACCCTGTAAGTTGAGAAAGTATACCGGTTTGGTTTTCACCCGTAAGAAGATCCTTAGTGGAATTTCGACAAATCCTAATTGAGGAGGTTGGTAGTGGATGTAGGCGAGGCCGAACCACTATAAATCATGTTTGTACTGTCACTTTTACTTTCTTTGTGTTTATTTGCTATGTTCCATTTAATCTGGTTTCAATATTTTTTACATTTAGAAGAAAGGTTAAAATCTGCTAAGTGTCCAATTCACCCCCCTCTTGGACATATCTAGGCCAACAGTTGGTATCAGAGCAGGTTAACTGTCAAAGTATCTAACCATCTTTGATTAAGTATGGTAGGACAAAACGCAAGAAGTGCTTATCTTTCAAGTGAAGGAAACTCCACCAACCGACCACCATTGTTCAAGGAAGATAGCTATGCCCATTGAAAAACAAATATTAGGTACTACCTAAAAGCCCAAGAATTAGAAATGTGAGATGTTGTGACAAACGAATGTTCAACACCTACTAAAATAGTAGAGGGTGCCACTGTCCCTAAGGAGTTAGACGAATGGAGTCCCAAGGAAAAAAAAAAGAGTTATTAAATAACCAAGCTGTAAACATTTTGTTTTGTAGTTTATCTGTCGAAGAGTTCAATAGAGTTAGCACATGTGAAACCGCTAAGAAAATCTAGGATAAGTTAGAGGCCACCCACGAAAGAACTTTGCAAGTTAAAAAGGCAAATGCTAGTTGAAAAATATGAGACCTATAGGATGGAGGAAATTGTTTCGATAGCCGAGGCTGTTGCTCGGTTTACAACAAACATCAATGAGATGAAAAACCTAGGAAAAAGCGATGACCAAGAAGAAATTGTTAGAAAGTTTCTAAGGGGTCTACTTAGAGTTTGGGAACCTAAGGCCATGACCATTGAAGAAGCCAAAAATTTGGTTGAATATACTTTTGATGAACTGTGTTGTTCATTAATGATTCATGAAATGAAGTTAAAAGATAAGATATGCTCGGTCAAAGTTGAGAAAAAAGAAAAGAAATCTATTGCCCTCAATGTTGAAACTGATTTTGAAGATGATTCAGACTCAGAAGATGACATGGCTATGTTATCTAGAAAATTCAACAAGTTAATCAGGAGAAAGGGTAAGAGTGGCTCTTACTCAAAGTTTCACAAAGGAAAGAAACCAGAGTCAAAACCTGTAGAGTTAATATGTTACGGTTGTAACAAACAGGTCATGTAAAAAGTGAATGTCCCATTAGATATAAGAAGAACACCAGTTCAAAAAGAATGGATGAGAAAGTTCTCAAAGCTATGTGGGATGATTCAAAATCAAGTGAGGATGAACCGAATTCTTATCACACTGCTGCATTGTGCTTAATGGCAAGCACAGAGGTAAAATCTGAACCTTCTGACGAACTTAATGCTTTTGATATTCATATACATGATCTTAAGACAAAACTTAGTAAAAAAATTAGGAAGAACGAAAATCTCAAGCATAGTCTTGAAGAAGCTCTTGAGAAAATAGAATTCCAACAAGAAGAGCTAGACGAACTTTCCCTAGATAATGAACAACTTAAGAAAGTTGTTAAGAAATTAAAAAATGAAATCGAAACACTTAGAAAGGAAAAAGGAAGACCTGAACTGCACTGTGATCAAATTTAGAAATGGTCAAAAGATATTTGACATGATGTTAGGATCACAAAGATGTGCATTTGACAAAACTGGCTTAGGTTATACACATGGGTCAAAGCAAAAGGAATATAACACTCTACTGGCCAAAAGACCAACATGCCACAAGTGTCATAGGGAAGGTCATACCATGCTTAGATGTACTGTCTTAAATGGAAAGAAAAAGAAATATGCATGGATTGAAAAATTTGTTCTTACTTATGCTAACATGCATGGACCCAAAGTAGCATGGGTGCGAAAGTCAAAAGTATTTTATGTTGTGTAGATGAGAAAAAATGAAGATATATGGTATCTAGAAAACGACAGCTCAAGGCATATGACTGGAGATAAATCTAAATTTTTTGGCCTTGAAAAGAAAAAAGGAGGACAGGTCACGTTCGGAGACGACAACAAAGGTGATATTGAAGGCATCGAAACCATTAGTAACGATTTTCCATCTATATCTGATGTACTTTATTTAAAGGGCTGAAACTTAATCTCTCGAGCATAAATCAATTATGTGACAAGGGTTATGACATTTCATTTGAAGCAAATAGGTGCATTGTCAAGCACGTAGATAAAACTATTGCATTCATGGCATCCAGACTTAAAAATGTGTATTGAACAAATCTTAATGACATGAAGAAACAAAATGTAACATGTTTAAGTGTTATTTCTTGTAATGATGCATGGCTTTGGCATAGGAGATTAGCTCATGTTAGTATGGATAACATATCTAGAATTGTAAAACATGATCTTGCCAAGGGTATTCCAAAAGGAACTTACACAAACGACAAGGTGTGTGAACCATGTCAATTGGGTAAGCATACCCGATCATGATTTAAGAGCAAGAGGCATCAATCTACCTCTAGAGCTATCGAACTGATTCACATGGATCTTTTCGGACCAACCAAAACCCAAAGCTTAGGTGGTAAGTCGTATGTATTTGTGATTGTTGATGACTTTACTCGATTCACTTGGGTATTTCTATTAGCTCATAAATTTGATGCATGTGAAATGTTTATAAAATTCTGTAAAAGATTTGAAAATGAAAAAAGTTATAAAATCAACATAATTAGGAGTGATAGAGGAGGTGAATTTGTTAATAAAAATATGGAATAATTTTGTAATAACCAAGGTTACACTCACCATCTATCAGCCCCTAGGACACCTCAACAAAATGGTGTAGTTAAAAGAAAGAATAGAACGTTGCAGGAAATGTGTAGTACAATGCTTAATGAGTATAACACTTCAAACCATTTTTGGGGAGAGGCTATTAACACAACCTACTATGGAATGAACATAATTCTAATTAGAAAAGATTTTAATAAAACTCCATATGAATTATGGAAGGGTAGAGCACCCAACATAAGCTACTTTTGAGTATTCAGATGTAAATGTTTTATCCTCAATGATAAAGACAATCTAGACAAGTTTGAACTTAAATCTGATATAGGAATATTCTTAGGATATTCTTCTCACAGTAGAGCCTATAGAGTTTTCAACAAATCTAATCAAATTGTAGAAGAATCAATTCATGTAACTTTTGATGAGAGTGAAAGTAAGAAAAGTCTTGAGGATGAATTTAAACAATTAAACTTTGATGATGATGAACCCAAGACAACTAAGATCATAGATCTTGAGACTGAAATACCTTTAGAATCATCTAAAAACTCTAGACTGCTTCAAGGTCTTTCCAAAGATCAAATATTAGGAGATCCACAAAAGTGTGTATCCACTAGAGCTTTAATTCAAAGAGATCAAGAGCTTGTTGCTTTTGTATCACAATTTGAACCAATTAAAGTGGCAGATGCACTAAAAGATGAAAACTGGATTCTTGCTTTGCAAGAAAAGCTAGGACACTTTATGCAAAACAAATTATGGGAATTAGTTCCTAGACCATTTCATCAATCTGTAATAGGAACCAAATGGATCTTTAGAAACAAAAAGAATGAACAAGGTATCATTATCTGAAATAAGGCTAGATTGGTTGCACAAGGGTACAACCAAGAAGAAGGCATAGACTTCGAAGAAGCCTTTGCCCTAGTAGCAAAATTAGAGGCAATAAGGATGCCACTTGCCTATGCTTGTTACAAGGATGTTCCCTTATACCAAATAGATGTCAAAGAGTGCTTTTCTAAAGGGATACATCAATGAAGAGGTATATGTGGAAAAACCTCCAGGGTTTGAGGATGCTCCAAACCCGGATTATGTGTTCAAACTCCACAAAGCCTTATATGGATTAAGACAAGCTCCAAGAGCTTGGTATGATCAACTGAGTTCATTTCTTTTAGATCATAAGATTCAAAAAGAAAAACTTGATCCAACTTTTTTTTATCAAACACCATAATGATAATATGCTTATTGATAAAATATATATGGACGATATCATTGTTGGTGCATCAAACAAAGAGTTAGTGAGAAGAGTTTTCAAAATTAATGCAAAAGGAATTTGAAATGAGTATGATGGGAGAACTTACATACTTTCTCGGCTTGCAAATTAAGCAAATGCCAAGAGGCACATTCATAAGCCAAACAAAGTATGCTAAGGAAATGGTTAAAAATTTTCAAATGAATATTTTTAAATCAATTGATTCAAAAAGTATCATAACATCCCAAATAAAATTAACAAATATCATGTTCAAATTTCAAAATGAATCATCTTCTTAATAAGAACCCCATCAAATAAACTCGACTTCTAACAAAAAGATATGCATTTATTGTCACACCCTGCCATGTGTGGCGATTTCAACAACCCAATCTTGAGGTGTGACGGCGAGTAGCGAAAATCAAATATACAATGGAACCCAAATGTTCATTTCATTAATTAACAACAGTCCATTACAAAAGTGGGCCGTATACTACCATCAAAAGGAGGGCATACCCTCCCTAACAAAATATATTAAAATAACCGAGCTATCTAGCCTAGCCCAATATACAAAAAGGTGAAGCCCTACACGGGCTTGGAAGTACGGTGGCCATCTACCCAACAACACCCGAATCCATCTTATTCTCCTGAAATGTTAATCAACAGGGTGAGCTAATGCTCCGTGGGTTAAGCAGGTTAACAATCACACGTTCAATAATAAGAGCAATACAAGTCATCAATCATGGTAATCAACAACATATGCAATGCAATGCCATATCTCATCATAATTCAATACCAACTGGTGCAACATCATCTGGCCGCTACCACGCCCCTCGGGCAGAGTTCCTCACAATTTATATGTATATAACAATTCCATATATCAACATGATCATAATATCATATAATTTTTGGGAACAATATGCATGAGATGAAATGTAATTCAATTATTAAAGAAGGCATGAGATACGCAAACCTAGGGTCATCGTCCCCACGTTTGCTCTCAAGTTAGCACACCTTTTTCCACAATGGTATAATCACGAACCTCTAATTAATCACAAGCTCGGGAAATTAGTTGAGTTGAACTGAGGAGCTGAGCCTGCCTATTTATAGGCATGGTGGAAAGGAAATCAAGTTCGTGATCAAGATGAAGATCGTGTCTACCCAAGAATTTAATTTAATGTTCTAGAATGATTTAGTCTTGTAGACTGTCAGTCATCATTTGATTCAACAAATCATTCCCCTCATGAATTTTTTGCACAAGTTTTTCAAAAACCTTTCAAACTTAAAATGATTTTAATTGATTTATTTCAAAGGTTTTTCGACTTAATCCGTGGAACATTTGCATGATTTCCAAATGTTTGATTTGATCCAAAAAACTCAAGTATTGATTTGATTTAATCATGTTTTTGAAAAATCAAATTTCAAGAGAAACTATTTTCAATGTCTTCCAGGAGGCTGATGGTCAATTAGGACACTAATGTAGTGGCTAGTCACTTAATATCAAACCAATACTGCAGGACGTTGATAGACCATCAGGGCGCTGATGGTTTCTGGGTTCGAACTTCACGTCAGGACTCTGATCGAATATCAATGCCCTCATTAAATGAACTTGAAAAACCAGCAGTTGCCATTTGGATGCTAATGTAGCATTAGAACCCCTCCCTGAGTTTTTGGGTTTTGGAAAAATAAGCCCATCAAGACTCTAACGTGGTATTAGCGCCCTTCATGAACAAATTGACAAAAAGGCTTTTTTTTTTCTTTCAGAATAGTGTAATTCAGGATGTTGATGCTCCTTCAGGACGCTAATGTGACACTGTCAGAATTTTTGAAAAAGACTACCAAACTGTGCACTATCTGATTCTTTCTATTTTTATGATTGCATAGAGTTCTTAGGTTTCTCGAACAGTCTGAATGCTTACTCTTTAATGAAACAATTTGACCGTTGATTTTGAATTTCAAATCAAGCACCAAAACTCGTTGAGAGTTTGAAAATCAATTCTATATAAATATTTCACTTTGAACTATTAAAAGAATATACAAGAAAACAAGATTGAAAATCTCTTGCGAAAATTTTTTGAAAGTTAGTCTGTTCACTTTATTGTGAAAATACTTTGATACATACTTACCTTTCGGATTTATTGATTCAACTTTATGCATCTTTCAAATCCATCGAAGTTTATCTCTAGTGTTACAAAGACGTGAGTAGACCAATCTTGTGCTTAATTGGGAGAAGTGCCACTTCATGGTTCAAGAGGGCATTGTTCTTGGCCATAGGGTATCTTCAAAAGGTCTTGAGGTGGATAGGGCCAAAATAGTGGCCATTGAGATGCTTCCACACCCTAAGAATGTGAAGGGTATTCGTAGTTTTTTGGGGCATGATGGTTTCTACCAGAGGTTTATCAAAAACTTTTCTAAGTTTGCGAAGCCCCTTTGCAATTTGCAAAAGAAAGAAGCACCCTTTGTTTTTTATGATCATTGTGAGAAAGAAGGCTTTGATCTTAGCTCCTGTTATGATAGTTCCAGATTGAAAACAGTCGTTTGAGATTATGTGCGATGCTAGTGACTATGGAATTGGAGCAGTTCTTGGGCAAAGGCGAGACAAGATGTTTCGGGCCATATATAATGAGATTCAAGCCATTCTCCATGAGTGCCATTCTTCTTTCTATGGAGGTCATTTTGGTGCTCAACGTACGGTGGCTAAGGTGAATGTGGATTCTATTGGCCTACTCTATTTCGGGATACCTATGTCTTTGTGAAGACTTGTGACCGTTGCCAACAGTTGGGTACTATTTTTAGGCGACATGAGCTACCCTTTACCAACATTATGGAGGTTGAACTTTTTGATGTGTGGGGCATTGATTTCATGGGCCCATTCCCTTTTTCTTGTGGTAAATCCTACATTCTTCTAGCAGTTGATTATGTATCCAAGTGGGTTGAGGCGATTGCTACACCTACTAATGATGCAAGAGTGGTGCTAAAATTTTTACAAAAGAACATCTTCACTCGATTCGGTACCCCTTGAGCTATCATTAGTGATTAAGGTTCCCATTTCTGCAATAAACTCTTTGATTTGTTACTTGCTAAATATGGTGTGAAGCACAAGAAAGCTCTTGCCTATCACCCTCAATGCAATAGGCAAGCAGAGATTAGCAACTGAGAGGTCAGGCAAATTTTGGAAATGACGGTGAACATAAAGAGAAAAAATTGGGCTTTGAAACTTGATGATACTTTGTGGGCGTATAGGACAACATTCAAGACACCTATTGGGATGCCCCCTTACTGCCTAGTATTTGGAAAGTCTTGTCATCTACCGGTGGAGTTAGAGCATCGAGCTTATTCGGCGATCAAGAAACTCAATTTTGATTTAAAAGCTTCGGGTGACAAACGACTACTTTAATTGATGGAAATGGATGAGTTTCGCTTAGATGCATATGAGAATGCCACACTTTATAAAGAAAGAACCAAACAAGGGACTGATTTTGAAGCAAGACTTCACACCGGGCTAACAAGTTCTCTTATTCAATTCAAGGTTGAAGCTATTTTCGAGCAATTTAAAGTCAAGATGGTCGGGGCCTTTCATTGTGGAGAAAGTATTTCCTCATGGTGCAATGGAATTGAAGAGTGGAGATGGATCTTGTTTTCATGTTAATGGACAACGCTTGAAGCATTATTTTGGACAAGAGGAGCGGCGTGAAGAGTTCCTCACACTTGGCAAGCCTTAGAGGAACAAAGAGGAGTCGGGCTGAGGACTTTAAACCAAGCGCTTGTTGGGAGGCAACCCATTGGTTTCCTTTATGTTTTTGGTTATTTATTTGTTTTATTTAGTTGCTAGTATCTAACTTTACCAATGACATATCTTTTGCTATCTCTTTCCCAGGTGCTACATCAAGTTTGGGGGTCCTTGTGTGAGCTATATGGAGAGGATGGAGAGCTTATGTGGAGACTTCACTCCTTGGGTTAAAGGGGGTTTTCGCAAATTCTTTTTCTTTTATTTCCATCTATTCTCTTATTTTGTTTTTATTGTGAAGCATTGAGGACAATGCATGTTTTAAGTTTGGGGAGAGAGTTTTGATTTTAGACTTTTCATAGTAAAAATGTGGTAGTTTTAAGTTAGGATATCCTATGATCTTAGAAATTTTGATTTGATTCTATTTTTTTTTTTTAGTTTTTCTGAAAGGCCAGTGATAAGAGAACATGTATATGAACATGACTCTAGGGAAATGTAGAGAGTAATTTATAAGTTTGTGTGCTTGATTTGACTATTAGCTTAGCTTTGTTAGAAATTCTCTACATGTCTAGTGTGGTTGATTTAGTGGAATCATGACTTGTTTGGATTGGATTTATGCAAGTAAAGTTATATATATTAGATCTCTAAAAAAATTCTAGAACAAGTTTGATTATCACTTGAGGCGAAATCCTAGAGAACATGCCATGAGGAAAATGATTTAGGCCATATTTGGATAAGTTTGAGCCATATAGCCTACCTTATTTTCGATTATATCCTTAGTCACCCATTTTGAGCTTTATGATATTTGCTTTGTTACCTATGCATTAATTCACATGAGGCTTATATGTTTAAATTCCTTGTTTTTTAACCTATGCATCTTACACACTTTGCTTATGTTGGAATGTTATTTTTTTGGAAGGTAGAAAAGGGGGAATGAGAAAAATAAAAATAAAAAGAAGGTGATGAAGAAAAGTATATTGGGAAGTTGCAAAGTTTGCTATATATATATATAAAGAAAAAGAGAATGAAAAGAATGAATGACGAAAAAGAGAAGAAAAGAATGCTATATCTATGTGTTGAAAAGAAAGAAGTTTAGGGGTGTAGTATTCTATGAAAACAAGCAAACAAAAGAATGGGGAGTGAATGAAAAAGTTGAATATTTGAAGTGGATATATATGCTGAAATTGGGTTTTTGGTTGTAGATGTAATGTTGTGGATGTTTGTAAAAGATCAAAATGTTTAGGGCGTTTTGAGCTAAAATTTTTCAAGTCTCCCTGTAATACTCTGTAGTTTTAATTAAATACATACGTAGAATTATGCGTATATCGAGGTATATAATATGCACATACATACGTAGGAGTCAAATGTATACATGTATGAGAATAAGTGCTAAATACATAAAGTGAAGTGTATGAATTAAATATATGAATTGGAGTTAGATAAGAGAATGATTAAATTAACTTAAATAAAGATGGTGGTATTAATTGGTAAATGATTAAATGAAGTAAAAAGTTAAATGATTTAATGAAGTGGGAGAGTTGTTAAATAAATGATATAAATTATAAGATGAGGAGTTGTTAAATGAATTAATGAAATTTGATGGTAGGAGTTGTTTTATTAAGTTGAATGAGGAGCATGGGATCAAAATAGTTATAATTATCTCACTTTAAGCTCTTCTCTCTCTCTCCAACGTTTTGAATGAAAGAAAAAAAATATATATATAAGAAGAGAATGAGAAAAGAAGAAACATATAGAAAGAAGAAGGCGAGGGTTCCGCGACGGTTTTGCGGCCAAATTCGACATGCCGATAAGCTATTTTCGCTATTTTTCGTCGTGAAATTGATCATTAACTAGTATATGACAATTCTAGCAGATTAATTTTTGCTATAGGAGATGTTTTACCCTGTTTCCAAAAATGGGGTTTGGACGCACTTTGAGTGGAAACACATAAAAATGATATATTATGACTCCTATATTTGTGTAGAGACTAAATATATAGTTTGTTTGTGTTCAAATGTAATATTGGTGCCGGTACAGATGTCGGAAGCCAAATTTGACATTACGGACCTTTCAAACATGTCAAACTCCAGTGAAATCCCGATTTGAAACCATAGAATTATGGAGAACTGAATTTCGGACATTTCTATGTTAAGATTTTGATTTTTAGATATGATTTGATATTTTTAGTAACTAAATATATGGTTTTGGTGAGTAAAATTTACTTTCGTGACCTCCGAGAACATATAAAACCTTAGTAAAATACTTGTTGAAGGTAGTAAAATGGTAGTAAGACTGATTTTACATGTGTCGATGTGGACAAAATAATTTTAGGAATGTTTTATATTTTTAATAAAATTGATATATGTTTCTAGTAGAAAACTAAAATTAAGAAGTAGTGGAAATATGATTTGAAAATTTATTTTCACTGTTTCTTCTTATGGAAATATGTAGATTTATCGTAGAAACGACACAATAGCGCTTTCAAGTACTTATGAGTCCTAAATTCAGTTGGAAGATTAAATATGTATATGAAAACTGAGTATTTATGCGTGACATAGATATGAATAAATGATGCATTTTCATTGTGCAATAATTCCCTTTGGGAATGTGGAGCTATTGTAATGGTGTTTAGTTGATTTTAAATGATTAAATATGGCTTGAATTTCATATGTGCAGTGTTTGAAATTGGGAATTTGATGTATTGGTGACTTTCCTTGAGAGAACATTGGTGCTGGAAATTAGATTATGCAATTGTAATTGGTGATGATCATTTTTGCTGGATATTAGTGGGCACATTGACTTAGACCTGTTCTGTAACCACTATGAGTATATTTTCTTGATTTTGGCTCTTGTATGGCATTTTATTTATATAAAATGTTTAAATGTAAGCATACTATGTATATAAATGCATTGTGTTTTATTGATCATTCATAAATGGTTTTGGAATTGAAGTATGCGAGACGTGCAAAGGCAGATCGCATATGATGTCATTTCGTTAGGAATTAGATATATTGTTGCATTGTGTTTTAATTTGCATTCATAAATGATTTCTTTTTAGCATTGGAGCATGTGAGACTTGCAAAGGCAAGTTGGTGTCATTTCGTTAGGAATTAGACTCGGATGAGTGTTATGCGTAACCTCATTGTCAGTAGGCCTGTCCTAACAAGGATTTTAGATCGTTGAAATGATTGTGAATTGGGTAATGGGAGGCTGTGGCTACCTTGTAACGGCTATGCAAGGGTTAGACCCTTTCTATTACCTGGAAGGAGGGAGATTGTAGATTTTAATGAAAATTCTGCATTGTTTATTGAACAAGCATAAAATTTATATTGCTAGCATGTATGTTATCTTTGTTGACTAATGCACGTGTGTTTAATAAATGTTTTGAATGATTTTAAATGTCATGTTTCCCTAAATGCATATAATTTCTATATCTAGAGATATATTCACTGAGCTTGTTATTTGCTCACTCGATAATCCTACTTTGTTGATGTACGTATATGTGAAGGAAATAAATTATATTTTCTTTATTTTCATATGTATATATATATATATCACATCCTACATATATATATTATCACATAGTTGGGTTGTAAGAGAACATGGATTTTGGTTTGATATTTTGGGTTATGAAATGCTTGTGATATTGAGAGGATTATTTATTGTGGAATGAATGACATGAATGGATATTGTGGATGATTTGATTTGTGGTATATCAGGAAAAAATGTGAAATGTCCAATATATGGGAGCATGCCGTCGAAATTTCTGAAAATTTTGGGTATTATTGTGAATCTCCGTTGAGGCTAACAGTGTATTGTATACTATATATGGGTATGTATAGTGTATAGTACACTGTGCCATTAGGGGCGTCGTGACATTCCCTACCTTTGAACCTTGGCCTAACATTACAACCTATGAAAGACCTATTGATTCTAAATGGCATGTGATCTATATTAGTGGAGAGTGGTATGAAAGATTTTCCTATGGGATTCACTTTATCCATATCTATTTGAGATCACTTACAATTTATACTTGCATGCACTTATATATGAATTTCATTAATGATTTTATGAGATTATCTATGTGATGGTGTGTTTGAGAATGGAAGATGAGGTTAAGTGAGGAGTTGGATGGAAAATCTAGACATCTCTAACACTCTTGAAATTTTTCGATGAGTTATTATTGTTCAATGTGATCTTAAAGGCCATGATGATGATATGCATATTATATTTCGAATCAAATTTTAATTTGTTTGAGAATGGGATGTTAAATTGATGTGTTGAGTTTCAGTTTGGTTTTACCCTTTGCTCGGGACGATCAAAGTCCTAAGTGTCACACCCCACCCCGCCTGATTAACTCAGCGCGAGATGCAATAGTTACGCGTCGAGTGCTCAATCCACTCGATTAGAGTCGCACATACAAAAGCATAGTGGCCCACATCAACAATAATAGAATAGAAACTATTAAGGAAAATGCTATTATATTGAGAACATAGAGTTTGTTAATTATTACATTCTTTATAGCAAAAAGGCAACAACAAGGTAACATGGGAGAAGCCCTACAAAAGTACCAAAATAACAAAAGAGGAGTAGTCAAAGAGAGGCATCTAGAAGCCTGAAACCATCGCCACCATAGTTAGACCGATCTGATAGGACTTGAGGAGAGTACATACACAAAAGTCCCTACATAAACCGGGTTTGGCCATAACCCCCAGAACAAATCTATCCTGACCCATCTTAATTCCCTGGAAAGATTAGCAACGGGGCGAGATCAACAACTCAGTGAGATCAAAAAGGGTAAACAAGTCTTACATTCATAATAATAAGTATAGAACAACAATCATCAGACAGTTATGCCACAATAGTACATTCAAGCAATGATATGAATGAAACGTGGTCACACGGCATCACAGGCCACGCATCATGCAATTGCAACCTGTGATCTGAGGCACCGATACAATATCCAACAACTGAGACGTCTCATGAGTTCTAGTCCTAACCAGTGACAGTGTCACCTTATGGTCTAGCGTAACAACATAATACCCAATAATATATCATAACGATGATCCCCATGGTCCAGCGTAAAGGCATAACACCCATGGTTATGAATTTAACATTTGTAATAGATAGCCTCATGCATGAAGTAAAGCATGGTAACAAATATGATGCATGATGCTATGTAATTCATTATTAAACAAGTAAGAAATGCAAACCTAGCCTTTATTCCCCACCTTAACACACTTGTAGTGGCGTAGTGCTTTCTTCTAACTTCTTAAAGTGTGCAGGGACGCAAGAGAGTGCAAAAAGGTCGAAGGAGAAAAAAAAAGAGCAAGGGACAGCGAGGAAAGACTGAGGGGGGGCACCCTTATTTATAGGGTGGCCCCAAGGGGCCGACCCCCTCTTGGGGTTGGCCCCCTGTGGGGACGGTATTTTCCTTGGGACTATGCGACTATGGGGGTCTATATTTTCTTTGAGTGGGGCTTTTATCACTTATTGAAATTACATTTCTAGAGTTTTCAAGCGGTTAAATTAGTTTTACAGTAGAAAAAAGTGGAGGGTGTTACAGCCTAGCCTCCTTAAAAGAATTTCGTCCTTGAAATTTAAATAAGGTAGGATGTTTTTGGAAAAAATTTGGCAAAGTAAAATACTTACTATTCATCATCTGAAATGTCAATGACATCAATGTCTGCATTATTGTCTGCTCGGCTTGGAGACCTTGTATCTGGTTGGTCGCGCAGATTGTTTGGCCCACGTACTGCACTTTGAGCAGTAAAATCTCTAAAATGAGCAGGGGTAGGAGAATGGACTGAATCGGACTCCATTCTTTCCGGATCTGATAACTCAGGAAGAGAAGGTGGCGTTGGTATGCGTCGTGGAAGAAAACCCGGTCGTTGAGACGGTGGCCTAACGCGTCTGCCTAACTGAGTTGGTGTTGTCGGGTTTGCCAATTAGATGGTCTAACTTCATCTGGTGCCGGAACCTACGGAAGCCTGGGAAAAACTAGAACTGGATACCACGTTGGCGTAGTGCGGAGGTTCTGGAAAGAGGGCAATGGTTGTCGTATTGATTTTCGAGGGGTTTGGCGGACTCGGAAACCCGCTTGATGCATACCTGTAATATTTTCATCTTCTGGGTCAGATATTCCAAGACGTGATGGATAATGTCCTGTTGGGTTGTGTATTGGGGTCTGGACTCATGGCACATCAGTAGACTGTGATCTCGTAGGAGATGTAGACTAGGAGTAATAGTCAGTAAAATGACTCAAGTCTGAAGGGATTGAGCTCATGTCATCATCTTCTTCAATACCTATGTCTATATCCTGATTAGAATTATTGCTATGTTCGAATGGTTCAGAGCTGTAACTTGTTGAATCGTCAGACATCTGTGCCAGAGAAAAAATAAGAAACCCGAGAGCATAGAATAAGAACAAGAAATATTTTATTATTATGTAAACATGCAGGTGCTAAACAAACAAATGAGGGTATTTTTGCTTGATCTCTTGTTCCAATTCCCATGTTGCTTCTTCTATTACGTGATGGTTCCAGAGGATTTTTACTAACGGAATGCTCTTGTTTCTCAAGTCTTGTGTCTTTTTGTCCAAGATTTGCACAGGTGATAAGTAGGTTTTTAGTAAATGTTTTAGAGGATGTGTTTAGGTGTGTTTTATGGTATTTAGTTCATATATTAGGTTAGTTTACCACAAATTTGGTTATTTGAGAGTTTAGTTACATTTTGGTATTTTTGCATTATTTCGGTATGGATTTCTATAGGTTGGTTTATGAGATTATTAAAGCATGATACTCACTTGGTTTGATGCATTTTGTAGGTGCTTTGATGTTTTAAATGATGATTGAGAAAATGAAGACATGATGCAAGAGGAGCCAAGGGAGTTAGAGTGAAGAAACAAGTGCACCCAAGCCTTGGGAGTGTGAAAAATTAGCCAAGTCCACAAGAAAATCGGGAAAAACAGGTGTAAAAACTTGTAATTGGGAGCCACTGTGCCGAAAAATTCGATTCTGTGCGACTTTTGTATGTTGGACATACCTTTCTCAATTTAATTCTGAATTGAACGTGCATTGTTTCTATGGATTCCTTATTTGAAATAATACAAAATGAATGGGTTTTGAGATTGATTTGGAGTGGAGAAAAAGAAGAAAAACGGTGAGGAAGAAAGAGGATGTGTGATTCAAAATAGAAACTTTCTAATTTTGTTGCGAACTTTCCTAGTTTGACTTGGACACTTCTTGGACGACTTACCATGGACTTGTAGCTATATAAAGACAATTTTTTAGGGTTTTCAAAGGACCATAGAGGATAAAAGAGAGAAGAGAATGAGCTAAAGAAAATTGAATCGAAGGAGGCGAAGAACGCGAAGTTCGAAACAAGGGAGGAGCATCTTCAACTTCTTCCAATTGGTTTTCTACTTTCTTCTTATTTCTATTCAACATGTTCGTCAATATTTTTATGTTTTCTTCTATTTCAATGATGTGCTAAGTTGTTTGTCTAGAGTTACAATTGGATCTCATATGGATATTGGATTTTATGTTTGATTTTAAATTTTAATTGATTATTTAGAGTTGTTTATTTTAATCCGTTCTTAATACTTTCTAATTACTTGATCACTAATTAGATGATTTGTTGAATCTATATGATTTTGATGAAGGGAGTTTAGATTTGTGAACTTGATTAAAATAAAATATGATCATAAGGGCGAAAGCTATTGAGTTCATGTGAGATAGAAATATACTCATGTGACATGTGTAACCATTGAAGAATATAATCTTAATGAATCTTGTTTTAATTTAAATTTTGTAGAAATATTGAGATTTAATTATTCAAGGTATTTTTGCTTGATCATCGAAAAAGGCTTTTATATAATTTAGACTCTTGGTTAACAAATTTAATTAATTAATTAATTGAAAACTAGTTAGATAAATCCAATTGAAATATTTGGGAAGATTGTAATTCTAGGTTTTTAATTTGATTAATTTTGATTTGTTTTAGACTTAACTTTATTGTTTAGATTACAATGAATTTTAATTAGTGTTTAGATAAGATTAGGGTGAAAAAACTTTAATATTTAACATAGAACTTCAGTAACAAATCTATGTTGGAACGATACTCTATTCATCACTTTATTACTTGTTAACAGTATTGTGCACTTGCAATAAGTTTACGCAACAACAGGATATTCTTTATATTTATTTCCTTCCTCTATTTCAACGTCAAGGGATGGTATGATGTGTGAAGGATCGTGAAGATATTTTTTGAGCATGGATACATGAAAAACGTTGTACACTTTGGACATGGATTGTCGTAAAGACAGACAATAAGCGAATTTGCCGACTCGATCAATAACTGAAAATGGTCCAATAAACCTTGGAGACAACTTTCCTTTGACTCCAAATCTTTTCACACTTTTATATGGTTGGACCTTTAAAAGAACAGAGTCGCCAGCTTGAAATTCTCGAGGTTTTCGTTTCTGATCTGCGTAACTTTTGTGTCTGCTTGGCTGTACGCAGTCGTTCTTTAACGAGCTTTATTTTTTCGGTGGTTTCTCGCATGAGATCAGAACCAAGTTGTAGTCGATCAGACATATCTACCCAACACAAAGGTGATGTACATGGTCATCCATGTAGCGCTTCATACAGAGCCATCTTAATGTTTGTCTGATAACTATTATTATATGTGAACTTTGCTAAATGTAGGTACTTTGTCTACCCGTCGTTAAAATCTAAGACACAACAGCGTAGCATGTCTTCTAGAATTTGTATAAGCCGCTCAGACTATCCATCCATCTGGGGATGAGAATCTTTGTACCTAGCTTGGGGTGAAAGCTTTGCCAGAACTAAGATGTGAATCTAGGGTCTCGATCACAGACGATGGTGAGAGGGATCCCATGCAATCTGATAATTTCTCGTTCATAGATTTCGGCTAGCTTGGCTGGAATATCGGTAAATTTAACTGATATAAAATGTGGAGCTTTAGTTAACCTATCAATAATTACCCAGACGGTGTCCTGACCCTTGACGTTTTTGGGTAGAGCGGACACAAAATCCATGGTAATATTATCCCATTTCCATTCCCCTATAGGAAGTGGTTGTAACAGACCAAAGGGGAGCTTGCAATCGACCTTTATTTGTTGACAAGTAAGGCACTTGGCCACGAATTCTCCTACGACCTTTTTCATTCCATTAAACCAGAATTGCCTCTTCATGTCCTTATACATTTTGTCTCCTCCTGGATGCATAGAGAACCTAGATTTGTGGCACTCATTCATCAGGTCCTGCCTAAGCCCTTGGTCTTGAGCTACACACAATCGCCCTTTATATAACACTACATCATCAGAAGTGAGAGACCATTGATGCGGAGCTCGGTTTTGCAGAATAAGGTCCATCATTTTTATAAGCCCATCATCTTTGGCTTGTGCAACGGATATTCTTTTAATGAGGTCGAGTGGGTAGTGAACTGGACAAGTCTAACTGTATTTTCATCATTCCAGAACTACAAATTATACCTTTCCAGCTCATATGACAGCTTGCCCATTTCGAAATTTACCGTACAGGCAGAGACATATGACTTTCTGCTAAGGGCATCAACCACTATATTGGCTTTACCTGGATGGTATTTAAGTTCAAAGTCATAGTCTTTGATGAACTCGAGCCATCGCCTTTGTCGAAGATTTAAGTCTCTCTGAGTATAAATATACTGAAGACTTTTGCTATCGGAGAAGACTTCAAATCGTTCTTCGTACAAGTAATGTCGCCAAAATTTCAAGGCAAACACTACTGCCGCGAGTTTTAAACCATGAGTTGTATAATTGACCTCATGAATTTTTAACTATCGAGAGGCATAGGCTACTACACGATCTTCTTGCATTAGCATAGCTCCAAGTCCTTGAAGCGATGCCTCTGTGTATAGTGTGAAGCCAATCCCATCCTTTGGAATGGTCAGAACAGGTGTTGAAGTTAGCTTTTTCTTGAGTTTTTGAAAAGCTGATTCACAGGCTTCACTCCAAATAAAGCGCATGTCCTTTCGAGTTAGTCGTGTGAGTGGTTCAACAAGTTTGGTAAATCTTTGATGAATCGTCTGTAATATCCTGCTAATTCGAGGAAGCTCCTAATTTCTATGACCTTGGTAGGTTGTTTCCAACTCAGTACCGCTTCTACCTTGGCTGGATCTACTTCAATGTCATCATGGGACACGACATGACTGAGGAACTTAACCTTAGTCATCCAAAATTAACAATTGCTAAGCTTGGCGTATAACTCGTGCTGCTAAAGAGTACTAAGTACAGTTCACAAGTGTGTCTCATGAAGTTCCTCTATGGGGGAGTATATTAGTATGTCGTCAACAAATACAATGACAAAACGATCCAGGCATGGTCTAAAAATGTTGTTCATTAAATCCATGAACGCCACAAGTGCATTTGATAGGCCAAATGGCATTACACTGAATTCGTAATGACTATATCTGGTTCGAAAATTTGTTTTTGGGATGTCTTATTCCTTAACCCGGAGTTGGTGATACCTCGAGCGAAGGTCAATTTTTGAAAAGAATCTTGCTCCTTTTAATTAATCGAACAAATCTTCTATTCGAGGTAACGAGTATCTATTCTTAATAGTAACTTTGTTCAACTTTCTATATCGATGCAGAGTCGAATTAAATCATCTTTTTTGTTGACAAAAAGAACTGGAGCACCCCATGGTGACATGCTCTTTCTTATAAACCCCAACTTCTTCAATTCTTTTAACTGCTTATCCAATTTTACTAGTACTACATTAGGCATACGGTAAGGTAGAATATAGACAGGTTCAGTACTAGGAATCAACTTAATTTTGAAGTCAAATTCCCGAGGAGAAGGGAGACCTGGGAGTTCATCTAAGAATACCCTTGGATATTCACGAACAACTGGAATATCTTTCAAACTGGGAGGATGACTGGACACTATACTTTCTTCATCCTGATCAAGTATTTAAAGAGCTTGAATCAGAGATCTTATAAGGGACACAGTAAAATGACGAACGTGTCCACAGACCCCTTGGATTTTTAGGTTATCTCCATTAGGCAGTGTAAGTCGAACTTGCTTCTTCTGACAATTTATTTGAGCATGTAAAGGTTTTAACCAGTCCATACCTAAGATAATATAAAAGTAAGTAAAATCCATTACTAGGAGGTCTACTACCAGCTGATGATCCAATATTTTAAGTTCACAATTGGAACATATTTGATTTATTTCCGTACCCAGTCCTATTGGCATGGATACCCGAACTGTAATGGGAGTAGCCTTTGGTTTAAGTCTTAATTTCTGGACTACTTGGGTAGTAATAAAAGAATGCGTAGAACCCAAATCGAATAAGACATGTACCAACATGTTAAAGAGAACAAAGGTACCTTCCACCACGTTAATTCAGGCATTGGTTGTTCAACCACAACGTAGCACGTCCCTGCTGCCTAGGGCCTTGTTGATGTCTGAGTGGTGGTGGAGCTATCGGGGCTGCTTGTTGAACTGGTGCAGCTGGGGCCCTGGGTTGGCCAGAGGCTGGTAGAGGATAATTTTTTCGAATGTGGCCCACCTGGCCACACTTGAAGCACATACGGTCTCGATCTTGTGGTTGTTGATTTGGAGGAGGTAGGGAAAATTGCCAATTATTTACATTTCTTTGGCCTGTTTGATTTTGGCTATTACGAGGGTTCCTTTGGAAAGTTTGTTGTGCTGGAGCAAGTGAAACGAACTGGAGCTAAGGGTTTTGGGGGTTGCCCATGCTGGGGCGAGCATTTTGATTTGGTTGGTATGGTCTTTTCCTACCAGATTGCTGTACAGGCACAATGACTCGCTTTCCCCAGTTTCGCCTCTGTTCCTGCTCAAGTTTCTCCTGCTCATAATTTATAGCCATGTTCACCAATTTTCTAAAGTTATCAAGCTTTAGAAAGGCAAAGGCTTGCTAATGTTGACCTCAATTCGTTGAAAAACTTTTCGGCTTTGTCCCTTTCGGTGGTGATGATAAAGAGAGAGAAAACTGAGAGTACCGTGAACTTGGCTACGTATTCTCGAACTGCCATATTTCCTTGAAAAAGTTTTGCGAATTCCTATCTCTTCTTTCTCTTGACAGCATTTGTAAAATACTCATTAATGAATTCAACTTCAAATTGTTGCCATGTCATGGTACTGACATTTACTTGAGGGTCTTCCTTAACTGTTTTCCACCAGGAGTTGGAGTTTCCAACTAATTGGTAAACAACAAGGGGGATCTTTCTTTCTTCAGATGCTCTCATTGCCTTGAGCGCCTTTCGATTTTTTTCTAGCCCCTTGTAGGCTTCCTCAAAGTCGGGTTTTCCATAAAAAATGATGGGTTGTAGTCTTTTGTACTTCGTATTTTGATTGGTTATCTGATACATCTTCTGCAACACTCTAGACTGAACCTCTCATTGACGCCTTCATATATTCAATAAACCCATTGAAGAATTGTTCCATGCTAAACGGCACAACTACTCCATTTGAAGGAGCTGCAACAGTTTGTTCAGCTGCCGGGGCATTAGTATGGTCGTCCATCGCTTGTTCGGAGGTAGGGGGAGTAGGTTTAGATCCAACGTCCTCTTGCGGCTGCATAAACATAGACGCTTGTCGAGAGAAGCTAGGGTCGTGCTCACTTCTTGTTTGTACCGACATTGTCTGTAGATTGGCTTGATATTAGCATAAAATTTGCGATATAAGTTCTGAGGAAGAAGAGAGGATTGATTTGTGATAATAGTACACATCACTATAAGTAATATATTACTAGTGACATATTAATATTAATATATGTGTTATTAATTGTATAATGGGGCAATTGGACCATGATTTGAAATGAGCATGTATTGATTAAATAAATGAAAAAAATGATGGAACTGTTGGAATTAGTAGATTGGTTAACAACTCACATGTGAGGTTGTGATTGGGTAAATGCCATGTGGCTAACAAATGAGCCCTTGAGAAAACACTTGGCATGGTGTTGGAGTATGAGTAACACTTGGAAAAATGCGTGCATGTGGGTGTAACATATGCCTCGATCTCTCATTTTCTTCCTTGGCGGACGTTTTTGAGAGAGTAATTAAGGTTGAGAGAAAGGAAAATGAGAGGAAAGAGAGAAGAAATCTTCCTTGCAGCATTTAGCATCAAAGGTTAGATCTCTTTGATCAAGGGTGAAATTGGTCAGCTTGTTCATCTTTGATATCTATTAATTATGTTCGGTGGAGATCGTGATTGGTGTTGGATGTTAAGAGTTATAACCTTCCAAATACAACGATCGGAAAATTTGGATTTCTTGCACAATTTAGGAGATATAGCATCAAACTGCTGTATCTCCTAAATCTACCGTTGGATGGATGTGACACTGCAGCAGGTGGTTCAAAACTAAACATTTTAGATTATGTATGGTTAAGATATTTACTAGTTGAGTATTTTCAGAGATATAATCATCTAAGTTCAAGTATTTTCAGCAGGAGGGGGGAAACCGTTCAATTAAAGCTGTCTTAATCAATGAGGCATATCTCTTTGTTCCGCCGTTGGATTTAGCTCAATTTTGGACAGAATGTTTTTCTCTTGATATTCTTGAATCTGAGCATTTAATTTAGTTATTTGATATTTTGTTTGGCAGTTTGTTACATCCGAACAGTACAATGAATTAGGAGTGTAATTAATGTTTCTAATTCCATTATTAAAGGTGTTTAAATGTGATGCCGTGTATTTGACCTAAACCTAGTTTATGGACTTATGGTTTTCCATTTGAATTGCATGTCATCTAAGTTGATTAAATGGGTCAATGTGTATGAATGATGGTTTAAAATACTGATTTTGAATGTTGGAAAATCTAGGTGTAGTGCAAATTTGGCTTAGGCCATAAATTTGGGAATTTTCCCAAATTTTGGGCTTTTGGCCTAGACTAAGTCAATTGATTAAATTGACTTGGGGATTAGTCTAATTGACCTAAATTATAATTGAATGCATTGTATTATGACGGTTGGATCATGAGAATCAACCTAATGCATTCTTTTGGGTTAAATGAGTTTAATTAGATGTAAAATGGTTTAATTGAGTTACGTTGGTTAACTCATTCGTGCAACCATTTTAGACTCTAATATTGGCTATTGAATTGGGGTTTAATCATGGTTAATAGACATGTAATTGGACCGGTTTTAATGATGAATGAACCTATGTATATGCAGGGTTTGTGATTGATTCAATTATCTCCAATTGTGCCAATTGAGGTTGAAGTGCCTAGTCTTGGTTGGATTTGGATTGGCTAAGTCTAGCCAATCAATTGTTAGTGTTTCTTTACATTTGGTTTCTATATGTGGCATTGTATTATATAAAGTGTTTGAATTGATATATATATATATATATGTGTTATGCATGTTTTAATAATTCATGAAATGAATTTGAGCATAGTCTAATAGGGTTAGCAATTGGGTGGATCTTCTAGTATGAAATTCTAGGGAATTCCATTAGGATAGATGGTGATCCCTAATTGTGGACTTGGCAGAGGAATTTTATGGATTGTGTATGTTAGGATTCACTTAGCCATGGTATTTTTCTTGGTGGGCGGATCCTATGGTTCATACAATCTCAGAAATCCTAATAAAATAAGGGTAAGGAAGTTCAATCGGGTGTTGGGTGTAACGCACTCAAGCTCTTGATTGCTTCTTACTTAGGAGGTGTCTAGGATTGCACATTACGTTTAGAAAATGAAATGCATTGTCTTGAATATTGACATGATGTATTATGTTTTGCATGTATATGATCTTGTATATCACCATGTTATTTAAATTGCTTTGATGAGCTTTTACCAAATTTTATCTAAATGCATGTATATTGCCACTTGTAGAAAATATTCACTAAGCTTGTTGTAGTTCACACCTCATTCTTATCATTTCAGGTTCTGCTAGAGAAGGGGAAGGGAAAGGCATAGCTGCGTTGAGCTTCCCGACTTTTGGTGACGCAGGTGTTTAGTACATTTCTTTGTATTTTGTAAAATATGTACTAAATAATCCATATTGTATATACTTAACACATAGATGGGATGTATTTATGGTTAGGTATGGTTTGTATATTTTGGACTTATGGAATTTTATATTTGTCATTTTTGGAGATGTAATTATATAATGTTGTTTTAATTATTGTTTCGTTAAATTCTAATTCGCAAGTGTACGAATAGTCAAGTCATAATATACCGACAGTGAGTCGAGTTATCGTATCTACAGGGATTATTTCACTCACCAAATACCTTTTTCATTAATTTCTAACTTTATCTTACTAATCAAATGGTAGAGTTTCAATAATTAAAAGGCAATTAAAATACAAATCAAACTAATAGAATATGAGAGATATCAAATATATGAGAATATCTAGAGACTTGACTTCACCTAACCTTTCAATCATACAATTTAGATGTGTCTATTATCAAATCTATTTCCTAGTCTACAAGTCAAAATCCTCTCGTCTCTAATTCCCTCTTTCGAATGCTGAATTAGAACGTATCATCAAGAACAGGATTCGATTTCTCGATAAAACCCTAATTCTCAATAACCCATTAAGTTTCATGATTTTCTTACAACCTCATGAAACCTTGTAAACCTCTCGATTCTACAACGAATTCATGTCATAATTTCCTTTATCCAAGCTAGAAAACCCTATCTCGAGTGCCGCCTTCCAAGTCTAGGTTCATTCGATTTGTGGCCAATAAACCAAAAACATTAAGTGCATGGAATCATAAATAAACTATGGATATTTCATTAATAATAAGCAAAATCTAAAATCAAATCATGACGTTCAGGTTAGGATCCATCTCCTCTTTAGAATAATAAATTAGTTCATACTTTGAATGATCAAAACACAAAACATGGAGAAAAACTCTAAAGTAAACATAATATCAAACTCTAGAACTTGGAACTTGAATCTTCTTCCTAAAAGGTTGAATCTTCGCGTTCCTCGTCTTCGAGCCATCTTGTTCTCTTCTCCCATGTGTTCTTCTCCAAAAACCCTAAAATTGTATATATTATACGCCCCCGTTGTCCATCTGAAATCGAAATTAAAAAGTCTCGAAAATCATCCAAATCGCAAAGGCAACCCTAGCGCTGCGAGTGGCGCCGCGGCGCCCAGAGCCTTTACTTGGCACTGTTTCCTGCGCCACGGCTGAGCCGCGGCCCCCTAAACCTCTTCTCTGCACCTGATTCTTTGACTTAGCCGAATTTTTGCTCCTTTTCGCCTTCCCTCTTGTGGACTTAGCCAATTTTCCTCACATCCAAATCCATGACTAATGCATTCAAACACCTACAAAACAAAGCAAAGTAAGTTAATAATTCACTAAAGCATAGATTAAATCAAATTATAAACTAATGAACTAAAATAATGAATAAAAACCAAATTAATCCTAAGCTAACAAATGTATTAAAACTAACATAAACCTATCAAACTAATGCATGAACTATTCTAAAATACACCTAAAACATACTCTAAAACCTATCTAAATATGCAACTACCAATTACCCCCAAACTTAAGACTTTGATTGTCTCGAGCAAAGGGAATACAAAACTAAAACTCCTGATTATCTCAACCCTTCTAAAGTCACAATCTCGCTCAATTAAACTCAACGTTATAATCATATACATGGCCTCCAAGATCACACCAAAAGACTATTCACTTCTTGGAAGAATTTCAAGAGTATAAAATCATCTAGAATTTTAACCCAACTCTCACCAAGTTTTGCTTTTGATTCTTTCACACATAAGTACACAACTAATCTCATCAAACTAATCATGCAAGTCATGAACAAGTGCAAGCAAGTGCTAAGTTTAGGATTTCAACTATATAATTTAATTTGGAACTCCATAGGCAAGTCTTTCACACCACTCTCCACTAATGTGGATCACACACCATTTAGAATCAATAGGTCTTCCCTAGGTTGTAATGTAAGGCTTCGGTTCAAAGGTAGGACGAATAGAAATATTATAGCTCAAAACACCCTAAACACTTTGATCAATTACTGACATCCACTACATTGCATTTGAAACCAAAACCTCTTTTCACACATATATCTCTCAAATATTCTCATTCTTTTGTTTGCTTTTTATCATCATTCGCTTTTCTTTTATAGACTGCTACACCCCCAAACTTGTTTCTTTTCACACATAGATGTAACACCCTTTTCTTCTCTTTTTCATCTTCTTTTCTTTTTCATCTTTTTTTCTTTTTCAATACACTTCATAAGCAAACTTAATAAAAATTTCTTCTTTATCACCCTTTTTTCATCTTTTTTATTCCCCATTGTTTTCTTTTCCACATAATACACTTCAACATGATTAAAGTGTATAAGGTACATAGGTTGCAAAACATGGAATTTAAACATGACAAGCTCAAAATTCATGATGCATAGGTAACAAAAAAAAGATATTCAGCTCAAAATGGGAACTATGGATACAATAAAAAATATGGTAGGCTATTTGGCTAAAACTTTTCCAAACATGGCCTAAATCATCTTCCTCATAGTGTGTTTTCTAGGATTTCGCCTCAAGTGGTGATCAAACTTGTTCTAGAATCCCTAGAGATCTAAGATATGACTTAGCAAGCAAAAGTTGATTTCAAACAATCTTAATCTAACGATCAAAACCGTGTACAAATGGTTAAGTCTCTCCAAAAATTTCCAGCAAGAGTGGATCAAGCACACATACATAGATGTAACTCTCTACATTCTCCTATAGTTTCATATATCTAAAGTGTTCTCATGTCATTAGCCCTCCATAAGTAAGTCTAAAGTTGTAAAAGAATGTGACTATCTAGCCTAAACTAATGCATAATCAACTAACATACCATGACCAAAAATTCAAAACTCTCCCCCCAAACATAAAGCAAGCATTGTCCTTAATGCAAAAATTATCAAAGAATTAGTAAGAAAAACAGAGGCATATAAGAGAGAAAAGAGTTTGGAAAACCCCCTGAACCCAATTGGGTGAAGATGGCGCAAGATGCACGCCATTCGTCTCTTCAAAATGCTCCAAAACGACCCCCAAACTTGCTTTAGAACTTGAAAATGGTAAGATAAACAAAACTGTCAAGGTACAAAATGCAAAACTATAATACAATGACTAAAAAAAAAATTAAAGATAAATGAATAAATGAATAAGCAATGCATAAATCGATGGGCTGCCTCCCAAAAAGCGTTTAGTTTAGAGTCGTTAGCCCGACTTTGCTTCATAAAGCCTCTTCATGGCTCGCCGAGGGTGATGTGCTCCATATACTGCGCCTCTTGGCAAAAATAATGCTTGAACCGCTGACCATTTACTCTAAAGGACGAAACCATCTACGCTTTGCAGCTCTACCGCACCATAAGGAAAGACCTTCACAATGGTAAACGGTCCACTCCATCTAAACTTAAGCTTGCCCGGGATCAACTTTAACCTGGAATTGAATAAAAGAACTTGTTCCCCCAGTTTGAAGTCCTTCAGGATTTGCTTGTCATGCCATTTCTTAGTTCTCCCCTTGTAAATCTTATCATTCTCATAAGCATCATTCAAAATTCTTCCATTTCCATGAGCTGAATCAATCTTTAATCATCGGAAACCTTCAAGTCATAGTTCAATTTCTTCACCACCCAATAGGTTTTATGCTCCAACTCTAGTAGATGACACGACTTCCCAAACACAAGCCGGTATGGGGACATCCCAATAAGTGTCTTCAATGCAGTCCGATATGCCCACAATGCATCATCCAATTTCATTGCCCAATCCTTCCTATTAACATTGACGGTATTCACCAAGATTTGCTTGACTTCTCGATTGCTTATTTCTGCTTGGCCATGGTTTGTTGGTGATATGCAAGTGCGACTTTATGTTTCACCCTGTACTTGGCAAGAAGATCATTAAATGACATGTTATAGAAATGGGTCCCTTCATCACTAATAATAGCCCAAGGAGTGCTGAATCTTGTAAAGATATGCTTGTGTAAGGACTTTAACACTACCTGGCATCATTCGCTTCAATAGCTATGGCTTCACCCGACTTGGACACATAGTCCACTGCCAAAAGTATGTATATCTTGCCAAAAGAGGCGGGGGGGGGGGGGTGAAGGTCCTATAAAATTGATCCCCCATACATCAAAGATCTCAACCTCCAATATGTTGGTCAAGGGTAGCTCATGACGCCGCGAAATATTGCCAAGTCTCTGGCACCTATCACATGTCTTCACAAAGGTGTAGCTATCTCGAAATAAGGTGGGCCAATAGAATCCACTTTGTAAAACTTTAGCGGTCGTTCTTGTGGGTCCAAAATGACCAACATAAAAGGAGGAATGACACTCATGAAGAATGGCCTGGACGTCCTCCTCCGATACACAACCCTGAATCAATTGATCATTGCATCTCTTGAAAAGTAGTGGCTCATCCCATATATAAGACTTGACATCATGTAGAAACTTCTTTTTCTGTGCATAGGAGAGATCCAGAGGCAATGCTCCACATGCTAAGAAATTTACAAAATCAGCATACCATGACACTTTCACGCCTACACCATATAGTTGTTCATCAGGAAAAGTTTCAAGAATTGGTATGCAAGCGTCCTTAACCTCATATTGCAACCGGGAAAGATGATCGGCTACAACATTCTCACTTCCTTTCTTATCTTTGATCTCCAAATAACTCTTGCAACAAGAGAATCCATCGAATCAACTGAGGCTTCGCATCATTCTTCTCAAATAAGTAACGAAGGGCCGCATGATCTGTGTATACAATGACTTTGGACTCAATGATATAAGACCAGAACTTGTCGCATGAAAACACAACCGCTAACAATTCTTTCTCGATCGTAGTGTAATTTTGTTGGGCTCCATCCAAAGTACGATTAACATAGTAAATAGCCCGAAACATCTTTTCTTTTCGTTGACCTAACACCGCCCCAATAGCAAAGTCACTAGCGTCGCACATAATCTCAAACGACTCTTTCCAATCCGGTACAATCATGTTGGGTGCTGAGATCAATGTCTTTTTTATCAACTCAAAAGCTTCCACACAATGGACATCAAAGTCAAACGATGCATCTTTCTCAAGCAAGTTGCAAAGGGCCTTAGCATTTTTTGAGAAGTCTTTAATAAACCGCCGGTAAAAACTGGCATGCTCCAAGAAACTACGGATGCCTTTCACATTCTTAGGATGAGGAAGCTTCTCAATAGCTACTATCTTTGCCCTATCCACCTCAAGACCCTTGGAAGAAACCCTATGGCCTAACACTATGCCTTTTTGTACCATGAAGTGGCACTTTTTCCAATTTAGCACTAAGTTGGTTTCTTCACATCTTTGAAGCACAAGAGATAGATTATGAAGGCAATGGTCAAATGAAGTCCCAAAGACTGAAAAATCATCCATAAATATCTCCATTCTCTCCTCAATCATATCAGCAAAAAGGGCCATCATACATAGTTGAAAAGTCGTTGATGCATTGCATAAACCAAATGGCATTCTCTGAAAAGTAAATGTTCCATACGGGCAAGTGAAAGTCATCTTCTCTTTGTCCTTAGGTGCAATGGCTATTTGATTATAGCCCGAATAACCATCTAAGAAGCAATAGTATTCAAAACCCGCCAATCTATCCAACAGTTGATCAATGAAAGGAAGGGGAAAATGGTTCTTCCTTGTGGCCTTATTTAACTTCCTATAGTCTATGCAAACACGCCATCTCGTGACTGTTCTTGTTGAAATCAACTCATTATTTTCATTCTTGACCACCGTCATCCCACCTTTCTTGGGCACAACTTGTACCGGACTCACCCAATGACTATTTGAAATGGCATATATGAAACCGGCTTTCAACCACTTCAATACTTCACTTTGAACTACCTCTTTCATTGCTAGATTTAACCTTCTTTGGTGTTCAATGGAAGGCTTGTAGGTGTCCTCCATCAAGATCTTATGCATGCAAAATGAAGGGCTTATACCCTTGATATTTGAAATAGACCATCCCAACACTGATTTGTGTTCTCTTAGAATTCTCAATAACTTCTCTTCCTCAACTCAAGATAAGGCTGAAGATATGATGACCGGGTAGGTAAATTTTTCACCCAAAAAGGCATATCGAAGGTGATCGGGTAAATGTTTCAACTCCAGTGTCGGTTTATCCACTCTACTTGGTGTAGTTTCTTCTAAATCTTCCACTTTTGCTTGTGAAGAATCAACCGGTGGTGCTCCAAGAACCAAAACACATTGCTTAAATTCTTCATTCTCGCCCACATCTATACTAACTGAGTTGACAAGACAACTTTCTAGTGCATCCTCTGATATAGTTGCCTCATGAATTTTTGTCACACATTCTTCAACTATTTCCACTACATCTATCCGATGGCATGTACTCTCCTCCACTGGAAATTTGAGTCTTGTAGATGTTAAACAAGACTTCATCATTAACTCTCAAGGTGAGTTCCCCTCGCTGCACATCTATTAATGCACGTCTAGTAGCTAGGAACGGTCTCCCAAGGATCAACGGTATGTCACCATCTTCTTCCATATCCAAAACCACAAAGTCCACCGAAAAAATGAACTTATCCACCTTTACTAAAACATCTTCAATAACTCCTTGAGGATATGTCATTGACCGGTCATCTAATTGAAGTGAAATGGTGGTCGGCTTAACTTTTCCAATCCCAATGTCCTGAAAATAGAAAGAGGCATAAGATTAATACTTGCACCCAAATCACATAAAACTTTATTAAAATTTAAAGGACCAATAGTGCAAGGGATGGTAAAACTCCCTGGATCTTTGAACTTTTGGGGAAGCTTCTTTTGTAATATCGCGCTACACTCCTCGGTAAGCTTCACCGTCTCGTAGACCTCCAACTTTCTCTTCTTTGTCATCACATCCTTAATAAATTTGACATAATTAGGCATTTGTTCCAAAGCATCGGCAAATGAGATGTTGATGTGAATCTTCTTAAATATCTCTAGGAACTTGGCAAATTGTTCATCCAATCTCTTCTTTTGGAATCTCTGAGGATAAGGTAAGGAAGGCTTTAATATAGGGGGGCTATCTAAAAAAGTAATGAAATCCGGTCGGTATGGCCTGTCATTCGGTTCATCTTGATTTTGCTCTTCATGATGTACTTCACTCTCTATATTGCTTGACTGTGATGATGTGGCCTTCTCATCCTCGTTATTCTTTTCAGCCCGTTCAACTTTCTTTGCACTCCGGAGGGTAATCGCCTTACATTGTTCCTTGGGGTTGACTTGAGTGTTGCTAGGAAATGATCCTTTTTGTTGTGCATTTATAGCTGAAGCAAGTTGCGCAATTTGTACTTCCATATTCTTCATTGAAGTCTCCAAGCTATCTATCCTTGACTCGACCCTATCTTGCTTTGCCTCAAACTTTGTTATGTATCCACTTAAAAGCTCCTCCAAAGAAGGTTTCTTCTCTTGTGCTGGCATAGACATACCCGGTGGTGGGTTCAAAACATTCCTAGTGTTGGAATATGAGAAGTTTTCATGATTCCTTATCCCCGGGTGGTATTGGTTTGGGACTTGAGCATTGCTCCTATAGTTATATCCCCGGTTATTCACATAATTTACTTGCTCTTCAGTAGTTCCTCCACCCAAGTATCCCATGCTTGCTGAAGCTACACTCTTAACGGATTGTTGTTGTGCACTTTGCATTGATGCTATTTGGTTAGACAATGTGGCTAACTGAGCCGAAATTGTAGTCATCGGATCAAGCTCAAGCACTCCAACAACTTTCTTCACTAACGATCTCTCACTAGGCATATCATATGTGTTGCAAGCCATTTCTTCCAATAAGTTGAGAGCTCCCTCGGCCGTCTTGCTCATTATAGTGCCACCAGCTGCGACATCTACCAAAGTGCGTGTAGCCACTGTCAAACAATGTTGTCGGCACTTCCTTAACAACTCCTTAAACCGTTCTCACACCTCATAGAGTGATTCAGTGTCCAACTGCTTGAACTGACTGATTTCTACTTCGTAGTTGAGCTGTCTTCGCCGGTGGGAAAAACTTTTGAAGGAATTTTTGCATCAACTCATCCCATGTAGCAATGCTCCCAGGTTGCAAACCTTGTAACCATGACTTGGCCTTGTCCCTCAAAGAGAATGGGAACAACCTCAGTCGAATCACATCTTCAGCCATGCCATTGAACTTTACGATATCACACTTCTCCAAAAATGATTGTATATGAGTCATTGGATCTTCTATTGGCGAGCCCCCATATTGATGTTGCTCAACCATTGTGATTACCGCCGGCTTCAACTCGAAGTTGTTTGCCGCAATGGGCATCATAATCCCAGAGTAGTTCTCAGTAATAACGGGCTTGAAATAGTCCCAAAGAAGGCGTTGATTATTTCCAGGCTCCATTGCCTCTTGCTCCACTAACTCAGCACTTCTGGACCGTTGCATACACTTCAATCAACCTTCAAAACAAAAACAAAGAAATAAATTTAGAAAAATTCAAAAAAAAAATACTAGATTAAAATCAAAACCAATTACTAGCAATATTCTTGAAACTAAAGTGAAATAATCCCCAACAATGGCGCAAAAACTTTTTGCGTTAAATTCTAATTCTCAAGTGTATGAATAGTCAAGTTATAATATACCGACAGTGAGTCGGGTTATCATATCCACAGGGATTATTTCACTCACCAAATACCGTTTTCATTAATTTCTAACTTTATCTAACTAATCAAATGGTAGAGTTTCAATAATTAAAAGACAATAAAAATTCAAATCAAACTAATAGAATATGAGAGATATCAAATATATGAGAATATCTAGAGACTTGGCTTCACCTAACCTTTCAATCATGTAATTTAGACGTGTCTATTATCAAATCTATTTCCTAGTCTATAAGTCAAAATCCTCTCGTCTCTAATTCCCTCTCTCGAGTGCCCAATTAGAACGTATCATCAAGAACAGGATTCGATCTCTCGATAAAACCCTAATTCTCAATAACCCATTAAGTTTCGTGATTTTCCTACAACCTCATGAAACCTTGTAAACCTCTCGATTCTACAACAAATTCATGTCATAATTCCCTTTACCCAACCTAGAAAATCCTCTCTCGAGTGCCACCTTCTAAGTCTAGGTTCATTCGATTTGTGGCCAATAAACCAAAAGCATTAAGTGCATGGAATCATAAATAAACTATGGAGATTTCATTAATAATAAGCAAAATCTAAAATCAAATCATGACGTTTAGGTTAGGATCCATCTCCTCTTTAGAATAATAAATTAGTTCATACTTTGAATGATCAAAACACAAAACATGGAGAAAAACTCTAAAGTAAACATAATATCAAACTCTAGAACTTGGAACTTGAATCTTCTTCCTAGAAGGTTGAATCTTCACGCTCTTTGTCTTCGAGCCGTCTTGTTCTCTTCTCCCATGTGTTCTCCAAAAACCCTAAAATTTGATATATTATAGGACCCCGTTGTCCATCTGAAATCGAAATTAGAAAGTCTCAAAAATCATCCAAATCGCAAATGCAACCCTGGTGCCGCGAGTGGCACCGCGACGCCCCGTTAGGTAAATCGCAAGGCCGCGAGTGGCCCCCTGGCACCCAGAGCCTTTACTTGGCACTGTTTCCAACGCCGCGGCTCCTAAAACCTGTTATTTGCGCCTGATTCTTAGACTTAGCAGAATTTTCGCTCCTTTTCGCCTTCCCTCTTGTGGACTTAGCCAATTTTCTTCTCATCCAAATCCATGACTAATGCATTCAAACACCTACAAAACAAAGCAAAGTAAGTTAATAATTCACTTAAGCATAGATTAAATCAAATTATAAACTAATGAACTAAAATAATGAATAAAAACCAAATTAATCCTAAGCTAACAAATGTATTAAAACTAACATAAACCTATCAAACTAATGCATGAACTATTCTAAAATACACCTAAAACATACTCTAAAACCTATCTAAATATGCAACTATCAATTATATCTTTGTTTGGATAGTGTTGTGATGTGGGATTATGTGCTTATCAGGTTGTTTAAATTAGGCTGACGAGACGTCCGATGTTTCGAGAGAGGATATCCCCGAGGGTTCCAATGCCGGTCATGGCGTCACTAGTCGTGGGTCGTGACACGGTCTTTTGCATATTCTTGTGGACAACCGTCGACCATTACTATCCTTCGAGTTCTCACGTCCCATTTCATTTGAACTTGATGATACTGATGGTAAATCGGCCTTCTGCCATGAACTGCTACACAACAGGTCCGTAGGTTACCTCGTCTCACATTTTTCGCCAGTATTTGTGTGAGTTTATTGTGTCCCATATGACGTCAAACCCATTAATAGTGAAGAAATTCACTGGACGAGTGGGCCTACCACAAATAGTCTAGCACACAACATCACATAACGTTTAGTATATCATGAGCTGAAAGTTCAACATGAAGTTTTTTTTTCTTTTTTTTCATTTTTTTATATAAAGTTTTACAAACTATTTCAACCGCTACAAGGATGTCTAAATTGCTTTCAAAAAACTTCGACTTACTACGAAGCTACCTGACTCTACTGCAAGATTTTCCCAACAACTAATTATGAAATTTAAAAACTTCAGATTCATCGAGAGTAACTATTGAGGAGATACGAAATCAAAATTTTTAGAATAGAATTGAGATGCTAATTGTTTCATGCTAAGAGAGTATATAGGAGTCTCCATGACTTGCCCAACAAATGTTGGGTTAGGAAACTGAGAGGCCCTAAGGTTGAGATTTAGATTCACTGACGAATCTTATGCTTGTTGGGACGACTGTCCAAATTGTCTCTCACCTAAAACCGGATGAGCGATCCTTGGTACTGCGGCGTTGCATTCCTCACACCACTTGAGCATTGAGTCGATAGCCTCTTTACGTTCTCTGAGGCTGCAATTTTGTTCTTCAAGGTTGTAATTTTGTTCTTCAAACTGGTCTCTTATGTTTTTCATCATTCGCTCCTCGATTGACAACATCATTTCTTGCATTTGATCCACAAGTTGTTGTTGGGTGACAGTATTTGTTCCTTGTGTAGTGAATGGAGAAACATATTCTTCTATAGGAGGGTCTCTCTCCTCTTCCGGAATATCAAAAAAATCGAGGTTGAACTCTTCAAGATCTTCAAGAGAAGTGTCGTCCTTTATTTTTGAAACATCTTCCCACTCAGTTCACACATTTCCTAGCCTCTTAACCGCAAGACTTCCCTTGGTTCCACTTGAGTTCAACACGGTTTCGGTGAAATTAGGATTGAATAAGAGGATTATATTGCTCTTTAATTTCTTTGGTAAAAATCCTGGTGACCGTGAAATCAAGCTGAGAAGCATGACACCTAAACATATGTCGAGAGTTTGGGACCGCACTTAACCTGCCTCTGGACGTGTAAATATCGCAGAGTGGTCCTCTCTCAGGGATTTCTAAAATTTATGAGAATATTTTAGACGTGAGGGTTATATCAACACCATTCACCTTTGTAGTGATAGTGAAAGTATCTTGGTTTTTAAAGGTTAAATTTTCATAAAACGAGGCAACAAAAGACCAAAAAATGCACCTTTCAAGATTGATGACTGGTGTCAAACCTAAGGCCGCAAGTTTTTCGTGGAGAATAGGGTAGTATTCATCTGGTAAAATTACCAATCTTCCAGTCTGGACTAGAATTGAAGAGAAAGATCTGAGTCGAGGATGCTGAGAACTTTCACGTTCAACATTCTTCTGAAACTTCTTTAGTTTTCGCTCCAAGTTATTTTTGAAGATAAAACTTTGAGAGGAATAGAAGGTATGTTATAGAAAAGAGGTATAAATATAAGAAAGAAGGAGAAGAAGAGAGGTGAGGAGGGTGAGTGAAAGAACTCGCCTCCTCCCTCTCTATTTATAGAAGAGAAAAAAGGGGGTTGCTAGAAAAAACCCTAAGGAGGCCGGCTCTTGTATGGCCAGCCCAACCTGGCCAGCACCCAATCTAGAATTTTTTTAAAAAAATTTGTATTATTTAAGAGTGGGCAGTCTCCAAGACCATGCTCTGATACCAAAACAACTGTCACACCCCTGTTGGCCTAAGTAGTTTTCCACTTAGAATTCTCCTAAGTGTTTTGATGCTAACAAACAATATAACTGTGGTATTAATGGTTGTATTGAGTATATTTCAACACCAAAGATCAATATTAGGGCCAATACATGACCCAAGCAAATGACCACTTAATGAAAGGCAAAACTGAAGCTTAGGATCAAGGATGGTCAAGCTAAAGTCAACAGAAGACAAGTTGAAGTCAAACATAAGTCAACCAGAGATCAAGGCAAATGGACTGTAATAATATTTCATTTTGTAATTGCTTTCGATTTTCTTAGGTTGTAGGTTTCTTCCTTATTTGATCAGCCACTCCTGTTTGATCGATTATTCTCGAGACTTTTCCTATTTGGTTTTTCGATTTCTTGAATTAATATGTTTTCGATTATTTATTCTCTCAATCATGATCATAAATGTTTTCTCATTACATTTATCTTGAAATGATCATATTGCATGTCTTTGAAAGTGAATCTCGCATGTATGCTTATTTTCAAAGAACTCACTCCTGATATTTTGATTTTGAATCTAGTTGATCGTGTTCTGAATAGTTTTCATCATTTTATCAATCACATAACTTAAACATGTTCAAGAATGATATTTTTGACATGTATATGTTTCCCAAGAACCCATGGAATGCATTCCTACTTTTTGGAATGCACTCTGGTAGCAAAAACACGTCTCATTCGCCTCGGACAAGCTGAAACGCACTCCAGCAAGGAGAAACACGTTTCAGGTACAAGGCAAAGAGTGAAACACGTTTCAGTTGAGTGAAACGCGTTCCAGCTGTTCAAAACTCACATTATTGTGTTTTTGCCTTGGGCTCACTGAAACGTGTTCTAGCTGGGTTGACAAAAATTGGTCATCTTTGTCTCGAGTCTCGTGAAACGCCTTTCAGCTAGTGTATGGAAAAATTGTTGTTTTTCTCTCGAGTGTCCTGAAATGCACTCCAGGTTTCTAACTCTTGTTTTAATATCAATAACTTTTATTATCATTCTCCAATATCTTTCTTTGCAACTGAGACAAAAAGGAGGCAGCCGCCAACTATTGGAGAACCTGTACACTTCATTATTTTCTATCGAGGTTTTGATCACACTCTCTTTGTTAAAGTCGATCACGATCACGGGCTTCATTACATAACTTGTTTTTGGATCAAACCAAGGAGATTTTCTTCCGTACTTTTTTCAGCTGTGCATTACTTTCAAACTCGTGGCTGCTTAATATGGAAGAAACCATTGTGCTCTGTAAGTATTTCGAGGTTTGTTCGGTATGGAACAATCTCTCTTGATCTTCATTGTTTTTGAGGTTATTTGTATCTTTGTGCTTCATTGTACTTGTTCTAAGTGTTTAGAACAAGATAATCATTTCTTAGTTACTTTCCTTGATTTGTTTCTAGTATTGAACAAATCAAGTCAAGTGATTGTGGTTCGCTTAAGATTCCAAGATTGGAATCAAAGTTCGATTCATCCTTATCCCGCAAAAGGATGTTGTATGTTCTTCCTGAGCCTGTAAAATAATAGGTTTTCCTTGAACCTGTGAAAAGGCATGTGTAATGGTTTGATTCACACCCGTGAAGTGAATTAGAGATAGTGGAATCCTAAAGAAGGTTTCTCTAGGCGTGGAGTAGGAAAAAGCTTTTCGAACCACGTAAAAATCTGTCTCCTTATATTTATTTTCTGTATTTTACTATTATATGTGATCTATTTGATAAAATGCCTCAACCAAATTAAGGAGAACTAAAGATAATTTAATAATTGTTATAATTGGCCAAAACACCCAATTCACCCCCCTCATTTTGGGTGTCTTTCAATTGGTATCAGAGAGGGTGCTCTTGCTTTAAGGCTTAACATCCATGAGCCAAAGATCAAATAGCCAATACCATAGAATTTGACTTAGAAGATAACATATTCACCCCACCTATGCGCAATGACCACAATCTCAAGCCATGTCTCAAGCCATGGAGGATTAGAATGAGAGCATTCCTTAAGGCCCAATCACTTGATATGTGGAATACAGTTTCAAATGGACCACATGTGTCCATTAGGATCATAAATGGGGTTGAAGTCCCTAAACTTAAGAAGAAATGGGACAGGAAAGAAAAATGGTTAGCTAGACTTGATGATTTAGTTAGAAATATACTTATGTCTAGCCTTTCCCAAAATGACATAGATAAAATTTCTTCATGTGCCTCATCTAAGGACATTTGGAAAAAATTTGAAGAAATTTATGATGATTCATGTGTTTCCTCATCCTCTTGTGAAATTAAGGAGAACGTAGGACATACATGTCTTATTTCTCATATTGATGATTGTTCTACTATTGTAAATGATATCAATGTTAATAATGTTTCTTTTGATGATTTGTCCATTGTGCATAAAAACCTTCGAATAGAATTTGACAAACTCATAAAAAAGAATGAGATGCTCAAGAACATGATAACGAAAACTATAGATGAGTTGGAGACTCTCTAGAATGACTACAACAATGTTCTTGAAGAAAAAGAAAACGTTCTTGAAGAAAAAGAGGATTTAGACAATGAAAATACTATTCTTCAAGAGAGGCTAGAAGAGTTGACCCAATTAGTAACTAAGGTTACTAGTGAAAAGGAGAGTCTAGAACTTGAACTCCAAATAGAAAGACAAAAGACCTCCAACTTAGAAAAACAATTGTGCAAACAAAATTATAGACTATATAAGCCCAATACATGCCACAGGGACCATAGAAATCCTTTTAAGGATAAATATCACAAAATGGCATGGGTGCCCAAAAAATTGCTCCTTGATGCTAAAATCACAAAATCTAAATAAGTATGGGTTCCAAAGGCTATGGTTCACCGGATCACCTAGATTAATATTATTGAACCATATGCTAAGTCTATGTGCCTAATCTATAGGCGTCGAACACTTTTAGGCAAACTTTCATAGATTTGATGTCACATGTGTACACTTATATTATCTCTTGACATTTGGAAGTATTACAGGCTTGATTATATTATTTTTAACTCATGTTGTCTATGCTTGCCTAAGATTTCCTTACCACGTGGAACATGATTAAATGTCTATTTATTTAGTTCAATGCTTGTTCGATGTGATTAATGTATACATCTTGCTTAAACTCATATCGTGAAAAATGTATCCGTGTATTAAATGGTGTGTGTGCTTCATGAGTGTGTATATATATATATAAATTCATCCATTTAATATTTTGAGGAAATTTTGAGCATTATATAATATTTTTTAATTATGTTGCTCAAATGAATGATTAGAAGCGTAAATTTTGATGTCTAAACTTCTTGTTTCCATTCACATGTGTGAACCTGGTTATGAGTTATACTTTATTATGTTCATTGAGTCAAAGCATATACTATGAATTTGTCATATCATGAGAAATGTATGTTTATGCTTAAATGGACTATGCTTGTTCATAACATTATCAAATTTCATCCATTTAACACTTTATGAGCATGATTAGAAAACGTTGATGTGAGCTTATTGAAAATTAGATTTTCATAACTCATACATTTTTATATGCTCATACTTCAGATAGTGGACTAAAATCAATGATTATTCTTAAATGTTCAAATCGTTTGTACTTTAAGATTAAATAATATACATCATTTGCAAGTACAAAATAATGAATGGTTCAAGTGGCATGTACGTTAAATATTATTCAATTTTGTCATCCACTATCTCAATTCACTTTTAATGGATCATTTAGGTTAAAATTTCAACATTAGGAAAATAATTAAAAAAAATTGTGAAAAATCTAAATATAAAAATGTTTTAAAAGATAAATAAATAAATAGAAATAAAAATAAACTTAAAAAAAAATTAATCAATAAATATTAATCAATTAAAATCAAAATTCATGAAATAAAATCAAAAAAATTAAAGAGCTAAATTTTTAATAAGATGTTTGAGAATCTAACTTGAGAGTCAAATGTATTTAATAATACTTAATCTTTAAATTATTACCATAGAGGATTTCTACTATCACAACAAGTAGAGTACTAGGGAATTTTAAACACCTAGGCACACATACATAATAAACTCTAAGAACTCGGTATGTAAATACATACTGAAAACATATAAGACTGTAAATACAAACTTAAGAAAATGCGGAAGACTAATAACATAGGAGCAAACACTTAGAACTCTTAGGACTTGTCACTGGCCTCTGCCAAGAACTAAGCAACTGGGCTGTATTTATAGAAGAGCAGCAAGACTGGCGGACTTCAAAGGTCTTCAAACCCGAGGACAGGTGGCTGATAGCACGGATGAGCTGGAGGATGAGCATCAACGAAAGGTGATGGAGACTTGACAAGATTGAACGCTTGTCAGCATGTGGCGAGTGTTGGTAAACATGGACAGTTGTCGGGTGAGTAGACCTTTTAACTGTAGCATTCCAAAGGTAAACCAAAAAGCAAAATGTTTTTACTGTGGATGAATAGTGTTATCAGATAAGATTCCATTGCTTTGGGAAAAGTTGATGGGAATGGTATCGCTGGAGACATAGATGTTAGTGGAAACATTGGCATGTGGTGGCACATAGGATGAGTCAGCGGATGAGAATGAATCTTCTTGTCTGTCAGACTGGACAGCTGGAGGAGATATGGCTGTTTCAATGGAAGAAACCTGCAAGAAAGAAGACATACCTGTGCGATGAGGATTTCGCGGGATGAAAGACTGATGGTAAGTTCGACGATGAAGAAGTGGACGAACAACTGGCAAGTTAGTGTGAACTTGATGATGATGGTAGTTGTACAGAGCACATATCGTGGAACTGAGATGGAGAAGAGGATATGAGTATCCTGGATCCAGAGAAGTACGACGACTATGGAGACCAGCGGAAGTTGATCGGTTCATGGGAAGGGGATAAATCCTCTGCTGCTTCTTCATCAAGATCGTCATGCAGAGAATCCCAATAAGCTTGAGAGCACTGATAATCGTCCTGAGGAGAATTAACTCCTAAGGCTTGGCGTTCTGTAGTGTCGGCTTCTTGTTCAGCAAGAATCTCTTCGTATGTGAAAGGAGTGTTGTCCCTTGTTGCCATGGACTCGTGATTATAAGGAGAACATTATGAAGAGGAAAGGGGAACGAAAATCAGAGGAGAAAATATTGTGAAAAGCAAGAAAGACGGCTAGGGTTTGAAGCGGAGAAGAAGATCAAGCTTGAAGATTGTGAAGATTCTCCAACACTTTCTCTACTTTCTTTTTTATTTTTTTGGGTTTACATTCATGTTCAATATATTATTTCATGCTTTCATGTCTTTATTCATGAACTAAATCCTCTATCTAGAGGTGTAGATCAATCCAAACTCGATACTATGCTTTAGGTTATATTGTTTTGATTATTGTCAATAAAGTTTTCAGTTTATTTATGTTTTTCTGGGTATAATTCTTTTAATCCCTTGATCACAGATTATATGATTTTAGACTTGAAATAGGTGCCCGAGAGGGGGTATTTTGGGTTGGAACAAGGAAGACATAACCTGGGTGATCGTGAGATTGAGAGGAGATCGAAATAGACCGTGAAGTCATTGCAGAGAACCATAGATCTTAATGAGTTATTAGGGTTTGGGTTTTCATCGAAAGAGTTAAACTTATAATTCTAATAGCATGTTCTAACTAGTGCTCGAGAGAGGGAGTTAGTAACGTTAGGGTTTTGACTTATAAACAAGAAAATTAAGTTGATGATAATCCCATATTCATGCATAGTTGAGAGGGCGTTGAGATTGAACCTCTAGACGTGTCTACTATTGATTTCATGCTTACTTTTATATTTCATTGTAGTTTAATATTTAGTTGATTTAATTATTTTCTTTAAGCACTTAATCACTCGAATTCGATTGTCTAGATAAAATTAGAGTTAAAACTTGATAGATGGTGTAGTAATAATCCCTGAGGACGATACCCGTTATCTTATCGGACTATATTATAACTTGACACGGTACGTTGCGATTTTGCACTCGATAGTTACCTACTGTGCACATTACTTTTTTAATTAAAATATCTGAAAGGTAACGTGAAAATCCACTAAGTCCTATTCACACCCCCCCTCTTGGACTATAATACTGGGCCAACAGTACCAAGGTTTTGAAAAAGTCCCATGGTATGCGTGTTGTGTAAAGTCATCGAGCAACTACGGAGTGCACCGTGGGCGGAGTGCTTAGTATTATCATGTGATTGTTCCCCTTTGATATCACGGGATTGAGTGCAACGCAGTTGCAGGTCCTGCAAGCAAAGAGCTCAACCTTATATCACGAGGGCTCTAATGGTCCAAGTCACAAAGATAAGGAACCACCCCCCCTCAATTTATGTATAAAGAGTATGCCATATGCATGGAGCAATGTAGCATGGTATCATGTATATAAATGATGCAAGGCCATGGTTATCATAAAGTAAAATAATACGCAAACCTAGGCTATCACCCCTACCTTGAGACGCAAGTTTTATAGCAATAACTCAAAGGAGAAAAGTCTCAGCATTTCAGTGGTGTGGAAGGTGGTTTGGAGGAGGGGGGACCCTCCTATTTATAGAAAAAACTAGAGAAGAAGAGAAACCCTAGCATCTGCCTGGTAACCGTTTTCGACAGGTTTTTCTGGGATTTTTCGGGACAGTGCTCGGGTGTTTTTTAAGTGTGTGTTTTCTATGTTATTTGGTTTAAAATAGTCTATTTTTCAGAGGTGTTACACGCGATTTATTCAAATAAATGTTCCAACTAATTCAAGAATAACATAAGATACTTTGAAAATTGACTTAATTGGCCGAAACACCCAATTCACCCTCCATTTTGGGTTTCCAACATCTTTTGTGTTTGAAGAAATGTCCATTAGAGATGCAATGACTTATTTTTCTTTGCTTTGAAGTTTAAGCTTAAATATTTGGCTTCACTGGTCTAATATTTTCTTGCCTAACTAGATTTAAATTTTAACAAATGAATTGTTTTCTTAATGCTTGTCAAATTAGAGAAGGTTCACAATTATGATAGTGTGTGTGTTATGGATATATTGCAAGGTCTTCATGGAGAATATGCTTGTTGTGGTTGTAATTTTATTTCATTGGATTCTCATAGTTTGTGCAAAACAATTGATTAGAATGTCGTCCTTCCATTTCATGTTTTTGGGTTTGATTTTCTTTATTATATCTTGTTTTAAATTGTTTTTCCTCTCAAATCTAATTGTTTAGGGTATGAATTTATTATTATTATTATTATTATTTGTTTTAACTCAATGCTTAATTTTCTTTGTTCTTTTTGTTATGATCTAGGATAAGTGCTTGCGATTTGTTATTTGAAGTACTTTGATTTTCCTCTAAAATGAGTTTGACATTGTTGTACATTATAAAAAAAATTTATTTGCAGATTTTTGGTGACACTCATAGGGTTTGATGGCTTTAATCTTTTTTTGCTTTTTGTTTTTGTAATTTAGATAGCAAATCTCATATACTTGTAGTAATTGGCTAATTGTCATTGGGATATATTGTTTCAAGACATGTTACTTTCCATGATAATCTCTTTTTTTATTTTCTTATACATGCAAGGTCTTGAGCATAAGATAGGTTAAGCTGCAAGCTTTCCCTTCTTAGGTTTTAAAGTTTGAAGCCTGTATTTTTGTTTCTATTTGTGAGAGTAAATTGTAGTATTCATTCATTGGTTTGGTTTTCTTCGATTAGGGTTTGGTTAGGAATTCTAAGCATTCCATGAAACATCTAAGAACTCCATACAGAATCTAAGAACTCCATAGGAACACTAAAATAGTTATGACTACTATTTATTTTATCTAGGAAAACTAAGGACACTTAATACTTAATTGGTGAAAAAATCAACTCTTTGACTTTCTTATTGACGAATTCCTTGGTTGCAAGGTGAAGAGAAAGGAACTGAGTGAGCTCGATATAAATTGATTATATCCACTTTTTTATTATAGTTTAACACTTCAAAAGTTCTAAAAATATTTGACATTGAAGGATGGAGAAAAAGGAACAAAGATGAGCTCAATATAGATTGATTAAATTTCTATTTCATTTAGGGTTATTGATCTCACAAATCACAACTTTGATTCATTCTCTTATTCGTGTGTGCAATTTCTAATATTATGATGGTATGTGTTTTCCTTCCTCTTGAAAGAATTATTTTACTATTTGGTATTATCCAAATGCTTTTAGCAAAAGAATGGTGATTGATGCCTTGAGAGACTATCTCCTTCCTTTTGCATTTTCAAAGTTAGAAAACCACAAGATAAAAAAATCATGATGTTTTTGTCTTTGGATGTAAAATATTGCAACATTTTTTCTTTACTCTTATTTTTTTGCTATTTTATATCCTTTTTGGTGCATCTTCTTCTTAACTTCTTTAATATATTATGCTTAACTTATTACTTTGTGGTGACTTTGTTTCTCATTTGGATTTCTTATTTTTATCAATTTACATATGAATGGTTTTACACTTTGTTCCTTGTTGGGAAAATAGAATTTTTGAACAATGTTATATATGAATTTTGAGGCTTGTTCAAATATTGAAAAATCAAAACCTTTATAGATAAACATCACCTTCAAAGAGATTCAATGTTGTTTCCTACTCTTTGATTTTAAAGTTTGAGTATCTAGTGGAGTTAAGTTTTATTGTACTTTGTAAATGTCAATGACCTATAACTTATCACACCATAAAAACATTCTATTTTACAACCTTCCTATCATGTATTGAAAAAACTTCACTGTGTAATTGCTAATTATCATTGGAACTGTTTTAAGACATGTTATTTTCTTAGCTTTTAACAATAATGAATCTCTCATAAAAATGAAAACCCTTGGTTTGATCACTGCTCATTTTCTTTTGAGCAAGATTTGAGTGGTAAAAGCCTTTTTTTTTTTCCTTTTGTTTTATGTCATTCATAGCCTTTTGAGCTTTTATATGAATCTTTTACACAAGCAAGTGAATCCCATAAATTGAATCATTTGTTTATTTTATCTTTATTGTTATGAATTCTTAAACATGGTTGGCAAAAAGTAATAGATTAATTAATTTAAAGTTAGTTTATGTTTCTTGTGAAGTTCTTAGTAACGAGAAGTTGCTTATAGATTTAATATAATTGAACTAATTGTTTATTTTTTTGCGTCTTGAAGTATTTGAATACCCATTGTTATTTAGCTACAAAAGTTATTTGTGGTGGCGAAAAATCTTTCGTTACGCATATTTAGTTACAACCTTAGCTACAAAAATATTTAATACCTAAATAATTTTTGCAACAAAAGCTTTATTTTTAGCTACGATTTAATTTGTAGCTAAAAGCCTAATATTTAAGGTGAAACTATTTTGCTTTCAAACAATAATAATAAATAAATAAGCTGAAAGAGTTTGATGGATGCTTTCTTTACAATTTTGTGGAACTATTTTCATTTACTGGGTTAGTTTTTTCTATTGATGTATGTTCTTTGAGTGGGCTACTTTTTTCTATTAATTTTCATCTCAATTTATATTCTTTTATTTTATAGGTTGATTGTTAATTAGTCAACACATAATTTTGATGAATCACTATATGTTAGTGTTGCTAACATCTTAGGATCTCAACGTTAGTGATTTTCTTATTAACATAATTTCCTAAGATTATACATATATAATTCATTTACTATTTATACAAACTTTAACAAATTTTTTATTACTTACGTTCAGAGCATGTGCACGTTCTCTAATTACATTAATAAAATTTAAAATATACTGTAATTTCAGGCATCTAAGAATTACAATATCAGGACTCAAGATGGGTTTGGCTTTCTTGCAATACAGATTCACGCAATTTCCCTTGGTAGCACACTTAAATAGCCATTTTGCAGCCACGTGTCCACTTACATGGTTGCTTTGATTAGTGTATATGTATTCAAGACCTTGATGGAGTTTTTAACATCAGTAATGTTAAATATATGTTGGGGATGCAACACAATTTTAACGGGATTAAGTATCAGCGTCGAAAAAAGACGTTAGCACCCAATGTACATAAAATATATATTTTTTAAGATCGTTGCATTTTAGCAAAGAAAAAAATATCTAATTATATGTGGGGCATCAACGCCACCAAATATGTGCGCTCCGCCAACTATTAGATCGCGGAGGCGTGTGTGTACTCTTGTGATCCAATGCGAGGCGTGTGAATATTCATGCGTTGGTGTCCCATTACTTTAGCACTAAAAGATTTTAGAGTGTTGTTACATTGACATTCAAAGTATACAACTTTTGTACTTTAGATGTGCATGTTGGATGCCACTTTAACAATTTTCAAGATTTTATTTGTTTGGCGATGACCAAGGTCCTCCACCAATTATTGGTGGTTGAACAAAAATAAATAAATAAATTTTTAGAGCATACATGGTTTAAACATAGTATTTGAAAATAATATAAAGGCTAAATATAAAGATGCTTGAATCCTAGAAATGTGCTTGAGTAAATAATAGGCAAGTAGACGTGATTTGCGTATAGAAAAATACTTTATGTTTTGGGTTGAGAATAGATGTGTATTATGTAACATCTTTAATATTCAAGAAAGACTAAGTGTATGTCAGCGTTAAAAAATAACTTTGACATTCAGTAAACATATAATATTACTCTTGTAGATAACACATGACCCTTTAAAAATCATTAAGAAAATGATGAAGATAGCATTCAAAACTCAGTTGTGTTTGTTTAAACAAAAGGCCAACGAATTTGAAACGTGAGTATACCATTCATTGCAAATAATATTAAAAAATACGACGTAATTTTGGTCAGGGACACCCAGAGTTCCTCCAAACACTTCAGTAGAGAACATTGATCGAGATTCTTAGTGAAGTGATTGAAGGAACTCCCAGGGACATGACCAGATATTTCTTGAGCACAAGACCTTGCATATTTTAAATTCCCTTGAAGATTATTTTTGGGCCTATACTTCTCATGCATGTATATTGGTACCCTTTTATAATAATAGCAGCTATTTTTACACCCACACATGTATAGTTACTCATCCGTTGAAGTTGAACAAGTATTTCATGGGCAAGTCACTTTGCTTGTTACTTTTGGTTGAACTTGGCCGCATTTGTAGTTATGTTCGAATGGATGAGTTGAATTCAATGAACCTTGTCATTTTTTTTTAACAATAATGAAAAAAAGTCAATCAAACTACTTTTTGCTACATTTCAGATTTGCAGTATCTTTGCTTTATTGGTCCCAAAACAACTTGCTTCATTACACCCGGCACTGAATATCTACATTGAAAAATAAGGCAATAATATTCAATAATATTCATAAAGAGTATAATATCTACCCACGTTTCTCTAAATGCTTGTAAATTTTATCTTTTCTTCATGTCTAAATGCTTCTAATGATTGAATTTATAAATCCAAGATCATCGTGAATCACTATATTAAACCTTAAATTGTAAATCTTTCATGTCATTTGCACTGATTGAATTGATTTCCAACTTTTTCCACGCTCTCTATTTGGGGTTAGGGTTAATGAGATGCCCAAAATTAAAATACCATTTTATATTTAATGAAAAAAGTTGGGGCCATTCAATTCAAATTAAAGAGACGGTTATTGGAGTCGGTTCCATCAACTGACATTCATAACTAACTATTTAGGAATTGACCAAAATGATCTTATGATATTGGATGATGACATATTTAATCTTAAAAATTAAATAAAACCATACCTAACATTCTCCCACTTGGTTTTATTTTATTTATAAGATTATCAATTAATAATGATCATCATCTAATATCATCCCACTTGGGTTTTATTAAGTGATAAACAAATCAAATGGCGAAGAAATTATATCCCATAGCTCATGTGCATTAATCGACCAAAGAAAATATATGCTATGCTTTTGGTCCAACCACATGTCTCACAATTAAGACACAAATCAATTTTTCATACAAATGTGCACCAATATGGAAAATATTGTAAATGAGGATAATAATACTAATAAATGTGATCACAAATACAAAGTGTCGAAAACTGAGTCACTGCCATAACTCCCACTAAGTACATCAAATAAGTCAATAAGACCCATATGAGCAACACGCTTATTATACAATATAAGCAGCAAACCCTTAGTCATGAGATCGACAATCATCTGCCGTATACAATCTCTGCTATTAGTGTCGTGTACAATCCAACTCTAACGCCAAATCTTACACTGACCATATTTATATGAAGTTCAAAATTTGATATTGTAAGTTAATCCAAATCCCCATGTATAGATATTAAGGGTGTTGTAGATAAACATTGAAATGATGTTGAGAGTACTACTGTTATCTCAAAGAACCCCATGAAGTTTGTTTTGATGATTGCAAAGCACTCCATCTTATGAATTAATAAATTTGTTAAGTGTTTCAATTAAAGATTGAAGACTAAATGTCTCGAGCTGATTCATTCAATTGAGAAGAGGTCAAGCTAAGCTCAAATGAAGATATGATCAATCAAGAATCAAGTCATGGAAGTGTTATGGCTAGTTAGTTAGTCTAGAATTGTAGAATCTTTACTCACCACACTTCAACTCATCCTTGACTCAAAAATTTTCAAATTTAACTTTAACTTTCAGAATCAGTTTTTTATTCGTCGGATTACCAAATGATTCAATCATGTTTTAAGATATACTCAATTCAATTCAAAATATTCTTGAAAGTTTCTTTTGAATGATGATTTTGATCCAAAACATTTTGATCCAAAACATTTCAATCCAATATGATTTCAAAGGAGAAGATTTTCAGAAAAATAGTTGAAATTATGTTAAGTATCGAGCAAGATGCTCATGCAGTGGAAATCATTTAAAATCAGGCCTACGTTGCAAGACGCTCCTATCGCTACAGGACGCTCAAGATTTTTGAAAAATCTTGGAACACAGTCGAGTAGGATGCTCATGCTCAGTAGCGCCCTCCTGAAAATTCTTGAAAATTTTGTCTCTCGGGATGACCATCCTTCAGGACGCTATTGTTGCAATAGGACACTCATGTCAAATTGAACCTTCTGGATTTCAATGTTTTCAGGACGCTAAACATTTTTCAGGACGTGATTATCTACTGTTTCAAAACCTGACACAATGTTTTCTATTTTTCTGAAAAAAGCTGAAATTCTGATAATTTCCTATTCCATGTAAACTTTTTTCGGTCAAAAAATTTCAACGTTCATCTTCGTGCCATTTTCATAAAAGAATCGAGCTGTTTGATTCAAAATTTAAATTACTCACACAACAGTTTCAAAAATTCAAAATCTGAATTTGGCGCACTCTTGCTTATAAATATCAAACTTGGAGATGAAGTTAAAGACTTTTTGAAAAAATAGTTTTGCACTCTTTGAATGTTAATCTATTATTTTAAACGTTTTTAAGCTGCAAATATCTTTGATACTTTAACAAAAATATTTTCGACTTTGGATTACCTTAGCATATTTTATATCTTTTTGAAAGTCCAAAAAAAGAAAGAGGTTTTCATATTTACTCATTTTTTAATTGTTCTTAATATCTATCTTTTGTTGAAATCGTGATTGAGTAAAGGTTCATAGGTTTTATGTTGTAAACCTTTGAAGATTATCTCATATCTTGTACTGTATTGCAATTGCATAAGTTGTTGTGTTATCCTTAGAGCAAGGATAAGTGTTAATGGTAGACTCACACCCTTTATGTTGAGTAAGTTAAACTCACACCCGTTAAGTTGAGTAGGTTAGTGGTATACTCACACCCGTGAAGCTGAGTAGGATAGGTAGATTCACACCTGTGTAAGTTGAGTGTTCTTAAGGTTGTTCTCACACCTGTGAAGTTAAGAAAGTGTAAAGGTTTGATCCTTACCTGTGAAGAGTGATCCTTAGTGGAGTTTAGAAATCTTAACTGAGGAAGTTAGATAGTGGACGTAGAGGCATATAGCTGAACCACTATAAATCTTGTGTGTTAGTTTACTTTAACTGTGTTATTTTTATTTCTTGTCATTGCATTTTATCAAACCTGCTAAATCAGTATTCGTCCAATTCACCCCCCTCCCCCCTCTTGGAAACATTCCTGGGCCAACAGGTTGTATTAGAGCTGGTTAATCAGCAGAGAAATCTAACCATTTCTTTGATGTAATGGCATAAATGTTCAATGCCAAAAGTTCTATGAAAGTTGGGCAATCTACGCACAAACCTCCATTGTTTAGGAAAGATTATTTCAATAATTGGATGAAGCTTATGAAAGTATTTCTTACGGCTCAAAACACTGACATATTTATGGGGAATGGTTATAAATGGTTACACACCTCCCAACAAGCCCTTAGATTCATGGACATCCCATGATAAACACTGCTATAGTCTAAACTCACAAGTTGTCTACACTTTGTTTTGTAGCTTAACAGATGAAAAGTTAGAAATAGTAAGTCATCTCGAAATGGCAAAAGAGATTTGGGAAAAACTCAAAAAGATACATGGAAAGCTGTTAAGTGAAAGTAATGAAAAACTCAAGGAATATAAAAAACTATTTGATGATTTTGAAATAGTCGAGTGTGAATCCCTTGATGTAGCTCTTGAACGATATAAGTTCATACTTAAGGGGATGAAGAGCTTTGGTCAAGAGATACCCACTATTATAGCAATAGTGTGCTTTGTTGATAAACTTCCAACATCTTGGAATGGAAAAATGCTTACCATTGGTAAAAATCTCAATCCACGGGAATACACTTTAGATGAGTTTTGTAGTTTACTAAGACCCATGGAAGGTAAAAATGAAACTAGAAATCGAGTTAGAGAACTAGAAAATGAACTCAAACACATTAGATTTCTAGATAGAGAGTCTCTAGATGATAGTATGAAAAGATTCGTGAGAGTTTCAAAGGAATTAGAAAATTTTGGAAAAACTATTCCACATACTACTTTAGTCAAATATTTTCTTGACAGTTTTCTTGAAAAATGGAAGTATAAAGTTCAATTTTTAGAAGAATTTTCAAATCAATTTGAAAGTGATTTTAAAGATATAAGTTATGTTTTAAGTAGTTTAGAAATGTCTTCTGAAAGGGAAGACATACTTGCAAATTTACCAAGTAGAAATGGAAGTGAACTCAATGATAAAGAATTACCAACATTGATGATTCAGAGAAATGAAGAAGAATCTTCTACATCCTCAAATGCCTCTAGAACAAATATTCCAACTAAGGAAGAAGAAGTTGTTGCAGAAGTTCCAGCTGTTGGCCCAGATATGTCCAAGAGGGGGGTGAATTGGACACTTAGACGATTTAGAAAATAATAACAATGGCAAAGATACAGTGCAAAAAATAAACAAATTTGCACAGTCAATTTATAGTGGTTTGGCTACTTGCCTACATTCACTACCTAACCTCATCAGTTAAGATTTTAACCTTGTCACTAAGGGATTCTCTTACGGGTGAGAATCAAACCATTACACCTTTTCTCAACTTGCGGCTGTGAGAACAACCGTTACACTGCTCAACTTACAGGCGTGAGACCAACCTATCTCAACTTAGGGGTGTGAGAACTACCGTTTCTCAACTTACGGGTGTGAGAAGACCTCACTTTGTTGAATATAAAATATCAACTCAATAGTTTATCTAACTACTGTTACAACCTTGATACAATATACAAAATATGAAATTGAATACAACTGTATCTTATGAACTATCTCTCAAATTACTCTTTCAGCAATAATGATATAAGTTAAAACAGTGCTGAACGATTTAAGTGAAAATAGTTCAAAGCTTCAAATAAATTTTTAGATAAAGATAGAATGTTAGCTCAGTATGAAAACCTTTTGAGTTCATAAAGTCTCAAAAAAAACTATTGTGAAAACAGATCGACTTAAACGTTTTCTTGACCAGATGAAAATTCGACTAACTTTCAAAAAGTATTTTAGCTTAGAGAATTTTCGGTGCTTAAGAAATTATTAAGTGTCTGTATTTATAGACTTGTAGAGATGAAGCTGTTGTTCATTTAAATTTGAATTTCAAATATGGACGTTTACTCACAACAACTAGAATACATCACGATAGTGGCAACTGCACAATTCTTGAATATTCTATTTTTCTCCAGATACACGAATAAGGAAAGTTGTAGAAGGCATGGTTCGTGAATCAAGGAATATCTCTTACAAATACAGAAAATTGATTTTGTACGAAAAGTGGTTTAGAAAACGGTGGCGAAAAATACGTACATGTCAAATCAGTAAAAATATCATTTTTGTCGTTTTGTTCCTTTGAGAACACTCATAGAATATCAGCGTCCTACTGAATAATGAAGTGAGGGCGCTACTAAGTAGTAAGCGTCCTGACTTACTTTGACAATTAAATGACTTAAAGCATGCGAGTGCTACTTCGCAGTAAGCGTCCTACATTGTTTTAAAACGCAAAACATATGAGGGCGCTACTCAAGAGTAAGCGTCCTGAACTATTAAAAGCAGTTTTAAAACAATGTTTAAGCGAGCTGATGGACGGTAAGCGTCCTGAAAGTTACTTAAGTTGATTCTAAAGATGAGGGCGCTCCTACACAAGTAGCGTCCTGATAATTTGCTTAACTTATAACTTATCAGCGTCCTTAAAGATAAAAATCACTTAAAGATAAAAGAAAATCTTTCAACGAGCTGAAGCTAAATTAGTGTCCTGACACTCTCAAAAGTTGATAAGAGAAAAGTCACTACTAACAAGTAAGCGTCCTTATTAATCAGATCATTTCAACCTTGAGCGTCTTAACATTTTATCAGTAACCTGACTCATCAAGTCCAGAAGAGCGTTGCTAAAACATTAGCATCCTGAAAGACTTTATAAAAGCAGTTTTTGATTTCTCGATTAAAACACGATAAAACATAAAGTAACCGGATTAAATCAAACATGCAACCAATCGATAAAAACATGCAGATGATAAAAATCTTGCTGAGAGTAAGTTGATTGATAGACCTTACAATCTAGGTACTGACTGACTTGGAACTTCATTTTTCTGTTCGATAGGCTTGTGATCTCAGTTTCTTGATCTTGATTCTTGATACATCTGAAACACTTGACAAGATCATTAGATAGACCAACTTGAGATATTTGGAATCATCAAAACCTTCATATCATGGGGGTTCATTGAGATAACAATCTCCCCCTTTTTAATGATTTCAAATACTCAGAGATCATGCAAATAGCTATTCATGTAATCCAACATATATCGAATTTAAAACGATATCTACAGTCATGTCAGTTCTATTTGATTTTAATCATACAATTTATATGGTAAGATGCAGACATTGCAGAAAACACACAATGTAAATTATAAACAAGAATGAAAACATTAATGTGTATAGAACACAGTAACTTGGATAGAACTCCCCCTTACATAAAAACTCCTCCTTACATGTAGCTTCCCTCTTGAGGTAATTTAGCCTTAATATCTACAATCTCTTCTCCCCCTTTTGAAAATATCAAAAAGTGGATGGGCTCAGCCCGTACTTAGACCCTTCCCTTTCCTTTTCCTTTTGGCCTCCTCATCCTTCTTTGATCCACTGGAACTAGATGAAGAATTCTTGGGTTTCCTTGGTGCTTGTGGTCTTGAAGAACCACGTGCGCTCTATCTCACATTGCTGACAGATTCACCAATTACAATACCTTTCCTGGATTTTTTAATGAATTCGTCGTGAGCATGCTTGAAAACACCACATTTAAATAGATCAAGAGGTGGACCAGGTTTGAAACCTTTTGCTTTTCATTCTACAATACCTTGAGCAAACTCATGAAACAATGTATGACCTTCAAATTTTGGCTTAATTGGTCACTTGCGTTTGGAATCACGGAGAATTTCTGATGAGGGATCTGGGGGTAGAGATACTCTTCGACTGATTCTATGCAATGGCTCTTCATCTGATTCATCTTCTTCTTCACATGCTAATATACATTGAAGTCTGTCAGACTTGTGAGGTCCTTGAGGACGTGTGAAGGCTAGAGCTCTTGGTGCACGTGGAACCTCTACACCTTTCTTCTCCAACAGATGAAAAAGCTTAGCAAAACGTTTCATGCTTGAGGCAATATACCAAACAGTAGAATGCATCCTACTGTTCATTGCCTTGAAGAGAACTTCAAAGAAGCCAACTACTCCTTCCACTCAATCTGCAGCTGTGATGATAGTGTAAGATAGATCCATAATTGATGTGGCAAGGAAGGGCATCTTGTTCTTCAAGTATTGTAATTTCTCAAAAGCACGAGTAACCAAGTCTAGAATCTTGGTTAGTCTATCATCCTCTATTGGTGCTGGCCTTGCAGTATCTAAATTCTTCTTCAGACTGGAGATGGCCTGCAGCACCGGATCTAACGTTGTTTTGCTGGTTACTTGATCCAAGATAGCATCCAACACTGATTGCAGAGTTTCAAAAATTGACTTATCTTTAGAGGGTTCAGCCATTTTACCTTTCAAGCTTTGAATTTCTTCAAGAATATTTTTTAAAGCTTCTTCAGTTACAGCACTGACAACATGACTTGGCGTAGCTGGCATTGTGCGATTCTGTGGATTTTGAGGTCTGGCTAGAGGTTTGTTGAGGGGCTACCAATCTCGGCGGAACAACAACAACAAAGCCATTTATGAATTTCTTGATCTATTGCATGTTCTCCTGAATTGTCTTAATAAAATCATCAAGTGATGATGATGGAGTGGAGCTCGATGAAGGCAAGAACTGCATGACTTTTAACTGGCTGTCCATTTGTTGAGAAAGCTTCTCGAGCAATTCAGTTGCCTTGATCATGTGAGAGTTAAGTTCTTTGATCTCATTAATCTCAACTCTCTCCTGAGATTTCAAAAATTCTCGAACTTCTGACAATGTCTCATTTTTTCAACTGAACTTGGTTCTGTTTTAAACGAGTCATTAGTCGAGACATGACAAAAATCTGACCTTTTCTTACTTGTTTGAAAAAGTCTTCCTCTCTGAAGAATTCATCTTTTGGCCTGCTTGTTGATGGATAAGAAAGCTACTCATCCACTTCATCTTCTGCTTGAAATTTAGCATTGGCCTCATGAAAATCTTCAACATGATCCTCTTCATCAACCTCTTCATTCATGTCATCTCCCTGATAGGGTACTGTTGGCCCAGATATGTCCAAGAGGGGGGTGAATTGGACACTTAGCAGATTTTAACCTTTCTTTAAATTGTGCGGAATAATGAAAGCAGATTGAATAAAGTATAACAATGAGATACAGTAAATGTAAATGGTACAATGCAAACATAATTTATAGTGGTTCAGCCGCGCCTACATCCACTACGTAACCTCCTCAGTTAGGATTTGTTCAAACTCCACTATGGACCTTCTTACGAGTGAAGATCAAATCAGAACACTTTCTCAACTAACGGGTGTGAGAACTATCGTTTCTCAGCTTACGGGTGTGAGAGGACCGTTTCTCTACTTACTGGTGAGAGAAAACCTATTCTCAACTTACTGGTATGAGAAGACCGCTTACAACTTTGAGTAACACTTGCTCCAACTCAGTGACTTACCCGTCACTACAATCTGATTACAGAATGAGATATGATTCCCTTTACTCAGAATCAAAGTGACACTTACAATGCTTTGGATTGAACCTTCTCTTGCCACAGATTCAGCGAAATATGTATGATGAAGTTTATGCTGAAAACAGGTTCAAATAACTTTTGTCTTCGTTAATGGGTTTTTGAAATAATGAAGAAGAAGATCGATCAACCTAGAAGACTTGAAGTTTTTTTTTCAAAAGATCAGAAGATCAAGCACAAGTGAAAGAAGACCAACTTTCAAAAAGTGTTTTGGCGCAAACGAAAACTGTCAATACATTTTGAATGAATATCAGTTTCGTATTTCATTAGTTCATTTTTCTGCTCTGAGACAACACCTATATATAGGAATAACAGAGGCGCAATGGACTTGGTAATTTTGGCGCTCTAAGTTATTTCAAATATAACGTTAACATTCTTTTTAAAAATGGATCGATTCAGCTTAATGCATATTACGACGATTGCACCTGAATCATCTGATCCTTTCATAAAAGAGGAATGTTCTGAGAAATTTTTAGAACGTTTTAAAAAGTTCTAAAAAGTTGTTGTACGATTCTGAAAAGTTTTGAAAAGTATTCGTACGTTTTTTAAAATGGTTAACAGAAATGGCACTAATGTCAGAACGGTGAAAATATCTTTTCTGTCGTTTTGTTTCTTTGAGGGCGCTCATAGAACATGAGTGTCCTACTGAACAATGAAGTGAGGGCGCTATTAAGTAGTAAGCATCCTGACTTGCTTTGACAATTAAATGACTTAAAGCATAAGGGCGCTACTTCGCAGTAAGTGTCCTACTTTGTTTTAAAACGCAAAACATATGAGGGCGCTACTCAAGAGTAAGCGTCCTGAACTATTAAAAGCAGTTTTAAAACAATGTTTAAGCACGCTGACGGGTAGTGAGCGTCATGAAAGTTACTTAAGTTGATTCCAAAGATGAGGGCGCTCTTACACAAGTAGCGTCTTGATAATTTATTCAACTTATAACTTATCAGCATCCTTAAAGATAAAAATTACTTAAAGATAAAAAGATCTTTCAGCGAGCTGAAACTGAATCAGCGTCTTGACACTCTCAAAGGTTTATAAGAGAAAGGTCACTACTAATAAGTAGATTCCTTATTAATCGGATCAATTCAACCTTGAGCGTCTTAACATTTTATCAGCTTCTAAACTCATCAAGTCCAGGAGAGCGCTGCTAAAACATTGACGTCCTGAAAAACTTTATAAAAGCGATTTTTGTTTTCTCGGTTAAAACACAATAAAACATAAAGTAACTGGATTAAAACAAACATGCAACCAATCGATTAAAACATGCGGGCATGCATATTGCTAAATCACATGGCGTAGAAGGTCCTACAACCTATCGTAATCTAATCATACAAATAAACATCTTCAAACGATCATGGTCTTCAAGAAGATCTTTTAATACATTCGCCATGCATTATAGAATCTTTGATACCTTCAAGTAAGAATAGATATGCCATATGTGCAGTAATATCATGAACATAATGTAGTTTTGTAATCATCAAAATCTTTCATAATAGGGACATATTCTCGTAAGGGACATGAGGATAATTGGTTCAACTCTCTCCCCCTTTTTGATGATTTCAAACACATTATTGTAGGCTTTGAAGCAAACTAATAAAGTGATGTATGTATGCATGAGACGCAGTACTAATGTTTCTTGTTTCATATGACATAAGTGTATTAGCAAGGAATGTACGCAATTTATCACTAAGACTCCCCCTTAGTGTTATACTCCCCCTGAGTTTATGATGCTTCAATGATAGTACTTTCTCCCCTTTTTGAAATACTAAAAAGAGTAAAGTAACATGAAATATATCTCCCCCATATGGAGGTAAGCATCAAAGTGCTACAGATAGGATTCAGAGAACATTCCAAGTTCTCTGCGAATATGAACAAACTGGTCTTTTGGTAAGGCTTTAGCGAATATGTCAGCCAGTTGTTCTTTGGTTCCAATATGAGATAATATGACTTGTCCATTGTGCACATGATCCTGTAAAAAGTGATGTCGTATTTGAATATGCTTAGTTCGGGAGTGCAATACAAGATTTTTAGATATGTTAATAGCACTAGTATTATCACATAAAATTTTAGCTCATTGAATAAATATTTGATAATCCTGAAGTTGTTTTATGTAAAACACCTGAGAACAGCAACTTCCAGCTGCAACATATTCTACTTCAGCTGTGGATAGCGCCACGGAATGTTGTTTCTTGCAGAACCAAGAAATTAGAGAATTTCCAAGAAAGTGACAAAATTTGGAGGTACTTTTCCTATCAGTTAGACTGCCGGCATAGTCGGAGTCTACATAACTTCTGAGATCAAAAGTAGTACCTTTGGAATACCAAATTCCTAAATTTGTTGTGCTATTTATGTATCTGAATATTCGTTTGACACATTTTAAATGAGATTCTTTCGGTTCAGATTGAAATCTTGCATATAGACAAACACTGAACATAATGTCAGCTCGACTTGCTATTAGGTACAAAAGACTTCCAATCATGTTTCTATAAAGTTTTGAATCAATTGATTTACCTTTTTCAATCTTATCTAATTTGATTGCACAAGTACAAGAAGTATCAATCGATTTCAAATTGTGCATTTGAAACTTTTTAACCATTTCCTTAGCATACTTTGATTGACTTAAGAAAGTGCCTTTCGGCAATTGTTTAATTTGTAAGCCGGAAAAGTATGTAAGTTCTCCCATCATACTCATTTCAAATTCCTTCTGCATTAATTTTGAAAACTCATCACATAGTTCTTTGTTTGATGCACCAAAAATGATATCGTCCACATATATATTTGAACAATGAGCATATTATCATTGTGGTGTTTGACAAATAAAGTTGGATCAAGTTTTCCTTTTTGAAACTTATGATCAAAAGAAATGAACTCAGTTGATCATGCCAAGCTCTTGGAGCTTGTCTCAATCCATATAAGGCTTTATGGAGTTTGAACACATATTCCAGGTCTTGAGCATCCTCAAACCCTGGAGGTTGTTCCACATATACCTCTTCATTGATGTAACCATTTAAAAAAGCACTCCTTACATCCATTTGGTATAAGGAAAAATTCTTGTAACAAGCCTAGGCAAGTAACATTCTTATTGCCTCTAGCCTTATTGCGGACAATGATGCCTTTTTCTTGGTTGTACCCTTGTGCAACCAGTCTAGCCTTATTGCGGACAATGATGCCTTGTCCATTCTTTTTGTTCCTAAAGATCCATTTGGTTCCTATAACCAATTGATGAAAAGGTCTAGGAGCTAATTCCCCTACTTTGTTGTGCACAAAGTGTCCTAGTTCTTCTTGCATAGCATGAATTCAATTTTCATCTTTCAATGCATCTTCCACTTTAATTGGTTCAAACTGTGATACAAAAGCAACAAGCTCTTGATCTTTTTGAATTAAGGCTCTAGTGGATACACCTTTTCTTGGATCTCCTAAAATTTGATATTGGGAAAGACCTTGAAGTAGCCTAGTGTTTTTAGAAGATTCTAGAGATGGTTCAAGTTCAAGATCTATAACCTTGGTTGTCTTAGGTTCATCGTCATCAAAATTTAATTGCTTAAATTCATCCTCAAGACTTTTCTTATTAACACTTTCATCAAAGTTTACATGAATAGATTCTTCTACAGTTTCATTTGATTTGTTGAAGGCTCTGTAGGTTCTACTGTGAGAAGAATATCCTAAGAATATTCCTATGTCAGATTTAGGTTCAAACTTGTTTAGATTGACTTTATCATTTAGAATAAAACATTTACATCAGAATATTCAGAAGTAACTGTTGTTGGGTGCTCTACCCTTCCATAGTTCATATGGAGTTTTATTCAAATCTTTTCTAATCAGAACTCGGTTCATCACATAGCAGGCAGTGTTTATAGCTTCACCCCAAAAATGATTTGCTGTGTTATACTCGTTGAGCATTGTTCCAAACATCTCCTGCAAAGTTCTATTCTTTCTTTCAATTACACCATTTTGTTGCGGTGTCCTAAGGGATGATAGATGGTGAGTGTAACCTTGATTGTTACAAAATTCTTCGAGATTTCTATCACTCCTAATTATGTTTATTTTGTACCTTTTTTCATTTTTGACTCTTTTACATAATTTTATAAATGTTTCATAAGCATATGATTTATGAGCAAATAGAAATACCCATGTAAATCGAGTAAAGTCATCAACAATCACAAACACATATGATTTACCACCTAAGCTGTGGGTTTTGGTTGGTCCGAAAAGATCCATGTGAATCAGTTTGAGAGCTCTAGAGGTTGATTGATGCCTCTTGCTCTTAAATGATGATCTGGTGTGCTTGCCAAGTTGACATGGTTCACAAACCTTGTCATTTGAGTAAGTTCATTTCGAAATTCCCATGGCCAGATCATGTTTAACAATCCTAGATATGTTGTCCATATTAATATGAGCTAATCTCCTATGGCATAGCCATGCATCATTACCAGAGATAGCACTTAAACATGTTACATTTTGTTTCTTCATGTCATTGAAGTTTGTGCCATACACATTCTTAATTCTAGATGCCATGAATGCAATAGTTTTATCAGCATGCTTGACAATACACCTATTTGCCTCAAATGAAATGTCATAACTTTTGTTACATAATTGACTTATGCTCAAGAGATTATGCTTCAGCCCTTTAACATAAAGTACATCAGTTATGGATAGAGAATCGTTACCAATAGTTCCAATGCCTTCAATATCCCCATTCATATCATTTTTGAAGGTGACCATTCCTCCTTTCTTCTTTTTAAGGCTTGGAAAGTTAGATCTATCTCCAGATATGTGCTTGGAACAACCCTTGTCTAGATACCATACATCTTCATTTTTGCATTTCTTCACAACGTAAAATATGTTTGACTTTGGTACCCATGCTTGTTTGGGTCCATGCATGTTAGCATCAATAAGAACAGATTTTTCAATCCATGCATATTTTCTTTTCTTTCTACTTAAGACATTGCATCTGAGTATTGTATGACCTTCCCTATGACATTTGTTGCATTTTGGTCTCTTGGTCAGTACGGTGTCGTACTCCTTTTATTTAGACCCACGAGTGTAGCCTAGTCCAGTCTTGTCGAATGCACATTTTTGTGATCCTAACATCATGTCAAATATCTTTTGACCATTTGTGAATTTAATCACTGTGCTGTGCAGGTCTTCCTTTTCTTTTCGAAGAGTTTCATTTTTATTTTTTAGTTTCCCAACAACTTTCTTAAGTTGTTCATTATCTAGAGACAGTCTGTCTAGCTCTTCTTGTTGGAATCCAATTTCCTCAAGAGCTTCTTCAAGACTATGCTTAAGTTTTTCATTCTTCCTAATCTCGTTACTAAGTTTTGACTTAAGCTCCTGAATATAAATGTTGAACTCATGCGATTTGTCAGTAGGTTCAGTTTTTACCTCTGTGTTTGCCATTAAGCATAATGCAGCCGTGTGATCTGAATCCACTTCATTTTTGCTTGAGCTTGAATCATCCCATGTGGCTTTGAGAACTTTTTTGTCTTTTCTGTAAGTGCTGGTGTTCTTCTTTTATTTTATGGGGCATTTACTCTTTATATGACCTATTTGTTACAACCGTAACATATTAACTCTACAGGTTTAGACTCGGGTTTCTTTCCTTTGTGAAACCTTGAGTAAGAGTTATTCTTACCCTTTCTTCTAAGTAACTTATTGAACTTTCTGGATAACATAGCCATGTCATCGTCTGAGTCTAAATCATTTTCAGAACTAGTTTTAGCATTGAGGGCAATTGATTTCTTTTCTTTTTCCTTAGTCTTGACCGGACACATCGTCTCTTTTAGCTTCATTTCATGAACCATTAATAAACCACACAGTTCATCAAAAGTGTATTCAGCCAGATTATTGGCTTCTTCTATGGCTGTGGCCTTGGGTTCCCATGCTCTGGGTAGACCTCTTAGAAATTTTCTAACAGTTTTTTCTTGGTCATAAATTTTTCCTAAATTATTTATCTCATTGATGTTTGTTGTAAACTGAGCAATAGCTTTAGCTATCGAATCAGTTTCCTTCATCCTATAGGTTTCATATTTTTCAACTCACAGTTGGAGCTTTGCCTTTTTGACTTGCAAAGTTCCTTCGTGGGTGACCTCTAACTTGTTCCAGATTTCCTTAGCAGTTTCACACGCACTAACTCTATGGAACTCTTTGACTGATGAACTGCAAAACAAAATGTTTACAGCTTGGTTATTCAATAGTTCTCTTTTCTTTTCTTTAGCACTCCATTCGTCTATATCCTTTGGGACAGTAGCACCATCAGCTATTTTAGTAGGCATTGGACAACCGTGTGTCACAACATCTCACATTTCTAGATCTTGGGCTTTAAGGTAATACCTAATCTTTGTTTTCCAGTGTGAATAGTTTTCTCCCTTGAATAATGGTGGTTGTTTGGTGGAGTTTCCTTCACCTGAGAGATAAGTATTTCTTTCATTTTGTCCTGCCATACTCAATCAAATATGGTTAGATACTTTGATGGTTAACCTGCTCTGATACCAATTGTTGGCCCAGATACGTCCAAGAGGGGGGGGGAGGGTGAATTGGACACTTAACAGATTTTAACCTTTCTTTAACTTGTGCGGAATAATGAAAGCGGATTAAACAAAGTATACCAATGAGATAGTAAATGTAAATGGGACAATTCAAGCAAGATTTATAGGGGTTCGACCGCGCCTACATCCACTACCTAACCTCCTCAGTTAGGATTTGTTCAAACTCCACTATGGACGGGTGGAGATCAAACCGGAACACTTTCTCAGCTTATGGGTGTGAGAACTACCGTTTCTCAGCTTATGGGTGTGAGATGACTGTTTCTCTACTTACCGGTGAGAGAGAACCTATTCTCAACTTACTGGTGTGTGAAGATCGCTTACAACTTTGAGCAACACTTGCTCTAACTCAGTGATTTACCCATCACTACAATCTGATTACAGAATGAGATATGATTCCCTTTACTCATAAACAAAGTGATACTTACAACGCTTTGGATTGGACCTTCTGTTACCACAGATTCAGCGAAATATGTATGATGAAGTTTATGCTGAAAATAGGTTCAAATAGCTTTTGTCTTCGTTAATGGGTTTTTGAAATAAGGAATAAGAAAATCGATCAACCCAGAAGACTTGAAGTTTTTCTTTCAAAAGATCATAAGATCAATCACAAGTGAAAGAAGACTAACTTTCAAAAAGTATTTTGGCGCGAACGAAAACTGTAAATACATTTTGAATGAATAGCAGTTTCTTATTTCATTAGTTCATTTTTCTGCTCTGAGGCAGCACCTATATATAAGAATAACAGAGGCGCAATGGACTTGGTAATTTTGCGCTCTAAGTTATTTCACATATAACGTTAACATTCTTTTTAAAAATGGATCGATTCAGCTTAATGCATATTACGACGATAACACCTAAATCATCTGATCCTTTAATGAAAGAGGAATGTTCTGACAAAGTTTTATAACGTTTTAAGAAAAAGGTTTTTGTACGATTCTGAAAAGTGTTCGTACGTTTCTGAAAAAGGTTAACAGAAATGGCAATAATGTCAGAACAACAAAAATATTTTTTCAGTCATTTTGTTCCTTTGAGGGCGCTCATAGAACATCAGTGTCCTACTGAACAATGACACGAGGGCGCTACTAAGTAGTAAGCGTCCTGACGTGCTTTGACAATTAAACGACTTAAAGCATGAAGGCGCTACTTCAAAGTAAACGTCCTGCTTTGTTTTAAAACACAAAACATATGAGGGCAGTACTCAAGAGTAAGCGTCCTGAACTATTAAAAATAGTTTTAAAATAATGTTTAAGTTCGCTGACGGACGGTGAGCGTCCTGAAAGTTACTTAAGTTGATTCTAAAGATGAGGGCATTCATAAAAAAGTAGCGTCCTGATAATTCATTCAACTTATAACTTATCAGCGTCCTAAAAGATAGAAATCACTTAAAGATAAAAGAAAATCTTTCAACGAGCTGAAGCTAAATCAGCGTCCTGACACTCTCAAAGGTTGATAAGAGAAAGGTCACTACTAACAAGTAAGTGTCCTTATTAATCAGATCAATTCAACCTTGAGCGTCTTAACATTTTATCAACGTCCTGACTCATCAAGTCCAGGAGAGCGCTATTAAAACATTAGCGTCCTGAAAGACTTTATAAAAGAGGTTTTTGATTTCTCAATTAAAACATGATAAATCATAAAGTAACCGTAAATCAAACATACAACCAATCGATTAAAACATACAGGCATGCATATTTCTAAATCACATGGCATAGAAGGTCCTACAACCTATCATAATTTAATCATACAAATAAACATCTTCAAACGATCATGGTCTTCAAGAAGATCTTTTAATACGTTCGTCGTGCATCATTGAATCTTTGATACCTTCAAGTAAGATTAGATATGTCACATGTGCAGTAATATCCTAAACAGAATGTAGTTTTGTAATCATCAAAATCTTTCATAATAGAGACATTCTCGTAAGGGGCATGAGGATAATTGGTTCAACAGGTACGATAGCCAGATCATAGCCCTCTGAATCCTTACTTTGTATACCATCAGACTCATTTTTCTGCGAGTCTTGAGATTCCTTTGGTACAAGGATATCAAATGGAGATTGTGGTCTGGAGATGGTTTTATCTGAGTCCTCACTGACGCGTCCTCTAGTGAGCAATTTGGGTCACCACTTCCATTAGATCTTCTTCAGCATAGACATCTTGCTCTGCATGTTCAATTTCTACATCAACAATTGAAACATGCTCAATATTAACTGTGGGGACAACTTTTTCTAGCACACTCTCTTCGACTGGGCAACTTCTTTCTTTATTACTGATACATCTTCTTCTCTTACTTCATTTTTTTCACTAGGTTCACCTTCAAGTGGAACTTCTGACATTGAAAGTCATTTGTCCAATGTAGGAACATAAGTATATCTCATCATTTTCACAGTGGTTTGACCAATGCAGTTGTATCTGCTAGGTTCCTTAAAGTTTTCTCCACTAAAATCGATACCACATCTCTCGAACAGAGTGATGAGGTACATACCTAGAGGTAGACCTCCTCCTCTACTAACCACCATATTCATTACATGCATGAGAATGTGGGCGAGATTTACTTTCTTCTTTTCCATAATGCACCAGATTAAGAATAAGTCTAATTCATTTACATTACCCCTCTGCTGGTTTTAGGTTGAATGATGTGGGTAATGACGTTGTGGATTATTCTGGGAATAAGTTCAAAAGACTGATTCGTGAGTTTTTTGTCGACATAAGAATGGTCATGTTTCCTTAGACAAGATTGAGAGCAAAAAGGTTGTTATAGCCTTGATATTGAACTTTATTCTTGGTGAATGAAAGTATGTGAGCACTTTCATCATTTGCCAAGTGGAATGTCTCAAAAAAGAATCTGGGAGAAATCTCAACAGATTTTCCCTTCACCACAAATTGTTTTGAGAGTTCAGAGTCAGGTTTATCAACCAAATTCCAATAGAATTGACTGACGAGACTAGGATACCATTTTGAGTTTAAAATGAGAAAAATGATTCAGCCTTGGAATTCAAAAAAAGAAAAAATGTCCAGATCGGAGTTACTGAAGAAGTCAAAATCGACATAGCTTCCATCAATTACAGCTCAGTTCATGAGCTTCTCGGCTTTGTCTCCTTTTCTTCTCATCTAAGAAGAAGAAGGTGGGTGAGACGTGGTTTCAGTAGGAGGTGTGGGTATCATTGGTGTGGGTTCCTCAGCCAGTGTGGCTTGAGTAGGTTCAGTTCTTGGTCTCACACTCCTATCTAGAGGTGATGATGGCGACACAACTCTCTTTCTAGCAGAAAAGGGGCGAAACTTTTCGGGTTTGGGTGCCATTGAAAAAAAATCAAAAGAGAAGATTGTGAAGAACTTAGACTACAAGACAAAGGCTGAAGCACAAGAGAATAGAGGATTCGAAAAAGACCAGAGAGCATGATTTATCAAGGTTAAAGATGAAGATTTAGTGGTAACTTTAGAAACGATTCTTGGAAAAGTTCTTTGAAGCGTCCTAGGGCATAAAAGGTGAAAAGTGACTTCTAGGATACAACAGGTTTGGCTTTATAGAGAGAAAGTGATAAGCTCGCTCTTGAGATATATCAGCACGTGTCGCTTCCTATTCTTAAAAAAGGCGGTTTGATTTAATAAGTAATATTGACCGATTAGCATCCTACTTCAAACTATCATTCTTACTCGACTAGATCTATTATGCACATTAGCTTCCTTCTTGTGAGGAGTGATTTTGAAACAACTAATGGCATCGGGCACATTAGCGTCCTCAAACACTGTTAGCATCCTTATTGATACTTAGGCTCTAATGCTTAGCATATTTGACGAATACAAGCTCAAATATCGTATGGTTGAATAATTGATATTGCAAATTATATTTCATCAACCAACAGTTAATAATTTAATCACGAGCAAAAAAAATTTAAACATTTCGAGCAACATACAATTAAACATAGACATTAATTTCAAGTAGTCACTGATGAGTATGTTCCAATAATAGAAGAAAAGTGAGTGACTTTTATTCCTTTGCATATTTTTGACTTTTACCTTAAGGTACTGCAAAGTCCTCGACTTGAATACTCTGTCTCATTATGAAGCAGCTGAGATAATTCATTATCTTTGTTCTCCATGCAGACTTCTTTGTCGACATTCTATCAGGATATCTTTCATTGAACGTTCTGGATGTGCTTGCTGAGGATTGTTGACTCATTGTATATATTTTATCAGCAACTTCACTTCTGCTCCTGCTTGGTGCATTTGCAAGAATGTCTTCTCTCTCTGATAAAGTTTCTAATCAACGTAAAATATAATCAATTTTTTTAAAACTAATCAAATGGATTTGAAAATTTGTTTATAAAATCTACTTTATATTTCTAGTTCTCAAGAAAACTGTTAAAAAAATATTGGACTAAAGTAGAGAGAGTGATGGTTTTTCCAGAGTATTCAAGTTCATTTACTATATGTATAAAACGTTGAAGGTTATCATGAACTGACTCGTTGTTTGAATAAAGTGAACAAGTGACTCTTCTAATGTTCTAACTGGGTCTCTAGTTTCATCCCTTCTTTCCATGGTTTGCAAGAGATCACAGAACTCCTTTAAATTCATTTCCCATGGTTCAACAGATTCAGCTAATGTAGTCAGCTTATCATTCCATTTCTTTGGAAGCTTATCACAGAAATAAACCAGGGATATTTCTGTAGGTATTTCCTGATTCAGTTCTTGCATTCCGTCAAGAATGGATTGATATCCGTTGCATGCCATATCGAGAAATTCATTCTTCGATATCTCAAAGGCATTGAATAGTCTATCAGACTCTTTGAGCTTTTCATCTTGAATGTTAATCTTATCACAATGAAGTGATTTGAGAGTTTTCCAAATTTCCTTGGCACTCTCAAGATGAACTACTCTTTCTACTTCTTCCTCGGGTAGAGAACAGTACAAGGCATATATCGCTTGAGTGTTAAGTTTGTCATTTGGTCTTTCCATACCTGCCCATAGCTCAATAGGCTTGTAGGGCATGGTGTAGCCATTTACAACCATTTCCCATCGATTGATATCCTTAGCTCATAGAAAGGATTTCATCCTTCTCATCCAATCTTCAAACTAGTCTTTATTGAACAGAGGTGGTCTGTCTAAAGGTTGACCTACTTCTATGATGTTCCCTCTAGTCATTGCCATTGATATCAAAGAAATTGTGAAGTTTTTCTGAAGAGCAACACTGCTCTGATACCAATTATGGGCCCAGATATGTCCAAGAGGGGGGTGAATTGGACACTTAGACGATTTAGAAAATAATAACAATGGCAAAGATACAGTGCAGAAAATGAACAAATTTGCACAGTCAATTTATAGTGGTTCGGCTACTTGCCTACATCCACTACCTAACCTCCTCAGTTAGGATTTTAACCTTGTTACTAAGGGATTCTCTTACGAGTGAGAATCCAACCGTTACACCTTTTCTTAACTTGCGGGTGTGAGAACAACCGTTACACTACTCAGCTTACAGGCATGAGACCAACCTATCTCAACTTACGGGTGTGAGAACTACCGTTTCTCAACTTACGGGTGTGAGAAGACCTCAGTTTGTTCAATATAAAATATCAACTCAGTAGTTTATCTAACTATTGTTACAACCTTGATACAGTATACAAAATATGAAATTGAATACAACTGTATCTTATGAACTATCTCTCAAATTACTCTTTCAGCAAGAATGATATAAGTTAAAATAGTGCTGAACGATTTGAGTGAAAACAGTTCAAAGCTTCAAATAGATTTTCAGATAAAGATAGAATGTTAGCTCAGTATGAAAACCTTTTGAGTTCATTAAGTCTCAAAAAAACCTAATGTGAAAACAAATCGACTTAAACGTTTTCTTGACCAGATGAAAATTCGACTAACTTTCAAAAAGTGTTTTAGCTTAAAGAATTTTCGGTGCTTAACAAATTATTAAGTGTCTGTATTTATAAACTTGTAGAGATGAAGTTGTTGTTCATTTAAATTTGAATTTCAAATATGGACGTTTACTCACAACAACTAGAATATATCACGATAGTGGCAATTGCACAATTCTTGAATATTCTATTTTTCTCCAGATACATGAATAAGGAAAGTTGTAGAAGACGTGGTTCGTGAATCAGAGAATATCTCTTAGAAATACAGAAAATTTATTTTGTACGAAAAGTTGTTTAGAAAAGGTGGCGAAAAATACGTACATATCAAAACAGTAAAAATATCATTTCTGTCGTTTTGTTCCTTTGAGGGCGCTCATAGAATATCAACGTCCTACTGAACAATGACACGAGGGCACTACTAAGTAATACGCGTCCTGACGTGCTTTGAAAATTACACGACTTAAAGCCTGAAGGCGCTACTTCATAGTAAACGTCCTACTTTGTTTTAAAACACAAAACATATGAGGGCAGTACTCAAGAGTAAGCGTCTTTAACTATTAAAAATAGTTTTAAAATAATGTTTAAGCTCGCTGACGGACGGTGAGCATCCTGAAAGTTACTTAAGTTGATTCTAAAGATGATGGCGTTCCTAAAAAAGTAGCGTCCTGATAATTCATTCAACTTATAACTTATCAGCGTCCTAAAAGATAGAAATCACTTAAAGATAAAAGAAAATATTTCAACGAGCTGAAGCTAAATCAGCGTCCTGACACTCTCAAAGGTTGATAAGAGAAAAGTCACTACTAACAAGTAAGTGTCCTTATTAATCAGATCAATTCAACCTTGAGCGTCTTAACATTTTATCAACGTCCTGACTCATCAAGTCCAAGAGAGCGCTGCTAAAACATTAGCGTCCTGAAATACTTTATAAAAGTGATTTTTTATTTCTCGATTAAAACACGATAAAACATAAAGTAACCGGATTAAATCAAACATGCAACCAATCAATTAAAAGATGCAGATGATAAAAATCTTGTTGAGAGTAAGTTGATTGATAGACCTTACAATCTAAGTACTGACAAACTTAGAACTTTATTTTTCTATTCAATAGGCTTGTGATCTTAGTTCTTTGATCTTTATTCTTGATAAATCTAAAACACTTGACAAGATCATTAGATAGACCAACTGGAGATATTTGGAATCATCAAAACCTTCATATCATGGGGTTCATTGAGATAACACCAGTGAGATCACAAATTCAAAATAGAGAGACATATTCAAAAGGATGATTTGCTATAACACAAGTTTCAGTAAGAAAAGAGGAACTGCTCGCATGGAAACCTTGAAATGCTCATTGTGTGAAATGAAGGTATATCTCACTTAATCTTTAAACAATTCCAATTTTGATGTGTTTGATCATTCATAAATAAATATATATATATCCTTTAAGACATCACAACAAAAATTACCAAGACATTTTTTTTCTTTCACAACATATCATGTTGATCCTAAGATATATACATACTTGAATGCATGATTGTTGCAATGAGATGAAATGTTTGTGAATAGTCAATGTGTAGCATTGTTAATCACCGATCTATATGTGCAAAATGTTAATATTTACTGATTTTTAGTGATTACAGTCATATGGTAATCAAACTGTGTAAATGAGAAGGTCAATGCAGTTTTAAGTATAGTTTAAAGACTCTTAAACCACTATAAGACGCTTATGTGTCTACGATTTCATGCACGAGAGTGTCCAGGAGAACGATGTTGTGCTTGAGAACGTTCCTAAAAGTGTCAAATTGACAAATAATGAAAACTGTCACTTGACCTTAAGGACGTTCAACATTAGGGCGTTCATGACTTGTGTTCAAAATTTCCAAAACTCGAGCAAGGTTTATGAGCATGCTATTTGTAGAATAGGATGCTCAACGTTTAAATTAAGGAATAAGTGAACGATTCTACAAGGACACTAAAAACCATTAGGATGCTCAATCATTGCATCATTGGAAAAGTATAAAAGGGAATCAAATTGTCGCTTGAATTCGCTCATGCCCTTGAAGGACGTTATTAGAGAAGAAGATCGTTGCACCCTCGCATTCCAACTTGGAATCTGCCATTTCCTTCTCCAAATTTCTTCGAATTTCTTGTACACGAAGGTATAATCAGTCAATCCTTGGCTCAATATTCAATTTATAAACCCTACGAAGCCTATTTTTTTCATTTGTCTGTTCAAACCAAAAAAATTTCAATTTCTGAAATGGCTCCAAAAACCACGAAGCTTCCAACCCATTCAGCTAGAAAAAGAGCCTTGTCTCCTTCTTCTTCCCCACAAAGGAGAGTTAGACAAAGAAAAGGTGAAGCTCGAACTGAGCAAATAGCTGAGGTCCTCACAACCTCCAATGCTCAGCCTTCACGGACTGATGCAAAGGTTCAGGCTGAATCATCTCAACCAGGACCATCTAGTACTCCTATTCCCACATCTTCCGAAGCATCTAGGAAAGAAAAACAAGCTAAGAAGATTTTATCAAAATCCACCATCATAGGACACTATGTTGATTTTTTTTCTTTAATAGAGCTCACCTGAATGTTAAGCCCATGTTTGAGTTTTAGGGATGGATTTCCTTTCTAACCTACCAAAACAAGTGGTAACCCAACCTTGTCAAGGAATTTTATAAAAACCTACAAAAGAAACCCAAAAGTGGCTTAGTAAGACAATCCTTACTGATGGGAAAATATGTAGAAATTTCCCCACAATATTTTCAATCCACTTTCGCACTTTCTGATGATGTTCTCATCATTCATCAGAGTTCCAAGGGAATTCATTTTGAAGGTTATAACAACCTTACTGCCTTGAATTATTGCTCCAGAAAGAAGAACTGGACCAAAGTAGATAATAAGCTTACCAGCCAATCCTTTGAACTCATTCCTAAAATAGTTCGTAACATCATTTCTCACCTAGTTCAACCAAGAGTTGGTAGCAGAGGAAATGTGAAAGAATTGGATCTATTCCTCACATGGTCTGTGCTGAAAAGAATCAAAGTTATTCTTCCACATATCCTTTTGGACTTCCTTGTCAACAAATACTCAAAAAGAGAAGGAATTCCTTTAGGAAAACACTTGACACCCATCTTTGAAGTTGTTGGTATGGCTTTACGAGGAGAAGAAGTGCATCAAGTTGATAGATATGGATGCATTGGCCACACTACTGTGAAACTCATGCAATATGTATATGTTGATGTAACTCCTCTCACCCCGGTTTTGTTTTGATGATTACGAACAACATACTTGTAATCACTAATATCTTTGATGTAGTTGTTTCAGTTCTAACTAGCTATATCAGATCGATTCAACTATATTGTCAAAGCATATGGAAGGAACAACATTCCACAAAGATTCAAGAGCTTCATGTTTTTAATTCTTATTTAGAATCTTAGTGTTGTAGAGGTGTTGTAGAGTAAGCATTATATGTTCCAACAACAATATGATTTGCATCTTTTCAAAAGTCATGCATATAGTTTATCATACTCATGCATATACACTATTATATTATTGATCGTGCATGCATACACATTAGTATGATAATTGTGCAATCACATAGTTAAAATCATTTCTCATGCATATATTTATCAGTGATTAACATGCATTCATTTTACCAACTTTGCATGGTTTTATCGTTTTACGTGTATGGCGTTGAATGTTTCAATCATATGTTTAGTTAATTGATTTACACGAATTTAACTTTTTAAATTACTTCAATCTTGTCAAAAAAAATTTTAAGTTAGTCTATGTGTTTGACAAAGTCCTAAACTCATTATGATCAAAAAATTAGATTTCTATCACTTCAAAGTGAAGAAATGCACTCCTCTCTTAAAGAACGCGCTCCTGATCATTTTTCCCGAGACTCAGAATTTTTTATTAGAGTTTAAGGCGCTCCTGTGGTTTTTCCCGAGCGTCAAATTTTTCTGATCAGGGAAAAAGGAATGCGCTCCTTCAAGTAGGAACTGTTGGTCCACCCAAGAGGAGGTTGAATTGGGTGAGATGGTCAATTTAAAAATTATTTTCCAATAACTTAGTGATATACATAAGTGTATTGGAATTGAACGCAAAAATAGAACTCAGACTAAATTGCAAACTTGAGACACACAAGATTTATGGTGGTTCGGCCAAGCTTACGTCCACTACCTAATCTCCCGATTAGGATTTTTTCAATCCACTAACTGATTCTCTTACGGGTGAGAAACAAACCATTACAACTGCCCTTTTACAGGTTAAAGGTAAACCTATCTTTTCACAGGCTAAGGATGAACCAAATTTTCTTTTTCCGAAATGAGGAAAAACCCATGTTCCTTTAACAGGATAAGGAAGAATCATTTTCCTTTTACTAGATAAGGAAGAACCGTGATCCTTTTACGGGAAAAGGAACAACCGTTTTCCTTTTACAGGATAAGGAATAATCATTTCTCTTTTATAGGTTAAGAGGTAACCTATCATTTTATAGGTTAAGGACGCACCTATCCTTTTACGGGATTATGATGAACCGGTTTCCTACTTGCAGGTGAGGATGAACCTTTTTCTCTTTTACAAGTTCAGAGATAACCTTAACATGATTTCAATCCTGAAATCATTAAGTGAACTACATTCACTTATCCTAGTTGTTTCAATCCAGAAACACACCAGCATTACAACACAATAATGTTGGTTCTAACTGAGTAGAACACTTTACAATTAAGCTCAGTACATGCATTACAAAGATATGAAATATGAATACGTAATGCTAAGATAAAATACACTTACAGTCCTTTACCTTTCAATGTTCGGTATTGTTCAAGTGCTGTTTCGAAAAGCATGAATGATGTGATATGAAAATCAGTGCTTCTTCGAAAGTAATATGATACCAATAAACATTGACTTAGAAAATGAAGGACAAGTGTAAATCGAAGACACAGAAAGTTTTCAAAGTAGATATAAAACATAAGTATGAAAACTTCTGGTTTAGTGTTCAGTAGTTAACACAACTACTGATATAGTTCAATACAATACTTAAGATATGAAATCAAGTACAATTGTATTTCTCATGAACTATATCTCAAATTCTATCTTCCGCAAGAATGATGCTAAATATAAATCGGTGCTAAGAATTTGAGTAGATACCAGATCAAATAGATTTTCAGAGATAGAATAAAATTGAAGCTCAATATGAAATTCTTTTGAATACGTAAAGGTATCAGTGAAAAATACTTTGAAAGTTTAGATATTTGAAAAATATTTTGACACAGACTAACTTTCAAAAAGTGTTGGCACAATACAAAATGATTGGCTAAATGTTTGATACTAAGTGCTGGTATTTATAGACTTAGTAGGACATAACCGTTAGACATTTGAAGTTCAAATAATATGAGCGTTTACACACAACAACTAGAATGTTATATGAAAATGACAACTGCAATTTTCACTAACATTCTGGTTCTTTTCATATTTCATGAAAAAGGAAAGTTTTTGAAAAACTTAATTCATGTATCAGAGAGGATCTTTGATAAGTTTGAAAATGACTCTGTGCAAAAATTCGTTCTGAAAAAGTAGATTGATGTAGTGTACTTGTTTGAATAGTGACGGTTGTTGAATTAGCGTCTTGATTCCGTAATCAGTGTCCTGACGCATAATATCATCTTTGTCGTTTTGTTCCTTGTGGGCGCTCATTACGAATAAGCGTCCTGCTGAACAATGAAGTGAGGACGCTACTGAATTGTAAGAGTCCCAACTTACTTTGACACTTAAACGACTTAACCCTGAGGACGTTAATGCACAGTTAGCGTCCTACTATGTTTTAAAAATAATTATGTACATGAGGGGGCTACTTTCCGAGTAAGCGTCCTACCTTTTAACTTATAACATTCAGCGTTCTCATAGATACATTCTTTGAAGAACTTTAGAAATCTTTCAGTAAGCTGATGCTGAGTTAGTGTCGGAAAAACTTCAGAGGTTGACTAAAAGAGGGAGGCCGCTACTATACAAGTAAGCGTCCAAATTAATCAGTTCAACTCAACCTTGAATGTTATCAGCGTCCTAATGAGTTATCAGTGTCCTGACTTAACAAGTTCAGGAGAGCGCAGCTAAATTATTAACGTCCTAAAAGACTTTTTAAAAATAGTTTTGACTCGCGATTAAATATATGATAAATGCAAATAAAAATTTGATAAATCTCAAAATTAAATATAGAAAATTAAATCATTTAAAATACCGTAAAACGTAAGATCAAAACATGCAAATATGCAAGTGATTCGTGCATGATTTTGAAAAATGTTTGAGCAATGTCAATTAGAGAAAGATATACCTTAAATACTGTGTAGTTCTCGTTTTCTCATAATCGTTAAATCCAACTCTTTATTATGAGATCTTCAAGAAGAATTTTCACACTGGAGTTAAATATCTTGAACGTTGATCGAAAGAGGTAAACTTGAAGCTTGATCGAATTGTTCGAGTGAAGTGATCTTGAAATCACGATATGAATGTTGAAGTCCTTTTGATTGAAACGATCTTGAACGTCTTATATGACTTTGAGTTCTTTGATCGAATCGTTCCTTGCCTTTTTGCTTTCCTTAGGTGCTGGGATGAAATCTTGATAAAGGCTCGTTAGCACCGAAAAGCAATTTGTTGGTGATCATCAAAATATACTTCATCACAGTATATTGAGGGACGTGCTAAGTGATGAACCTTTTAGGTTAATAGGAACGCACTCCTGTTGTCAAGGGCAAAATAGGAAATTTTATAGAGTTAGTGGTTCTTGATGAAGCACCTCTCTCCTATGCCTAACAAACATATTAAAGAACGCGCTCCTCTTATAAGGAACCTGCTCCTTGATTGGAGGAAATTCTAAAAAATTTCAGATTTCAAAACAAAAATGCGCACCTTCCTTTAGGAACGCGTTCATGTACCTCGATGTGGTATTTTTTCATAAATACCACACTTGCTCAACTTTTGCAAAAGTCTTGAACTTGTGCCGTTTTTCATCTTGGCATTTCTACAAGTCCAAAACAAGTTCTTGAGTGATTTTAAACATCTTTTTAAGAAAAAGTTCACCTACATTTGGCTATTTGATTTATATTTCTGAATAGTCCGCCAAATCTCTCAAAATCTTTGAGAAACTCCTGTGTTTCTCTTGAGCAAGTGATCAAGACGTTTTTGAGTGTTCCTTACACATCTTGTTGATTCTTGATCACTTTTGAACGTGATATCTCTCAATTATCATCACACTTGAAGAATCATTGAGATTCAACCTTAGCCAAGTGGGGTAAAATTTCTCTAATTCAATTCTTGTGATTTTGTTTTGAGTAAATCAATTTTGTGCTTGAGTTTATATCTTGAAAATTGATTTCGTTTTGAATAGTGTTTGTGAAACCCTTTATGATCTTCATATCATTGTATCTTGTTTAGCAGTTTCATAAATATTATGTGGTATCTATTCATGTGCTAAACTTATAATATATTGAATCGATTTCATAGATCATCACTTGTGTTAGTTGATTCTCGATCTTAACCATTTACACATTTAGAATCATCAAGTTTTGATCATCATTGCATATTAATTGTTGAGCTTTATACATATCATTGTTAGAATCATTATTTGAATACTTGTGAATATTCGATTCTTGTTTTCATATCATATATATTTGAATTGATTGCATTTGAGAAAAACTATTTCAACACTTCACATCATTTAAATCATTGTGGTTGGAATAATGGTGTTTACTCATTCAAGATTGGAAGCTTATCATTGTTGATAGTGTTGTAGAACACTTATCTCTATCATTTGTAATCTTGATGTATCGTTGACATGTTTGTCAACCAGGAACATACCGTATTATTGTACGGCTCGAAACCACATCCATAAGTTGGTTATAGTGTGGTTTTCTAGTTAACCCTTGTGTAGACTAGAGTGTGACTTTCTTACCAAAGCCTTGTGTTGGTTAGTATGTGGCTTTCTAACCAAGCCCATGTGTTGGTTAGTGTAAGACTTTGAGCCAAGTGTTTGTGTTGGCTTTTGTAAACGGCTTCTAGTCACGCTCGTAAGTTGAGTAGCTAATACTGTATTGGGAAATCCTGATCGTGGCGATTGGGTAGTCGACGTAGGGTCAAGGGGAACCGAACCACTCTATATCTCTGTGTCCATTTATCTTTCCTGCATTTGTTTATTTTGATTGTTACCTATTGTGCACTTTATCTGTTTAATTATATTTACCAAAAGGTAGCGCGGAATTCGTCAAGTCCAATTCACCACCCCCCCTCTCTTGGACTATAATACTGGGCCAACAAATGGTATCGGAGCGGGTTTTTGCATCAACGAGATCTAACAATTTCTTTGAGTATGGCAAAACATAGTTTTAATGTTTCTTTTAGGGACACACATGATGAAGGGAACTCAATGAATCGCCCTCTACTGTTTAAGGGTGATAATTACTTGCCTGGAAAACAAGGATGAGATATTTCATGAGATCTCATGATTCTGATATTTGGGACATTGTGAGAAATGGCTATACAATTCTCACAAAGATCGAAAATGGAGTAATTGTGCTAAAAATGGAACATTCTTAGAGTAAGAATTATATGTTCCAACCACAATATGATTTTCATCATTTCAATAATCATGCATATAGTTTATCATACTCATGCATATACACTATTATATTATTGATCATGCATGCATACATATTAGTATGATAATTGTGCAATCACATAGTTAAAATCATTTATCAGTGATTAACATGCATTCATTTTACCAACTTTACAAGATTTTATCGTTTTACGTGTATTGTGTTGAATGTTTCAATCATATGTTTAGTCGATTGATTTACACGTATTTAACTTTGTTAATTACTTCAGATGACTCAAGAGTGGAAGTTACTCGCGGCAACTATTGCAATAGGTGTGTATGCTACCCCTGCAGATGAGGTTGTAATATGTGCTCAGAGGGCCCAACTTACAATGATTCAGGAGATCATTGATCAGCAATGTTTGGATGTTGAGTATATGATGTTTAAGTCTTGAGCTGAAGATGGTGATCATGTTGATTGGCACATGTCACCTGATGGTGCTTTGAGGTTTAGGGGACGATTGTGGGTTCCCGCAGATCCACGATTGAGGCAGAGTATACTCTAGAAGGCTCACAGATCTTGTTATGCTATTCATCCGGGCATAACCAAAATGTATCATGGTATGAAAAGGATGTATTTGTGGCCCGACATGAAGAGAGAGATAACTCAGTTTATTCAGTGGTGTGGGATCTGTCAGTGAGTCAAGGCTGAGCATCAAAAGCCTGGAGGGCAGATGCAACCACTTACCATCCTGAGTGGAAGTGGGAGCATGTCACTATTGATCTTGTTATGGGACTACCTAACACCCCGATGAGACATAATGCTATTTGGGTCATAGTAGATCACTTGATGAAGTACGCTCATTTTCTACCAGTGAACATTAGGGATTCTTTGGACAAGTTGAACAGGTTGTATATGCAGGAGATAGTTAGACTTCATGGGGTGCCAGTTTTAATTGTTTCAGATAGAGATCCGAGATTTACCTCAGTATTCTGGCAGGGGTTGCAGAGGCGGCTCGGCACCAAGATGAATCTTAACACCTTTTTCCACCCTCAAACAGATAACCAATCTGATTGGTTGATATTCATTTTAGAGGATATGCTCCGAGCTTGTGTCCTTGAGTCTGGCGGGAACTAGGAGGAGTACTTACATATGTGCAAGTTCGCGTACAACAAAAGTTGTCAGCCCAGTATTGGCATGGCTCCCTTTGAGGCATTGTATGTGTAATGCTCTGTACCCCAAGCTGACATTATCTTGACATGTAGGATACTGAAATATACATATTTATACACGTATGACTCGTAGAAACCCCACATATTTTGTTGGTTCGAAATTCCTTAGGCTTAGAAGCCAAATGGACCCGATTCGGTAACGTTCCAGTTGCCCGTACCTTAGGAATTAAAAATGCCAAATTGACTATAACCTTGAAATGTGTGCCCCAGATAGCGACGCAGACCTCACGGTTGCTTCCGAATCATATTTTACAAAATAATTCTTATAAGGTAGGTCTTGCTTTGATTTCGGAATGGCCGATAGCGGAACATTGAAAATTTTTAAATATACATATATATGTATATGAAGAGGAAGAAATTTCTATCACCAATTACATCGATTACTTGATCTCCTAGATCCGTGGTCCTATTGTGCTGAAATTTTGGCAGATTATTCTTCTCTGAGAGATCTTCATTTTAGGCAAGGAAGATTTTGATCAGAGTTGTCTACTGTGAGGTATAAGATTCCAAACACTGCTGCTCAGATTTGTAGATTTTCTTGCGCAGTTTTGATCAAACGGTCAGATCTTTCATTCTCACTGTTGGATTGAGCTGAAAGTTTACCAGAAGAATGGTAAGTGACTCATAAAAATTAGGATTGGTTAAGATGTTAAAGTGGCGAGTCGTACGTAAGAAATTGATTATCTAAATTCAAGTAATTGCAGCAGGGAAACTGTTTTTTTTTATTTAACTGTGATTTTTTTAGTGTGGGCTCAACTTGCAACTTGGCTTCTATAAAATCAATTGGACGACTTTCTTACTCATTTTAGGCTTGGAAAAGGGGGAAATAGGTGGAGAAGAGGAGAGGAGAAGAAACCAAGGGTTTTGGGTGTTCTTGCTCAAGAATCTCCTAAGGTAAGTATGTTTTACCATTCTTCTTCCTAAAAATCTCTTTAGTTTATGCATTTGAGCTTCATTTTTTATCTAAGTAATAGTATGAGCCATGGTTTGGAATTGTTTCAGACCTAGGATTTGGTTGCATGTGCTCTTTTGAGCTTGTTAATGGTAGAAATGGCTTCCCTTGACCTAAAACAACATTCATGAAGTGTTTTTCACAGTCAAATCTCATATTTGAAGGGGTGGTGGAAGAACAATTGTTGGAGATAGACCTTGCATGTTTGATATGTGTGTTTGGATGTTGTTGGGAACCCATTAATGGTGAAACCCCTAATTTCTAGCAAGAAATTGGTGGGGTTGTTTGTATTTGATCTAAATCTAGTTTATGGACTTGAGGTTTTCCAATTGATTTGCATGTCAACTATGTTAATTAAATGGATCATTGTGGATGAATGATGATTTAAAATACTGATTTTGCTTGTTGACAAACCTAGGTGTAGTGCAAATTTGGCTAAGGTCATGATTTGGGACTTTGCGTAAATTTGGGGCTTTTGGCCTAGACTAAGTCAATTAAATAAATTGACATGAGATTAGGCTAAATTGACCCAATTTATATTTGAATGCATTGTATTATTGATGGTTGGATCATTGGAATCAACCTTAGGCATTCCTTTGGGTTGTATGAGATCTAATTAGGTGTATAATGGTTTGAGTGAGCTATATTGGTTAGCTCATTTGGGCAACCATTTTAGAGTCTATGTTGGCTAGTTAATTGGGGCTTACTCATGGTTAATATGCATGTAATTGGACTGATTTTAATGATGAATAAACCTATGTTATGTGCAGGGTTTGTGATTGATCTAATTGTCCCCAATTGTGCCACTTGAGGGTTGAAGAGCCTAGTATTGGTTGGATTTGGATTGGCTAAGTCTAGCCAATCAATATTGAGTGTTTCTTTACATTTGATTTCTATATGTGGCATTGTATTATATAAAATGTTTTGAATTGATATATGTGTGTTATGCATGATTTAATGATTCATGAAATGAATTTGAGCATAGTTTAGTTGGGTTAGCAATTGGGTGGATCTCCTAGTATGGAGTTTTGGGTAATTCCATTGGGCTAAAGGGTAATCCTTTGTTGTTGACCTTGTAGAGGATTTTTATGGATTGTGTATGTTAGGATCGCCTAGGCATGGTACTTATCTTGGTGGGTTGATCCTATGGTTCATACAATCCTAGAAATCCTAATAGAATACGGGTAAGAAAGTTCAATCGAGCAATGGGTGTCGCACACTCAGGCTCTTGTATTGCTTCTTACTCAGGAGGTGTCTAGGATTGCATATAATATGTTTGGAAAATGAAACGCATTCTCTTGAATATTGACATTATGCATTATGTTTAGCTTGTATATGATCTTGTATAGCACCATGTTATTGAAATCGCTTTGATGAGCTTTTACCATGTTTTATATAAATGCATGTATATTGTCACTTGTAAAAAACATTCACCGTGCTTGTTGTAGCTCACCCTTCATTCTTATCATTTCAGGTTCTGGTAGGAATGGGAAAGGGAAGGCTTAGCTGCGTAGAGCTTCTCGATTTTTTGTGATGCAGGTGTTTTGTACATTTTTGCATTTTGGTATTATGTACATAATAACACCTAGTATATTATACTTAACAAATAGATGTGATGTTTTGCATAAAAGGTATGGTTTGTATATTTTGGACTTCAAAATTTTATATTTGCCCCTTTTTTGGAGAATGTAATTATATTGATGTTTAATTATGTCTATCTTTATGTTTAGATGGATGCTAGTTTGGGATTAAATGTTTATTAGGTTGTTTAGATAAGGCTGACGGGACGCCAGGTGTATCGAGAGAAGATATATCCGGGGGTTTCGTCACGGTCATGATGTCACTCGTCGTGGGTCGTGAAAACTTTGGTATCAGAGAGAGTGTTTAGGTTTAAAAACCCTAAAAAAGAATAAAAGACTTATGTGATATTATGATTGCTTTTATGGGTATGATTATGGGTAGTTATCTTAGCGATAACAACTCTCATGGATTGTGATCCTAATTGAGTTTTCCCTTATTTGTGAATTTCATATTTACAAGAGGGGAAAATTCGGGATAGACCATGGACCCAGATGAGAGGTTTAGGCAGATTGAGGCCTAACTCGTTGCTCAACAGGCTGCTCAGACCCAGATTCAGCAGCAACAGACCTTGATATTGGCATTACTTGCCTAGGTTTAGGGCAACAGGCCGCCACAACAGGGTGTTCCAGTTGAGGGGGAGCATAGCAGTGTTCGTATGGCCATCAGAGACAGGGCTGGACTAGCTGCAGTTCAGGCTGAGGCTGTGGGGGCTGGAGAGCAGAGGACTGAGGCAGAGAAGTGTGAGAGGATCATGAAGGCCTTCCAGATTCGAGGCCCGACTTAGTTTGCTGGAGGCCTCTGTCTTAAGATAGCTGAGAGATAGCTCAGGAGGATGGAGATCATCTTCAATGATATGAATGCTTTTGTGGCCGATAGGGTGAGATTGGCCAAATTCAAGCTTGTTAATTGGTGGAGAAGACTGGACCGCATGGTTGACGAGATCTAGTGTCACGACGCCCCTGACGTAGGCTGATGTCAAATTTTATTTATTTACTATTCATACACGCGTATATTTAGCGCATATGTATCAAATACGTGTATTATACATCTCGATATACGCGTACTTCAATGTACGTATTTAATTAAAATTACGGGGTGTTACATCTAGACTTGGACTAGGTTCAAGGAACTATTCTATGAGAAGTTCTACCCGAGGTCAGAGAGATACCAGAGACGGATTGAGTTCATGCACTTGACCCAAGGCAGTAGGACGGTGAAGGAGTATGAGCAGAAGTTTAATCGGTTGGCACTCTTTGCTCCAGAGATGGTGTCGACTAACTACTTACGTATGCAGAGGATGCGGGATGGATTTCGTGACCGTATTTGTCAGGATTTAGTACTCACTGGCGTGGAGACTTATGCTCAGGCCGCTGATTTTGAGACTGTTGAGATTAACTCCAGGATGAGAACACCGGTCGCAGTCCAAGAACCTGTAGCTCTTTTATTTCAGGCGCAACCATCAGGGTTAGAGGTTCAGTACTATAGTAAGAAGAACCGGAAGAACAAGAGGCTGAGGTATGGTAGCAGTGGGTACGAGGCATCAGTAGCCTCCGCTCTAGTGACTGTTGCACAACCAGCTACAGGCCAGAGCGTTCAGATTTCAGGCCGGCCACAGCAGCAGAGTTCTGTGAGGTATGGCAGACAACAGACAACTGGGGCAGAGTCGCAGGAGGTATTTTTGGCACCTAAAGCGCTGAGACCAATAGTCTATTTTGGTTGCGAAGCTCAAGGGCACAAGAGGAATCAATGTCCTTTGAAGGCGCCTGTTGGTCAGTTTAGTCCTATGCCAGTAGCTACTAGAGAGTAGGCCAGAGTTGTGACACAGGTAGATCCAGTGGCTAGCAAGCAGTTGATTGAAGGTACGATCAGCATTTGTGATACCTTGATGTTGGCTCTACTCTGTCATTTATTTCTGGTAGTGTGGTAGATAGATTGAGATTATCTCTTGTTAGGAGTAGTACTCCTTTGATTTTGAGTACGACAGCAGGAGAGAAGATTTACCCTAACATGGCATGTGTGGGATGCATAGTTAGATTCGAGGACCACGAGATGACTGTTGACCTTAGAGTCTTAGAATTCCTCGAGTTCGATGCCAAAATGGGTATGGATTGGCTAGCAGCATATCACGCTTACATTGATTGTTTCGGCAAGATGGTTGTCTTTTAGATACCTGGATAACCAATCTTTGTTTATCGAGGCAGGACTGCATCTAGACCACCTACTCAGGGTAGATTAGCCACCGATGAGGAGATTACTATGTTGGCCAGTATGAGGCTAGTGGATGATGTGGGGCGGGGCGTTCAACTAGCAGACATCTCTGTGGTCTGTGTGTACCCAAATGTTTTTCCTGATGAGTTACCTGGCTTACCACCTAAGCCGGAGGTAGATTATATCATATGATTTTATGAGGGAGCAAGAAAAACTAAAGGGCTGAAGCAATTAGAAGGATTATTATTTGTTTGATGGAAATTGTTGTAAAGATTGGGAGTAGAGCATTAACTTTGTTATTATATTTTTCTCACTCATTCTGCTACATCTTGCTTTTTCTTCTTTTTTTTCACACATGCTATGTTATGCCCTCCCAAATCTTGCTTCTTCTTCTTCTTCTCACTCATTTCTTATTCTTATCAGTACAAGAAAAATCACTTTCAATGGCTTGTCAAACATGTCACAAAATTGTTTTAACGGCTTGGGTACCCAAGTCGTCATTCAAAAAGTCGTGGTAAAGCTCCCACTATTAATGACACAGATTTTGCTTTTCACGGCTTCTTGAATGTGACCTTAAACTTGCTTTTAACAGCTTGTTTTAAACATGCTATAAATATCCCATCCCATTATTAATGACGCAGATTTACTTTTAACGGCTTCTTCATGTGCCGTTAAACCTATTTTAGTGCCTTGTTTAACAAGACATAAATATACATGTCACTCCAATGATTTAATAACCTACACTGCATGACGTGGAAAATATGTGATATTTTTGTAATAATTTAGGGTTTAGGATACTATAATGTACTCTAATTAGTATTTGATACTAATAATGCTTAAATTTTTATAATTTTTCTCAACTCATAAAAAAACACTATATTTCAATCGAAACAAATACATCAAAGTGTAAAATTATATAATATGTCATAACAAAAATTATATATACAACCACATATGTCATTTACACTTGGAAAATAAACTCAAAAAATTTACACTTATCAAAAAAAATTCTAAAAGCAAGCTTCTAAACTCATAATTTTGTGACATTACTTCTAAAAAGTTCAATGTAGCTTTTCCCCATCATTTTAATCTCAACACCTACATCAAAACAAAAATAAACTCAATTAGACAAATTAAAGAAACTAAGAAAAACGACAATATTAATCTAATAGAGGTAAAAGTAGAAATTAAGTATTTTATATGTCAACACGATTTTCGAGTTATGTTAAAAAAAATTGACAAAGTTTCATTTATATTTTTTACATCTCAAAATTTAATCAACCTGTAATATCTTACAATCCTTTTAAAAAAATTATTGCTCAAATGCACGTGGAGCTTGCTGATGCCCATATTCAGAGGGTTAAGGATCTATAGGAACGTAGTCCAGATTTTGATATGTAGACAGTGCTGACCAGGCATAGTGACAGAGAGGGTCAGATGATGTCTTGCATTTTAAAGGGAGACCATGGATCCCATATGATGTTGAGTTGCTGACTGAGTTACTTCAAGAGGCACACAGATCTCAGTATACTATTCAACCAGGGGCTACCTGTTAACCTATATGGTTCATCCTTAGCACATCCCTAAAGTATACTTGATGAAGTATATTTTGATGATCACAAACAAAGTATTTTTCGGTGCTAACGAACGTTTTTCAAGAACTTATCTTTGCACCAAAGGAAAAGCACAAAGCCAAGGAACGACTCAATCAAGGAACTCAAAACTTACATCCAACGATCAAGCTCGCTTCAACTAACAGACTTCAACGATCACATCATGATTTCAAGATCACTTTTCTCGAACGTTTCGATCAAGCTTCAAGACTATATCTCTCGATCAACGTTCAAGTCATTCAACTCTGAATTACTTTTATTGTAGATCTCATAATGAAGAGTTGGATTTAACGGTTATGAGAAAAGAGAAATAGACAAAGTATTTAAGGTATATCTTTCTCTAATCGTTATTGCTCAAAATATGATTCAAAACCATGCATATATCATTTTCATATGTTTTCTAAATCTGCATGTTTTGATGTCTTAACTATATTTCAAGAAATTTAATACTATATATTTAATCTGAAATATACAGAGTTTTTATTCGCATTTATCGAATATTTTATTGCGAGTCAAAACTATTTTCAAAGAGTCTTTTAAGACGCTAATGAAATAGCAGAGCTCTCCTGAACTTGTTAAGTCAGGACGCTGATAGGTCATTAGGACGCTGATAACGGTCAAGGTTGAAATGAACTGATTAATCAAGACACTTACTTGTATAGTAGCGGTCTTATATATTAGTCAACCTCTGAAGTTGTCAGGAAGCTGACTCAACATCAGCTCACCGAAAGATCTTTTAAAAGTTCTTCAAAGAATGTTTCTTTAAGGATGCTGATGGTTATAAGTTGATTAAACTATCATAATGCTTACTGGATAGGAACGCCCTCACCTTTGGAAATCAACTGAATAACTTTCAGGATGTTGATTCTCTTTCAGCGTGTTTTAAATGTCTTAATTTGTAGGACGCTTACATAGTACTAGCCCCCTCATATTATGTTTTTATCGAGTAGGACGCTCACGTAATGTAGCGCCCTCATGTTTTGTTATATGTTTTAAAAATAGGGCGCTTACTCGGATAGTAGCGCCCTCATGCATTTAATAGTTTTAAAGCATAGTAGGATGCTAACTGTGCATTAGCACCCTCAAGGTTTAAGTCGTCTAAAGTCATAAGTAAGTCAGGACGCTTACGAGTTAGTAATGCCCTCACTTAAGTGTTCAGCAGGACGCTTATACGTAGTAAGTGCCCTCAAGGAACAAAATGACAAAGTTGATATTATGCGTTAGGATACTGATTATGAAATCAGGATGCTAATTCAACTACCGTCACTGCTCGAATGAGTACACTACGTCAGTTTACTTTTTCAGAACAGACACTTGCACAGAGTCCTTTTCAGACTTATCAGAAATTCTTTCTGATACATGAAAGAAGTTCTTCTAAAGCTTTCCTCTTTCATGAAATCTGAAAAGAACCAGAATGTTAGTGAAAATCACAGTTGCTATTTTCATATAACAATCTAGTCATTGCGTGAAAATGTTCACATTATTTGAACTTCAAATGTCTAACGGCTATGTCCCACAAAGTCTACAAATACCAACACTTAGGACCAAACAACTTTCCAATCACTTTGTGTTGTGTCAATACTTTTGAAAGTTAGTCTGAGTCAAAATGAATTTCATTTTCTAATCTTTCAAAGTGTTCTACTGCATTAGAACCACCCAACATCTTAGTGTTGTAATGCTAGTGTGTTTCTGGATTGAAACAACCAAGACAAGTGAAGGTAGTTCATTTGATGATTTCAGGATTGAAATAATATAGGTTTTCTCTTAGCCTTTAAAAGAGAACCGGTTCATCCTCATCCTATAAAAGGATAGGTGTGTCCTCAACCTGTAAGAGGATAGGTTATCTCTTAACCTATAAAAGAGAAACGGTTGTTCCTTATCCCGCAAAAGGATCATGGTTCTTCCTTAGCCAGCAAAAGGAACATGGGTTTCTCCTCATCCCGAAAAAAAGAAATATGGTTCTTCCTTAGCCAGTAAAAGGAACATGGGTTTCTCCTCATCCCGAAAAAAGAAAATTTGGTTCTTCCTTAGCCAGTAAAAGGAACATTGGTTTTCTCCTAATCCCGGAAAAAGGAAAATGGTTCATCCTTAGCCCATGAAAGGATAATGTTTTCCTTTAACTTGAAAAAAGGCAGTTGTAGCAGTTTGGTTCTCACCCGTAAGAGAATCAGTTAGTGGATTGAGTAAATCCTAATCGAGATATTAGGTAGTGGATGTAGGCTTGGCCGAACCACTATAAATCTGTGTCAAATGTTTGCATTTTAGTCTGTGTACTAATTTGCATCATGTTCCAATTAACTTATGCAAATCACTTAAGTTATTAGAAGACCTTTTTAAAGTTGACCATTGCACCCAAGTCACCCCCTTCTTGGGTGGACCAACACTACAAGGATATAGCTGAGTATGTACAGAGATGTGAGGTGTGCCAGCAGGTTAAGGATGAACACCGGAAGCCTGGAGGTCAGATGCAGCCATTATCCATACCTGAGTAGAAATGGGAGCACATTACGATGAATTTCATCATGGGATTGCCGAAGTCTCAGGGCAGATTTGATTCCATTTGGGTTGTGGTCGATAGATTGACCAAGAGTGCACACTTCCTTCCTATGAGTGCCAGAGACTCTGTGGATACACTGAGCATATTATATGTGAGAGAGATCGTGAGATTGCATGGGACACCCGTGTCGATCGTATCTGATAGAGATCCACGGTTTACATCGAGATTTTGGCAGGCTTTGCAGACTCGATTTGGGACCTGTCTCTGACTCAATACAACATTTCACCCTCAGACGGATGGTCAGACCAAGAGAGTGATTCAGATGCTGGAGGATATGCTCGGGTCTTCCATTTTAGAGGTCGGTGGGAGTTGGGGTGAGCATTTGCTCTTATGTGAGTTTTCTTACAATAACAGTTATCAGAAGAACATCGGTATGGCACCGTATGAGACTTTGTATGGAAAACCCTGTAGATCACCAGCTTGTTGGTATGAGGTGGGTAATATGCAGCTATGGAGTCCTGATACAATTGTTGAGCATACAAAAAAGATCAAGCTGATTCGACAAAGGCTGAAGTCGGCTCAGGACAGGCAAAAGAGTTATTATGATAACCGACATGAGTCGTTAGAGTTTGCCACGGAAGACCTAGTTTTGCTTAAGGTCTCGCCGCGGAAGGGTCAGACGAGGTTCGGGGTCAGAGGGAAACTTGCCCCTCGGTTTATTGGACCATTCCAGATTGTTGAGAGGATTGGACTAGTAGCTTACAGGTTGGCTTTACCTTCTCAGCTCGAGGGTGTTCATGATGTATTCCATGTATCGATGCTGAGAAAGTATAATGATGAACCATTGAAGAAGTATTTTCCTGATCCAATTCATGTGCTTGATGTGAGTCATCTGCAAGTTGGAGAGGACACGACTTATGAGGAGTTGTCGATCCAGATTATGGCTCGTCAGGTTCAAAAACTGAGGAATAAGGAGATCCCGCTTGTGCGAGTCAAATGCAATTCCACGATAACGAAGAGCAAACCTGAGAGCGTGAGGACCGGATGAGGGAGCAGTTCCCCTATCTTTTTACCGACTGAGGTTAGTTCTCTTGATTTCATTTTTGAGGACAAAAATACTCTTAAGTTGGGGAGAATTGTAACGCCCGTACCTTAGGATGATGTCATTATGACCTGTAGAGTACCCGTATACGTGTACATATACATATTTGATTCATGATGTGCGTTAGTTTAGGTGTGTTTGAATGCTTTTAAGTTGTTTAATGTGTGCGTAAAGTTTTGGAATGATCGGAGACCCGGTCGGCGTCGAAACATGTCAAAAATAGTGTTTTAGATTAATGAAGCTCGTTCCATGGAGGAAGGAATTTCTGTCACCGATTACATCAATGGCTTGATTTCCTAGATCTGAGGTTCGATTGAGCAGAAATTTTGACAGATTATTCTTCTCTAATAGATGTTCATTAGGGACAGTGAAAATAGTGATCGGAGTTTTCTACTGTGAGGTATAAGATTCTAAACGCTGCTCCTTAGATTTGTAAATTTTCTTGCGCAGTCTTGATCACACAATCATTTCTCGCATTCCCACCGTTGGATTGAGCTGAAATTTTACCAGAAGGTTGGTAACTGACTCATAAAACTTGTGAACGGTTAAGATGTTAAATTGGAATGTAGTTTGCAAGAAATTGATTATCTAAGTGAAAGTAATTGCGGTAGGGCAACTATTTTTTTATTTAAGTGTGGGCCCAACTCAAAACTTAACTTCTATAAAACCCTTTGGACGACTTTTTGCTCATTTTTAAAATTTGAAAAGAGGCAAAAGAGTTGGAGAAGAGGGAAAAGAGGTGGAGAAGAGAAAAGGAGGAGAAAAGCTAGGATTTGGGCATTCTTGCTCAAGAATCCCCCAAGGTTTGGATGTCTTCCTTATTTTTTCCTAAAATCTCTTTAGCTTATGCATTAAAGCTTTCTTTTGACCGACGTAATGGTATGAACCACGGATTTGAAGGGTTCTAGACCTAGGGTTTGCTTGTTTGTGTTCTTTTAAGCTTGTAAATGTTGTTAATGGCCTTCTTTGACCTAAACCTACATCCAATGAGTGTTTTCCACACTTGAATCTCGGATTTGAAGGGGGTGGTGGAAGAACACGTGTTGGAGTTAGGTCTTGCATGTTAGATATGTGTGATTAGAGGGTGTTGGGAACCCATTAATGGTGAAACCCCCAATTTCTAGCAAGAAATTGGTAGGGTTGTGTGTATTTGACCCAAACCTAGGTTATGGACTTAGGGTTTTCCATTCAAGTTGCATGTCATCTATGTTGATTAAATGGGTAAATGGGGATGATTGATGGTTTAGTCTAATTGACCCTAATTCTGATTGAATGCATTGTATTACGATGGTTGGATCATGAGAATCAACCTTATGCATTCTTTTGGGTTGAATGTGGTTTAATTAGATGAAAAATGGATCGATTGAGCTATATGGGTTAGCTCATTGGTGCAACCATTTTAGAGTCTTAAATTGGCTATTGAATTGGGGTTATTCATGGTTGAATGTCATGCATTTGGACTGATATTAACGATGAATGAGCCTATGTATATGCAGGGTTTGTGATTTATCCAAGTGTCCCAATTAAGCCAATTGGAGGTTGAGGTGAATAGGAGTGTTTTGGTGGCATCCTAGTACTCATATTGATTGGATTTTGATTGGCTAAGTCTAGCCAATCATTTGTGAGTGTTTCTTACATTTGGATTCTATATATGTGGCATTGTATTATATAAAATGTTTTGCATTAATGTATATGTGTTATGCATGATTTAATGTTTCATGAAATGAATTTGAGCATAGTCTGGTTGGGTTAGCAATTGGGTTTTGGTCTCCTAGTTGGGATTTTCTTTGGGAAATCTCGTAAGTCTAGCGGTGATCCCCAGTTATGGACCTTGCAGAGGATTTTATGGCTTGTTGATAGTTGCATATTTAGACATGTTTTAGGAGTGTTTTATAGTTTTTTTAGGATGATTTATACCTTACTTTAGTGTGTTTATGTTAGTTTTGACACATTTGTTAATTAGGAATAAATTGGTTTTTATGCATTATTTCAGTTTGTTAATTTATATGTTGGATCAATTTATGTTTCGAGTGTTTTAATTACTTACTTTGCATTATTTTGTAGGTATTTAGATGTGTGGAAGTAAACATGAATTATGGACATAACATATGAGAAGCCTAGATGATGTTTCATGAAGAACCCAAGTCAAAAAGTGGAAGAAAATTGGTTTAAGTCCATAAGAAGGAAGTCAAGCGAAGCAGAAAAATGGCCAAGTCCATACACTGAGCACAACCTGGTCTCTAGGCGCTGCGGTGCTACTCGCGGTGCTGGGTTTTCAGTGAAAAGAAGGCTCTGGGAGCCGCGGCACTCATTGTGGCCCCCAGAGGAGATTTAACACAGCGTCGTAGCGCTGGAATTGCTTAACGGGGCGCCGCGGTGCCACTCGCGGCACCGCGTGTTTAAACATTGTTAATTTAGCAACTCCGATTGGTTTTTGGCAGCTTTCTAATTCAAATTAAACACAACTTTGGGCACACAATATATGGATTTGAAGGGTTTTTCGAGAAGAGGACATTGGGGAAGAGAATGGAGACGGCTGGAGCGAAGTGGAGAAGAAGATCGACATTGAAGACCATTGAAAATCTCTACAACACTCTAGTTTGCTTTCTTTTGTCCTGATTCATGTTTAAACCATATTTGATTGTTTTCATCTATTTAGTTATGAACTAAACCTCGTTTCTAGAGGTGTAGATTGATCCAAACCTGAGATTATGTCTTAGATTTTATTGTTTATTTATTCTTAATAAAAGTTCTTAGTTTATTTATACTTTTCTGTGCGTAATGCTTTTGATCCCCTGATCAAGGATTGACCGACCCTAGACCCAAGGTAGATGCTTCACAAGAGGGTACCTTGGGTTGGAATATGGAGAGTATAGCCTAGGTTATCGTGAGACTCAATAGGAGATCGAGACCCTTTGAAGTCGTTAGGAGGAAATCATAGAACTTAGTGAGTTGTTGTTGTCTTTGGTTTTCATCGATAGAGTTAAGTTAAAGCAATAAGAATATGCTATAATCAATGCTCAAAAAGAGAAGATTAGAAAGGTTTGGATTTTCGATTTATAGGCTAAGGAACTGATTTAATAATAATATATTTAGTTAGACATAGTTGAGAGTAAGGTGACATTGAATCTCTAGACCATTCTACCATTGTTTTTTCTATCCGATTTACATTACTTTGCTAGTTAATAATTAATTATTTTCATTACTATTTTAATCACTTCATCATTCGATTTTGATTGTCTAGATAAAGTTAGGGTTAAAACGTGATAGCTAGCATCTAATTATGCCTGAGGACGATACCCGATATCTCATCAGAATTTTTTATAACTTGGTACCGTACACTTACGGTTTGCAATCAACAAGTTTTTGGCGCCGTTGTCGGGGATAGTTATTATTACACTACTATTGTGTTAGTAACTCGTATTTTAATTTAGATTTTATTTTTGTTTTATTTTCTGAATTTTTCTTTCTTTGTTTCTTAATTTATTTTCGTTTTTATTACTTTATACTTCGGTTCTTTCTTTGTTCTGTTTTGTAGGATTTCAAGAGTTTATGCAAGGGGCAAGAAGTTGTGAAGTATCGTTTGATCCCGAGATTGAACGTACCCTTGGAAGACTGAGGCAAAAGAGAATAATTGAAGGTGAAACAATGGCCGATGAGCACAATCAGTTGACCTTGAGAGACTACTTCAAACCGATCATCAATGACAATTACTCGAGTATTGTTTGCATGCCTGTCAATGCGAACAACTTTGAATTGAAACCGACGTTGATCTCTATGGTTCAACAACACCAATATGGGGGGTCGCCTACTGAAGATGCTATTATCCACATTACCACCTTCTTGGAGATGTGTGATACGGTGAAGATGAATGGTGTTACTGAGGACACCATAAGGTTGATATTGTTCCCTTTTTCTCTAAGGGGCAAAGCACGAGCATGGTTGCAATCTTTGCAACCGGGAAGCATTGCAACTTGGCAAGAGATGGTACATAAATTTCTTCAAATATTCTTTCCTCCTGCCAAGACCGCCAAATTGAGAGCTAAGATCGGACAATTCAAGCAACACAAGTTTGAGTCATTGTATAAAACATGGGAACATTTCATGGAATTGTTGAGGAAGTGTCCTCAGCATGGTTTCCAAGATTGGTTGCAAATTCAACTTTTTTATAATGGGATGACCTTCTCCGCAAGAACTCTAGTTGATGCGGCCGCCGGTGGGTCACTTTTGGTAAAAGCGGCTACTGAGGCACTGAACATGTTGGAGGATATGGCTAGCAACACTTATGAGGTTACGGGTGCACAATCAATAGTTAAGAGGTGGCTGGTCTACATGAAGTTGATCCATTCACATCTTTCTCTGCACAGATGTCAAGTATTGCCAACCAACTTGTTGTGCTCACTATTCAAAGTGCACAATCGTCTATTGAAAAGGCGACGAATTTACATATGGGTTCTTTAGGGAATGAGGCACTGGAGGAAGAAGTTCAGTACATTAGCAATAGGGGGTACAACTTCAGAAACAATCAAGGAGTTCCAAATCAGTACCACCCAAGTGTTCGAAATCATGAGAACTTTTCCTATGCCAACACGAGGAATACATTGCAACCTCCACCAGGTTTCTACAATCAAGATCAAGAAAGAAGCCATCCTTGGAGGATATGTTGGGATCCTTTATGATGGAGACAAGAGCTTCAATTAAGAACTTAGAAGTACAAGTGGGACAGCTAGCCCAAACAGTGAATGCACAACCACATGGATCCTTGCCTAGCAACACCGAGATAAATCCCACGGATCAATGCAAGGCCATCACTTTGAGGAGTGGAAAAGAAGTTAAGGGGGCTGATTTTACAAGCCAACACATTACATCTCCCCCTCCATCTAGTTAAGAGAATGAGGAGCTTAACAAGGAAGCTAAGTCAAGCCAAGAAGAGGAAGAATCAAGCAAGGGGGAAAAATCTCAAGAAAGGCCTTATAGGCTCGGTTCCATCACCTTCCCAGATAATCCCCCTATTCTTAAGAGTCCTATCCCTTTTCCCCAATGTTTCCAAACGAAGAAGCTTGATGAGCACTTCGCCAAGTTTCTTGAGCTTTTCAAGAAGATCCACATCAAGATCCCTTTTGCCAATGCTTTGGAGCAAATGCCCAACTCTGTGAAGTTCATGAAGGATGTGATGACAAAGAAGAGGAAGCTAGAGGACTATGAGGCAATGAAGCTTACTGAAGAATGTAGTGCCATATTACAAAAGAAGCTAGAGGACTATGAGGCCTAAGTTCATATTCTAAATTTTGGTCTAATACAAACAACCCTACCAATTTTTCATTTAATATTCTGTTCAGATGTATCAAGCTGCCAACAGAAATATTTAATCACAAAATCAACAGTACATATTGAAGTATGTTAAGAAGCAAACCTTCTGTCCAAAAATCAGCTCAATCCAACGGTGGACCGAAGAGATAAACATCTTTGATGAACAAGTCTCTGATCAGACAATTTCTCCTTTCCTGCTGCAAATACTTGAAATCAGATGACTATGTCACACAAAATACTTAACCCATCAACATCTTAACCGTTCATAATTCAGATATATTAGTTGTGAAACATCGTCGAAAATATCATATCCATCCAACGATAAGTTTAGAAGAGCTATCAGTTTGATCTAAACTGCGCGAGAAATTTAGACTTTCCAACCAGCTCTGTTTGGGAGGTTATATCTCTCAGAAGAAAACTCTAATCAAGATCTCCACCAACCAGAATGAATAACCATAAGATATGAACTTGCTGACAAATGTTGAGCTCAATCCGACCACATATCACCAAGATCCACCTCTTTGATGAAAACATTGTTGAGACTTCCCTCAAAGCAACTTTCTCTTTCTTTCTCTTCTTCTTTCCTTTCTCTTCTTTTTTCCTTTCCCTCCACTCATATCACTCTCTAGGACTTCCTTGGAGAAGAGAAGTGGGCATGGGACACTTGTCCACTCTCATGCACCAACTTGACATGTGTCGGAGAAGAGAAATGGGGCATGGGACACTTGTGCACTCTCATGCACCAACTTGACGTGTGTTGGTCTCATACACCAACTTGACATGTATTGGAGAAGAGAAATGGGGCATGGGACACTTGTCCATTCTCATGCATCAACTTGACATGTGTTGGTCTCATTCACCAACTTGACATGTGTTGGAGAAGAGAAATGGGGCATGGGACACTTGTCCATTCTCATGCACCAACTTGACATGTGTTGGTCTCATACTACCCATACCAACCACATGTACTTTAACCAATCTTATGCTTGCATGTATTTTAAATGTCCAATCCATCTAATACACCAAATTTTCATTCTCATTTATCCTATTATTCAATCAATCCTAACCCATATCAATTCATGGTTTAATGGTCCCATGCATAAATAATAACATATGCATTATACTTTAATTTAACATGACCCATATACAATTTATAATGCACATAGTTATATACATTATCAAGCATCAAATATACAAACATTAAAAAACCAACAAATAAACACCAAACATATCAAGGCAAACACATAAAGTTTGGGCAAAATGCAATTGGGTTATTTGCTAGAGGAAATAATTTTTGGGGCGTCACATCACACCTACCTTAGAATGAACTTCGTCCTCGAAGTTTTAAGGTTAAGAAATTACCTAAGCCCATGAACTCGGCAAAGTGCTCCATCATGTAGTCCTCACGCTCCCAAGTAACCTGCTCCTCACCATGGAACTGTCATCTCACCTTAACCATCGGAATCTCGCGATTACGCAACCTCTGGACCTTCCGGTCAAGTATCTGAATAGGTTCCTCATCATAAGTCTCATCTTGCCTCAGCTCAATGTTTCTCCAGTCCAAGACGTGATCAAAATCACTCTTGTACACTCTCAACATTGACACATGAAAGACATTGTAGACTGCTGCTAATTGAGGTGGCAATTGGGTGGATCCCCTAGTATGGAGTTTTGGGTAATTCCATTGGGCTGAATGGTGATCCCTAGTTGTGGACCTTGCAGAGGATTTTTATGGATTGTGTATGTTAGGATCGCCCTGGCATGATACTTATCTTGGTGGGTTGATCCTATGGTTCGTACAATCCCAGAAATCCTAATAGAATACGGGCAAGAAAGTTCAATCGGGCAATGGGTATCGCGCACTCAGGCTCTTGTATTGCTTCTTACTCAGGAGGTGTCTAGGATTGCATATAACATGTTTGGAAAATGAAATGCATTGTCTTGAATATGGACATTATGCATTATGTTTAGCTTGTATATGATCTTGTATGTCATGTTATTGAAATCACTTTGATGAGCTTTTACAATGTTTTATATAAATGCATATATATTGCCACTTGTAGAAAATATTCACTGAGCTTGTTGTAGCTCACCCTTCATTCTTATCATTTAAGGTTCTAATAAGAAGGGGAAAGGGAAGGCCTAGCTGCGTAGAGCTTCCCAAGTTTTTGTGATGTAGGTGTTTTGTACATTTTTGCATTTTGGTATTATATACATAATAACACCTAGTGTATTATACTTAACACATAGATAGGATCTAATTTGCATATTAAGTATGGTTTGTATATTTTGGACTTTGGAATTTTATATTTGCCCCTTTATGGAGAATGTAATTATATTGATGTTTAATTATGTCTATCCTTATGTTTAGATGGATGCTAGTTTGGGATTATGTGTTTATTAGGTTATTTAGATGAGGCTGATTGGACGCCTGGTGTATCGAGGGAGGATATATCTAGGGGTTTCGTGCCGGCATGATGCCTCGATGTTGGGACCCGAGTTTGTACAAGAACACACAAAAAAGATCAAGCGGATCAAGTACAATCTGAAGGTAGCCCAAGACAAGTAGAAAAGTTACGCCGATATCAGGCGGAAGGCCATAGAGTTCAAGGTGCGTGATCAGGTACTGTTGAAGGTCTCACCTTAGAAACGCGGGACAAGGTTTTGAATAAAAGGCAAGCTTGCTCCGAGGTTTATTGGGCCATTTGTGTCCTAGAACGAGTTGGCCTCGTCGCTTACCGATTAGCCTTGCCACCTCAGCTAACGACAGTATATAATGTCTTCCATGTGTCAAAGTTGAGAATGTACAAAAGTGATTTTGATCATATCTTGGATTGGAGACATGTGAAATTGAGACAGGATGGGACTTATGAGGAGGAACCTGTCCAGATGATGTGGGATGTTGATGAAATGACAATTTTAAGTCGAGAAATCCCTATGGTCAAGGTGAAATGACAATTTTATGGCGAGGAGGAGCGCGAGGACTATATGAGGGAGCACTTTGCTGAGTTTATGGGCTTAGGTAATTTCTTAACTTTAAACTTCGAGAACGAAGTTTCTTTTAAGGTGGGTGAGATGTAACGCCCTGGAAATTCTACCGCCTACCCCGTACCTTAGTCTCATATGTGCCCAACTATATGTGTCAACTCTTGATGTTTTGTATGTTATGTTTGTTGCTTGTTTGATGTACTGTGTGTATGATGTGTGTTTACCATGAATTTTATGAATTTATGAACAATCCAAGGAATTGGCCTAGAGCCATGAGCATGAGAATAGTTGATTTCGATACTCTGGAATATATTTTTAGGAAAAATGGTTGATGGTTAGTAATTATATGCATATGATGCTTGTAGTGAATCATTATTATTAGTGTTACCATTCTTGGTATTGATATCATTGCTATTATTGTTAATATTAATAATGGTGGCTTGTTGGAGAAGCCACAATCAAATAGCTTTTTGAACAAGATAAGCTCATGGCTTGTACACATGGAGATGACTACAATTAATGTCCTCATTAAACTCACCAACTAGTGTGTAAGATATTATATTTGAATATGTGGTGTTGGTGGTGGATGTTGGTTTAGCAAATGGCACATGAGTGCATGGGATTGCAGCATTAAATATGTTTCACTTAATTAAGATGGAATCATGAATCATGAATACGAATTGGGTGGATTTATGAATTGCGTATGGCCATGGCTTCTCGTGTTTATATGAGATTGGAAAATTGTGGAGCTATGTTGTAATTCTACATGGATTATAATAATGATTTATGTATTGGCCCGATATGTTAGGACTTAGGCTAAGGGCTTGGAATTAAATAGTGTATGTTATTATGTAAATTACCATGATGATTGATACGGTGTGAATGGATGTGAATATTACCGGATCTTAATATTGATATTGGTTTCTTTTGGATTGGCTTTGTGTGTTTGGTTGGCGAACATCTTGCATGGCTTGGTGGTGAGTAGAACTCCATTTATGTTTAATCTCTTATGTCATCGTATCAATTATATGTTGTATGTTGGAAAGCATGAATTATGATTTATAAATGATGCATTGTCTGTAAAAAAGAAAACCTTGGGGTATTGTTCATGTGCGGCCTATTTGGTTTGAGCGGGTTCATGAATTTGGTCTTGTGGTTTGGCAATGCTTTGCGGAGAACTCCTCCACATAAGACTTAGCCAGGCTTAGCGTGCCAGTAGGAGGCATGACCATGCCCTTGGAAGTTTCATAACCTAAAAAGAGAAAAGAATGTGAGTAGAGAGCACTGTGTCCTTGAACACCTGCTAGAGACTTCATTCAAAGTATATTATATTGGATCTTGTGCTATGATGCTAGATCTCATGACTAACACTTGGACTGTGTGTCCTAACTAGTAGTGTTGCGATACTAGAATAATGGAAGTCGATATGAAAATGCTTGCATATATTATATGATGGAATGCTTGATATGCATATATAATATATGATTTAACCATTTCATGACGCATTCATGCATACATGACATTTATTGATGAGTATTTGATGGCATAATAGGATTCTATTCACTGGGCATCGTTGTCTCACCCTCATTCTTTTTCAGGTCCCTCTGTACAAGACAAACACAAAAGGATTATACTTGGCTGAGGACCTAGCCACGAGGAGTGTTAGGCACGATGTGAGTGCTGGGGAGTCTTTTTGTCGATTTTGCATATGGTTGTACTTATGTTATGTAATTTTGTACTTTGTAATTATGTACATAACATGTTATCACTAGATGGTGAGGATGGCATGGCTTTTATGCCATTCTGGATGTTGTTAGACCTTGGACTTTATTTTGATGGATGAACGGTATACCATGGACTGTATCTTTGGACTTTGATTTTATTTAGACTAGATAGTACCTTGGCTATATTGAGGTTGTTAATTATATGTGTCGTATAGATGTTGATATTAAAACCGTTTATCAGGTTTATCAGGTGATGCAAAAAAAGAAAAAGACTCTATGGAGAGTCTGGATGAGGCTTGTAGGGTCTCAACCATCTTAATAAATGATGTGGGATGTTGATGATGCCTACGCCGGACATCCCGCCCCGACATTCCTCACGCCGTCTCGCGTGGGATTGCGGTACGAGGTGTGGGGTCGCCATAGTGTGCGTAGTTGGCGACAAAAAATAAAATAAAATCAAAACCTCTCCTGCCTCCAAGCATTTGTTGAAAATTAAAACTACGGTTGCCAAATACGAAGGTTTAGCAAGGTACTCGACCCTAAAAATTTTGTTGCCAAAACACTACTCTCTTGTAGTGTTACTAATTGAGTCAACTATTCTAGTTTTTCTTGAAGATTAATATTATCATTTACAATTTTTTCTTTTTCTTCAAGAATAACTTCTTTTTACTCAAGAATATTTTCATAATCCATTTGGTCCAACTCTTCCATAACATTGGTTATCATGTTCTTGAGTTGCTCGTTCTTTTGGATGAGTTTGTTAAATTCTATTTGGAGGTTCTTATGCAAAATAGACAAATCATCAAAAGAAAGATCATTAACATTGATATCATTTTCATTAGTAGAACAATCAATTGATATGAGAAATAAGACATGTATGTTCTGCATTTCTCTTAATTTCACAAGAGGATGTGGAAACACATGAATCATCATAAATTTCTTCTAATTTGTTCCAAATGTCCTTAGATGAGGCACATGAAGAAATTTTATCTATGTCATTTTGGGAAAGGCTAGATATAAGTAATATTTCTAAGTAAATCATCAAGTTTAGCTAACCGTTTTTCTTTCCTATCCCATTTCTTCTTAAGTTTGGGAACTTCAACCCCATTTATGGTTCTTGTGGACACATATGATCTATTTCCTACTGTATCCCGCATTTCAAAAGATTGAGCCTTAATGAAAGCTCTCATTATAATTCTTCAATACTTGAAATTTGGGCATTAAGCATAGGTGGAGTGAATGGGTTGTCACCTAAGTCAAATCCTATGATATTGTCATTTTGATCTTTGGCTCAAGGATGTTAAGCCTTAAATGAAGAAGACCCAAGCTGATACCACTTGTTGGACACTCAAGAGGGAGGTGAATTGGGTGTTTCAGCCAGTTAAGTAGATTTTAAAACTATCTTATGATATTCTTAAACTAATTGAGGCATTTGTTCAAATAGAATGTTCAATAGAAAAATACATAAAATAAATTCAAAGGCATAAGGATTTTTACGAGGTTCAAAAATCCACTTTCCTACCTACACGCCTAGAGAGAACCTCTATAGGATTCCACTATCTCGGATTCACTTCAAGGGTGTGAATCAAACCGTTACAACTGCCTTTTTACAGGTTTAAGGCGAACCTATCACTTGACTTGGCTTGTTCCAACTTGAAACAACCCAAAACACGAAGTACAAAAAATACAATTATAAAGTTTGTTCTATATGAATAAAACAATTACAATGAAGCTTATATAATTCAATACAAGATATAAAAACATGAAGCTCAAGGATAGAGAAATATTATAACCATATACCTTTTTTTGAACCCATATTGCTCATTTGAATGTTGTTGAAAAACTTGAATGATTGATGCAAAAGATGAAGCTCCAAAATCATCAAAATGATTTTTCCATTTAAATGCTCGCTCTAGGTGTTTTGAAAATGAGAAGAGATGGAAGATGAAGTTCAAGGCCCATTCTCTCATTTTCTCACAAAAATACTTGGACTTGAGGAGATTCTTAGATTGAAAGATTAAACACTTATTTTTCCTCAAATATAAAAAGCTTTCATCTCCAAAACATGGAGAAATATGAAATTCAAAAACAAAGCGAGTGTGTAGGGGAGAGAGAGAAAAAAATGATTTTAAGGATACTTAAATACTTTCTCTCATTCGAAAACACTAGTCCTAGATGGAGGTTGAGATTGGAAGATTAAAGGTGAAATCAAAGTTCAAGAATCCAAGTTAAAAAAGTAGATTTTTGTGCATTCGAAAAAGCAAGGAGTGTGCTCCATGGGGAAGGAGTGCACTCTATGAAATCAAAACTGGGGAGACCACATAGAGGAGGGCGCTCCATGACTGAAGGAGTGTGTTTCTCTAGTCCAAAAACTCTTTGGACTGATAGAACGCGCTCCTTCAGAGATGGAGCGCACTCCTCAAGTCTAGAAAAAGATTTTCCTAGAAAATCAACAGAGGAGTGCGCTCCATCAAGGGAGGAGTGCATTCCTTAGTCTAATTTTGTGATCTTTGACACGTTTGAGGTTTGGGCAATGCTTCTACTGAACTTGGGATGTAAACGACAAATGAAATGAAGTTTAAAACAATCGAAAATAAGATTTGAAATGAAGTTTAAGTTCTATTACATGTCAGAGGAGTGAGCTCCTTTATATAGGAGTGAGCTCTTTCAAGATAAAGGAGTAAGAATTTGATTTTAAAAGAACTTGGAAAACTCTCATGCAAAGAAAAACAAGATGTTCGGTCTTTTGACTTTGACTTTGACCGATTGATCGGTTGACTTTGACTTTTTGGTTGGCCGTAAAATAAAATTTGAAAACCGATTAAATGCAATTTGAAAACTGATCAAATCCATGCAAATATGATTTGGAAAAAATAATTAAGCAATATGAGATCAAGAAATATTACGACCTAAATCTAGGTGCACTTGTAAGCTTTCATCCATTTTTCTTAAAATCATCTCGTCCAAGCTTTTACTTTGACTTTGTTTGATCTACTTGATTTGACTTCCTAGTAATCTTGTATCTTTCTTAGGTGTTGAAATATACTAAATGAACTCATTAGCATAAATAATCATATTGTTTGTTGGCATCAAAACAATAGGAGGAGACTAAGTGGAAAACCACTAAGGTCAACATACATCTAATATAATCAAAGTAAAAAATGCTTTGGATACAAATATTATGGCTAGTGGAGAAGAATTAATATATATTAAATGAGAAAAACAAACTAAATATAATCTATAAGAGTTAAAATTACAAAAATGTCTATTTATAATATAGATTTATAGGAAATATTATATTAGATATTAGATATTACGTTATATTAAAATTTAAATTAGAAAAATATAAAAATAAAACATATATATATATATATATATATATGTGTGTGTGTGTGTGTGTGTGTGTGTGTGTTTGTATATATATATATATATATACTATACATATACATATACATACACATACATACATAGTGTGTGTATATATATAATTAAAAAGTACATCTAATATAATCAAAGTAAAGAAATGCTTCATAGAGGAGGTTTTAATGTTGTACAGCATTATTAATATATTAAATTAGATATGCAATGGAACATAGCAATTTGTTGCTTCTAAACCTATAAAAAGAAAAACAAGAACGAAATGATATGAGATGACCTCGAAGGCAATGCTAGTAATGAAATAGAAATGTAAACCATTTTAGGACTTGTTTGACAAGCCCTTGAAAGTAATTTTTTTTTGTAGTGGTTAATAATGAACTCAAGAGTCGATAAAGCATAGTGGAAACATCAAATTCTCGTAAGTGACATGTTATTACAACAGGCCTTGTTAGGTAAAGTAAAATTTGTGATAAATTTAATAATTAATTATTATGGCTACTATGGCTTCAAAATGTATCACGAACAACACAATTCTTTTCCAAGATATATTTAGTACACTATGCTCCATGATGGATTCCGGTGAAGAGAAATGATGATTCTTTAATAAAGTACAAAAATATAATGGATAATATGAAATATAATGGATAATATGAAATATAATATAATGTCCATTATATATATAGGTGTATGTGTGTGTGTTGTAATTGTGCATCCTCATATGATACAGGCATCTCCATGATTACGTGCACATCCCCATGTGCTTTTAATTGAGTTTTCATGCGGTCGTGTGTGTTTGTGTCTATATATATAAATACTTTAGTTGAGTATAGTTGAGTAGTGAATCACCAAATTAATCAAGGTAATGATTTTGGGTCTAATTCTTGGGTTATTTTAGCATTCCTCAACTTTTTGGTTACGTCTAAAAGTTTGATTCTTCCTTTCTCGAGCATTAGAAAATCGACCAAATTCAATGAACCCAACCAACTAGAACTTGGACGGAAGAAAGTCCACATTCAATGAAAGTTCACTGGATTTCCTAGTCCACAAACTTCCTGGCACGTACTTGAAGCTTAGGTTTCATCTTATCAACAAATAAAGTCTTGTGAAAACTAGTAAGGTACTGTAGAGTACTTATAAAGAGAGAACGACTGTGGAAGTCTTCAGACCAAACCTTCTCCCTACAAAAATTAAACCAATGAGAGCATGGAACGTTTGGTGTTCCCTAGAGTTCCTCCACCCACTTCAGTATGTGCTCATTGAGTATATAAATATATGCATAACAACAAACCTTACTGAAGTGTTTGGAGGAACTCTTGGATTCATCAAGCAAAAATAGAGTATTAATGAGGAGTGGATTGTATGATGTCAGCATTCACACATCAATTTGTTCGGATTGCTAATGAACATTGCCATGAGGTTTGAACGTATTTAATCCTTAGTTCAAACTTTCTTTACAAATTTTATTAATTTAATAACCCTTTCTCATCTATATAGCAGGTTGCAGTGGGAAAGAGAACCATTTAAATAATGATAACTTGGTAAACTGATGATACTGCATATATGAAAACTTTGACTCAGTAGAAAGAGTTTCACTATAAGAAATAATAACCCTAATAATGACATTTTTAGGGCATCTGATATTCATATGTCATAAAAACGACTCTATTGCGCTTGTATAAAATACAAGTCGTTAAAAATATATTAAATAACAGCCTGTTTTTAGCTTGTAGTGTGAAGATATAATATATACTTGTAACTTGCTATGACATGGGAGCGAATGCCATGTGATGTGAAGAAATGGCATTTACGACAAGCTGGGAAACCATTTGAAGGATAATTATAAGCAGGATAGTTTACCATGTTGTTTCATGCTTAAATTTTTTCAGATTAAAAATAAAACACAGCGGATCTCTTCATTCTTTTATCAAATGTTAGAAAAATGTTTCAGCCCTTGTACATCTTCTTGTTCGTAGTCGACCTCTTAAATGTATTGCTCAAACGTAGGTTTCATTTGTTCTTCTTCCTTCTCCCCAATCGCAGCTTTTTCCCATTCTTCTCTTCTCTTTCTTCTTCTTCTTCCTCTTCTTTGATTTGTAAGGCCGCACCCTTCTTCTCCTTCATAATCTATTTTTTCTTCTCCCCAAGTGCTGCACAATAATTGCAGCCATCTCTCCTATTTCAATATCTTTTCTCATTAGAATTCTAAGGCTTTCCAAACTCAGTCTTTTCACGTCCTCTCATCTTCTTTTGAGTTCTCGGGCTATGATTAGGTGCAACCCTCCCCTTCTTTTTTTTTTTCATTTATATTTTTATTTATATATATTTTTAAATTGCTACAGTAGCGATTGGGTATTACAGGAACCCATAATCTCCGTTCCTTTTTTCTTTTCTTTTTTTCAAATAGTATTCATTAATTTTTACACGTTTCTAGCTATGAAATCGATTTCCTAGCTAAAAGATGTATTTAGCCACTACATTTTGATTTTGTAGCTGTTACCTTTCCTTTTTTTAGCTATGAAATAGTTTCATTGCAAAACACATTTTCAACTATGAAATGTGGGTTTCATTGCTATTTGGTATGGAATATTTTGCAATGGACGTAATTTTGTAGCTAAAGCACTTAGTTAGCTACAAATTTTAAATTTCATTGCTATTTGTTATGGAGTCTTTAGCCATGAAACATATTTCATTGCAAAAACATACATTTATCATCAACAAATGGATAATTTAGTAATTTTAAGAATTTTATATCAAGTTTTACCAATGTTTTCCATGCTTTTGTATCAGTTTCCCAATCGAACTCGAGTTTTTCTTAAAACCGTCCACATCTCTTCAGTTTTAAAAATTACATGTTCACATCTCGACCTTCCTAAAAATACACATGTAACCAACATCTAAATATAGTGGGGTAAATACATAAACACCACTTTCAATTTTTTAGCCGATGCCTTCCGTCTCCAAATAGAGTGGGTTCAACTGAATTGCCTGAGATATATACAAGCCACAATTTCTAAGATTTAGAAGCCACTTAAATTAGAATATGGTGGTAAGATTCCATTTCCTCTTGGTTCTTCTTCTAAACATTTTAGCAAAGAGAGCCCAGAAAATTCTTCCAAAGTGATGTTGGAAGAGGGTGGTGAGGTGATCAAGAAGAAGGAGAAAAATTCCCAAAGTAGGTGCAAGTGGATTAAGGGTGGCAGTGGGAGGACGTAGATATGCTCTATATGGTTTTATGAGGGAGCAAGAAAAACTAAAGGACTGAAGCAATTAGAAGGATTATTATTTGTTTGATGGAAATTGTTGTAAAGATTGGGAGTAGAGCATTAACTTTGTTATTATATTTTTCTCACTCATTCTGCTACATCTTGCTTTTCCTTCTTTTTTTTCACACATGTTATGTTATGCCCTCCCAAATCTTGCTTCTTCTTCTTCTTCTCACTCATTTCTTCTTCTTATCAGTACAAGAAAAATCACTTTCAACGGCTTGTCAAACATGTCGCAAAATTGTTTTAACGGCTTGGGTACCCAAGTCGTCAATCAAAAAGTCGTGGTAAAGCTCCCAATATTAATGACACAGATTTTGCTTTTCACGGCTTCTTGAATGTGATGTTAAACTTGCTTTTAACAGCTTGTTTTAATCATGCTATAAATATCCCATCCCATTATTAATGACACAAATTTATTTTTAACGGCTTGTCGAATGTGCCGTTAAACCTATTTTAGTGCCTTGTTTAACAAGACATAAATATACATGTCACTCCAATGATTTAATAACCTACACTGCATGACGTAGAAAATATGTGATATTTTTGTAATAATTTAGGGTTTAGGATACTATAATGTACTCTAATTAGTATTTGATACTAATAATGCTTAAATTTTTATAATTTTTCTCAACTCATAAAAAAAACACTATATTTCAATCAAAACAAATACATCAAAGTGTAAAATTATATAATATGTCATAACAAAAATTATATATACAACCACATATGCCATTTACACTTGGAAAATAAACTCAAAAAATTTACACTTATCAAAAAAATTCTAAGAGCAAGCTTCTAAACACATAATTTTGTGACATTACTTCTAAAAAGTTCAATGTAGCTTTTCTCCATCATTTTAATCTCAACACCTACATCAAAATAAACTCAATTAGACAAATTAAAGAAACTAAGAAAAACGACAATATTAATCTTATAGAGGTAAAAGTAAAAATTAAGTATTTTATATGTCAACACGATTTTAGAGTTATGTTAAAAAAAATTGACAAAGTTTCATTTATATTTTTTACATCTCAAAATTTAATCAACCTGTAAATAACTAGTTCATACAATTTAGATATAAAGAGTTGCATTTCATCACATCAAAGTAAACCACATTGTCGTATTTTATTCAAGTATAACTAAACCAACACATCACAAAAATGTTTCCAAATTATTCTATTTATCTTACAATCCTTTTAAAAAAATTATTGCTCAAATGCACGTGGAGCTTGCTGATGCCCATATTCAGAGGGTTAAGGATCTATAGGAACATAGTCCAGATTTTGATATGTAGACAGTGCTGACCAGGCAAAGTGACAGAGAGGGTCAGATGATGTCTTGTATTTTAGAGGGAGACTATGGATCCCATATGATGTTGAGTTGCTGACTGAGTTACTTCAGGAGGCACACAGATCTCAGTATACTATTCAACCAGGGGCTACCTGTTAACCTATATGGTTCATCCTTAGCACATCCCTAAAGTATACTTGATGAAGTATATTTTGATGATCACAAACAAAGTATTTTTCGGTGCTAACGAACGTTTTTCAAGAACTTATCTCTGCACCAAAGGAAAAGCACAAAGCCAAGGAACGACTCTATCAAGGAACTCAAAACTTACATCCAACGATCAAGCTCGCTTCAACTAACAGACTTCAACGATCACATCATGATTTCAAGATCACTTCTCTCGAACGTTTCGATCAAGCTTCAAGACTACATCTCTCGATCAACATTCAAGTCATTCAACTCTGAATTACTTTTATTGTAGATCTCATAATGAAGAGTTGGATTTAACGATTATGAGAAAAGAGAAATACACAAAGTATTTAAGGTATATCTTTCCCTAATCTTTATTTCTCAAAATATTGTTCAAAACCATGCATATATCATTTTCATATGTTTTCTAAATCTGCATGTTTTGATGTCTTAACTATATTTCAAGAAATTTAATACTATATATTTAATCTAAAATATACAGAGTTTTTATTCGCATTTATCGAATATTTTATCGCGAGTCAAAACTATTTTCAAAAATTCTTCAAGACGCTAATGAAATACCAGCGCTCTCTTGAACTTGTTAAGTCAGGACGCTGATAGGTCATTAGGACGCTGATAATGCTCAAGGTTGAAATGAACTGATTAATCAGGACGCTTACTTGTATAGTAGCGGTCTTATATATTAGTCAACCTCTGAAGTTGTCAGGAACCTGACTCAACATCAGCTCACCGAAAGATCTTTTAAAAGTTCTTCAAAGAATGTTTCTTTAAGGATGCTGATGGTTATAAGTTGATTAAACTATCATAATGCTTACTGGATAGGAACGCCCTCACCTTTGGAAATCAACTGAATAACTTTCAGGATGTTGATTGTCTTTCAGCGTGTTTTTAAATGTCTTAATTTGTAGGACGCTTACATAGTACTAGCCCCCTCATATTATGTTTTTATCGAGTAGGACGCTCACGTAATGTAGCGCCCTCATGTTTTGTTATATGTTTTAAAAATAGGACGCTTACTCGGATAGTAGCGCCCTCATGCATTTAATAGTTTTAAAGCATAGTAGGATGCTAACTGTGCATTAGCACCCTCAAGGTTTAAGTTGTCTAAAGTCATAAGTAAGTCAGGACGCTTACGAGTTAGTAATGCCCTCAATTAAGTGTTCAGCAGGACGCGTATACGTAGTAAGTGCCCTCAAGGAACAAAACGACAAAGTTGATATTATGCGTTAGGACACTGATTACGAAATCAGGATGCTAATTCAACTACCGTCACTGCTCGAATGAGTACACTACGTCAGTTTACTTTTTTAGAACAGACACTTGCACAGAGTCCTTTTCAGACTTATCAGAAATTCTTTCTGATACATGAAAGAAGTTCTTCTAAAGCTTTCCTCTTTCATGAAATCTGAAAAGAACCAGGATGTTAGTGAAAATCGCAGTTGCTATTTTCATATAACAATCTAGTCGTTGTGTGAAAATGTTCACATTATTTGAACATCAAATGTCTAACGGCTATGTCCCACTAAGTCTACAAATACCAACACTTAGGACCAAACAACTTGCCAATCACTTTGTGTTGTGTCAATACTTTTGAAAGTTAGTCTGAGTCAAAATGAATTTTATTTTCTAATCTTTCAAAGTGTTCTACTGCGTTAGAACCACCCAACATCTTAGTGTTGTAATGCTAGTGTGTTTCTGGATTGAAACAACCAGGACAAGTGAAGGTAGTTCATTTGATGATTTCAGGATTGAAATAATATAGGTTTTCTCTTAGCCTTTAAAAGAGAACCGGTTCATCCTCATCCTATAAAAGGATAGGTGTGTCCTCAACCTGTAAGAGGATAGGTTATCTCTTAACCTATAAAAGAGAAACGGTTGTTCCTTATCCCACAAAAGGATCATGGTTCTTCCTTAGCCAGCAATAGGAACATGGGTTTCTCCTCATCCCGAAAAAAAAATATATGGTTCTTCCTTAGCCAGTAAAAGGAATATGGGTTTCTCCTCATCCCGAAAAAAGAAAACTTGGTTCCTCCTTAGCCAGTAAAAGGAACATGGGTTTTCTCCTAATCCCGGAAAAAGGAAAATGGTTCATCCTTAGCCCATGAAAGGATAATGTTTTCCTTTAACTTGAAAAAAGGCAGTTGTAGTAGTTTGGTTCTCACCCGTAAGAGAATCAGTTAGTGGATTGAGTAAATCCTAATCGAGATATTAGGTAGTGGATGTAGGCTTGGCCGAACCACTATAAATCTGTGTGTCAAACGTTTGCATTTTAGTCTGTGTACTAATTTGCATCATGTTCCAATTAACTTATGCAAATCACTTAAGTTATTAGAAGACCTTTTTAAAATTGACCATTGCACCCAAGTCACCCCCTTCTTGGGTGGACCAACACTACAAGGATATAGCTGAGTATGTGCAGAGATGTGAGGTGTGCCAGCAGGTTAAGGATGAACACCGGAAGCCTGGAGGTCAGATGCAGCCATTATCCATACCTGAGTAGAAATGGAGCACATTACGATGAATTTCATCATGGGATTGCCGAAGTCTCAGGGAAGATTTGATTCCATTTGGGTTGTGGTCGATAGATTGACCAAGAGTGCACACTTCCTTCCTATGAGCGCCAGAGACTCTGTGGATACACTGAGCAAATTATATGTGAGAGAGATCGTGAGATTGCATGGGGCACCCGTGTCGATAGAGATCCACGGTTTACATCGAGATTTTGGCAGGCTTTGCAGACTCGATTTGGGACTCGTCTCTAACTCAATACAACATTTCATACTCAGACGGATGGTCAGACCGAGAGAGTGATTCAGATGCTGGAGGATATGCTCAGGTCTTGCATTTTAGAGGTCGGTGGGAATTGGGGTGAGCATTTGCCCTTATGTAAGTTTTCTTACAATAACAGTTATCAGAAGAGCATCAGTATGGCACCGTATGAGGCTTTGTATGGAAGACCCTGTAGATCACCAGCTTGTTGGTATGAGGTGGGTAATACGCAGCTATGGAGTCCTGATACAATTGTTGAGCATACAAAAAGATCAAGCTGATTCGACAAAGGCTGAAGTCAGCTCAGGACAGGCAAAAGAGTTATTATGATAACCGACGTTGGTCGTTAGAGTTTGCCAAGGAAAACCTAGTTTTGCTTAAGGTCTCACTGCGGAAAGGTCAGACGAGGTTCGGGGTCAGAGGAAAACTTGCCCCTCGGTTTATTGGACCATTCCAGATTGTTGAGAGGATTGGACTAGTAGCTTACAGGTTGGCTCTACCTTCTCAGCTCGAGGGTGCTCATGATGTATTCCATGTATCGATGCTGAGGAAGTATAATGATGATCCGTTGAAGCAGTATTTTCCTGATCCAATTCATGTGCTTGATGTGAGTCATCTACAAGTTGGGAAAGACACGAATTATGAGGAGTTGTCGATCCAGATTATGGCTCGTCAGGTTTAGAAACTGAGGAATAAGGAGATCCCGCTTGTGTGAGTCAAATGACAATTCCACAATAACGAAGAGCAAACCTGAGAGCGTAAGGACCAGATGAGGGAGCAGTTCCCCTATCGTTTTACCGACTGAGGTTAGTTCTCTTGATTTCATTTTTGAGGACAAAAATACTCTTAAGGTGGGGAGAATTGTAACGCCCGTACCTTAGGATGATGTCATCATGACATGTAGAGTACCCGTATATGTGTACATATACATATTTGATTCTTGATGTGTGTTGGTTTAGGTGTCTTTGAATGATTTTAAGTTGTTCAATATGTGCGTAAAGTTTTGGAATGATCAGAGACCCGGTCGGTGTCGAAACATGTCAAAAACGGTGTTTTGGATCAATGGAGCTCGATTACATCAATGGCTTGATTTCCTAGATCCGTGCTTCGATTAAGCTGAAATTTTGACAGATTATTCTTCTCTAATAGATGTTCATTAGGGACGGTGAAAATCTTGATCGGAGTGTTCTACTGTGAGGTATAAGATTCTAAACACTGCTGCCCAGATTTGTAAATTTTCTTGCGCAGTTTTGATCGCACAGTTGTTTCTCACATTCCCACTGTTGGATTGAGCTGAAATTTTACCAGAAGGTTGGTAACTGACTCATAAAACTTGTGAGCGGTTAAGATGTTAAATTGGAATGTAGTTTGCAAGAAATTGCTTATCTAATTGAAAGTAATTGCAGTAGGGAAACTATTTTTTTATTTAAGTGTGTTTTATTTAAGTGTGGGCCCAACTCAAAACTTAACTTCTATAAAACCCTTTGGACGACTTTTTGCTCATTTTTAAACTTTGAAAAGAGGCAAAAGAGTTGGAGAAGAGGGAAAAGAGGTGGAGAAGAGAAAAGGAGGAGAAAAGCTAGGGTTTGGGCATTCTTGCTCAAGAATCCCCAAGGTTTTCATGTCTTCCTTATTTTTTTCCTAAAATCTCTTTAGCTTATGCATTCAAGCTTTCTTTTGACCTAGGTAATGGTATGAACCACGAATTTGACGGGTTCTAGACCTAGGGTTTGCTTGTTTGTGTTCTTTTAAGCTTGTAAATGTTGTTAATGGCCTTCTTTGACCTAAACCTACATCCAATGAGTGTTTTCCACACTTGAATCCAGTATTTGAAGGGGGTGGTGGAAGAACACGTGTTGGAGTTAGGTCTTGCATGTTAGATATGTGTGATTAGAGGGTGTTGGGAACCCATTAATGGTGAAACCCATTAATGGTGAAACCCCCAATTTCTAGCAAGAAATTGGTAGGGTTGTGTGTATTTGACCTAAACCTAGGTTATGGACTTAGGGTTTTCCATTCAAGTTGCATGTCATCTGTGTTGATTAAATGGGTACATGGGGATGATTGACGGTTTAGTCTAATTGACCTTAATTATGATTGAATGCATTGTATTACGATGGTTGGATCATGAGAATCAACCTTATGCATTCTTTTGGGTTGAATGTGGTTTAATTAGATGAAACATGGATCGATTGAGCTGTATGGGTTAGCTCATTGGTGCAACCATTTTAGAGTCTTAAATTGGCTATTGAATTGGGGTTATTCATGGTTGAATGTCATGCACTTGGACTGATTTTAATGATGAATGAGCCTATGTATATGCAGGGTTTGTGATTTATCCAAATGTCCCAATTAAGCCAATTGGAGGTTGAGGTGAATTGGAGTGTTTTGGTGGCATCCTAGTACTCATATTGATTGGATTTAGATTGGCTAAGTCAAGCCAATCATTTGTGAGTGTTTCTTACATTTGGATTCTATATATGTGGCATTGTATTATATAAAATGTTTTGCATTAATGTATATGTGTTATGCATGATTTAATGTTTCATGAAATGAATTTGAGCATAGTCTGGTTGGGTTAGCAATTGGGTTTTGGATTTGAAGTGTTTTTTGAGAAGAGGACATTGGGGAAGAGAATGGAGACGGCTGGAGCGAAGTGGAGAAGAAGATCGACATTGAAGACCATTGAAAATCTCTACAACACTCTAGTTTGCTTTCTTTTGTCCTGATTCATGTTTAAACCATATTTGATTGTTTTCATCTATTTAGTTATGAACTAAACCTCGTTTCTAGAGGTGTAGATTGATCCAAACATGAGATTATGTCTTAGATTTTATTGTTTATTTATTCTTAATAAAAGTTCTTAGTTTATTTATACTTTTCTGTGCGTAATGCTTTTGATCCCCGGATCAAGGATTGACCAATCCTAGACCCAAGGTAGATGCTTCACAAGAGGGTACCTTGGGTTGGAATATGGAGAGTATAGCCTAGGTTATCGTGAGACTCACAAGGAGATCGAGACCCTTTGACGTCGTTAGGAGGAAATCATAGAACTTAGTGAGTTGTTGTTGTCTTTGGTTTTCATCGATAGAGTTAAGCCAAAGCAATAAGAATATGCTATAATCAATGCTCAAAAAGAGGGGATTAGATAGGTTAGGATTTTTGATTTATAGGCTAAGGAACTGATTTAATAATAATATATTTAGTTAGACATAGTTGAGAGTAAGGTAACATTGAATCTCTAGACCATTCTACCATTATTTTTTCTATACAATTTACATTGCTTTGCTAGTTAATAATTAAATATTTTCATTACTATTTTAATCACTCCATCATTCGATTTTGATTGTCTAGATAAAGTTAGGGTTAAAACCTGATAGCTAGAGTCATAATTATGCCTGAGGATGATACCCGATATCTCATCGGAATTTATTATAGCTTGGCATCGTACACTTGCGGTTTGCAATCAACAAGTTTTTGGCACCGTTGTCGGGGATAGTTACTATTACAGTACTATTGTGTTAGTAACTCTTATTTTAATTTAGATTTTATTTTTGTTTTATTTTCTGATTTTTTCTTTCTTTGTTTCTTAATTTATTTTCGTTTTTATTACTTTATACTTCGGTTCTTTCTTTGTTCTGTTTCTAGGATTTCAAGAGTTTATGCAAAGGGCAAGAAGTTGTGAAGTACCGTTTAATCCCGAGATTGAACGCACTCTTGGAAGACTGAGGCAAAAGAGAAGAATTGAAGCTGAAGCAATGGCCGATGAGCACAATTAGTTGACCTTGAGAGACTACTTCAAACCAATCATCAATGATAATTACTTGAGTATTGTTCGCATGCCTGTCAATGCGAACAACTTTGGATTGAAACCGGCGTTGATCTCTATGGTTCAACAACACCAATATGGGGGGTCGCCTACTGAAGATGCTATTATCCACATTACCACCTTCTTGGAGATGTGTGATACAGTGAAGATGAATGGTGTTACTGAGGACACCATAAGGTTGAGATTGTTTCCTTTTTCTCTAAAGGGAAAAGCACGAGCATGGTTGCAATCTTGTCGACCGGGAAGCATTGCAACTTGGCAAGAGATGGTACATAAATTTCTTCAAAAAATCTTTCCTCCTGCCAAGATCGCCCAATTGAGAGCTAAGATCGGACAATTCAAGCAACATGAGTCTGAGTCATTATATGAAACATGGGAACGTTTCAAGGAATTGTTGAGGAAGTGTCCTCAGCATGGGTTCCAAGATTGGTTGCAAATTCAACTTTTTTATAATGGGATGACCTTCTCCACAAGAACTCTAGTTGATGCGGCCGCCGATGGGTCACTTTTGGTAAAAACGGCTACTGAGGCACTGAACATGTTGGAGGATATGGCTAACAACACTTATGAGGTTCCGGGTGCACAATCAATAGTTAAGAAGGTGGCTGGTCTACGTGAAGTTGATCCATTCACATCTCTCTTTGCACAGATGTCAAGTATTGCCAACCAACTTGTTGTGCTCACTACTCAAAGTGCACAATCGTCTATTGAAAAGGAGACGACTTTACATATGGGTTCTTTAGGGAATGAGGCACTGGAGGAAGAAGTTCAGTACATTAGCAATATGGGGTACAACTTCAGAAACAATCAAGGAGTTCCAAATCAGTACCACCCAAGTGTCCGAAATCATGAGAACTTTTCTTATGCCAACATGAGGAATACATTGCAACCTCCACCAGGTTTCTACAATCAAGATCAAAAGAAGAAGCCATCCTTGGAGGATATGTTGGGATCCTTTATGGTGGAGACAAGAGCTTCAATTAAGAACTTAGAAGTACAAGTGGGACAACTAGCCCAAACAGTGAATGCACAACCACATGGACCCTTGCCTAGCAACACCGAGATAAATCCCAAGGATCAATGCAAGGCTGTCACTTTGAAGAGTGGAAAAGAAGTTAAGGGGGCTGATTCTACAAGCCAACACATTACATCTCCCCCTTCATCTAGTCAAGTGAATGAGGAGCTTAACAAGGAAGCTAAGTCAAGCCAAGAAGAGGAAGAATCAAGCAAGGGGGAAAAATCTCAAGAATGGCCTTATAGGCTCGGTTCCATCACCTTCCCAGATAATCCCCCTATTCTTAATACTCCTATCCCTTTTCCCCAATGTTTCCAAAAGAAGAAGTTTGATGAGCACTTCACCAAGTTTCTTGAGATTTTCAAGAATATCCACATCAAGATCCCTTTTGCCGATGCTTTGGATCAAATGCCCAACTATGTGAAGTTCATGAAGGATGTGATGACAAAGAAGAGGAAGCTAGAGGAGTATGAGGCAGTGAAGCTTACTGAAGAATGTAGTGCCATACTACAAAAGAAGCTACCTCAAAAGCTAAAAGATCCAGGGAGTTTCACTATACCTTGCACTATTGGTTCTTTAAATTTCACTAAAGCTTTATGTGATTTAGGTGCAAGTATTAACTTGATGCCTTTGTTAATTTTCAGGAAATTGGGACTTGGAGAGGTGAAGCCAACTACAATATCGTTGCAACTAGCTGATCGATCACTTACATACCCTTGAGGTATTGTTGAGGATGTGCTAGTGAAGGTGAACAAGTTCATCTTCCAGGTGGACTTTGTAATTTTGGACATGGAGGAAGATAGTGATATTCCTCTTATACTTGGGCGGCCATTCTTAGCTACGGGGTGAGCTTTGATAGATGTGCAGCATGGCGAGCTTACCTTGCGAGTGAATGATGAAGAGGTCTTGTTTAACATATACAAGACTCTTAAATTCCCATCTGAGGGGAATACGTGTCACCGGATTAATGTAGCAAAAGTGGTTGATGCATGTGTGACTGAGGTACATGATGAGGCTACACCGGGAAATCCTTTAGAAAAGTGTCTTGTGAGTTCGATATCTAGTGATGAGGCCTTTCAGGATGAAGTCTAGAATTATGCCTTAGCTCTTGAGGTCAACAATCCTGCGAGTACAATCACCGAAGCGAAAGATATTGAAGCGTTTTCATCACCCGAGTCAGTAGAGTCTTCACCAAAGTTGAAGCCCTTACCTGAGCATCTTCGTTACGCATTTTTGGGTGAGAAATCTACTATGCCAATCATCATATAATCGACTTTGTCTAGTGTGGAGGAAGAGAAGCTATTACGCATCTTAAGAGAGTACAAGTCCGCTTTGGGGTGGTCCATAGTCGACATCAAGGGAATAAGTCCTTCCATTTGCATGCACAAGATCTTGATGGAGGATTCTTACCCGCATGGTTCTATTACTTTCATGGATAACCCTCCTAAACTCTCAACTCCTATTCCATTTCCTTAGAGATTTCAAAAAAAGAAGCTTGACGAGAAACTCGCCAAGTTTCTTGAAATTTTCAAAAAGATTCAAATAAACATCCCTTTTGCAAATGTATTGGAGCAAATGCCAAACTATGTCAAGTTCATGAAGAATGTGATGACGAAGAAGAGGAAGCTAGAGGACTACGAAATGGTGAAACTTACTGAAGAGTGTAGTGCCATACTACAAAAAAAGCTACCTCAAAAGCTAAAAGATCCAGGGAGTTTCACTATACCTTGCACCATTGGTTCTTTAAATTCTAATAAAGCTTTATATGATTGAGGTGCAAGCATTAACTTGATGCCTTTATCAATTTTCAGAAAATTGGGGCTTGGGGAGGTGAAGCCAACTACTATATCTTTGCAACTAGTGGATCGATCTCTTAAATATCCTTGGGGTATCATTGAAGATGTTTTAGTGAAAGTGGATAAGTTCATCTTCCCCATTGACTTTGTGGTATTGGATATTGAGGAAGATGGAGACATTCCCTTGATACTTGGGTGACCATACCTAGCTACCGAGAGAACATTGATAGATACCTTGAGGGTTAATCAAGACAAAGTAGTGTTTAAGATGTACAATATACCCAAAGCTCCTGAGAAGAAGAATACTTGCAACCAAATTGATGTCAAAGGGGTAATTGATAAGTGTGCTACTTATGAGAAGCCTACATTGAAAGATGCCTTGGAGCAATATGTGAAAAAAGTAGAGAATTTAGATGACCCTCCTCCCTTTGTGTGGAAGGACCTATATTTGATGTCAAATGTTGAAGAAGAAAAGTTGTTGAGTACTATGATTGAGCATAAGCGAAAAGATGAATCTCTTTCTCGAGTCAAGAAGAAATGGTTAAAACACTTGAAGGGCCATGATGAAAGGCATGAAAAGGTCATGCTTCTTGATGATCGACCTTAAAGAAACAAAGAAGAAGTCGGGCTGAGGACTTTAAACCAAGCGTTTGTTAGGAGGCAACCCATCGATTTTGGGGTTTTCTTATTTTATGTGTTTTATGTTTTTAGTCCTTGTAGTATAGATTTGAGTTTCGTGCCATTGACATATTCATTTCTTTTCCTTTCTAGGTTCTAAAGCAAGTTTGGGGGTCTTCTTGAAACATTTAAGAGAGGCGATTGAAGTGCATCATATGAGATCTACACCCATTTGGGTTAAGGGGGTTTTCTAAACTCTCTTTTTTTGTATTTGCCTCAGTTTTTCTTTATTTATGTCAGGCATTGAGGACAATGCTCACTTTAAGTTTAGGGGGAGAGTTTTGAATTTTTGTCATGGTAAGTTTGTTGAGTGTGGATTAGTTTAGGTTAGTTAGTCACATTCTTTTACAATTTAAACTTACTTATGGAAGGCCAATGATATGAGAACAATTTAAAGATATGAAACAATAGGGGAATGTAGAGAGTACCTTTATGTATGTGTGCTTGATCCATTTTTGTTGTGTTTTGTTGGAGAAACTTTACCAATTGTTCATGGTTTTGATCATTAGATTAAAATTGTTTGGAATGGACTTTTTCTTGCCGAGTTATATTTTGGATCTCTAGGGATTATAGAACAAGTTTGATCACTTCTCGAGGCGAAATCCTAGAAAACAATCCATGAGGAAGATGATTTAGACCCATGTTTGAAAAAGTTTGAGCCAAATAGCCTACCTTACTTTTTATTGTATCCATAGTTCCCATTTTGAGCTAAATATCCTTTACTTTGTTACCTATGCATCAAGAACTTTGAGCTTGTCATGTTTAAATTCCTTGTTTTTCAACCTATGTACCATATACACTTTGATCATGTTGGAGTATTATTATTTGGAAGGAAGAACAATGAGAAAGAAAAAGTGAAGAAAAGGGTGAAAAAGAAGAGAAAAATATGAAGTTTGCTTATGAGTTATCATAGAAAAAATAAAATAAGTTAGAAAAAAAAAATGAAAAAAGAAATGAAAAGGGTGTTACATCTGTGTTGAAAAGAAATAAGTTTGGGAGTGTAGCACTCTATGAAAGAAAAAAATGAATGATGATAAGAAGAAAGCAAAAGAATGGGGAGTCATTGAAAAGTTGAATTTTACAGAGGATATATGCATTAAAATTGGGGTTTTGGTTTCAAATGTAATGTAGTGGATGTTAGCAATTAATCAAAGTGTTTAGGGTGTTTTTGACCTACAATGTTCCAATTTTTTCCTAACTTTGAACCTAAGCCTTGCATTACAACCTATGAGAAACCTTGCATTACAACGTTGAGCTTGTCATGTTTAAATTCCTTGTTTTTCAACCTATGTGTTGAACCAATTATCCTCATGTCCCTTACGAGAATATGTTCCTATTATGAAAGATTTTGATGATTACAAAACTACATTATGTTCATGATATTACTGCACATATGGCATATCTAATCTTACTAGAAGATATCAAAGATTCAATGATGCATGGCGAATGTATTAAAAGATCTTCTTGAAGACCATGATCGTTTGAAGATGTTTATTTGTATGATTAGATTATGATAGGTTGTAGGACCTTCTATGCCATGTGATTTAGCAATATGCATGCCTGCATGTTTTAATCGATTGGTTGCATGTTTGATTTAATCCGGTTACTTTATGTTTTATCTTGTTTTAATCGAGAAATCAAAAATCGCTTTTATAAAGTCTTTCAGGACGCTAATGTTCTAGCGGTGCTCTCCTGGACTTGATGAGTCAGGACGCTGATAAAATGTTAAGACGCACAAGGTTGAATTAATTTGATTAACAAGGACGCTTACTTGTTACTAGTGACCTTTCTCCAATCAACCTTTGAGAATGTCATTAGTTTTAGCTCGCTGAAAGATCTTTTTATCTTTAAGTGATTTTTATCTTTAAGGACACTGATAAGTTATAAGTTGAATGAACTATTAGGACGCTACTTGTGTATGAGCGCCCTCATCTTTAGAATCAACTTAAGTAACTTTCAGGATGGTCACCGTCCGTCAACGCGCTTAAACATTGTTTTAAAACTGCTTTTAATAGTTCATGACGCTTACTCTTTAGTAGAGCCCTTATATGTTTTGCGTTTTAAAACAAAGCAGGACGCTTACTGCGAAATAGCGCCCTCATGCTTTAAATCGTTTAATTGTCAAAACAAGTCAGGACGCTTACTATTTAGTAGCGCACTCACTTCATTGTTCAGTAGGACGCTGATGTTCTATGAGCGCCCTCAAAGGAACAAAACGACAGAAAATATATTTTTGTTGTTCTGACATTACTGCTATTTCTGTTAACCTTTTTCAGAAACGTACGATTACTTTTGAGATTTTTTTAAAACGTTCTAAGACTTTGTCAGAACATTCATCTTTCATGAAAGGATCAGATGATTCAAGTGCTATCACCGTAATATGCATTAAGCTGAATCGATCCATTTCTGGAAAGAATGTTAGCGTTATATTTGAAATAACTTAGAGTGCCAAAATTACCAAGTCCATTGCGCCTCTGTTATTCCTATATATACGTACTGCCTCAGAGTAGAAAAACTAACTAATGAAATACGAAACTAATATTCATTCAAAACGTATTGACAGTTTTCGATTGCAACAAAACACTTTTTGAAAGTTAGTCTTCTTTCACTTGTGCTTGATCTTACGATCTTTTGAAAGAAATACTTAAAGTCTTCTCGGTTGATCGATCTTCTTCTTCATTATTTCAAAAACCCATTAACGAAGACAAAAGCTATTTGAACCTATTTTCAGCATAAACTTCATCATACGTATTTCGCTGAATCTGTGGCAACAGAAGGTTCAATCCAAAATGTTGTAAGTATCACTTTGATTCTGAGTAAAGGGAATCATATCTCATTCTGTAATCATATTGTAGTGACGGGTAAGTCACTAAGTTAGAGCAAGTGTTGATTAAAGTTGTAAGCGGTCTTCTCACACCAGTAAGTGGAGAATAGGTTCTCTCTCACCTGTAAGTAGAGAAACGGTCCTCTCACACCCGTAAGCTGAGAAACGATAGTTCTCACACCCATAAGTTGATAAAGTGTTTCGGTTTGATCTTCACTCGTAAGAAAGTCCATAGTGGAGTTTGAATAAATCCTAACTGACGAGGTTAGGTACTGGACGTAGGCGCGACCGAACCACTATAAATCTTGTTTGCATTGTCTCATTTACATTTACTGTATCTCATTGCCATACTTTGTTTAATATGTTTTCATTATTCCGCACAATTAAAAGAAATGTTAAAATTTGTTAAGTGTCCAATTCACCCCCGCCCCCCCCCTCTTGGACACATTTGGGCCAACAATTTCTATTAGAGCAGGTTAACCATCAAAGTATCTAACCATCTTTGATTGAGTATGGCAAGACAAAACAAAATAAGCACTTATTTCTCAGGTGAAGGAAACTCCACCAACCGACCACCATTGTTCAAGGGAGAAAACCATTCACCCTGAAAAACTAAGATTAGGTAGTACCTTAAAGCCCAAGATCTAGAGATGTGGGATGTTGTGACACACGGCTGTCCAACTCCTACTAAAATAGTTGATGGTGCTATTGTCCCGAAGGATATAGACAAATGGAGTGCTAAAGAAAAGAAAAGAGAACTATTGAATAACCAAGCTGTAAACATTTTGTGTTGCAGTTTATCAGTTGAAGAGTTCAATAGAGTTAGTGCGTGTGAAACCGCTAAGGATATCTGGAACAAGTTAAAGGTTACCCACGAAGGAACTTTGCAAGTTAAAAAAGCAAAGCTCCAACTGTTAGTTGAAAAATATGAGACCTATAGAATGAAGGAAACTGATTCGATAGTTGAAGTTATTGCTCGGTTTACAACAAACATCAATGAGATGAAGAACCTAGGAAAAATCTATGTCCAAGAAAAAACTGTTAGAAAATTTCTAAGAGGTCTACCCACATCATGGGAACCCAAGGCCACAGCCATAGAAGAAGCCAAGAATCTGGCTGAATACACTTTTGATGAACTGTGTGGTTCATTAATGGTTCATGAAATGAAGCTAAAAGAGACAATGTGTCCGATCAAGATTAAAGAAAAAGAAAAGAAATCAATTGCCCTCAATGCTGAAACTGATTCTGAAAATGATTCGGACTTAGAAGATGACATGGCTATGTTATCCAGAAAGTTCAATAAGTTTCTTAGGAGAAAGAGTAAGAATAACTCTTACTCAAGGTTTCACAAAGGAAAGAAACCCGAGTCTAAACCTGTAGAGTTAATATGTTATGGTTGTAACAAACCAGGTCATATAAGGAGTGAATGCCCCATAAAATATAAGAACACCAGCTCTTACAGAAAAGACAAGAAAGTTCTCAAAGCCACATGGGATGATTCAAGCTCAAGCGAAGATGAAGTGGATTCAGATCACACGGTTGCATTATGCTTAATGGCAAGCACAGAGGTAAACACTAAACCTACTCACAAATCGCATGAGTTCAACATTTATATTCAGGAGCTTAAGTCAAAACATAGTAAAAAGATTACGAAGTTAAGTATAGTCTTGAAGAAGCTCTTGAGGAAATTGAATTCCAACAAGAAGAGCTAGACGAACTGTCTCTAGATAATGAACAACTTAAGAAAGTTGTTGGGAAATTGAAAAATGAAAATGAAACTCTTAGAAAAGAAAAGGAAGACCTGCACTGCACAGTAATTAAATTCACAAATGGTCAAAAGATATTTGACATGATGTTAGGATAAAAAAAAATGTGCATTCGACAAGACTGGACTTGGCTACACTCATGGGTCTAAACAAAAGGAGAACGACACCATACTGACCAAGAGACCAAAATGCAACAAATGTCACAGGGATGGTCATACAATACTCAGATGCAATGTCTTACGTAGAAAAAAAAATATGCATGGATTAAAAAATCTGTTCTTACTGATGCTAACATGTGTGGACCCAAACAAGCATGGGTACCAAAGTCAAAAATATTTTATGTTGTATAGATATGCAAAAACGAAGATGTATGGTATCTAGACAGCGGCTGTTCCAGGCACATGTCTGGAGATAAATCTAACTTTCTGAGCCTTGAAAAGAAGAAAGGAGGAAAAGTCATCTTCGGAGACGATAACAAATGTGATATTGAAGGCATTGGAACTATTGGTAACGATTCTCTATCCATATCTGATGTACTTTATGTTAAAGGGCTGAAGCATAATCTCTTGAGCATAAGTCAATTATGTGACAAAGGTTATGACATTTCATTTGAGGCAAATAGGTGTATTGTTAAGCATGCTGATAAAACTGTTGCATTCATGGCATCTAGAATTAAGACTGTGTATTACATAAACTTTAATGACATGAAGAAACGAAATGTAACATGTTTAAGTGCTATCTCTGGTAATAATGCATGGCTATGGCATAAGAGATTAGCTCATATTAATATGGACAACATATCTAGGATTGTTAAATATGATCTGGCCACGGGAATTCCGAAAGGAACTTACTCAAATGACAAGGTTTGTGAACCATGTCAACTTGGCAAACGCACCAGATCATCATTTAAGAGCAAGAGGCATCAATCAACCTCTAGAGCTCTCGAACTGATTCACATGGATATTTTCAAACCAACCAAAACCTACAGCTTAGGTGGTAAATCATATGTGTTTGTGATTGTTGATGACTTTACTCGATTTACATGGGTATTTCTATTAGCTCATAAATATGATGCTTGTGAAACATTTATAAAATTCTGTAAAAGAGTCAAAAATAAAAAAGGGTACAAAATCAACATAATTAGGAGTGATAGAGGTGGTGAATTTGTCAATAAAAATCTCGAAGAATTTTGTAACAATCAAGGTTACACTCACCATCTATCAACCCCTAGGACACCATAGCAAAATGATGTAGTTGAAAGAAAGAACATAACTCTACAGGAGATGAGTAGAACAATGCTCAATGAGTATAACATTGTAAATCATTTTTGGGGTGAAGCTATAAACACTGCCTGCTATGTGATGAACCAAGTTCTAATTAGAAAAGATTTGAATAAAACTCCATATGAACTATGGAAGGGTAGAGCACCCAACATCAGTTACTTCCGCTTATTCAGATGTAAATGGTTTATTCTAAATGATAAAGTCAATCTAGACAAGTTTGAACCTAAATCTGACATAGGAATATATTCTTCTCACAGTACAGCCTACAGAGTCTTCAACAAATCAAATCAAACTATAGAAGAATCAATTCATGTAAACTTTGATTAAAGTGTTAATAAGAAATGTCTTGAGGATGAATTTAAGCAATTAAATTTTGATGACGATGAACCTAAGACAACCAAGGTTATAGATCTTGAACCTGAACCATCTCTAGAATCTTCTAAAAACTCTAGACTACTTCAAGGTCTTTCCCAAGATCAAATTTTAGGAGATCCAAGAAAAGGTGTATCCACCCTCAATTCAAAAAAATCAAGATTTTGTTGCTTTTGTATCACAATTTGAGCCAATTAAAGTGGAAGATGCACTGAAAGATGAAAACTGGATTCTTGCTATGTAAGAATAACTAGGACACTTTTGCATCAATCGGTTATAGGAACCAAATGGATCTTTAGGAACAAAAAGAATGAACAAGGCATCATTGTCCGCAATAAGGCTAGACTGGTTGCACAAGGGTACAACCAAGAAGAAGGCATAGACTACGAAGAAGCTTTTGCCCCAGTAGCAAGACTAGAGGCAATAAGAATGTTACTTGCCTACGCTTGTTACAAGGATTTTCCCTTATACCAAATGGATGTAAAGAGTGTTTGTCTAAATGGTTACATCAATGAAGAGGTATGTGGAACAACCTCCAGGGTTTGAGGATGCTCAAGACCCGAAATATGTGTCCAAACTCCACAAAGCCATATATGGATTGAGACAAGCTCCAGGAGCTTGGTATGATCGACTGAGTTCATTTCTTTTAGATCATAAGTTTCAAAAAGGAAAATTTGATCCAACTTTTTTTGTCAAACACCACAATGATAATATGCTCATTGTTCAAATATATGTGGACGATATCATTTGGTGCATCAAACAAAGAACTATGTGATGAGTTTTCAAAATTAATGCAGAAGGAATTTGAAATGAGTTTGATTGGAAAACTTACATACTTTCTCGGTTTACAAATTAAACAAATGTCGAAAGGCACCTTCTTAAGCCAATCAAAGTATGCTAAGGAAATGATTAAAAATTTTCAAATGCACAATTTGAAATCGATTAACACTCCTTGTACGTTTACAATCAAATTAGATAAGGATGAAAAAGGTAAATCAATTGATTCAAAACTTTATAGAAGCATGATTGGAAGTCTTCTGTACCTAACAGCAAGTCGACCTGACATTATGTTCAGTGTCTGTCTATGTGCAAGATTTCAATCTAAACCGAAAGAGTCTTATTTAAAATGTGTCAAACGAATATTCAGATACATAAATGGCACAACAAATTTAGGAATTTGGTATTCCAAAGATACTACTTTTGATCTCAGAAGTTATGTAGACTCCGACTATGCCGACAGTCTAACTTATAGGAAAAGTACCTTCGAATTTTCTCACTTTCTTTAAAATTCTTTGATTTCTTGGTTCTGCAAGAATCAACATTCCTTGGCACTATCCACAACTGAAACAGAATATGTTGCAGCTGGAAGTTGCTGTTCTCAGGTTCTTTACATGAAACAACAACTTCAAGATTATCAAATATTTATTCAATGTGCTGAAATTTTATGTGATTATAATAGTGCTATTAACATATCTAAAAATCTTGTATTGCACTCCTGAACTAAACATATTCAAATAAGACATCACTTTGTACGGGATCATGTGCAAAATGGAGAAGTCATATTATCTCATATTGGAACCAAATAACAACTGGCTGACATATTTACAAAAGCCCTACCAAAAGACCAGTTTGTTCATATTCGCAGAGAACCTTGAATGTTCTCTGAATCCAATCTATAGCCCTTTGATGCTTACCTCCATATGGGAGAGATATATTTCATGTTACTTTACTCTTTTTGATATTTGAAAAGGGGGAAAAAGTACTATCATTGAAGCATCATAAACTCAAGGGAAGTATAACACTAAAGGGGGAGTCTTAGTGATACTTTATGTACATTCCTTACTAATACACTCATATCATATGAAACAAGGAACATTAGTACTGCATCGCATGCATACATGCATCACTTTATTAGCTTGCTTCAGAGCCTACAATAATGTGTTTGAAATCATCAAAATGTGGGAGATTGTTGAACCAATTATCCTCATGTCCCTTACGCGAATATGTCCCTATTATGAAAGATTTTGATGATTACATAACTACATTTTGTTCATGATATTACTGCACATATGGCATATCTAATCTTACTTGAAGGTATGAAAGATTCAATGATGCATGGCGAACGTATTAAAAGATCTTCTTGAAGATCATGATCGTTTGAAGATGTTTATTTGTATGATTAGATTATAATAGGTTGTAGGACCTTCTATGCCATGTGATTTAGCAATATACATGCCTGCATGTTTTAATCGATTGGTTGCATGTTTGATTTAATCCAGTTACTTTATGTTTTATCGTGTTTTATTCGAGAAATCAAAAACTGTTTTTATAAAGTTTTTCAAGTCGCAAATGTTTTAGCAGCGCTCTCCTGGACTTGATGAGTCAGGATGCTAATAAAATGTTAAGACGCTCAAGGTTGAATTGATCAGAATAAGAAGGACGCTTACTTGTTAGTAGAGACCTTTCTCCTATCAACCTTTGAGAATGTCAGGACGCTGACTTAGTTTCAGCTCGCTGAAAGATCTTTTTACCCTTAAGTGGTTTTTATCTTTAAGGATGCTGATAAGTTATAAGTTGAATGAATTAACAGGATGCTACTTGTGTAGGAGCGCCCTCATCTTTAGAATCAACTTAAGTAACTTTCAGGACGCTCACCATCCGTCAGTGCGCTTAAACAATGTTTTAAAATTGCTTTTAATAGTTCAGGACGCTTACTCTTCAGTAGCGCCATCATATGTTTAGCGTTTTCAAACAAAGTACGACGCTTACAGCGAAGTAGCGCCCTCATGCTTTAGGTCGTTTAATTGTCAAAACAAGTCAGGACGCTTATTATTTAGTAGCGCCCTCACTTCATTGTTCAGTAAGACGTTGATGTTCTATGAGCGCCCTCAAACAAACAAAATGACAGAAAAGATATTTTTGTTGTTCTAACATTACTGTCATTTTTGTTAACCTTTTTCAGAAACGTACGAATACTTTTCATAATTTTTCAGAACTTTTTAAAACGTTCTTAAACATTGTCAGAACATTCCTCTTTCATGAAAGGAATCGATTCAGGTGCTATCTTCGTAATATGCATTAAACTGAATCGATCCATTTCTGGAAAGAATGTCAGCGTTATATTTGAAATAACTTAGAGCGCCAAAATTACCAAGTCCATTGCGCCTCTGTTATTCTTATATATACGTACTGCCTCAGAGCAGAAAAAACTAATTAATAAAATACGAAACTAGTATTCATTCAAAACGTATTGACAGTTTTTGTTTGCGCCAAAACACTTTTTGAAAGTTAGTCTTCTTTCACCTGTGCTTGATCTTACGATCTTTTGAAAGAAAAACTTCAAGTCTTTTGGGTTGATCGATCTTCTTCTTCATTATTTCAAAAACCCATTAACGAAGACAAAAGCTATTTGAACCTGTGTTTTAGCATAAACTTCATCATACGTATTTCGCTGAATCTGTGGCAACAGAAGGTTCAATCCAAAGCGTTGTAAGTATCACTTTGATTCTGAGTAAAGGGAATCATTTCTCATTCTGTAATCAGCTTGCAGTGGCGGGTAAGTCACTAAGTTAGAGCAAGTGTTCCTCAAAGTTTTAAGCGGTCTTCTCACACCAGTAAGTGGAGAATAGGTTCTCTCTCACATGTAAGTAGAGAAACGGTCTTCTCACACCCGTAAGCTGAGAAACGGTAGTTCTCACACCCGTAAGTTGAGAAAGTGTTTCGGTTTGATCTTTACTCGTAAGAAGGTCCATAGTGGAGTTTGAACAAATCCTAACTGAGGAGGTTAGGTAGTGGATGTAGGCGCGCCGAACCACTATAAATCTTGTTTGCATTGTCTCATTTACATTTACTATATCTCATTGCCATACTTTGTTTAATCTGCTTTCATTATTCCGCACAATTAAAAGAAAGGTTAAAATTTTCTAAGTTTCCAATTCACCCCTCCCCCCTCTCTTGGACACATCTGGGCCAACACTATGTACCTTATGCACTTTGATCATGTTGGAATGTTATTATTTGGAAGGAAGAACAATGGAAATGAAAAAGTGCAGAAAAAGGTGATAAAGAAGAAAAAAATGTGAAGTATGCTTATGTGTTATATTGAAAAAAATAAAATAAGAGAGAAAAAAAAAAGAAAAGAAAATGAAAAAAGAGAAGAAAAAGGTGTTACATCTATGTGTTGAAAAGAAATAAGTTTGGGGGTGTAGCATTCTATGAAAGAAAAAAATGAATGATGATAAGAAGCAAACAAAACAATGAGGAGTGAATGAAAAGTTGAATTTTACAGAGGATATATGCAGTGAAATTGGGGTTTTGGTTTCAAATGTAATGTAGTGGATGTTAGCAATTAATCAAAGTGTTTAGGATGTTTTTGAGCTACAATGTTCCTATTTTTCCTTACCTTTGAACCTAAGCCTTGCATTACAACCTATGAAAGACCTTTTGATTCTGAATGGTGTGTGATCTTCATTAGTGGAGAGTGGCGTGAAAGACTTGCCTATGGATTGTTCCTATCTAAATAATATATTTTGAGATCTTACACTTAATACTTGTTTGCATTTGCTCATGACTTGCATGATTAGTTTGATGAGATTAGCTATGTACTTATGTGTCAAAGAATCAAAGGTAAAGCTTGGTAAGAGTTGGGTTGAAATTTTAGACAACTCCACACTCTTGAAGTTCTTCCTAGAAGTGAATATTCTTTTTGGTGTAATCTTGGAGGCCATATATCTGTTTACAATAATTGAGTAAGTCTTTATTTGTGTGAGAATGTGATTTTAGAAGGGTTATGTTAATCATGAGTTTTAGTTTTGTTTTCCCTTTGTTCGGGATGATCAAATTCCTAAGTTTGGGGGTGTTTGATAAGTAGGTATTTAGTATATGTTTTAGAGCATGTTTTAGGTGTGTTTTATGGTGTTTAGTTCATATATTAGGTTAGTTTACCATAAATTTGGTTATTTGATAGTTTAGTTACATTTTGGTATTTTTGCATTATTTCGGTATGAATTTCTATAGGTTGGTTCATGAGATTATTAAAGCATGATACTCACTTGGTTTGATGTGTTTTGTAGGTGCTTTGATGTTCTAAATGATGATTGAGAAGATGAAAACATGATGCAAGAGGAGCCAAGGGAGTTAGAGTGAAGAAACAAGTGCATCCAAGCCTTGAGAGTGTGGAAAATTGGCTAAGTTCACAAGAAAATCAGGAAAAAATGGTGTAAAAACCTGTAACTTGGCGCCATGGCGCCAGAAAATTCTATTTTGCGCGACTTTTGTATTTCGATCATAACTTTCTCAATTTAACTTCGAATTGGACGTGGTTTGTTTCTATGGATTCCTTACTTGAAATAATACAGGATGAAATGGATTTGAGGTTAATTTGGAGTGGATAACAATAAGAAAAATGGTGAGCAAGAAAGTGGATGTGTGATTCAAAATAGAAACTTTTTAATTTTGTTGCGAACTTTCCTAGTTCGACTTGGACACTTTTTTGACGAATTCCTATCTACTTGTAGCTATATAAAGACCATATTTAGGGTTTTCAAAGGATCATAGAGAATAGACCGGAGAAGAGAGAACGACAACTAGGAGCAAAGGAACGCGAAGAAGATGACTTGGAGACAAGGAGGAATCTACAAGTTCAATAGCAACTAGTTTGGTTTTGAATATTTAATTTCTTGTTTCTCTACATGTTTTGGATTTCATTATTCCAAAGTATGAACTAATTTGTTAGTCTAGAGAGGAGATGGATCCTATATTAGATTTTGCGCAATAATATTAGCTTTTGTTTATTATCAATGATTTATTCATAGTTTATTTATATTTCTCTATGCGTAATGCTATTGATTTCTTGGCCACAGATTGATGGATCATAGATTTGGGGGGCGGCACTCGATAGAGGGTTCTCTAAGTTGGAACATGAGAAATATGACATGAGATGGTCGTAGTATCGATAGATATGCGATGCCTCATGAAGTTGTACGAAAATCATAAAGCGTAATGCATTACTAATATATGGGTTTTTATCGATAGATCAAAATTTTATTTTGGTTATAGATTCTAACGTGACACTCGACAAAGGGTGTTAGGAACTATAGGATTTTTGACTTATAAACATGAATAATAATTTGATAATGAGCATGACTAATATTGCATAATTGATAATTGGGTGAAATATAATCTCTAGGTATTTTTTATATTGATTTTTCACCAGAAAATTTTGATAAATTGTTATTTTAATTATTGCTTTAGTTTAAGTATTATTTTCGTTCACTGATCGTTACAATTTGGTTTTCTAGATAAAATTAGGGCTAGGAACGATATAATTAGTGTAATATATTAATCCCTGAGGACGATACCTGATTCTCATTGGTAAATATTGTAGACTTGCGGTTTTCACGCATCAATGGCTGAAAAATATAAGGTTGAAAATTTCGACAGAAAGAATGAATTTAATCTTTGGCTAATTAAGATTCGAGCTCTATTGGTGCAAGACGGGCTGCAGAAGGTGCTGAAGGGAAGAGATGCATTGCCTGCAAGGTTGGCAGAAGAAGGAAAATATGAAATCATGGAAAAAATGTTTATTGCTATTCTCTTATGCTTGAATGATGAAGTCATGCGAGAAATTGAAGAGGAGACTACAGTTGCGAGTTTGTGGTTGAAACTGGAGAGTTTGTATATGATAAAATCTCTAAAAAATTGGTTGTATTTGAAAAAGCAGTTGCACATGTTGAGGATGAAGGAAGGTGCATCCATGAGAGAACATCATGATGAGTTTAACAATATTCTTATGGCTTTGAAGAATGTTGGGTACAAACTCGGTGATAAGGACCAATCAATGTATTTGTTATGTTTACTATTGGATTCTTATGAGCATTTTGTTGACACTTTGATTTACAGTAGAAACACCCTGGCTCTAGAGTATTTCAAAGCAGCTTTGAACTAGAAAGAGTTGAAAAAGATGGTTACTGAAGGAAAAAGTGAAGACTCGGGTGAAGGGTTGCTTGCTACAAGTAGATCTGACCAGAAAAGGTCCAAAGGTCATAGAAGTCGATCCAAATCAAAATCAAAGGGGAGAAAATTAAAGTGCTTTGAATGTCACAGAGAAGGGCACTTTAGGAATGATTGTCCAGAGTGCAAAGGAAAACAAATCAATAGATTCCAGTAATGCAGCAATTGCAGAGGAAAAGTCTGATAGTGCCAATGTCCTTTCAGCCATTGTGGGTTGCTCAGGTGATGAGTGGATTATTGATTCGAGTTGTTCATATCATATGTGTCCCAATAAGGACTAGTTCACTTCTTATCAGAGTGGGAATAATGGAACTGTACTTATGGGGAATGATATGGCCTAAAAGACAGTAGCAATAGGAACAATGAAGATCGAGATACATGATGGTGTTGTGAGGACTTTGACAGAGGTCAGACACATTCAAGAGCTGCAGAAGAATCTTATTTTGTGGGTACCTTAGATTCACAAAGCTGCAGGGTTGTAGCTGAAGGTGGAGTTCTAAAGGTAGTCCGAGGTGCACTGGTGGTTACGAAAAACAAGAAACTTGGTAACTTGTATGTGTTATCAAGGCATACAGTTGCAGGTGGTACATCGATGTCTACATATAGTGGCTTAGTTGATACACAGTTGTGACATATGCGATTGGGGCATATGAGTCAGAGGAGACTTGAGGTGTTGAGTCAGAAAGGCTTAGTTGACAAAAGTAAGGTGGAGAAGTTGGACTTCTGTGAGCATTGTGTGTTTGGAAAAAAATGCAGACTTAAGTTCAACAAGGTAGTTCACTGCACCGAAGGTACCCTGGATTATATCCATTCAGATGTGTGAGGTCCTTCCACAGTTCCCTCACTTGGTGGAGTAAGGTATTTTGTTTCCTTTATTGATGACTTTTCACGTATGGTCTCGGTGAAAATATTGAAAAGTAAGGATGAAGTGTTTGAGGTCTTCAAGAAATTGAAGACAAAGGTTGGGAAGAAAACTGGAAGAAACATCAAGAGATTGAGAATCGATAATGGTGGTGAGTACACCAATAAAGCATTCTCAGAGTTTTGTGAGCATAAAGGATAGAGAGACACTTCACTGTCAAGGGAACACCACAACAGAATAGACTTGCAGAGAAGACGAATGACACTCTACTGGAGAGAGAG